>BPTQ01000006.1:181657836-182335778 GCA_019973895.1 Chrysanthemum seticuspe
TTACAATAATCACTTGGTAACATAATGGATCAAACATATTGCATTGTACTCATACCTTCATTTTCTTGTATATAATTGTTTTTAGGGAATTGATATGTACACATACGATTTTACTTTGTACACATAAAATTACATGGGGTATTGTTTGTTTTATTTATTAATTGTATGTGTGCAAAGTAAAATTCAATGTGTACATATCATTACCCTTTTTTTTATCCTGTGAAAATGATTGATTGTCTAATTTTTTACAAATGAGCTAGTATGAGTATTGATGTGTTTACCATTTAATTTTAAAACTACTATAAATCATCAAATGGCTGTACGAAGAGAATAAGCAGATTTTTTAGTGAATTAGTTTCATAGCTTTGTTAGTCAAAGTTTAAGTATGCTATTTTCTTGTTTGTAAATAACTGCATGCCTATAATGTTAATATATTACCAATATTTAAAACTTATCCTCTTCCATTAATTTAGCACATGGATATTAGGTTTCAATGCTTCCTTTATTACCTCCAGTAAGTTACAAAAGATAATGAATGAATTAGAATGGTTCAGATTAAAACTTCATATGATCCTACGAATGTAAAAAATTTTTGTAAAAGTCACCGGCGGCAATAGAATAGTAATTTAGTTATTCAAAACATTTAATCCAAAAGTATAAATATTAGGCCCAAAACACGATTTAATAAGATAGGTCCCCATAGTTTATCAGAGTCACAAATGATCCTTGAACCCCGTCTTCTTGCCAAGCTTCCACCGATCACGTATTCCAAACATCTCTCAAATACTTGAGAAATCATGCTAAAAGGTCAGCTGACGCTGGTGAGTTCATAGGTTTACGTTCAACAAAATCATAGTGGACCTGTAAGAGTTGATTTGCTATGCAAGACCTAAGATAGATAAATACCGTTTCACACACTGATCCTACCCGGATCTCCAATCATATACTCACATCCCGTATCCAGGGATTACTCAGGCCCCGCGACTCTAGTCCAGCACTGTCGTGGCAACCTCTAGAACAGTTGCCAACCGAGAACTAGGTCGATGTAGAAGTCTATTCTTAGCTAGGCAACGGTTTAACCTAGTCTAAGGCAACAACTACCGCACATCTATCTATACAGTCAAGCACATAAGCAAATCTAAATAGTTTTCACGGTCCAAAAACAGTAGCATGATTCTCACCCCAATATAGTTAAAAACGTAGATAAAAGTGGGGCTATGAAACTCACCTCAAGCAATCAACGTACGAATAAACACTAGCAGAAGATAACAGAAATCACGGCACAACAACTATCGACTCGGCACAACCTATTAATGTAGATGAACTTTAATATATATATTCCTCAAAATCAACGTTATCTACCCCAATATATTCCATTTCTTTATTTCCAAAAATGTCTCGTTTCACCATTTAATCCTAGTGTTTGGTATCCTCATGTGGGTGTATCGACTCAATATGATGCTATGAATGCACTCAAACAACCAATATATAACTCAATGCGACACAATGAGACCTCTTAATGATAAGCTCCATAGTTCAATAAGTTTCGGAACAAATAGTAGACCTTATCGAATTCGTCAACTCGATAAACTCCTTTATTTATTCGTGTCGCTTATTATCCCATAAATCAATCGTGTCCTAAAGAGTCATAAGGATAAGTCACCCATTAATAAGGTTACCCAACGTACCTAGCCGGCTCTTATTAGATTCGTCAACCTAATAAGTCCGCTACCCACGTGGATCAACACTATTAACGGTAGGTTATCCGAAACCCATGCACACAACATAAGTAAATAAATACTTAACTAATATTAAATGTCCACAATTGACATTTATTGATAAACGTGTACTCGAAACATTAATTACTTATTCATTACAAAACATTTCCAATTTAGTCGTTAGTTTCCGTTTAAAAATAGTAAATAACAAGATAAGTCTTGTTATAGATATTTTTGGTACAAAAGCCCATTTATTATTTACATTTCATAGTTCTATTAGCATTTTCATGTATAAATATATATTTCGTCAAATTCCAACATTAATCTCATATCGTTATTCATTTCGAGTCCACAAGCACGAGTCATAACTTCTCGGCTTTTAATCAATCAATAGTCCAAATTATACTAAAGTCCATGTTACGGCTTTGTCGGAGTCAACTATTGACTAAAAAGTCAAAGTAACGCCGACGTAGCTCAAAGTCAACAATATATATATCAAGTCCAAATTAAATGTCACAATATCGTAATTCAATCTCAAACCAACTCAAAACAATCTCGCCAACCAATCAATCAACCAAATATACTCGAAACCAATGTTATGGCCCTAATGGTCATGACACGGTCGCGGTTAAGACCACGTGAACCAAACAAGCTCTAGAAGCTTTTCTGCTCCACGCGTCTCATCCAAACCTAAACTACATCAACCAACAAGCTACCAAATTGACCCGGCCATGAACCATGGCCCAAGTGGGTCACGTACGCAAGCCAAGGGCTACGTACGTGCCCTTTGTGGCTCGTACACCCGTCCAATCCAATCCAAACACTACCAAATCAATTCCACAACAACCAAATCCAATCATTCAAGCTCCAATCAATAACCAAACACAAAACCCATCATCTATCTTAACCAAAAATATGAAACTAAACCTAAAATGCATAAACCCATCAAATTGATACACCATACACTTACCAAACACTAATATCTTGTTTATTTAAACTCTAATTAGACTTAATTTCATGTTTAAACCAAAAGCCCCAAATTTCAAGATTGGGTCAAAATCCTAATTAACCCATACATGGGTTTTATAGCTTAAACAAGCTCTACACATGTTCCATTTACCTTATTCAAGCACCAATTGAAATATTAGATGAAAACCCTAAAAGTACGAATCTTAATCTTTAAATTTGAAGGTGTTATTGAAGGCTTTTGTGGGAGTATTTTATATGGATAGAAAGAGGGAAAGAAGATTTATAATATAGTGGTGGAGGTGTAATCTCGCTTGCCGGAAGTTGGCCGGAGGTGGGGCGGCCAAGTGGTGGTGGTGGTGGTTAGGGTTTTATTTTTGGAAGAGAGAGAGAGTAGAGAGAGAAAGTGGAAGTGTGTGTGTTTTTAGTGAGATAAATAAAAGAGGGGAATGAGTAGGTGATGGGGTATATATATGTGGAGATAGGGACTCAAAAATAAATAAATATGGGGGAGGGGGGCGCCGGCCATGGGTATTTTAGGGGGGTCGGAGTTGTAATTTTTCGTAACTATCCCATTTACCCATTCCCGAGCTCATATATTGTCCCCCGAATGTCCGACAACGTTCATTCGACTTTCTAACATCGTTATTTATGTTTTTCCACGAGTTTTGACTATTTATTTGTCAATTTTCGAGTTACGGTCTAAAAGTTACAATAATTCTCGTTTTAGGCTTTTCTAGTGCCGAATCAAATAGTGCCTACCAAATAGAGTTGAAACTCATACGATAACTCATTTAATAATGAAATAAACCGTAAAAACCAATAGACGATATAAAATCAAGTCATGGTTTCTAAAAATAGTGATAAAGGCAAAGCTCGGTTTAGTTTAACGTAATGCGGTTACCTAAAATAGACTCCCTAAATTGCCAGTTGTCACAGCCTCCCAGCCTCAGAAGAAACCCGTCCCGGGTTTCACTCCGAGTTGCTTGATGTCATGAAAAGTTTAGGATACTTCCTACGGAAAACGTCCTCACATTCCCAAGTGAACTCCGGTCCATGCCGGGAGTTCCAACGAACCTTAATAATCGGAATACGGCTATTCTTCAGCCTTTTAATCTCACGATCCATAATCTCAATCGGTTCCTCAACAAAATTCAATTTCTCATCAATACGAATATCTCTTAAAGGCACCACTATGTTTTCCTCCGAAAGACATTTCTTAAGATTACTAACATGAAAGACATTGTGTACACTGCTCAGTTCCGATGGTAGCTCCAGGCGGTATGCTACCGGTCCGATTCTTTCCAGGATTGGAAAGGGACCAATATATTGGGGATTGAGTTTTCCACGGTTTCCAAAACGAATCACTCTTTTCCAAGGAGAAACTTTCAACATAACACGATCTCCAACCTGAAATTCTAAAGGTTTACGTCTCTTATCGGCATAACTCTTTTGTCTATCACGAGCGGTTTGCAACCGATTACGAATCTGTACTATCCTCTCAGTAGTTCTAAGACAAGTTCGGGACCTGTAAGTTGACTCTCGCCAACTTCAGCCCAACAAACAGGAGAACGACATTTTCGGCCATACAGTGCTTCAAATGGGGCCGCCTTAATGCTAGAGTGATAACTATTGTTGTAAGAGAATTCGGCCAAAGAGAGGTGTCTCTCCCAGCCTTTGCCGAAATCAATAACGCAGGCTCTAAGCATGTCCTCTAAAGTTTGAATGGATCTCTCGCTTTGACCATCAGTCTGTGGATGGTAAGCAGTACTCATATCCAAATTCGTTCCTAATGTTGTCTGTAACGACTTCCAAAAGTGGGACGCAAAACGACTATCCCTATCGGAAATGATAGATATCGGTACTCCATGACGCGATACTACCTCCTTAAGATACAATCGAGCAAGCTTATCAAGACTATCGGTTTCACTAATAGCTAAGAAGTGAGCAGACTTAGTTAAACGATCAACTATTACCCAGATAGCGTCATTGCCGCTAACTGTTCTCGGTAATTTAGTGATAAAGTCTATGGTTATTCGCTCCCATTTCCATTCCGGGAGTTCGGATTGAACTAAAAGTCCTGATGGTTTCTGATGTTCGGCCTTAACTTTAGAACAAGTCAGGCACCAACTGACATACTGAGCTATATCGGCTTTCATATTAGGCCACCAATAAAGTTTCTTAAGATCCTGATACATCTTATCTGCTCCGGGATGAATATAGTATTTTTATTTACGCGACTCGTGCATAATCAACTCACGGATTCCACCATGAAATGGTATGTAGCTTTTGTCTTTGAAGCATAATGTTCCTTCGGAACGCTTCAAGAAACCGTTTTCACTTTCTACCATTCCATGAAGATTCTCATAAGGACGTTCTCTTCCGTCAATGCCTCTGCTTGGGCGGCTAAAATTTGGGATGGTAAGGGCGAAACAATGGTCATCCTAATGATCTAACAAGTAGGGGTGGAATGTCCTCCTTACGACTAAGTGCATCAGCCACAACATTAGCCTTACCAGGATGATAACGAATCTCACAGTCATAATCACTAAGCAATTCCAACCAACGACGTTGTCTCATGTTAAGTTCCTTCTGATCTAAGATATGCTTCAAACTCTTATGATCGGTAAATACTACACACTTGGTTCCATACAGGTAATGTCTCCAAATCCTAAGAGCAAACACTACAGCACCTAACTCAAGGTCATGGGTGGTGTAGTTTTTCTCATACTTCTTAAGTTGTCGGGATGCATAAGCAATCACCTTCTCATGTTGCATCAAAACAACACCTAAGCCTTTATGCGAAGCATCGCAGTACACGACAAAGTCTTCGCTCCCTTCAGGCAAAGCTAGGATGGGCGCACTACACAACTTCTCCTTCAGAAGTTGGAATGCTTCTTCTTCCTTTTCTCCCCATTCATACTTAACATCCTTCTGTGTTAGTTTGGTCAGCGACTTAGCTATCTTGGAAAATCCCTCAATGAATCTCCTATAATAGCCTGCTAATCCTAGAAACTGTCGGATTTCTGATGGGTTCTTAGGAGCTGCCCATTCCTTAATGGCTTTAATCTTAGTTGGGTCAACATGAACACCTCGACTATCTATTACATGACCTAAGAATTGCACGGACGGAATCCAAAATTCACACTTAGAGAATTTGGCATACTGCTTCTCCTTTCTCAGCAATCCTAAAATGAGCCTCAAGTGCTCTTCGTGCTCCTCACTACTCTTAGAGTATATCAAGATGTCGTCTATGATTACTATCACAAACTTGTCCAAATATGGCTTACACACTCGATTCATGAGATCCATGAAAATCGCTAGCGCGTTGGTCAAACCAAACGACATCACTTGGAATTCATAGTGTCCATAACGAGTCCTAAACGCAGTATTAGGGATATCCTCTACTCGAACTCTAAGCTGGTGATAACCAGATCGTAAATCGATCTTAGAAAAGACACTAGCTCCTTGGAGTTGGTCGAATAGATCATCTATTCTAGGTAACGGATATCGGTTCTTCACTGTTAACTTATTCAATTCCCTATAATCGATACACATCCGAAACGATCCATCCTTCTTCTTCACAAACAACACTGGTGCTGCCCACAGTGACGAACTTGGTTGAATGAATCCCTTCTCTAACAATTCAGCCAACTGTTTAGACAGTTCCTCCAATTCTATTGGAGCAAGTCGATAAGGTACCCTGGCTACGGGTGCCGCACCGGGTATCAACTCTATTTAGAATTCCACTTGTCGGACAGGTGGAATCCCTGGCAGATCGTCGGGAAACACATCCGGAAATTCTCTAACGATGGGTACATCATTGAGGTGTCTCTTACTCTTCTCCTCACTTTTCTTTTCAGAAATTCAAGCCAAGAAAAGACAACCTCCTCTATCGATGTACTTCTGGGCCTTAATACAGGAGATGATGCTCAACAGGGAGGGACTTCCACAGTCGCTCCGATCTCCTTGTATGCTAAGAACTTTTCCGTCATACGGAAAACGCACAATCTTCTCATCACAAATGATGTGTGCACCGTTCTTCGACAACCAATCCATTCTGATAATTACGTCAAAACTTCCTAAGGTAACCGGCAATAAGTCTATACTAAACGGGAGGTCTAGGAAACTTAATGTACAACCTCAAACTACGGTGTCTATCTTCTCTCTATTCCCATTAGCTAATTCCACGTCGTAACTAAACCCTAGAGGTGTTTGGGAGATTCCTAGTAATGGTATAAAATTGGTGGATACGAAACTCATATCCGCACCAGTATTAAACAGTATGGAAGCATAGCGATTATTGAGAAGGAACGTACCCATAACTACGTTAGGGTCCTCGCCAGCTTCCTTCCCAATAGCGTAAACACGCATTGTTCCCATATCTCTCTGCTGATTCCTAGCACCATGGTTTCCCTGGTTTTCCACAACCTCACGCTTCACGGGGTTTAAGCCATTACCTCCTACACCTCGGTTAGCAAATCCTCCTACATTACCGGGATTTCCTCTCATCCACGGCTCTCGACACTCATTCTTAAAGTGTCCCTTCTTTCTACATCCAAAACAGGTGACAGTGGCCTTCCAGTCCGCTCCTTGTGCAGTTTGCGCTGCAGCAAGTGGTCGGGACCTACAGTCTTTGGCCAAGTGTCCTACCTTAGAGCACTTCCTACACACATTCGGGCATAGTCCATGGTGGTGTCGGTTACAACGACCACACACAACTTACTACCTTCATAATCTTTCCTACCTCCATTTCCTATGGCGAACACTCTGGCTGTCTCGTGCTGTTTGTTGCCATTCCCTTTAACAGTTTCATTCCTCTTCCTCTTATCACTCCTATCATTCTTACTCTTGTCTCCTACTTCTAGCACATAAGAGTCCATCAAACTCTGAGCCACAACAATTGCCTCTTGCAAATTAACTGGCTTGGCAGTGATGACATCATTTCGAGTAGCCAAAGGCAATCCATCAGTATACCTTTCAATCTTAAGTTCTTCGGTGCGAACCATTTCAGGGCAAAGCAATGATAACTCTTGGAAACGATGAGTATAAGTCGCCATGTCAGTACCCTTAACCTTATGGTTCTAGAACTCACTCTCTAACTTCTTAAGTTCATTCCTAGGACAGTAAGTCTTAATCAGGAGAGTCTTAAACTGAGTCCAAGTCATACTATAAGCTACATCAATTCCTACTGATCTGTGATAGTTGTTCCACCAGGTCAACGCCTCGTCCTTCAAGGTGAATGTTGCATACTTAACCTTACAATCCTCATCACAGTTACTCACAGCAAACACAGATCCAATTTTCTCCAACCACCTAGTTAGGTAAACTACTCCCTCAGTTCCTCCGAAATCAATGGGAACACAGAATCGAAATTATTTGTAGGCAACCTCAAGTTCGATTCAGCATTGGGGTCCCACCAGAGGTGTTAGAGAGATTAGTCTTAGCTAGTAGTTCAGCGACACGCTGCGCCACTAACTGGTCAATGTGGGTTGGGTTCACAGGTGGAGGGTTTTGTGGAACATGACCATTCTCAGCACGGTCGTTCACATTCAGGTTCCCTACAGCTGGGTTATCAATGTTCGGGTTCTCAACAGGTGGTGTGGTCGGGGCCGGACGACGACCTCGATGACCAGGGGCAACAACAGCAGCAAGAGATGCTCGGTTGTTCCTAAGCGAGTTTCGTCTTGTTGCCACCATTCTGGAGGCAAGAAGAACAGTTTCATAAGTTCACAATTCACGCTCTAAAGATAGAGTTGGGTTCCAAGGATCACTAAATAACGCCTGGATACATACTCAAGGCCAACAGGGATAACGCTATATCAAAGCGAAACAATCGGATACCGAATCATAACTAAGGATGCACGTTCCAATAACCTTAACTCATAGGTTTCAAGAGTGGAGATACAAGGAAGGATACGGAGAAATCAAAAACGATCCTAATAACGATACTAGTAAGACAACAAGGATAATCCTACATCTCGAACCAAGTACTACTCAGTTTCAAGATGGTACAAAACCATAAATTCTAATACTATCTAGCCACGTCTACGAATACCACTCACTAACCTCCTAACATCGTCAACCTCTCTCCATAATTATGCTAGCTCAACACGTCGAGCGTCACGAACACTTTTAAGCTCTGCAACCTCTCTCTCCAACTCACCAATCCTACTCCAAATCGCTCTATCAGCATCACGAGCTGTCGCGAACCCTCTCAGCAGGTCCCCAACCTGCTCCTGGAGCTCCGACATACCATCATGCAAAACCCTAGTCCTCCTGACTACAGTACCCATATCAGCTCTCAGATCCTCTATACTAGCCCTAGATACTCCCACTAATCGATCCGTCAACTGACTAAGCCTAGTACCCTGTGATGTAATCCTCTCCCACATCAGACCCATCTCACCATACTCCTCGGGCTCAGAAACAATCTCCGATGGTATGTCAGATCCTAACGGGCTACCTATATAAGGTGAGTAAGGTGGTGAGTCAATGTCTAAAGGCTGTCCAGGGGACTCAGGCTCCTGCAAAGGAGAACCTGGTCCTGGAGAATGTGCAGGACTCTGCAATGGAGGAGTACCCCCTTCTGGGATATCCTCATCATCCTCCTCATGAGGATCCTCATCCTCATCTACATATTGCTCCTCAATCTCATGCTCCTCCTCGACCTCATGCTCCTCCTCGCCCTCATCCATAGGGGGAGAGTCCATGAGTCGGAATCTCTGTGCAGGTAAATCCTGAGGTGGTACACTAAGAGATCTAGGCCTCCTAAGACATGGTGATGCTGGTGGTGATGACATAAGATAGTGGGCTGCTAAACGGATAGGTGATGATGGTGGTCTCACGGACATGCGGGCAGTGCTATAAGCAAGCCTAGGAGTCTGTGCTCGCGCTAAAACCTGATGTAAAGTGAGCTGCCTAGATGAGCTAGGACGATCAGATGATTATGAACTAGAGTGATGGGCAATCTCATAAGGATCACCCTGCGCAACCGTCATGAGAGTCAATGCTGGCAAACTAGCAACAACAAGGACCTCCTCAGACACATCAAAAGCTAGTGAAGGCATAGTCTGTGACAATGGCATAGGGTAGGTATAAGTGTTCGAAATAACTAGTTTTAATAAGCGCATCAACTTAACCAAAACACATATCATATAAAGAAAGCTTTAAAAGTAGAGGTACCGCATTACTCAAAACATGCCTTTAATAAAACACATAAGTTCAGTTCTATCACATAATCCCATATCAAATCAATCGAATTCAAAATTTTCAAAATCATAATATATCGTTTACTCAAATCAAATTCCGTAATATCTCGAGAATCACATCTCATTTTCCAAAACCAATAATCATATCTCATTTCCAAAATCAATAATCATTTCTCCAAATAATAACGTTTCCATAATCAGTTCACAATATCCCTTAACATATCATCTCATAATTCAAGTCATAGTTCATACCATAATCAAATAAGAAGCTTCGGCTTGGCAAGCGGGCGTGCGTCGGTCGAGGATCAAGTTTTCTTAAAAGTGGTTATAGTTTAGGGTTTATAAAATACCTAATTCTCTATAAACTTGAGCTCTAATACCAATCTGTAACAGCCCCAAATCTCGGTACAGCGGAAGACTTAATCATGTTTTCGGAGCGTTACTATTGGATTGGTATCGCACACAAGTATAGCAAAAAGATAGTCATTTAACATTCAAAACCAATCCCAAATTTAGTTATTCAAAACATTTAATCCAAAAGTATAAATATTAGGCCCAAAACACGATTTAATAAGATAGGTCCCCATAGTTTATCAGAGTCAGAAATGATCCTTGAACCCCGCCTTCTTGCCAAGCTTCCACCGATCACGTATTCCAAACATCTCTCAAATACCTGAGAAATCATGCTAAAAGGTCAGCTTAAGCTGGTGAGTTCATAGGTTTACGTTCAACAAAATCATAGTGGACCTGTAAGAGTTGATTTGCTATGCAAGACCTAAGATAGATAAATACCGTTTCACACACTGATCCTACCCGGATCTCCAATCATATACTCACATCCCGTATCCAGGGATTACTCGGGCCCCGCGACTCTAGTCCAGCACTGTCGTGGCAACCTCTAGAACAGTTGCCAACCCCGAACTAGGTCGATGTAGAAGTCTATTCTTAGCTAGGCAACGGTTCAACCTAGTCTAAGGCAACAACTACCGCACATCTATCTATACAGTCAAGCACATAAGCAAATCCAAATAGTTTTCACGGTCCAAAAACAGTAGCATGATTCTCACCCTAATATAGTTAAAAACGTTGATAAAAGTGGGGCTATGAAACTCACCTCAAGCAATCAACGTACGAATAAACACTAGCAGAAGATAACAGAAATCACGGCACAACAACTATCGACTCGGCACAACCTATTAATGTAGACGAACTTTAATATATATATTCCTCAAAATCAACGTTATCTACCCCAATATATTCCATTTCTTTATTTCCAAAAATGTCTCGTTTCACCATTTAATCCTAGTGTTTGGTATCCTCATGTGGGTGTATCGACTCAATATGATGCTATAAATGCACTCAAACAACCAATATATAACTCAATGCGACACAATGAGACCTCTAAACGATAAGCTCCATAGTTCAATAAGTTTCGGAATAAATAGTAGACCTTATCGAATTCGTCAACTCGATAAACTCCTTTATTTATTCGTGTCACTTATTATCCCATAAATCAATCGTGTCCTAAAGAGTCATAAGGATAAGTCACCCATTAATAAGGTTACCCAACGTACCTAGCGGACTCTTATTAGTTTCGTCAACCTAATAAGTCCGCTACCCACGTGGATCAACACTATTAACGTTAGGTTATCCGTAACCCATGCACACAACGTAAGTAAATAAATACTTAACTAATATTAAATGTCCACAATTGACATTTATTGATAAACGTGTACTCGAAACATTAATTACTTATTCATTACAAAACATTTCCAATTTAGTCGTTAGTTTCCGTTTAAAAATAGTAAATAACAAGATAAGTCTTGTTATCGATATTTTTGGTACAAAAGCCCATTTATTATTTACATTTCATAGTTCTATTAGCATTTTCATGTATAAATATATATTTCGTCAAACTCCAACATTAATCTCATATCGTTATTCGTTTCGAGTCCACAAGCACGAGTCATAACTTCTCGGCTTTTAATCAATCAATAGTCCAAATTATACTAAAGTCCATGTTACGGCTTTGTCGGAGTCAACTATTGACTAAAAAGTCAAAGTAACGCCGACGTAGCTCAAAGTCAACAATATATATATCAAGTCCAAATTAAATGTCACAATATCGCAATTCAATCCCAAACCAACTCAAAACAATCTCGCCAACCAATCAATCAACCAAATATACTCGAAACCAATGTTATGACCCTAATGGTCATGACACGGTCGCGGTTAAGACCACGTGAACCAAACAAGCTCTAGAAGCTTTTCGGCTCCACGCGTCTCATCCAAACCTCACCTACATCAACCAACAAGCTACCAAATCGACCCGACCCGGACCCATGGCCCAAGTGGGTCACGTACGAAAGCCAAGGGCTACGTACGTGCCCTTTGTGGCTCGTACACCCTTCCAATCCAATCCAAACACTACCAAATCAATTCCACAACACCCAAATCCAATCATTCAAGCTCCAATCAATAACCAAACACAAAACCCATCATCTATCTTAACCAAAAATATGAAACTAAACCTAAAATGCATAAACCCATCAAATTGATACACCACACACTTACCAAACACTAATTACTTGTTTATTTAGACTCTAATTAGACTTAATTTCATGTTTAAACCAAAAGCCCCAAATTTCAAGATTGGGTCGAAACCCTAATTAACCCATACGTGGGTTTTATAGCTTAAACAAGCTCTACACATGTTTCATTTACCTTATTCAAGCACCAATTGAAATATTAGATGAAAACCCTAAAAGTACGAATCTTAATCTTTAAATTTGAAGGTGTTATTGAAGGCTTTTGTGGGAGTATTTTATATGGATATAAAGAGGGAAAGAAGATTTATAAGATAGTGGTGGAGGTGTAATCTCACTTGCCGGAAGTTGGCCGAAAAGTGGCCGGAGGTGAGCAGCTAAGTGGTGGTGGTGGTGGTGGTTAGGGTTTTATTTTTGGAAGAGAGAGAGTAGAGAGAGAAAGTGGAAGTGTGTATGTTTTTAGTGAGATAAATAAAAGAGGGGAATGAGTAGGTGATGGGGTATATATATGTGGAGATAGGGACTCAAAAATAAATAAATATGGGGGAGGGGGGCGCCGGCCATGGGTATTTTAGAGGGGTCGGAGTTGTAATTTTTCGTAACTATCCCGTTTACCCATTCCCGAGCTCATATATTGTCCCCCGAATGTCCCACAACGTTCATTCGACTTTCTAACACCGTTATTTATGTTTTTCCACGAGTTTTGACTATTTATTTGTCAATTTTCGAGTTACGGTCTAAAAGTTACAATAATTCTCGTTTTAGGCTTTTCTAGTGCCGAATCAAATAGTGCCTACCAAATAGAGTTGAAACTCATACGATAACTCATTTAATAATGAAATAAACCGTAAAAACCAATAGACGATATAAAATCAAGTCATGGTTTCTAAAAATAGTGATATAGGCAAAGCTCGGTTTAGTTTAACGTAATGCGGTTACCTAAAATAGACTCCCTAAATTGCCAGTTGTCACAGCCACAAAATCATTAAGAACATCTGATGAGATGTCTTGTTCAGGTTGGGGTTCATGAATCACAGGTTCCTGAACATTTGGTTCAGTGTTACCTATCCCAGCAGGGACTGATTGATTATCAATGAGTTCACTGATAGTAGGTTGTGAAAGGTTGTGAGGCAAGACATAATATGAGATGTCAGCATCAGCTTGGTATGAGGAATTGATTTCAGTGTTATATTCATCAGGAGGATATCTTGATGAGTTATCAATTCCTATTTCCTCCACTGAGGTGTTGGTGAACCTGATGCTTTCTGAACTCTCATCAAAGGTGACATGAAAGGTTTCCTCAACTTGTTGTCTCCTTGTGTTAAATACCCTGAAGGCTTTGGAGATCAGTGAGCAATCTAGAAAGTATCCATCATCAGCTTTAGCATCAAATTTGCCTAGATGATCCTTGTGGTTATGAATAAACACAGGACATCCAAACACATGAAAATAGCTCATATCAGGAAGTCTACCTTTGAATATCTCATAAGGAGTTTTGTTATGTCTTTTGACAATGATTGACCTGTTTTGAGTGTAACAGGTTGTTTTGACTGCTTCAGTCCAGAAATGTTTTGAAAGAGCTGAGCCATTTAACATAGTTCTAGCTGCCTCAATGAGAGTTCTGTTTTTCCTTTCAGCTACCCCATTTTGTTCAGGGGTGTAAGGAGATGAAATTTTTTGGGAGATTCCCTTTTCATCACAGAACATCTCAAGCTCTTCATTTATGAACTCAGTACCATTGTCAGTTATGATTTGTTTAACAGTAATGTCATTCTGGTTTTCAATGTTCCTGACGAATGACATTATAGTGTCACCTACCTTGTAGGATCATTAATATTATGTTGTTTGATGATTCGGGTGGTCTAGGACAATGATTAAATAAGAAAGCCATTAGAGAGATGATGAGAGTAGAGAGGAGGTTCCTTGAAAGAGAGTTGCTTTAGAAAATGAAAGGTTAGATTCAAAGAAGCCACACCCCTTCCATGGATGGAAGGGGTATTTATACTTACAAATTACACAACCTCCTATCGGCCTGTGGATCAGGTATACAGTGGGTAAAGACCCGTTCTTCCTTCACGGTGTTGCTCTAAACTAAACTACGCTACAAACTAACTAATAAACTACTAAATAATGTAAACAACGACAAATCTACGAGCTAACATATGCTAGACCATTATTGGGGTGACCGACTCTTTAACATGGAATTTCCAATTCCTAAAAATCTCCCCCTAAGGGAGGTCACCCCATGAAATACATTTTTGCTTCCTAGCATTCTATCTTTGACTTCGTTCTGGAGCTCGTAGACTTGAATTCTTCAATTTCTGCAATCTTTGTGCATTTGTAGCGATTCTTCAAAGTCCGCACTGATTTGTACTTTTAAGTGGAGGCCTTTAACTGATCCACATCTTTGATGATCTTCGAGCTTTCATAGAGATCATCAGCCACAGCAAATCTCTCTGGATCGTCCATAGTTATGTTGCCTTCATGTGATGTTGTGACTTTCGGACCGACACGCTCACACTTTTGAATCATGACATCTTTCCATCAGAGTAGCGGAAGCCTTACTGGTTCATGATATTTGCAGCAGCGAAGTAGAAGCATAGTATGAAATATCAGAACCAGGTTATGTAGATATGCACCAGTCATGATTTCTTCAATTTAAGTGTGGATGCTGTGAGCATGCGGCTTTGGATTGACACCTCAATTCTGATCATCTGCAACCGTCCAAATGTACCTGCAAACAACAGTTAGCAATAAAACACACGAAAGTGTCTTTGATCACTTTCGTTGAATTGAGGTACACGGCCCACGGTTCCCCGTTGATCAGTACAAGTACTGCATGTGATCAGGTAGGATTCCTAAGAATCTCCTTGACAGGGTTTCGCAGCTGTTCTAGCAGTTCTCAAACCGGAACGTCTCAAAGAAGACAACACGGAGTGAGTGAACCAGCGAATTTAGATTCACTGATTGATGAAAAATTGATTTGAAAACAATCGTGTATTGCTTGAAGAAAGAGTTTTGCAATACGACGAAGGTTTTATGAGAAAGATCAATTTTCAATCAAAAATACTTTTTGTATTTGAAAAGAGTACACATTCGACGTGCTAGCAAAAAGAAGAGATTCGCACATCGAACGGTTTTTCTAAAAGTATTTTTCAATCAGAGATACTTTTTGAATTTGAAAACATAAGTACACATTCGACGTGCTAGAGAAAAGAAGGTTTGCACATTGAATGGTTTTTCCAAAAGCATTCGTCAATTCCATTCCTGGACCAAGGTTGATTCAAGATTGAATCTCCCCATCGTTTCTGTCCAGTTGTCACAAGCTTGATCTTACGAGAAGATCTCACATGTTACCCACCAAGAGCTTGTTTGATGTTGGCTCTAGAAGGATTTCCATCTTCATTGTGAATATTTTTACATATCACTCGGATGTTCTGGCAAAACCACAAGGATAATGCGTAGGACTCTTAATATATACTTACTTTCCACATTGTGTGAAACAGCAAGTCTTCAAGAATTTAGTGTCCTAATGAGATGTTGTGGATGATCTCTTGGCTCTAGACTCAATAGTGCACATTTGGTTCCTATGCCGGAGACTAGGGAGAGGGTCTCCTTCTTCAATATCAACAATCTCTAAGAGAAAGTCGATAGATAATGTCGGTTCCCCGTGAGAATGAAACAAGCCCTTTTAAGAGGAACTTGAGTAGCTTGGGAAGTTTAGTGTAGTGCGTCACTGGGCCCATGACGTCTTGTCTTCAATACCAGTGTTACCTTAGTAACAACCAGTAGCATATGTATTGAACCCGGTTTCTGCCCTAAGGTTGAATTGATGGAGGGCTATTTCTTTTCACCCTTTTTCACATTCAGTTCTTTTTCATTCTTCAACCCCTTCAGTGCTTACCGAGACTTCATAGCTAGAACCTTGTTGGGTTTATTCCAGTACTAGCTCAGTCTCAGTCCGCACTCTTCCCATATCTCATTTTTCTCCTTTTTTCAATATACCTAAGGACTTCTACACTATCTAGTGGATTGTCCATGGGTAGATCCCTCCGGTTCTGGCTGATCGTGGGAACTAGTACCTAACCTCACCATCCTTATAACTCCATACATAAAGTAAAATGGTCGGTCTTTTGGTACAGTTCAATCTTCCTTGAAACCAATTGAAAAATCATTTGGAAAAACAATCAAGGTACTTGTGATACAAGATCAAAGCATTTTGTACCTTAATAATTTTGATCATTTAGAAAACCTCCCCCTCAACATGTGCGTAAGATTTAGAAATTGTTTAGCACAAGGAGGCAAGAGGACTTTGAAATATTTTCTTTGATCACAATTTTCATACGAAAAAGCCATTTGATTTTCTTGGTAAAATTCTCCCCCTCAATATGTGCATAGGATAAGTGAAATCATTTTATCACATAGAGGCAAGAGTTCTTTTGAAGCACATCCACGAACACAAAGGCCATTAAGAAAACCATTTGATAACTCAATCAAGGTACTTTATAAATAACTTTAAAAAACTTTTGTACCTCGATAGTTATGCTCCTCCTCAAAATGTGCTTCGAGATTCGAAAGCGTTTAGCACATATGAGAGAGCAGCCTGCACAATTAAATCAAAACGATCAACTTTTATCAAATTTCATTATTAAATCACAAATTCTCCCCCGATCAAAAATATCAAACCCTTTGAGATTTTGGATCCCAAGTGATTTAATAAGGTTTATAAAACATTGGAGAAAATGTGCCTGATTTAAAAACTCATCTAGTTTTTTTGGATAAATGCTCCCCCTCAACATGTGCATTATGTATATTGAAATCGTTTGGCACATGGAGGCAGGAGTGCCTTTGAAGGACTAAAGCCAATTCCATTAAAATAGATTTGAGATTTAAATCACGATCTCTCACCCGATCAAAGATTTCAAACCATTTGAGATTAGTGATCCCAGAAGATTTAAATAATTTAGAAAATTTTGGGGAAAGACGTGGCAAGATTTGATTTTGAAAAATGACAGATAAGGACTATTTTAAGACATTAAAGATTGTTAGTATCAGGTATGAAAGTTTTAAGAGATCTTTAAGTAAAATAAAACAATTTCACAATCAAACAAGAACAGAAAAATTTTTATTTTGTAAGATCTTTGAGTTTTAAAGAAAATCATACCATGACATAACATTAAATCTTTAGATCACCACTTATTTTGTACAATGCGGAACTTTTGTGAAGAAATATCGTTTGAAAATATTTTATTTTAAATCACTCTCCCCCTCAATCCATGACAGAAGTCAATAATTGAGTGACTTAGGTTTTGATAAAAAGAAGTTCGGTGATTTTCAAAATTTAGTCCAATATATTTTCAAAACAACATTTTTCCATTTTCAAAACAATTTAATTCAATTATTCAAAAAATGGAGGTAAAAATGGTATCCTGCACAAAGATACGTTAGGTGGTTGAGAAGCTTCTGTTGTTGCTGTAGGGCTTGGAAGAAAAATCGTCTGCAGATGCAGTGAGACTTCTTCTTATGTTGCACTTTGAATGCCAACTGAGGTCAAATTAAGCTCTGTTTCTTCAATCACTTAGAAGAAAACCATCTGCTGATGCAGTGAGGCCTCTTACGTTGCATTTATGCCAACTCTCCATAGAAGTCCAATTAAGCTCCGTTTCTTCATTTGTCAACCCAAGATATCGTTACCCTTTCCTTGCGGCATCCAATCATCTTCAATTGTGGGATCCGGATCGGGAACATTCTTATATACCAATATACCTGCATACGTTAGTGAACACACATACATATATATGGTGGTCGACATCACCCAAACAACAATCGACTAATAAAAGTCAATTCAACATATCAATCAGATCATTAAGGTATGGGAACAATGTGTTTATCAAACTCTAATCATCTAATCCTAACAATCATATCCTAAATTCCTAGTCCGTCGACATAGGCAAATATCATTTTCTGATTAAGCACGTAGGATAATTAAGAAAGCCCGTTAGATGATATAGATTTGAAAACATTATCCCCCTCAATCAATGACTCAATTTTTGAAAAGTTTAAAAGCGCTGAAGTCATTGATTGAGTTATCAATTTATTTCGAAAACTCTGAATTAGATTGATTTTCAAGCAACTCATTTACCACCATTTTTGAAAAACAACAAATATTTTTCTGAAGAATTATAGACGGAAAAATATTTGTGTAGAAACAGCAGTCTTTTTGACGACATGCTTTCCTTGTTTTGTTTTAGGATAAGTGCACGATATTTTTGAAAATTTGTTAAGCGCAACACTTTCCTTTCTTGAAGAACGGGTTGCTATCTGAAATAATAGCAAACCATGGTTTTAAGCACGGGTTACAGTCTGAGGTAACTGCAAGCCATTTTTTGAAGCGCGAGTTATAGTCTGAAATAACTGTAAGCCATAGTTTGTGACATGTTTAGAAAAGAATATTTACACCTCCTGCTCGAACTTCATCTAAAGTCCCGTGCCATTATTGAATGACATTTCTAAGACCGTAGATGTTATCGATACCAGAAGACATGTCTTGAGAAAACATATTTTTGGTATTTTATGAAATTTTCTGATTTTTATGGATTTTTTATGATTTTATATTTTTCTATTTTCTTTTTGTTGGTTTTATATTTTTGTATTTTGCTTTTCTGATAAATATTTACAAAGATAGAGTAGATGATATAGTTTAAGAAGATGATGATACGAGTACCAAGATAAGGATATCGAGCAGCCCCGTTGTAGAAGATAGAAGTCATCATCCCTAAAACTTTCACCACCAAAGCTTCCGAGGCTCTTGCATTGAAGAAAGAAATTGAACCATCTGAAAGTGAGACTTTGGCAGCTTCCCCCCAAACCGAAAATCCTTTGGATGAGCAGATTCGAAGCTCTATTTCAAGCTTGTCGTAGCCAGGTGCACAGAAAAACACACCATTTAACATAAATCCCGCTACTCCTTTTAAGAACGATAATCGAGATTCTCCGTTCGGGGTTATATCATCAAGAAGAAGAACAGCACCGTATCATTCCACATTTGAATACCTCTTCTCAAATTCCTTTTACACTGAAGTCTGAAGCGATCCATACCAAAAGTTGTCAAGAGACCACTTCCCCCAAGTAGTTGAGTTGATGCAGTCAGTCTCTTAGTATAATGCTCAAGAAATCTCCCGAATACACATCATGAGGGGAATGAAAACACCTCCCCATGTTCACATTTTTCTTCCCTGATAATCATGTATGAAACTCAAGAACCCGAAGTACACCAATACCCAAAAGCTCTCCCGAATACACATCATGAGGGGAATGAAAACACCTTCCCATGTTCACATTTTTATTCCCTGATGATCGTGTATGAAGCTCAAGAATCCGAAGTACACACATTCCCACCGAAAGAATAAGTGATAACACCTCCCTCATGTTACACATTTATCTCCCCTGAATATGTCGCACTTGTGTACCTCTTTTATCTTCAGAAACTTTCTTTTACATCACTTCCCCCACGTCGTTGGAATATTAACACTAAAAGCCTTGATGAGTAAAACCTTGAGTTTCTCTGCGGTCATGACATTTGTTTTCCCGGGATATCTTCAATCACTTAGAAGTATTAAGCTCATCAAGTTTACTTGCCATGAGTCAAACCTTGAGTTTCTCTGCGGTAATCACATTTGTCTTCTCGGGATATCTTCAGTTACTTAGAAGTATTAAGTTCATCAAGTTTACTCGCTTTGTGTTTAGATGTGTGTCTCCTTGCCCCTTTCTGGTTTTGATACTTCAGAATCAGCAACAAATAATAAGCCCGTATACTAGAAATTTTTATGAGAAGAACACTTGAACTCTTGTGAGAATCAACTTGCTAAAGACTCTCTCTGACTATTTTTATCAACCCTTATGTAGACAATTTGAAGTGACCACTGATGAAGAAAAACCGATATACCCTACTTGAAACTGAAGTCAACTTCCCCACATTTGTATCTTAAGCTTGCACCTAATGATGGAAGAACGGTGTAGAGAATTTATGCTTCAAGCAAATCTCTAAGTACTCACTACCCAAACAAAGTATGAGACATTAACACCTCTTGCGATTATCCACACCGTCATATGCGTGTGACACATTAACCAGGTCTTCAACGATCCACCTCGACTGCTGGTAACTAGATAAACCAAGTCTTCAACTCAAATTCTTAAGCCCGAGCAAGTTATCAAATAAGAACACGCCTTTGTGAAAGTCAACTTCAATCTCAAATAAGTGATAAATGATTAACTCCGAAGTAATCAACTTGTGTCAAATGTCCAATACGAGAAATAGTCAATAACAACGTCTCGAAGAGTCACTGCTAAAGAATATGAGCAAGTCTAATTGGGGATTGAATCTGACTTATACCTCTCTCCCAATTAGTGCTCTCCCCTAAACCGACAATCTGTTTGATAGATGCCCAGATTAAGAAGAAGTCTTTAGATCGTTAAATGAAACTCGTCTTTAGTCTTCTAACATGTAGCAGAAAATATAGAACAAACTGTAGACTCGACCTTCTTCAAGATTGTGCAGTTGGGGAATAGATAGTTAACATCTTCAACTCCCACCAAAAAGCATCCCAATTAACTTACATCTTGCAAAACCCCTTAACTAAAATCCCTCCCAATCAAACAGGAACAGAAAGATGTTCATCAAGGAAATCAGCAATCAGGCCGCAACGAACACACAAGATGGTAACACCAAACTACCAATCACATCAAACAAGAACAAATAGATTGTTCGGAATCATCATGTTGATGTATATGTGAAGCATTAACCGGAAGCACTTTGTCGATAAACTCATCAATCCGAGTGAAGATGTCAACCAACGGCTCTTAGAAGAGAAAAACTCCATGTGAAGATGACCCGATAAGAAGAAGCTCGGTTCTTACATGAGTTTAGAGCCGTATGACCATTTATATTCTCAAATATCAATCAACAATGCCAAAAATTCACACTTCTTCCCCCCCTCAAGAATTGCATACGGAGATGCCATTCTTGATTAAATAAGTGAAAATCATCCAAAAGTATTCTATTCACACTTCTCCCCCGCAAAATTAGCACATGATGTCGCCATCGTCATTATAGTTGAGCAAGTGGAATAAAAAAAACAATCAATGGTAGCCCGGTTCACTTTATGACTGAAGCGCATGGAAAAAGTATGAAGCATGTTGATGAGAATGGTCATAATAAGAAGATTTCTCTTCTTCAGAAGATAATGCGCACTGAAGCGTACACATTTCTTTTCTTTGAGAACGAGGCATGAACTGTTGTGTTCATACGTCATAGTGATGAAGTACGAGGCCTGAACTGATGTGAACAGACGTCATTATCTCTCTCTTTTCATCATCTCTTTTGGCAAAACTTGTAATCAACCCCATTATCATTCAATAGGCTCTTTGTAGTGACAGCTGATGGAGAAAACCCAATATGATAAATTTGACCCTGAAGTAAACTACCCCGAACTCGTGACTTAAACTTGCACATATGTAACAAAGAGCGGTGCCGATTTCCATTAGCATCTCTAAGTACTCTCTATGTACTCTATACTCTTCAACCAACCAACCATCAAGTATAAGACGTACATTACCTCTTGAAAATCCACAATTGAATGTGACACTGAGCACTACAATGTAACTCCTTAAAGTGATAGTTATTTTGTGGTGGTATGAGCCCAATTCCCCCAAGTGGTAAAAGAAAAGGTAAAAGACACCCAACAATAACTAGATTTCCAAGTCTTCGTTTTTAATAATAAGCTCGAACAAGGATCATGAAGAATCTTCATCCAACCATCCCCGATACCTTCAGATACTAAGTACACTCGCCCATGATATTTCACTTCAACCTCAAATAAATAATAGTGAATTAACTCCGTTGTCACATCTTCTGATTAAAAACTCAACTCTAGCCTCCTTTGACGTTTTAAGTGAACTTTGATAATGGTTTCATCCCGACCATGGAAAAAAGCACATAACCCCGTAAAACCATGTAATGACCAAACTGCCATGATGAGTATCCAAACACACATCCTAATTCATGAAGTACACCCTTTTATCCCTTCTTCGAAGTAGAAACCGTAGCACTAGCATCAGAGAGGATCCCGACCTACACTTTCCTTTCTCCTGGATGGTTCCATCATCACGGGATTTTACAATTCTATGGTTTAAACCGAGAAATAGTTTCTTTCGCGGGATTTTACAAAACCAAGAATAAACCGTAAGATAGATCCGGAAATGCTCATTACTTTAACCAGGATGTTTTCATTGTCACGGGATTTTACAAGTCTATGATTTAAACCGAGAAATAGATTCTTTCGCGGGATTTTACAAAATCAAGACAAAACCGTAAACAATGTTAGCTTGAATGAGTTATGACAACCTTGGTTTCGGTGAATATCTGTTTTAGGGGAACATGCAGCGGTTCATCAACGGTTCATCATCCAACATCAACAACATCATCAACCATCCAATCAACACTTTGGTAAACACATCATTCACGCATTCTGTCGGCAATTGCAGTGACAACATGGAGAAGTAAACCCGATATCCCAAACTTGATCATGAAGTAAAATTCCCCAGATTTGTTACTTAAACTTGTACTAATCCTTGTGAAAGAGAAATGGTGTACCCAATGTACAAAACCTCTTGACAATCTCAACTGAGTGAGGCACCGAAGTGATAGTTACGTTGTGGGTAAATCGAGAAAGAATCACAACCGTACCTAAATAGCCAAGTCTTTATCACCCTCTATAAGTGCCCAAACAAGTCATCTTCGCGGAAGGGTAGAAAGAAAGAAGACGAAAATAAGTAAATGCGTCCGGAAAACCTCACTTCAAATCCAAATAAGAAATATCGTCCGAACATCCGTGTAGTCAACATTTTCCAATAAACATTTCTAGCCGTGAAAATGTATACACCAAAGTATCATATCAAGTCTCATCATCTCAACAACTCACCTAAAATCTTATTGTCAAATCAAATTTCATCATCAAAACTCTTCAATAGAACCCATCAAAACCAAATCTCTTAAAATCACAAAAATGCACTCAAGGATTTATGATAATTTAAAAAATTATCCAATCCCTCATTTAGTTCAAAGCCAAGTCCAAAAGAATGTGTACATGGTCCCAATAATCACAGAAACGTGTACACATACAAAAATACTTAACCCAAAAACGTTGATACAATCAAACATACTTTAAGAAAAATACTTATATCAACCATAAATTCAGTATGTATCAATACCCTCGTTGAAACCCACTCCAAGTCCATTCAGCCCATTGATATCAAATGTATGTTAAAGCCCAATACTGAATCGAAGGCCTGATCCAACTCACCATGATACAGCTCACGGCCCATCCATGCACCGGATCCAAAATAGAACATGCCCTAATCACACGGGTATAAGAACCACACTTATCACAAATCCAACCCTAAAATCCGCCCCCTCATGTTTATTGCCTCAACACAGCTTCTCACCAAATCCTAAACTTTCTCCACTTACAACCCTAATCTCACATATAATCAGTTCGCCTCCATCCTCAATATCAGCTTCAATTACTTATCATTACAAAGTCACAAATACCCTAATCACAATCTCAATAACATATCAGTATTCTCTCCTAATCCCTTTAAATCCGAATATATCATAAAAACTCATCAGCTTCCTAATCCCCTTTTACCTCAGACGCAAGTTTCACAAGCCACAGGGATGGCTAGAGATGAGGAACCACACTCGAATAGGCCACAGGGTTGGCTCGAGGGTGTTGTGTTTGCAAAGAAATCAACTCCCAACTAGCACAGGTAGGTTCTGAAAAATGATTTATCCTTTTTGTATAGTGACATACACGAACCAAGAACAATGATTTAACATGGTTGTTACATTCATGTTCTGTTAATTTGTATATTATCATGGATTTGGAAAAGATTAATTATCTTTTACCGAAACAAAGATGTGATTCAACAATTATTGTTGAAGTCATTTCTTTATGTTCGGATATTATCAGCTACTTTTGATCAATGATGTTATTAGATTCGTGAGATTAGACCAAGAAGGGTTTTGATGTAACATTTGATAACCACGAAGCATAAAAACTGAGATCGAAGAGATTTACTTGAACATCTAAATATTGTTGAATGACATGAATTAATCAAAGAAAAGAGTATAGCAAACATGTTATATCTCTTCTTGATATTCGGATATAAATCAGATGTTGAATAAATTCATGAGATTTGTGGATTATTCTTGTGAGATGTTGAAGGATGTAGCACTAATTAGATTACTTTGATGATGAGGTTTATGGCTTGATGTAGTTAAGAGTCTAGAGAAGTGGATGATGGTATAAAAGTTGTAGTTTCTGATTGAATGATGTTGTATATTGATGTTTAGATGTCGTTGATGAATGATGTTTGTTGTATAGGTATTAGATATGGTCGATAGTTGTCGAGGTCATGGTCCTTCACATCTTCATCTTCATTTCAACCAAGTCGCTTCATAACTAGTCTAACTTACTTTTGATTAGTACAACTCGCTTTAAAGACAAGTTAAACAACTCGCATTAGATTCTGCATACAACTCGCATAGACAACAACTCGCTCAAAAGCAAGTGTACTTATAACCATATGCGAGTTAAGTAACTCGCATTTTAGTAAACCCAACACGCATTTGACCTGACCAACTCGCATAGCATATTCATTGAATCTGGACACGTTGGCAACTCGCATTCAAAAATGCGAGTTAAGACAAACAGCATAAACACAACTCGCTTACTCAAAATACATTGAATCTGGACTGGATTTGGACAACTCTCAACTCGCATAGAGAAATTAGAACAACTCGCATAGATGAGAATTACCACACGAGCATATTTATTGTTTGAGGACCAAGGACAGTTTTAACAATACATAAAAACCAGATTCAAATCTGCTTTTACAAGACAAATTCAGTAACATGTTAAACGCTTTAAAGACCAGTATCAAACCACTTAGAAGACTGTTTTCAGAATTAGACCACAAAGCAGTTTTCAAAAACTAGTTCTAAAACAGTTATAAAGAACTTGTTAAAATAATGCAAAAACTGTTAAAGGTGACCACGAAAAGCATCCACCCAATAAACATTTTAGACCAGATTCAAGGACAACAACAAACATTCAACATGACACATCAAACCGCATCAAAGAACCGAATAAACCGCATACAAAAACCATTCGAATCATCAAAAACAACAAAACCCTGGCTCTGATGCCAATTGTAGGATCATTAATATTATGTTGTTTGATGATTCGGGTGGTCTAGGACAATGATTAAATAAGAAAGCCATTAGAGAGATGAGGAGAGTAGAGAGGAGGTTCCTTGAAAGAGAGTTGCTTTAGAAAATGAAAGGTTAGATTCAAAGAAGTCACACCCCTTCCATGGATGGAAGGGGTATTTATACTTACAAATTACACGACCTCCTATCGGCCTGTGGATCAGGTATACAGTGGGTAAAGACCCGTCCTTCCTCCACGGTGTTGCTCTAAACTAAACTACGCTACAAACTAACTAATAAACTACTAAATAATGTAAACAACGACAAATCTACGAGCTAACATATGCTAGACCATTATTGGGGTGACCGACTCTTTAACATGGAATTTCCAATTCCTAACATACCTGACTCTTTTTGGAAAGAAAGTATACCTAAGTGTATCTTAAAAACTCATCAACAATGACGAGTGTATACTTCTCATGCTGGATTGATCTAGGACTGACTGGTCCAAAGCGATCCGTATGCAGGAGGTGAAGGCAGCTTTTGATGGAGAAATTTTGTTTTGTTTTGAAAGATGCTCTTTGATGTTTGCCCTTTTCACAGGCTGAGCATGGTTTGTCTTTTGCAAAAACCAGTGATGGTAAGCCAAGGACCTTATTTTGTTTTGCCAGGTTGTTGATATTTTTGAAGTTTAAGTGAGAGAGTCTCTTATGCCATAGCCAATTGACAGTTTCAGTGGCTTTGGCAAAGAGACAGGTTCCATCGTGAGAGAGTGTTGACATGTCTAAGACATAAACATCATCCCTTCTAGGAGCTATCAAAACAACTTCTTTGTTGGCATTGAAAATGGTACCTTGTTTGTCATTGAATTGCACAATGTAATTTGCATCACAGAGTTGACTAACACTGATGAGATTGTATTTTAGACCATTGATATAAGCTATTCTAGAGAAAACTATTCCATTACAATATACTGAACCATAACCTTTAGTGGGACACGATGAGTTATCACCAAATACTACCTTGGGTCCTGGTTCCTTTACATACTTGTGCAGATACTCCTTAACACCAGTCATGATTCTTGAGCATACACTATCTAGATGCCAGATAGGCTCCCTGGCGTATCTCTGCACAAGTAGTAAAGTGGATTAGTTTCTCTTACTGACCCAGTTGCTAGTGGGCTTGGATCTAATGGTCTGCTTGAATTAAGCAATCGACTCATGGTCAGTGGTTGAGTGCATTGTGCTACCACAGGTTTTGCATTTTGAGACTGAGGATGACTCAGTAATTTTGGGTTGCTTGGAACTTCTCCTTGCTTGAATGACACTGTCATGCTGGGATGTCTCATGAGCAGGATTTCCGCAAATATCACAGCATGTGTTCATGAGACAATCATCAGGATGATGATCATTAAAGCCACAGTATGGGGAAGGAGGAAAGGGTTTAGCTCTCAACTTTTGAGCAGATTTTGAGGTTGAAGCATACTGATAACCAACTTTGGTATAGTTTGCTTTACTGAGAGAACTTACATATTGTAAGTGATCAGAAGTTCTGTGATCCTCCTTTTTGCAGATCATACAAAAAAGGATTCTATAACAATTATCAGTTGTATGACTGGTATAGTGACATAGATCACACTTCTGCTTTGGTTTGGTGGTGGCTTTTGACTTTGAGGAACTAGAGGAAGCTGACTTTGTTTCCTTGATTGATTCAGGGACATTTTCGATGGATTCCATCTTATCAGTTAGCTTCCTCACAAGTTCAGTCAGTTGCTGAATTTGGTCAGCTTCAGTGGGGACAGAGGATGTGGAAGTCCTAGTGGGAGTAGATTCTTGTTGAATTGGTTTTGTTGGCCTTTTCAGGATGGTTCTACCAAGTCCAGACCTTTCCTTTGGTGAATGAGGATTGAACTGCATTGGAGTAAGCTCAGAGCTTGGTGCAGCACCCTGAAGAGATTTCAGGGGTGGAAGCATTGCATTAGACTCTGCTTCAGACTCAATGTGTTTAGTACTACTAGGCACATCAGGGAGTCCAAGTATGCTCTTAAGAGCTTGACTCTCAGGCTCTAGAATTCTTCCAGAATCGAAATTAGGAAGCTTACTATCAGGGTTAACCCGATCTATCCAATCACTGGGCTTGAGACTAGTCAACATACTAGTAATCATGCCACCAGACACAAATGGCTTAGAACCCTGGTCTTTGTTGAGAGAGTCAGGAAGATGATCTTTACCTAAGACTCTCTTCTTGCTACTAGGGGCTCCCACAACATCAAAGAACCTGGGATTCTTAGCAGTCCAACAATCAAGAATATCTTGAACCTTTTTGAGTTCGTCTTGAAGAGCCTGATTTCTTTTAACTAGTTCAGTGTTTTGAATTTGCAAAGTGATAGCCTCAAGCTTAGCTTGTTTTAAAAGTAGCAGTTCATCCCTACACTTATTCAATTCAAAACTTAGCTTGTTGTATTTTGAAAAAAGATTCAGTCTTTGCTCTTCTACGAACTTAAGGTCAACATTTAGATAATTCAAATAAGACTGCCAATCAGAGTCATCATCCATGGAAAGTAAAATATTTACCTTCTTCATTGTGATATTGACCCATTCTCCATTCCTTGCATGATTCTTTCCAACAGCTAGCTTGTCCTCTTCTGAGAGGGCCATCAGTGCACTGACTTGCACCATTTCATCATCTGATGACACTGGCTCTTCATCCCAGTCGAAGGTTTCAGCAACAAGGCATTTGTTTTTACCCTGCACAGATTTAACAGTATGTGTTGTTTCTGATGGTGAGGCCTCAAGCAATGCTAGCTTAGCTTTGGCTTTCTTGTATTTAGCTTCAAAATCCACATTTTTGTTTTGATCAGATTTGTTTTGAAAATTTTGATGAGACTGATAGATCTTTGGTTGAAATTTGCTAAAGCCTGAGGACTGATTAGACCCTGATGGTTTATAAGAGGGTTCAGAAATTGTTTTTGAAAAACAGTCTTTTGCAAAATGGCCTCTTTTATGACACTTAAAGCATTCAGTGTCTTCAGTGGCTTTAGCAATTGAAAAACCTTTGTTTCTTTTTATAAACCTTCGAGAGTTAGCAAGGAGTGCCCTTTCCTGAAATTCAGCGTTCAGGTCATTTAGGTACTCCTCACTTGATCTCTCATCAGGCTCATCATCTGAGTTTTCTTGGAAATCTTGAACCACATTATTAGAAAAGAAAGCAGTTGATATTGGTGATGAGGTGGTGGTCAGGGACTTCTTGACTTCCTGAGACTTCTTTAAGTCAGGGTATCATCTGTTGATGAGGTTTTCCTCATAGACAAATTTCCCATAAATTTCAGGAAGCTCAAGATTCTTGATATGATTAGCATTCCTAATTCCCTGAGAGAAATTCAACCACTTCTCAGGGAGACTATTGACAAAACCAACATTGATTTCATGTTTGGACAACTTAACACCATCATTTAACAGTTCATTTAAAAGAGTTTTGTACCGGGTGTAAGTTTGAGACATAGTATCTGAGTCCTTAGCCCTGAAGGTGTTATACTCAAGTTTCAGGTCCATTATCCTGTTTTCCTTGGTATCAGATGGGCCTTCATGACTATGAACTAGGTCATCCCAGGTTTGTTTAGCTGTACTACAGCTTATAAGAGACTCCATAATATCGTCAGGAAGACAAGATATTATGATACTTTTGAGTCTTTGGTCCTGGTTGACCACTCTCCTCTCATCCTGAGTCTACTGAGCTTCAGGTTTAGGCAAACCTTCAGCAGTCTTTGGGATAAATGGACCTTCATTTATACACTTGATATAATAAGGTTCCATCCCAATCAAATAGCAAAGCATACGCTTTTTCCATTTGTTAAATTTACCAACTTCAAGTCTGGGGGCAACAGCTGAATAAGCTCCACCCTTTTTGTTGACTAGTTGGGGTACATCTAATTCAGCCATTTTAGGATCCTGATTTAAAAATGTTTAGAGCGGCTTAAAAAAATTGTTTTATAATCAGCCTTGCTCTAATACCACTTGTTGTTCCCTATTCACTATAGTATAAAACAGTTTAAGTAAAGTAAACAAAACTAATAGTGAATCAATGACTGAAAAGATATAAATAAAACACAAGAGTAATTTTCAACGTCATATTCTTATTAGAAATGAATCAGAAGAATACGTTACCCTAGTACTTGCGGAACAGTACTAGGGATTGAAATGACAAAGTGTTTGTAACTCCTCTCTAAGCTCAGGCTAAGTTTGAGCACAACTGCAAGTACCTACTGAGCTATCTCAGGGATTCAGTTGTATTTGGAGGAGTGAAAGATGGCTTGCGTGTATGTGTGTTTTTACAGTTCACAAGCTTAACCTTTCACTCCATCTCTTATGCTATTTATACAAGTATGAGTTTTAACTCTTTCCTAAGTGACAAACTGACAATTTGCAGAAGACAAAATACTGATGTATTTTTGTCTCTGTTTACAAAGACTATATTAGGTAAAGGGACCAAGTCACTTTCTTCATGTCAGTACTGATGCTGATACTAAAAGGGAACTTTCAGGATAAGTACTCCGTCTTATTCGTTTCCAACATAACCGTTTTATCCCACCTATTCATCAGTCTTTATAGTCTTCAGTCTTCAGTTTCAGTTTGTCTTCAGTGTTTGTAGTTGCTGAGGAGTTTGAGGGATTCAGTGAGTTATTGTCATCACTCACTGAATCCACCATCTTCTTCTTGACTCAGTCTTCACCCTTTAAGTTCCGCCTTACTGAGTGGAGAGACTTCTTCTATGTCTCTTACTGAGCGTCCTGAAGATGGCTCACTGAGAGACTATGCACTCAGGGACCTGTTAGTGTTTAACGATATAAACACTTGGGGTATTTTCTATTCAAATCCATGACTTAAGGGGTTTGGGTATTTATTGAACCTAACAAATACTAAATTACACATGAATAAAGAAACAACTTGACAACAAAACGAAACAGATCAAACGAAACAACTCGGCAAGCAAACGAAACAACTCAAGCGATGTTGGATATTAGTTTTCACATACACATCATAACATTAACACAATGAGCACATAGATGGTTTTAGAGAGAGAGAAAGTGGGATATTCTAGTAAGAGAAACTTGTAGAATATTAGATTACCAAAGAACATCCAACCCTCTACCTTGCAAGGTAGAGGGTATTTATAGGTTACAAACTAAACGACCTCCTATCGGCCTGTGGATCAAGGATACAGTGGGTAAAGACCCGACCTTCCTCCACGGTGTTGCACTAAACTATATTACGCTACTAGACTAACTAATTAACTACATAGAAACGTAAATAACGACAAGTCTACGAGCTAACTTATGCTAGATAATAGTTGGGGTGACCGACTCTTCAATACTGGAATTTTCTAATTCCTAACAATCTCCCCCTAAGGGAGGTCACCCCATGTATTACATTTCAAAACCTAGCATTCTATTCTTGACTTTGTTCTTGAGCTCGTAGACATTAATTCTTCAACTTCGCAATCTTAGTGCATAAGTAGTGCAACTTCAAAGTCTGCATAGATTTGTACTTTAGAGTGGAGATCATTAATGATCCATGAGATAATAATTATGAGCCATCTTTTGAGATCATTAGCTATCAAAAATCTCTGAGACATCCTTTGTGGTAAAATGTGATGTTGTGACTTTAGGACCGACATGCTCACATTCTGGATCATGATATCTTCTCATCAGAGTAGCGGAAGCATTTGTTGAATCATGATATTGGCAGTAGCGTAGCAGAAGCTTGGAGTGAAAATATCAGAGTCATTGATGCACTAATCATGATTTCTTTGAGTTGAATGTGTTAAGTGAGCATCCGACTATGGATTGACCGCTTCATTCTGATCAGCTGCAAACGTCGGGCGTACCTGCATACAACAGTTAGCAATAAATCGCACGAAAGTATCTTTGATCACTTTCGTTGAATTGAGGTACACGGCCCACGGTTCCCCGTTGATCAGTACATGTACTGCCTGTGATCAGGTATAATTCCGAAGAATTTCCTTGACAGGGTTTCGCAGCTGTTCTAGCTGTTCTCAAACCGGAACATCTCAAAGAAGACAACACGGAGTGAGTGAACCAGCGAATTTTAAGTCCACTGATTGATGAAAAGAGATTTGAAAAACAATCGTGTATTGCTCAATAGAAATTATTTTTGCAATACAACGAAGGTTTTGTTGAAAATCAATTATCAATCATAAAAACACCTTTTGGTTTGAAAAAAATGAGTACACGGTCGATGTGCTAAAGAAAAGAGTTTTTAAGCACAAAGACCGGTTTTTCAAAGGTATCCGTCAATCCATAACCTGAACCAGGATTGATTCAAGAGATTGAATCGCCCCATTGTTTCTGTTCAGTTGTCACATGGTTGATCCATATAATAGATCTCACATGCCACCTACCAGGAGCTTGTTTGATGTTGGCTCCAGAAGGCTTTCCATCTTCATAGTGAATATGTATTCACATCACTCAGATGTTCTGGCAATACCACAAGGATAATGCGTAGGACTCAAGATATAATCTCTCTTTCCACATTGTGTGAAACAGAGAGTTTTCATTGAAAGTGTCCTAATGAGATTTATTGATGATCTCGTGGCTCTAGACTCAATTTGTGCATATTTGGATCCTGTGCCGGAGACTAGGGAGAGGGTCTCCTTCTTCAATATCAACAATCTCTAAGAGAAAGTCGATAGATAATGTCGGTTCCCCGTGAGAATGAAACAAATCCTTTTAAGAGGAACTTGAGTGGTTTGGAAAGTTGAAGTGCAGTGCGTCACTGGGTCCATGACGTCTTGTCTTCAATACCGATGTTACCATCAGTAGCATATGAAGTGAACCCGGTTTCTGCCCTAAGGTTGAATAAATGGAGGGCTATTTGTTTTCACCCTTTTCTTATTCAATTCTTTTTAATTCTTCAACCTCTTCAGTGCTTACCGAGACTTCATAGCTAGAACCTTGTTGGGTTTATTCCAGTACTAGCTCAGTCTCAGTCTGCACTCTTCCCATATCTCACTTTTCTCCTTTTATCATCATACCTAAGGACTTCTACACTAACTAGTGGATTGTCCCTGGGTAGATCCTTCCGGTTCTGGCGGATCATGGGAACAAAAACCTAACCTTATCCTCCTTATATCACCATACATAAAGTAAAGTTGGTAGGTCTTTTTGGCATTGTTCATCTGCCATATGGAACCAATTGAAAACCATTTGAAAATCAATTCAGATACTTATGATATATTATCAAAGCATTTTGTACCTGAAATTGTTTTTGATATTTTTAGAACGAGAACTCCCCCTCAACATGTGCATCAAGTATTTGAAAATGTTTTGCACACGGAGGCAAGAGAAAGAATTAACTTCTTTGATTACCATTTTCTAAAAGATATCAACATCACTTCCCACACCAAGTCAAGTAGATATAGCATTTCCAGGAAGGATGAGGTTTCCATAAATTTGCTCCCCCTCAATATGTGCCTCGAGGTTTGAAAAGAGTTTTGCACATACTAGAGGGAACCCGTTAAGAAGTGCATACATGATTACCAAAGGATTTAAAGCCATACAATCAGGGTATCTTAGAAAGATTAAAAGTTGTGTGCCCTGATGACATGAATTTGCGAAGAGAATTCTCCCCCCTTAATATATGCTTCGAGATTCGAAAATTGTTTAGCACATATTAGAGAGAAGTATGCAACAAAAATTGGTCATCTTATCTTTTAACATCTTTCATATTTATATCACATTTTCTCCCCCGATCAAAAATCTTAAATCCTTTGAGATTTTGGATCTCAAGTGATTTAAATATGTATGAGGTAAAATATTTGTAGGAGAAAACTGTGTCCGGTTTTATATGATCAGAAATGGACAACACATGTGTTTCCCTTTTTACAAGGGGAAACCACAGTACAAATCCTAGCACTATTACATGTATTACAGTTGTTCATATTTATTACACCACATATTACACATAATTAAAAACACACCATAAACAGCATCCCGAAGAAGTCTTCATTCAGTCCTCTAAAGAAGTTTGTAGTGACCATCCCGAAGCCTTCCACCAACAAAACTTTCAAGGCTGCGGAAGATCCTTCGTGTCTTGAGTCTTCGTCTGATTGCAGCAATGAAGTGTTCACACCTCTTCACGTCATCATCAGTCCAAAAGATAGTCTTAACCCAAGATTTCATATCAATCTTGACTTCTTTCATTCTGGTGTCAAGTTCTTCTTCGACCAATTTGAGAGTACCATCACTAAACTTGTAGAGCTCACATAGACGCATAAGCATACGAGATCCATATCTGTCGGTGAAGATGACGGCTCTAGGGGTGTCAAGTACTTTATATTCACGATGAAATTCATGCCCAGTTGCATTCCATTATGGACTTGTAAGGTTGATCCTGGTTTGGTAGCTTTCAATGCCAAGCTGAAAGTCCTCAACTCGTTTTCGAATGACTAAGCCCCTGATCCAAAGAGTGACAGCTGCAGAGAGGGCCTTTTTCTCAGGGACAGGTAAATGCTCAAGGTGTCCTTGAAGATTTAAGAGATAGAGATCTTCGAAATCATTTGGCAGAAGATGTTTGAAGTCGTTCTCTTCAATAGTATACACTTTGAAGTCTGCTCTTTTAAGGACAATCTTCTTCAAGTACTCATATCCATAGATAGGGAAGATCTCTACACTAACAACACTTAAGATTTGCAGCTTTGATCTGACATCATTGCGTCTTTTATCAGCACCATGTCTTTCGATGTAGAACTTCTTCTTTTTGAACCACCAGTGAGAAATACCATAAGAAGCGGAAATATCATACTTTTGTTCTTCATCAGCCCAGAATTGATCAGGAACCATCTGTTCAAGCCCCTGATCAGAGTAGGTTGCAGCTTTCATCTTTGATATTGATAGAGCAGGTCTTCTTTCAGCAGAGCGAGCACACAGATAGTCCAAGTCGTGATTGAAGAAGAATTCAGCCTGAATGGTCATTTGACCAGGTTCACCACCAAGAGGAAGAGATTTGTTGACATTGAAGCGACTGATTTGCTCACTGACTTGGTCATTCAGCATCTTATGGCATTCTTCCATCTGATATTGAAGATGATTTGCATCAGAGTGGAAGAATTTGACAATCTCATAAGCTTGTCCTTCAAGATCTCTTGGAGTTATGGATGAGATACTCTTCCGTTCACAAAACCATCTAATAAAACTTCCCATATCTCCAGTGAAGTGCAGAAGAGAGTCTTCAGCTGGAACTTCATAATTATTGGTGATAGCTGATGCCCAATTGTTGTCAGGAATCATAAAGTCTGACTCTGGGATGGTCCATGTAGGTTCTGGAGAAGGAGGTCTATCTTCCACAATGCAGCTTTGAATTGTGTCTCTTGAAGGAGCTACTCTGGATGTGCTAGTGCGATTCCCAGCCATGTAAGTATCAAACCAATCTTCTGATGGCTTAGGAATATGCTTCGTAGATGCATCATCTTCATCTGGTTCTGAGTCAGCCATGACATGCGACTCTTCGTGAACCATTTGATCATCAGGAATTGAGGTGGATGTGGATGTGAACCTTGAATCAACCGTCGTCCAGGCAGCAGATTTCTTCTTAGTACTCTGTTCTTTTGTAGGACCTGATTGGTTGGAAGGTTTTGGCGGTGATGATGGTGGTTGTGGTGGAGGTGTGTTGGTTGTCGTAGGAGGATCACCAGCTCCAGAAGTTCCAGCGCCCCCCGTTGGTGGTGGAGGTGGAGGAGGATCTTTACGGTTCTTCATCAATGATTCCATCACAATTGTTCTCCTTTTCTTTTTAGCTTCTTTTTCCCTAACGTCAATCATAAACTGCTCATAATTGTCGAACTTAATGGATTCTTCAAGTGCCTCATAGAGTTTCTTGTGAACCTCATGCTTGTCCTCTTCAGCTTCATACATCTTTTCACACAGAGCTGCTCTCATATCTGTGATAGGTAGATCCTTGAATCGTCTAAGAAGTGGAGCCTCCATTGCCCATTCCACAGCATCCTTGACTTCTCCTTCAATAGCGGCAGTAACCCCTTCATCGAAGTTGAGGTGCTCCAATCTATAGACACGATCCACAAGGGAATCAACAGATTTAGGAAGTTGCCTTTCCAGAGCTTCTATCCTTTTTACAGCTTTGTCCAGTAGTTGATCAGAGGTAAGGATCTGTGGTGGTGAAGCTGGTGGAGCATCCACATCAGTAATTGTAATGACAGGTTCAGGGGTTGGTGATGATGTCGGTGGTGTTTGTACAGATGATTGAGTTGGTATGGGAGGTGGAAGTGCAGTTGTGAGTGAAGATGCTGACATCGGAGGAATTGTTGATGTATCTTGCTGAATGTTGACTGTAACCATGGATTGTGCAGTATCTAAGGGTTTGTCATTTAAGTATTGATCTCCGAAAGTGAAATCAGAATCGAAGTCCTTGAGTGAAGATAGAGAGTTGGTAGACAGATTTGGTTCATCCATCTGCAAGGTCTCATCAGATCTCGTCTCAAGATTCTTCTATGAGCCTTTCTGCAACAGAGCGTCAACATTCCGGCCAGAATGAGTCTCACTGGGTGTAAATCTTTCTTTAGACGTTTCAGACACTTTGTCCACTCCAGATTGTTCTTTAGCAGGAGATGATTATGTTCTTCTCTTCAGCTCGTATTGATTGGTGGTGCTTGATGGAGATGATGAGATCGTTAAAAGCATGTGAGCAGCTTGTTCAGTTTCAACACTAGCAACTCCTTTTCCTTTGTCTTGTGTTATTGGGGTTGTTTGTCGAGGCAGATGATCAGGTTCTCTTAGCACAATTCCACCTACTGGAGCTTTCACATTCAGACTTTCTAGGCTTTGCTGAATTCCAAGTTGTAGATCTGCATCATCTTCATCAGTTAACCTTGTAATATTCTTTGGTACCTCTGTATTTTCACCAATTTCCTTTTCCACTTTCTTCCTTTTTACTTTCTGCTTCTTGGATGCGGTGTCTGAATGTTGTGTCCTTTCAAGTCTCTTTTTAGGAAGAGAGGCATAGGATGCTTGTGAGGCTGACGTGGACTTGGGAGCATTGGGTTGTGGAGGAGAGGGTGTGACATTAGCAGAGGAACTGGAAGCTCTTTTCTTGTATTGTTTGAAGTAGTCCTTCTTCTTGATATCTTCTGTGAGAAGACAATCAGGAATTGGCAATCCAAATATTTCTTTATCCATACCTCTAGGAACATATTTCAGGTTTCCTAAAACATATTCATCTTCTGCATTATGCAGAGTTGATTCACTCCTAGGATTGAATTTGTGTGTTTGTTGTAAGTATTGGATAACAAGCTTAGAAAATCTGATGCTGGGAATTACAAGCTTGTTCTGTTTCTTTCGACCTTGAGCATTGTTCTGGAAATAGGTTCTATCAGATATGAATGTGTTCATTGATAAAGAGAATTCTTCCCAAATACGATCTGAGACATGCACATCAACCCTATTAACGATTCCCCATAGGATTTGCAAGATAGGAATTCTCACTTTATCGAACCCTGAAGTTTTCCCAGATAAGCACAAGTTAAGAATGGTTGTAATAGCTCTCCAGGGTTGATACATGTGTCCGGTGATGATGTCGGATGCTCTTGAAATACTGTTTTGATAACCCAACCCAATTAGAAAGATAATCAGATCGTCAGCACCAGGTGGAGATTCAGAACGAAAGTCAGGGTTACATGGGGTGATTCCAATAGCCTTGCTCAGAATATCAGAATCAATTGTGAACTCCCTATCATCCAGTTTGCAAGAGTATTGTGCTGTGATTTTGTCCCATTGAACGGTGTTCCAGAATTGTTGAATGTAAATGGTAGGAATTGAGCATTGCTTGGTAATTGCTCCGAAGAAGTTTGTGTTTTTGAGGATGTCAATGGAAACTTTGAGTATCGGATTTTGTTGAAGCCTTTGTAGGTCCACATAACAGTTGCTTTTTCCAATAACAGCCCATTGACTTCTGGGAAGGATTTCTTCGTCTGAGAGAACTTTAGATGATGCCGAAGGGGTAACGCTCTTTTCTGGGATTGAACTTGCCATTGATGTTCTGAGTAATCATACAATCAACAGTAATGAATGGGAATAGGTTAGATGATAAATGATAAGTGAGACAACATTGAGAGCACCCTTATGACATAGACACATAGAAGTAGTAACTCAGAAGGAGTTCCCAAAACACATACAGAGAAAGATTGAGTGGCATAGGTTTCAAATATATGACAACTTTCAACTATATGACAACTTTCATATGTGAGAAATTTCAATGAAGTATAATCTTACAGATAAATAATCACATGACGAGCTGATAAGGGATAAATAGGCAAAAGAGTGCATTGCAAAGGGATCATGACATGAGCCAAGATACACATGTAGAAGTGATATAACAAATATGCATGAGGCAAAAAGTAACCTTTGGCTGTCGTGAGAGAAACCAAGTACCTTTTGCCTAAACAGAGATGTCATAACAGATTACATAGAGTATGTTGACTCAACAAGTCGAATTAGGAGATCCTAAGTATTGTGAGAATGAGATCAACTTTAGCAATAAACCTTTGATCATTTTAATAACCCTCGACCCTAAGACTAATTTGCAACATGAAAGTGATCAATGTTGCTAACTTGTAAAGACAAGTCGCCATCACTAGTACCACAGACAAGTCGCTAATAGTTTAGCTCACTAAGTCGCTATGCTAATTCGCTAACTTGTAAAGACAAGTCGCCATGAACAGTAACAAAACCAAGTCGCTACAAATCTGTTAACTAAGTCGCTAAGGTTACTAATTCGCTAACTTGTGAAGACATGTCGCCATGAACAGTAACACAACCAAGTCGCTACAAATTTGTTAACTAAGTTGCTAATGTTACTAATTCGCTAACTTGTAAAGACAAGTCGCTGACAACTAACTCGCTACCCAAGTCGCCAGAATAAAATAAACTACTTCGCTACAGAAACATAATCGCTAAGTTCAATGCTAACTCGCCATGAAGAACATTCAAGCTAAGTCGCTACCAAGAACATGTTAAGTCGCCATCAAGAACACTCATACCAACAAAAACCCAACAACACAATCCACTAAATATTCATCACCAGATCATGAAGACAAATTATCAAGCAATCAATGTAAGATATACCAAACAATTTGTACACTTTCAACATCATTATAACAACAACAACAAGAACATGATATCATTACAAATCGAACCTAGGTGGGAATCAAACAGACACAAGTCACGAGCTCGACGGGATCTGGAAAAAAAAACACGTTAGAAGCTAGACCCACACGCATAGGAGAGAACAAATGGGGTGTGATTCAAAACGTACCACTTTAAATCGCTAGACGGAATAATTTGACGAGAAAAAAACGAGAGAGAAAGAAAACTTATTAGAGAAAATGAGGTAAGTCGCTAGGGGTATAGAGAAAAAATCTTTGGCAATTTGACACATTCAGTCCTTGTGGTTTTTAAAAAATGAAGTGTGGTAAGTCGCTAGTGTAAAAACTATTTTGGCTATTTGACACATTCGATCCCTGTGGTTTAGAGGCAAGAGTGGTAAATTGCAACACGAGACTTATAGACTAAGACTCTATCATAGATGATGACAGTGATAACCATGAATCATCTAAACATTTAATCAGATAACAGCATTTAATGCAAGGCACTCAATACATGGGCACACAAGGATAATCACATGAGCAAGATACAACCACAACCTATAACTGAGAGAAACACCATAACCAGATATTACAAAAAAGCATAACCAGTTAGTCACACAAGCAGGAAACAACCACAACATACAAATAAGCAAACATCATAACCAGCACAGAAGCCAATGGCATATAAAACTAATACAAAATCTCCCCCTCAATCAATGTCATCAAAGATCATTGATTGATATTAACCAATCCCATTATAAAACCAAGAATATATCATTTGTTCGAACTTCATCTATGATCCCGTGCCATTATTGAATGACATTTCTAGGACCGTAGATGTCATCGATAACAAGGAATGTATTCTTTATTAGATTGAGGAAAATGATAAAATTTTGAATATAAAGAAATGACATAAAAATGTGTAAAAATTTTAAAAATTTTGAATATAAAGGAATGTTTTTTTTTTTTTTTTTTTTTTTTTTTTTTTATACACAGATATATAAAAGAGCGAGTCCTGATTCAAGATGAATAGGAGTCAAAGTAAGAAGTACATCAACTCTGGCAAGCTATAGCTCCTGAATGAGCTATGTTCATTTCTGAGGGGAACCAAGTCATGAAGTTCCTGATTGAGTTGAGCATTGTTCCTGAAAAAGACTGAGAGCACATTGTACTTGAAGCACATGTAGACTTGTACATAGAAGGGTTAGTGACATGTTTAATCTCACATTTAGATGCATCACAGTGTAACAAAGACGTATCATTAATGGGGATCCTATTGGGTTCTACATTCTTGAAGAGTTTACCTGTGGGAATCCACTTGAGACATGATCTAGGAATGTAAGTTCGTTTAAGTCCTGTAAACTTAAAAATTCTGCCAGTGGGAATCCATTTGAAACCACAGTTAGTTGACCTAAGTGAGTGCACACCCTTGTTTTGACTAATTGTCCTTATGTGATCCGAGTATTTCTTAGGGGATTGATCAGTCAAATGATGTTTTGCATGAGATCTAGTAATACTTGTTGCCTTACTGATCTGTGAGAATTGACTATAAGTCCGAGGTTTGAGATTCATCATATCTGAACTAGGCAATGAAGTGACTGGTTTTGACAAAACAGACATATTATCAACTTGGGATGTAAGCTTAGATTTCAATGGTTTAGCTCTTTCAGACCTAAAGGCATTAGGTTGTTTAATAACTGTTTGTTTCAAGTGGTTCTGAACATCTGATTTTCCCAAAGTTGAAGGTTTTGCAAGCTTAGTGTTCATCCTATTTCCAACATACTTCCTGAGCTCATTTTTTAGGGCAACAATATTGAAGCTCTTATCCTGAATTTGTGCTTTGAGGTCATCAATGTCTTTCATCAAGAGGTTAGATTGATTGACTAACTTAGAGTCTGTTTCCTCAAGGTTCTTTCTTAAATGCTCATTTTCTCTTAGAAGGTTGGACACACATAGAGCTAGTTCAGAATTTCTAGATTCTAGTGCATCACTCATCTCATGACAGTCATATTTCTGGGCTTCTGAAAGAAGTGATTTCAGATTGCCTATGGTCGAATCTTTGTCCTGAATCTGGGATCTTAACTGATTAATTTCAAAAAATTCTCTAAATTCTGGAAGTTCCTGATTAGTACACGGTTTTTTTGCATAAAACATTTCATCTTTTTGTTGTATTTCAATTTGCAATGAGATACAGTGTTTTTCAAGAATTGAAAATTTGTTTGAAAGCTCATCATATACCCTTTTTTCAATCATGTTACTTGCATTAGATTCAGGCAAAACAAAGACTGATTCCACATTGTTATGTTCAGAGTAAGAGTCATGTACCTTTTTATGAGAACTTGTGTGATCAGATAAGAGTACCTTATTGATTGATACCTTTTCTGACTCTGAGACTTTGAGATCAGTGCTGTTCTCTTCATCCTTTTCCATCACAACTGAGATTCTGCAATCAGTGTCTTTTGCTGGTTCAACTGGAATGAAGCATGACACGTCATCATTGCTCCATGGAAACTCTTGGCACTCATTCAATTCATTCAGCTTGTTATTCTCATTAGCAGCTTCCTTGATGTATGTTTCCATATTACTCATAAGTTGAATAAATGAGTTTCTGAACTCATGAATTTCCATTCCCGTGTGTTTCTTGAACGATATTCCAGTCATGATATCATCAAAATCTGAGGAGTATTCTTCCCGGATGAGTGGCTGAAATTGATTGATGATGGTTTGGAGAGCAGCATGAGAATCATCAGTTGAGAACTTTTCTTTGGTAATTTGAAACCTTAGTCGTTCTAAGTTAAGTAAAACAGTTCTTGTCAAAGTGGGAAAATCCTGACGAAGGATGGCACAACTTGTTCGATCCATGGTTGTAGATAAGAGTAATTTGAGAAGCTGACTGAGATGTTGAAACGGCTCACTGGTGCATTCCATATTCTTAGCATCATTTGCAGACATTAAGAGTGACTTATTTGAGTTGTTCTGATTAATCGATACTGAATCATTAAGTGTATGGCATTCAGATAAGCATTCTGTTTCACTATTCTGTGCTGTGTCATAGAGAGCAAGTACTTTGGTGATTAAAGGATCCGTGATGACTGACATTGTGTTATTATGAATTACTCCCCAAGTCTCTAGAGATTTAGAACCAACTCGCTACCAACTAAATAGCAATAATCCCAAGTCGCTAGAAGATAATGCACCAAGTCGCTAACACTTAATTCGCTACACCACTAAGTCGCTAAAGAGTCCCAAGTCGCTAGGTAGTAACTCGCTAAGCTTCAAGTCGCTAGCAAAATTTTGGCAGCAATTCGCTACTCAAGTCGCTAAAGATACAAGTCGCTAAAGAGCAACTCGCTACACACCAAGTCGCTACCACCAAGTCGCTACCCGTAGTGGAGAGTCCACTACTTGTACTGTAAATCGCTAGATCAAGTCGCTAGGTCTAAAACTGTAACTCGCTACAAATTTGTAAAACAAGTCGCTACGAAGAAAGTATTCCGTGTGTTAAGTCGCTAGCAAGAAAAAACCACATAAACATCACTTTTCAATCCAAAAACAACCCAACCAAGATGATTCAAGCTTACCAAATGAAAACCTACACACTTGTGATGATTCTAAACATAAAAGTACTAACAAAAACCAAACTTTAACACAAGAAATCAACCAAATGATGCAAAAACCACTAAACTTTTTCAAACTCAAAAACCACCTAAAAACCACTAGAAATCCAAAGATGTGCAAGATATGATCTAACCATGGCTCTTGATACCAATTGTTGGATATTAGTTTTCACATACACATCATAACATTAACACAATGAGCACATAGATGGTTTTAGAGAGAGAGAAAGTGGGATATTCTAGTAAGAGAAACTTGTAGAATATTAGATTACCAAAGAACATCCAACCCTCTACCTTGCAAGGTAGAGGGTATTTATAGGTTACAAACTAAACGACCTCCTATTGGCCTGTGGATCAGGGATACTGTGGGTAAAGACCCGACCTTCCTCCACGGTGTTGCACTAAACTATATTACGCTACTAGACTAACTAATTAACTACATAGAAACGTAAATAACGACAAGTCTACGAGCTAACTTATGCTAGATAATAGTTGGGGTGACCGACTCTTCAATACTGGAATTTTCTAATTCCTAACAAACGATATGATACACACGACATAGACCATAACAAACATCGCCCATTCAATTTTTTTCCCTGCTACCTCCCGCTCTGCTAGAACCTGCACCATCTTTTCCCTTCCTTTGCTTGAAGAACTGTTCAAACAATGCTTCAAGATTTGTTACCCTATTTCCCGCATCATCAAATGTGTAATCGAACGGGCTTTTTTCAGCTTCATCTTTTTCCTTCCTTTGCTTGACGAACTGCTCAAACATTGCTTCAGCTTCCAGCGTGTTTTCTCCTCCAACACCATTAGTTTCACAGTCCAAATACACCCTGTAGAATGGCTCTTTCCTTAACCATTCCAGAATGCGGTCTCTCATCAACGGGTCTATGTTCTTATAAGAACCATATTCATCATAAATTTCTGACCCATACGTATCAAGAACTCGAGTAAAGAGATATATCGACGATAAAACCAGTGACCACTCTTTTTCCGGCGTGTAATCAGCCATTATATTGTTACGTGTGTTTTGTGAGAATCGATGATTGGGTTATTTATGTTTTTCCAAGCATCGGGGTTTTAGTTATGTATTAATAGTTGCAATAAAGTGTATTTTTGTAAATATTACTTTTGCCGGGGACATGTCTTCGGGGAAAGGTTTGGCTGGAATTTTCTCGCGAACAATTATCATGCTTTTGACTTTGGTAAAATTTTGGTAAACGTGAAATACACTTTCGGCGGGGACAAGTCCCCGGAGAAAGGTTACGTTGAATTTTGACTAGCCGGTCAAAGTTTGATAAAAATCAAACTTACTTTCGCCGGGGACATGTCCCCGCAGAAAGTGTGCGTTGAATTTTCCTTAGCAGGTTAGCGCGTTCATGTGCCACGTCAGATTTTATTTTGTCGTTTAGTGACTTTCGCCGGGGACTTTGTATCCCCGGCGAAAGTCTCCTCGCCCGTCCATCCGATTGTTGTAGTGTGTTAATCAATTACTTAAGACTCCATAAAAACAACAACTTTTAACATTTTAACAGTAATATCTAGGAGTTTGAATAAGAAAGTTCTCGGTACACTTTTTATACTTATGAATTGAATTTTAACACAAATAGAACCGCGTTTTTTTATCCAATAATCACTCCATTATCATTGTGCAAGCTTTGATACAATTGTAGGTCACCAATAGTATCAAGAATCACACACAAGTATAATTTAGGTTTAATGAGAGAAAGCTAGAAAGAGAAATAGAGAATTATGTATTACAAGGTGGAATGTTACAATGTTAGGTTCTCACATTCACACCCCTTCCACATTTGGAATGGGAGTTCATATACTTACACAAAATGGGTCTCGTGGGCCGGGCCATTTGGGCTTTACATGGACTATTTCTATTACAATTAATACTAAGTCTGAAACTACAAATGAGCACCACTTCAAAAGTTAACATCTCTAAGTCTGAATCTTGTTGTGACATTATAAAACATCTTAAATACCATGTATGAACCTGTATTGGAAGATCAAACTCATTCAGCTAAGAGGAAAACCGACTTTTGAAAACCAAGAACAAGGATAACAGAACCTAGCGCGTCGGTCTTGGTGCGCCAAAGCGTGGGGCCAACGTGCCTGGTTTGGCCATCACTAATGATTTTAAATGTCTTATATTATATATTTATCATCTTCAAAACATTTATAAACGAGATCTTAGCCATCATTTGCACCAACAAAAACCAAGATTTTTACGGTTAAGTCCATAAAACTAAATTTAAAATAAAATTCTTCTATAAAGTTTTAGCGTTTAGTGTTAATTCTATTTGCCAATTAAAAAACAATGTTATTTGACATTCAATCATTGATGTTTTATTAATTAAACTTTTTTTTTTTTTTTTGAAGCTTATTCTTTCGCAAGCACCTATGTTTTTTATTTGAAAAAGAGTAAATTACATGAATAGTCCTTGCATTATATTATAAATTTACATATAGTCTCTAAGTCCTAGAAATTACATCGATAGTTTTTGTGGTTCAAAAATCTCCACACTTATGGTCCCTAACATCATTACCATTGTTTAGATGACAATAATACCTTTCGGTGTTTACCAAAAATCTTAACTACAGGTAAATAAACTTTACATAAATTCAAACATCTCAATTTTTTAATTTCTTGTTCAACCAAAATCTTAAAAAACGAAAGTTCAAGAAACTCAAATAAATATAAAAAAACATAGTCCAGGTCTGGAACTATTGTTGATATATACGTATATTGTAGGGGATATGTAGTAATAACGAACACTGTGGATATACTTAAATCTCTGAAAGGCGTGTAAACACTTTCAGATCGAATCAATTCAGTGGTTCTACCAAATTATTCAATCGGATACAATTCAGAGAATGAGAATTTTCTGTATGTATTTATCTGAGATATTTATGAACCGTAATATAAACTGACCAAATAAACCGTATATATAACTATAATACGGGATAACTGCCAAAGCAGTTTTAGGGTTTCCAAGTTGTCAAAGTTTGTCCCTCAATTTCCGTAAATTAATTTCTGAGAAACATAACTTCAGCAGAATCAAAGCTTCAGCAGAATCATAGCTTCAGCAGATTCATAACTTCAGCAGAATCCTTCAGCTCGACCCCAGCCAGGGGCTCTGCCCCTTGGACCCTGCCAGGGGCTGCCGCCCCTTGGACCCTGCTACCAGGGGCGTTGCCCCCGTACCCCCGTCCCGTAGGGGCTTCGCCCCTAAGATCATAATAAATTCAAGTAGGCGTGCACTCTGCACCTCCAAACCTAAATGATGTATTATTATGATAAAATTGGTCAAAACAAGTTAATCCAATTACACTAAAATATCCAACATATATTATACAAATCAATTAGTGTTTTTATTAAAATTGGTAGCATTGATGCCTCTCATATATACACATGCGCAAAAAAGATTAAAAAAATGCAAAGTAAAACAAAAGGTAGTATGCATTTGAAGTATCTCTTGAAGATTCAAAATAGATATATTTACGATTTGAGTTTTATAACTTATTTTGAATTTGACATAATCTTATTGCGTGCACTTTTACTCTTTACATTTAGATATGCCATTTTAAGTTTTTGTGAAAGTGAAGATGGGGTGTTTGGTTTTATAAGTAATGTGGAGAAATGAATGTGTAACATAAGAGGGTTTGGTTAAAAACATGAAAGGCATTGTTGTTACTTAAATTCTTTTAAGACTAAAATACACCGTTGGTCCATAAACTTGACAAAACGCTTCGCGGTGGGATAAAACTCGGCGTTATCATCGCCAGAGGTCCAAACCTTGGCCTTTAAATGGCAAAATTGTCCCTTGACCCATAACGGTGATGTCAACGTCTTTTTTCTGTTAGTTAGTGGAGGGTATTATCGTCCATACACATTTATACCTCACCTTAGTTAATTCTCCTCAAGAACTATTCCACCAACACATAAAGGGGTTATTGTTTGAACAAATTATATCAGTGTATCTGACCACTTAAGTATGACTTCATAAAAGTCAACTGGTAAAGAAAGTATGAGCTCGCAGAATTTTACCCAGGATAAACAAACAAATTTATACATTATCAACTACTTAGCTAGTTGACTTATAACAGTCAACTATATACAGTGTTTGATGAAACTGGAACATAACTAATACTGCGGAGTCATTGTCTGATACATGGTAATATACTGATATTTTACAAAATATAAAAGATGAATTTGGGCCCAACTTCAAAACGTTCAACTGCTGAATCTTCAAATGATCTACACACCTCTGATCGATATCCAGAAACTGTTGAACCGACAAAACATGAACCCTAAATTGATGATGATGTTGCTACCTTGTCTGCAAAAACAAGTATACAAACAACAAACATATAAGTTAGGTACTGTACTGTTACAGCTTAATGGAATTAAACACATGACATGGTATTCATCACTGAAACATCACCTAGGGTCGCCTTTGGGCGAACAGTGCTAGGACGCAGTTTGTAATCTTTTCTTTGCTCCTAAAGGGTGTCTTAACACCGCTTGAAACATCAGCAGCAGCACCACCAACCCTTTCAACCTTCCCCTCCTCATCAAAACCAGGCAAGTTCTCAACATCAAACCCTGCAAACTCAACCATTTTGGCCTTCCCCTTCCCATCTAAACCTCGCTTAAATTCTTGAACAACTTCTCTCCCTTTTTTCTGGGCAAAACATCTTCTTCATCAACCATCTTTCCTTTTCCTTTTCCTTTAATTTTCTTCTTTTTTTAGCTACAACCCCTTCTTCCTCTTTGATTACAACACCACCTTTCACTCTTGCTGTCCTGGTTCCACTCCCCTGCATTTTTTTCTTATCTATCCCTTGCCATTGACGTCTAGTCCTAAAAGGTGTTTGACTAAGCATCCTAAAGTTAGCATCCTGCTCTACCCAACCCACAACTTCAAAACTGATGTTTTTAAGTAAAATTGTGCTAACTTTTGGGGCTTGTGGGCTACGAAGATATCAATTGACTCATTTGTTTCAGCCATTCCAAACAAAGTATGAATATCAACATCAGTATGAATCAAATGCAAACCATTTTCTATGGATTCTTTAGGATCACAGAAAAACAACGCCCATTTTTGTTCATTAATCTCTGATAACACATTATCAAGGCTCGAACTAAATATATCCCCATCACTGGTAAAGGCACACAAATTAATTAATGAACCTCCTTCATACCTGAGTGGGCTATAATCAAAAACCCCATTATAGTGGATTCTGAACAGGACCTCACCTTCTTCTTCTTCCTTCACATCCTTAAAAGTTGAGACGAATATGCTTCTGTCCTTCATTGTTATTTTTTTGTTTTTTTACGAATGGGTTTGACTAGATGTGTGTTTCAGTACGTGAGTGTGGATGTATGTTAGGTTTGGTTTTGATTGGGTTTTGTTAATTGGGTCGGGTAATTATGATAGTGTTAATTGTTTCGGATATTGTTAGTTGGGTTGTTTTGGTGATTCCCAACACATTAATTGTGTATAAGCGTATCAAGGAAGGCCAAAGGTCAAGTTTCAGGGTAACAGGTTTAAAATGTCACACTTGGTCCCTGAATTTGGTCAGTTAGCCGTTTTTTGCACTTAAAATTCCCGCGTATTTTTTCTCACACAAACTTGACTATTTCTCTTTTTACTAACTTCACAATTAGTCCCAGAATTTGAAACGTCCAGTTGGTTTTGGTATTTATGGGTTAATAACCTATACCAATTGCATATCAACAATCAAAAGAAACATATCCTAACAAAATCTCAACAACCTCCCAATGGCTGACTTCCCATTACTTGAAGAACTCGCCAAACCTTCGAACTCTGACTACATGTTTGACTCGATTTCTCTCTTTTATCAGAGAGAAAATGATAAGGACATCAAAATTGCTAAGGGACTCCAAAACTGATAAGGTTTTAAAATGTACCTTTTTGAGGGGTCGTTTAAGCCCTTATTTGATCACTTTTGTATTCGTCATTACTTAATATCGTTCCTTTTAACTTTTTAGGTATCTTGAAGGCAAAATGCTTGAATGACACTTATTCGGACGAAAAGGCGCGAATATACGAAGAAAATGGCCAAAGTCAAGAATCGAGACACTCAGGCTGCTGGAACTGAAGGTGACGGCGTCAGGCACAACTAGTGACGCCGTCGGAAGATGTTTTGTGATGACTCAGTAGACAAATTGCTCATTTACAAGTGACGGCTTTAGGTTTTAAAAGAGTAGGGCGTCGCAACTCAGACAGCCTAGATTTGATCCAGACGACGTCAGAGACTGAAGGGGACGACGTCACAGGCATAAGGTGACGCCGTCGCAAGATTAACGTAGCCAAGACAAAACCCTAATAACGGCGACCCGACGGCATCACAAATTAAAGGGTGACGCCGTCGCACCTGTAATCTTATATATAGAATCCGAATTTTTTAGTTTTCAGTGTGTAGTCTTTTGGATTAAAAACCTAAACCGAACCAAGGCTGTCTTGAACAGTATTTTAGGGTTCCATACCCTATCTTACATCAAGATAAGTGTTTTACTTCATTAATTTAATTATGTCTTCCTTTGATTGTGTGTATGCTTGCATGTTCCCCATGTCCGGCTAATTTACTTGTGTGTTTGCTTAGGTAATATGAAACTTAGTTATTGAATATTGATTGGTTGTCTCTTATCTTAATTGTGATTGACCTAGTATTGCGATAGGTCATTCGTTGTGTTTGTAATGCTTGATTGATCTTTGATGAACCTTAGCTTATAATCACCTAGAGTAATTGTAGACAAGTCATTCAAAGAATACCTTAGAGTTGTTTATGAATCCTAGAGATTTTGTAGTCGTTAACCTTTGGTAGCTTCAAAGAGTTAGGGATAAACGCATACCCTACGACCTTAGAGACACAACACAATTAAGAATAAGGATGTGACAATTCAACCATCAATAGGAGATAACTAGGGAGTAATAAAACCTAAGAAAATACATTTTTAACTATCATACGAGCACACAACAATAGACATAGACTACATACACCACTAGATTAGATAATTAGATAAGAATAGTAATCGGTAGAAATATCAAAACCCCCAAATCCAAACCCCGAGATTCGTACCTTTCCATTTCCTAAAAAACATAAAAAGATAAAAAATAATCTTCCTCAACCCCAACCTTAGCGTAGTAACTTCTCACTAGAATTCCTATTCCCCTAGAGAACGATATCAATTCCCGTGGCTTACCCTAATACTACACTACAACGATTAGGTTCACTGCCTAGGGTGTTGAAAAACTTGCTAGACGAAAACAAAGTTCCTTTGACCCTGAACGACGCGTGTAGCGTTATCAAGTTTTTGGCGCCGCTGCCGAGGAATAGAATAGCTAGTTAGGAGTCCACCTCGTTTAGGTTTCTTTGCTTGATTCCTATCAAGTAAACTTTTTTTTTCCAATTTTTAGCTTCCTCGTAGTCTATCCCCATTCTTCGTGACCATTGTTCGTAACCCCATCACTTTTCATCATGGAAGGTGATAACCAACCACCATTCATCAACCTACCACCAAATGACCCACCAAGAGGCCGTACTCTTGCTGAATACTCGAGACCAAGCCACCTAGGCTATAGGAACACCATTGAGCTTCCCGAACAAGCCCAAACTACGGCCCTACAATTCGACACCATCCGGTTGGTGCAAAACGGATGTGCATTCCATGGACTTCGTTCCGAAGATCCTAATCAACATCTTAAGGATTTCCTTAAAATTGTCGATTCCATCGACCTCGATGCTACTACTCGGGAGACCACGCGTCTGCGTCTCTTCCAATTCTCTCTACGGGACCAAGCTAGTAATTGGCTTGAGCGACTTCCCGCCGGCTCCATCTCAAGTTGGGATGATCTCACCTCACGCTTCCTTGCTCAATTTTTCCCACCGGGGAGAACCACTAAGCTTAGGAATGATATCTTGATGTTCCAACAACGTCAAAGTGAATCTCTCTACGAAGCATGGACTCGATTCAAGGACTTACTCCATAAAGTCCCTCATCACGGCATTGATCTTTGGCTTCAAGTCCAACTCTTCTATGATCATGTCAACTTCCCCACCAAGCGATCCAACTCTTCTATGAATCATGGGGTATAATAGAGGACCTTGCTCTCTACGACAACGAAAGTTGGAATGACCCCCGTGAATTGCCCAAAACCGTTAAGGAAATCTCCTTGCCTCCCATTGACTCACAATCTTCCGACCGCAGGATGCTCGAGCTTGAAGATCAAGTTAAATTCCTAATGAGCTCATACGAGAATCCTAAGTCTTCACATCAAGTGAAGAAAATCACTCTACCTTGTGAGTTATGTAGTGGTCCCCATGACACTCGTGATTGCAAAAGATTCCCTGAACAAGCTTTTGCGGACTACGCCTCCACACGTACCGATGGAGCGGGAGAGAAGTGGTACACTTTCAAGCCCGAACAAAACAACTTAGGAAACTCTTACAACTCCTCATGGAGAAATCACCCTAACCTTAAGTGGAACAAAAATTCAAGCACATCCCAAAGCTCATCTAGTCCACCTAATAGGTTCAACCCTCCAAACACTGGGAACCCCACTAGTCTTGAGGCAATTGCATCTAGATTCATGTCATCTCAAGAAAATCGATTGACTAAGCTTGAAGCCGATTTTAAACGACGACAAGGCGCGATGACAAATAAACTTGATGCCCTCTTAAAAGCCTTTAATGACCGGGAAATTGGTGCACTCCCAAGTGATACTATAAAGAACCCAAAAGTGAGTTCGATTTCATCGACTTCATGTTCTTGTTCACCATGGGAGAGTGCGCATCCATGCCCCTCACATCCTACGGTTCACTCGGTAAACGCTACCAACAAGGGTTTCCAGCAATCCAAAATTAGGTACCAAGGCCCCGCACCATTGGTAGAACCTACTCTTGAGAAACCCGTCAACCAAGAACCCAAACCTAATCTAGAGGAGGAGTACAAGGAACTCCATCAAGAAAAACCGGTTCTTGAAGTCTTAGCTCACGCACCTTATTATAATGCTTTAAAAGAAAAATATGAGCTAGAACTAAAAGTTGGAAAACATGGGTCCCCTTTTGTGTGAAATAATTTTCCTAAGAAGTTAGATGATCCCGGGCTATTCACTCTTCCGTGTAGGCTTGGAACTTCCAAAAATCTCAATGCTCTAGCCGACTTAGGATCATGCATCAATCTTGTTCCGTTGTCCCTCCATAGAAGCCTTAACTTAGGTAAGATAGAACCAACGGAAACCATCTTAGGTCTAGCGGATGGTAGTATTGCATATCCGGTAGGGATAATAAAAGACATGGTAGTACAGTTAGGAGAGTTGACTCTTTTGGCAGATTTCCATGTGCTAGACATGGATAAGGACCCGACATGCCCATTGCTAGTAGGAAGAGGATTCTTAGCTATCGCTAGTGCCATCATTGATTGTAAGATGTCCAAAATAGTGGTAGGAGAAGGGAGTGCTAGGTCAATTTACGATGTCAAAAAGCATACTTACTACAAAGAGGAGGAAATCCCCAATGAAATTAGGTTGGATAGAGCGCCATCTAGATACGGACCTTGGATTGATAAGAACTTCATAGGTCCCCAACGACCTTTTTACCTGGATGAAGCATTTTCTAGTAAAGCAACTTTCCATGAAAAAGAAATGGCTAGGGACATGGAAGTGAACCCGTTCGAGGACGCCTTAGTATTTAGAAAGATGACCGAGTTCCTAGGAAGCTGCCCGTCAACCTTGTCATGAATAAGTGGAAAGTTGAGAGCGATAAGCCTAAACATAAGTGGGATTGGGATAGACCGCCTAGTAATGGTAGTGGAGAGTGGCACATTAGGATGACGATTTATGACCCCGATGGAGAGAAATTTGAAAAGGCATATCGAAACAAAACGTAATACTAGGAACTTAAATGATAAGTTTGATCCTTATGACATTCTAGAGGATAGGCTTACTTATATCTATACGTAGGGGCATGACTTCAAGTCTAGCTACAAGACTCATAAATAAAGAAAAGCGCTTCGTGGGAGGCAACCCATGCTTAATTGTTTGCTTGTTTGTGTCGTGTATCTTTTATTGATTGTTTATTCTCATGTTTAAATTTGTAAAAATGCTTTATTTTGTCTTTAACCTCGTCTTAATTACATATAAAGGTATTTTACATAAGGGATAAGTGTAGGGAGGATTACACACGTTTTCAAAAGAAACGTAAACATGAGAATTACAATTAATTAAAAGATATACATGTGTGTTTGTTCGAGTCAAATGCTTGTATCGAGTCATAATGGATGTTTTGAAGGAAATTTTTCCAGAAAATCGCAGACCAGTTTTTGTCAGGATAACCTGACGGCGTCAGGAAGGAGCAGAAACAACTGATTACTTTTTCTCGTTTTCTGAGCTACTTATAAATTTTTGAAATTTTCCAGGTCTTAATTTTCCAGAAATTATGTAAACATCCATTTCACAAGCATTATATCCTAGTTTAGTAGAGTCCTATATATATTATTACCGCCGTGTAACCACCGGTAAATTTCATCTCGTATTAAACTAATATAATATTCTAACGAAAGAATCCTTATCCATTTTCTACGTCCAATTTTTTTTTCTAGAAACGATATCCTTTTATCTGATCACAACAAATAGCCAATGTGATGAAACTCACATCTTGAATAAACATAAACATCTTTATATGTAAAACTATAAAAGTTTTCAACTTTTATTTACCACTTTACGTTATTTCGTTAACGTACAATTATTAAACTTTCGAACTAAACGTTAGCCATTTATTAGAATTTACACAAAACCCTAATTTATTATAACTATGATCTTACAAAACTAAATCATAGATACTAAAGTACAACATTTTATACCTAGAGTACAAGTCATTAAAGCACGGAACCTAGCTATACTTTAATTTCCATTACAAGCCCTAATATACTACTCTATGATTTTATGTGCATGATATATTTTCAAAATACTAATGTACAAGTCTTTCAAGCACATGTACAAGTCTTTAATGCATACAAGCTTAATACTTATATAAATCATATTATAAACCTCAATGTACCTATTTTTAAGCACAAGGTACAAACCCTTCAAGCACAAGCCCTAAAAATGTATTTTTTTTATAAGTACAATATTCTAATGCTTAGATACAACTGGGTAATGCTCAAAGATTAAAAATATATATAAATAACTCAAGACACACTTATATAATAAGTAGACAAACTTACAAATTGCCAACCCAAACTAGAAACCCTAACTAAGTTGCCTACATGTACAACACCTAAAGGCCTATGTACCATCTAATAAAGCTTATTGGATTACTTTCATTTTCCTTAGTTCAATCCTAACTAGGATGAAGTGTGATGGATTTGCACACACTCCTTGTGTCAATGATATTTTGTATGATATTATCAAGCAAGTGGAATTTACTTAAGTAATACTTAGAAGACGAATAATATGATGTATGAGAATAATCACAAGTTAACACAAAACTTAAGCTCCAATATTATTAATGAATAATACGAGTGATCTTAACTTATCACTAGGGTTACACCTTGAAGCTTTCGTAGGTAATCTTGTAATGTAATACGTACCTAAGACAATGACCTAGGATCTCCTTTTATACAACAAGGAGTCCTGTACAAGATAAGTATAAAGCTAACATAATAGAATATACATAAGATCTATTCTATACTTATCTAGACGCGTTTAACCTTATCATAAACTGATAGCAGTGGTAATGAAGAACTTGCAGTGGGAATATGTTTTCACTGCTAGTATTAATCCATGCAGTGTAAACCACAACTATCCGTGGTAACGGATTATTCCCAACAATCCTCCCCTAAACTTATGATTTCTCTGCAAATCAATAAGTTTCTTTAATATGCATTAACTTCAAGGATTTGGGGAATTCAATCAAACACTTCACTTCTTTTCTCTTAACTTTTGTATTGCTCTTGAACATTGATCTTGAAGTCTTTGTAATAATGCTCTGACCTTTTCATTATCTTCATTAACTCTTATTGGTAAGGTTAACATCACTGTAAGAGCTCCAGCTCTAAGTGGATATTCTTTCTCAGCAAGCATGAAAAAGTCTTCTCCATTAGTCGTAGAAACATGATGAACTTCACATGAATCATAGTAAAACCATTTAGTACCAAAACTTGTGAATAAGGTTTTCCAGAAGTCATCATCAACATTTGGTTCATAGAGCCTTCTAAGATTCACCCATAACTGCATTTCCTTTGTATCTTTGAGATCCTGAGCATTAAACCTTTCTTGTACTAACCTCCATAGTGTATTAAGGTCATCTCTGTCAAAAGCTTTAACAAGATCTTCAAATGTCATGAATGATGAAGTTGCACCACCTAGCCTTGTGATCTTCCATGATGGAGCAAAATTTCTAGCAGTGAAAACTTCCCAATCAATAATAGGATGTCGAACTTGCAGTGGTTCTGGATGAAAATCTTCTTCAACTATCATCATCATTCCAGTCAGTTGTTCTGCAGTGAACTTCTCAGTAGGAATTTCCTTCTCAGTAGACTTTGTATGATCTTCACCAACCTTAGTCTTCTTAACAGTTTGAGAATCACTTACTTTGGCCTTTCTCTTGAATCTAGGAAACTTTCTTTCTTCTTCTTCAGAACCCATTGGAATAAAAGATTTATCTTGTTTTACAGTTCTGTAGTAAGCCTTTTCAACTTGATCATCAGGAATTCCTTTAAATTGATGCCTTTTCCAGTTACCAACATGACAACAATAAGTCTTCATATATGCAAGTATTTGTGCCTTGGTTGGTTGTCTTTGTTTCTTCTGAACCTTTTTGACTGAATTAATCACATCATCTAGTGCTTGATTGTTCTTCATTATAATAAAATCCTTCAACTGAGCTGTTCTTTGTTCCTCAGTTAAGGATGCATCAGCAACAAGGTCAATTGCCTTTTTCTTGATTTCTCGATTATTAGCCACCAGAAACTGAATATCTTCTTCAGTAGGAACATGACTAAACTCTGGAGCTTTCTCTTTCATAATTGTAGGTTGAACAGTGGAAATTGAATCAGTATTTTCCATTCAATCCAATCTTTTAGCTTCCAAAAAGCTTGCAACTTCTATTTCTTTCAATCTTTTCTTTTCAGCAACTTTCTCAGTAATTTGATCTTCTGCTATCTTCATAGCAATTTCTCTATCAAGATCAATCTGAACTTGTCTTTTCTTTGAAATCTTACTTTCAGGTTGCTGTACATCTTCCATAACTGCTTTACCCTTGTATGTCTTCAATTTATCAAATTCTTCACTTGCAGTGGCAATATTTGGCTCTGCAGTGGAAATAGAATCAGTTGTAAAATCTGGCTCTGCAGTGTGGAAAATGTCTTGATCTTCAAGTTGCTCTCCATGAGTTTCAGCTTCCTTTGCTCCTTTACTTGTATCTCCTTCATCTTCAAAATCAATTTTCCTCCCCTCAGTGTCAGAACCTGTTTTCCTCCCCTGTTTGGAAGAATTTCCCAAATCATGATTAGCTGAATCACCATCAGAAGGTGAGGATGAAGATGAAATCACCATCTTTGCAGACTGCTTGTTCTTTTTCAACCTCTGCATCTCTCCCTTTAAAGTCTGAATCTTTGTCATTAAGAGTTGAGCATCCTTGGCATGCTGCTTCTTGACAGTAGCCAAGCCCTTTTGTAGAGACTCAACCTGCTTTGCTAATTTGGTACACAAAACCATCAATTCCAATTGGTTACCACTGCCCTCAGCACTTCCAACTGTGTTACCTGTTGGGAGAGGTGAATCATGAGGCAAAGGTCTAGATTCCTCCATAGTAGGACTAGGTGGAAGTCTAGAACCACGACTGCTTGTTCCTATACCATAAGGTTCAAAAACTTGCTGTGTTGTCATGAGAGGAGTTGTCTGATTAGACCTTCTCTCATAGGTTCTTGTAACTGGTGGGGTATAATCAATGTTGGGAACATTAATTATGGGTGTGTGTTGTTCAGATGAAATTTTAGCAAGCATTTGGGGTAGGAGAGGTGTAAAAATCATATTGCCATCTTTATTCAAATTTTGAAAAACTTTAGGCTTTAGGCAACTGATTTGATAAACAGTAGTATGAGGTTGCAGTTGAAATTCATTAAGCATAGCTTGCACAAACCTTGGATACATTAAAAATTTGGTTTTACTCTGTACATTGCCTTGCATACTTGTAAAAATATAATTGAACCAGTTGAAAATCTTATCAGTGACAAGACAAACCAAAGGATAAGCCATGGTTGAACTAAATTGCTCATAAGATGTTTTCTTAGGACTAAGGAAATGTAACAAAGTATGAATCAAAAATCTCCATTGGGGACAAAAACCACTCTTTTTGAAAGTAGCCTTTTTGTCAGTGGTATCATACCCCATAGATGATAAAGTATCATGAATATCAGACATAGGTAATGTGATGAGACCATTGAGATCATCCAAGTGAAGTACTCTCCTCAGGGATGCCTCAGTAACATCAATATTTACCCCATCTATAGTGGCTCTTAGAGCATCCACTGTTTCATGTGTATCTCCAATCTCAAGGGTTATGGACTTGGCAGTAGTCCAAAACTGTTTGATTTGAGAGATATAGATTGTGGGTTTTAAAAGCAATGCATACCTTATATGAGTGGTATGAAGAAAGTCCACAATCTGATGAAAAACAGGGCCACTCTTCTCGTTAGACTTTTGTAGGTAGGCCACTAGGTTGTGCTCATCTGCAAATTTCAAAGAAGCCATAGAAAATTTGGATTAAAAATATTATTATGTCAGTAAGAATTGAAGTAATGATTAGCCAATTGAGAGAAAAAGATATATATAGGGTTAGGGTTTAGAATTGTTGCGCAAGAAAAATTATCTTTAGAAAGTATTATAAGATGGAAAGAAGATAATTTCCTTTAATATTTTAACCCTATATGTATGATAACAGTGGTTACTTTCAACAGCTAGGAAAAATTAGTTACTGACACAATCAGTTGTAACGGCTAGAACAACAGTGGTAAAATAACACTGTCAGGGGAAACTGTGAACTAGCAGTGGTAATTTTTCACAAAAATTTCAAAGAGCAGTGGAAAATAAAAGCATTAGAAAACAAGACTGCTCCCATTATAGTTTTTAGCAAACTATCAGCTATCAACGGATTTGATATGTCTTTACCATGAGCCGTTTGCTATGGACTAGCCAACTCTTAATCATAAAGAATATGGTGAGGTGATAACCATATAGTTTTTGGTAAACTATCAACCATAAACGGATTTGTCAAGTCTTTACCAGTAGCCGTTTGCTCTGGACTAGTTGATTCTTATGTGTATTAGACATGGTGAATCAATAACCATTTGTTGTGTATCTCAGACATACACCTTTTAACTCCAACTCCTCATCAAAACTTGATATACTTATCAGTAAAAGATGAGAATAACCAACTTGATATTAACCAAAGTTACCTTTAACCAAACTATTACCCTAGCAAAATATCTTCCAAAGTCAACTCAATAATATCTATATTTACTCCTTTACCTACAAAAAACGGTAAATATCTTCATTAAATAACCCTTCAACCGACTTTGTCTATATAAGGAGGCTTGGCTTAAGATAAACTTTATCAATTTTCATTCAAACAAAATATCCCCAAAACCATAAGCATGAGCAATCCCTCCAACACTATCAACATCTCTTCTGACTCAGAAGAAGAGTATGTAATCGAATCAGAATCATCTTCAGAAGCATCAGGATGGTTTGGATACTTCCCACCAGGGGCTGGCTCTTCATCCAAAAGATATACCAAAGAAACTACTAAGCGAAAGCCTGCAAAATCTCTTGAGTTCTACTCCGATTCATTAGATGATGATGATGCAAATGATAAAACCTATTCCATGGCTAAGGAGTTGCCAAAAGCTCTTTCAATAGCACTGAAAACAGCTATCTCCAATATGAAGCAGATATCCATTCTAACAAGGCCTGCAATGCTACCAAGACCTCCTCCACAGATTCTTGGGCTTCCATGTCCAAGAATGCAATCCACTTTTGAGAACAAGAGAAAGAGAGCCCAGAAGAATAAACATGCTTATGTGGGCAAGGGCAAGAGACCAATGAAATAACTGAAGATAGGTGTAGGATGTGCTAGATTTCAGTATTTTGTGTTAAGTTAACTAGGAGTACTCTTGATTGTAATGAATTATGTGATAGCAATGAAGTTCCTCTGTTTTTCCTTTTTCCAATGAAAGCATGTTACCACTGGTTGCAATAGAATTCCCACTGTAACCTAATGTCAGCAGAATCATCAGTGGATAATCTTAGATAGGATCTAAACAACCTAAAACAACGATTCATCAAAGAGTAACTATTTAATTGTAAACAAAGAATCCTTCAAACTGTAATTCACTAACATAAACCAAATACTGGAATCACAATCGCATTGGCAATGGTTAATATATTGAAAGAATTAAGCATAGCAGTGGTTATACTCAATAAAGTCAACACATAAGCATTGATACACTTTCCAAGAGCACAGTACTCCAATTTACTCCTTAACTAGTTGCACCTTCCCCTCATTAACTTCTTGAATCCAACTTAACATATAATAAACAAACCATTCAACACAAATCACTCAAATCACATACTCCATAACTTTTACTCTCAAAGCAACACCATGAGTCAATCAAGTCCAATTAATCTTTCTTCAAGCAGTTCATCTGATAGTTCCTGGGATGATTTTGTTTTGAAAAACCCTGGAAGAGTTGAAAAAGAGGAGTATGAGAAGGTTGTAAACAAGAAGAGAAAGCAGTCACTTGCTTTTTCAAATCCTTTTTCTGTTGGACCTTCATCACTACAACCAGAGCCTCAGGATGCATTAATCAAAGAAGATAGCTCAGAGATCAGCTCCTATGTGTCTCCATATGTTACAGATGATGAGACATCTGGAAGAGTCCTGAGTGTTCCTCCTCTTGCAGCAATAGCTCCTTCTGAAGAACTGCAATCATCACCTTCTCTACCATTTCTGCCAGCACCACCATCAGCAGTTCCTTCATCATCCTCACCACCTACTGGAATAGTGGTGATGGTTTTAGTAAGCCCTAGGGTGTATGACTGGATTAACATGCGTGGTGCTCTTAAGGTGATGCCAAGTTGGGCTTTACCCAAGAAGCCATGAAGGATTGATGATGGGTAGGAAGGGGATGGGTTAGGAAATGTGTTTGGAGTAGGATGTTGGTGATTGTTTTTCAGTTAATGTAGTAATGTTTGTACTCTGTACTTCATGGATGTAGTTTTACTGCACTCACAGTGCAGTTTTGTAATATTAATAATAATCCATGTTTTCCTTTATCTTTAGTGTTCCTGCATCACACATCACAATCCACTCACTTCATTATCAAAACTGACATACTGTCCATCATATTGCTCAAAGTCAGAAAGATAGGACTTGTTGCCAGTCATGTGCCTTGAACACCCACTATCTGTATATCCTTGATCTGACCTTTTTGTCCTTGGATGTTCCTGCACATATGAGTAAAGAGTTAGTTACTTTTGGGGACCCAAGCCATGATTGACTTGGATCTGCCTCGTGTATCAATATAGTTAAATCTATCAAAGGTCATTGATACACCATTAGGATTGGTTGTAGAGGTATTTCCTTTAGGTTTCCATTCCCAACGTGCTGAGGCCTTCACAGCATTGCCCATGTCCCCCTTTTCATATTTATAACCCTTGAAGTGGTAAATTTTGAATGAGCAGTGGTAACTGTTGGTTTCTTTTTAGGTACCCACTGTTGATTATTATTAACCTTTTTAGCTTGAAAGGTTCTTTTTCCTGTTTGTGCAGATTTTGTTAAACTTGTTTTGAAGTTTGCACTTTTAACAGGTGACTTAGGGTGAGCAGTGTTAACAGTTTGTGCAGTGGCAAACATTTTGAGGCCACTTCTTAGTTGAACTGCTCTTGGGACCATTTTGCAATTAGAGCTAGGGTGTACATTATGTTGATTCCTGTTAGACTCCACCCTTTTATACCCATAGACTTCCCTTCTCCCAACATGATAGTCACAATAAGCATGTAAATGATCAAAACTACCACATATATAGCATGCCTTATTGTTCATAACAAAATCACTACCTAGTTGTTGAGATTTAACATGATTCCAACTCCTCTGGTTACCCCTAGGAGCTGTAGGCTTGTTTCTATACATCTCAGCATACCTTACAGTTGGTCTAGGTTTATTAACTGGTTTCCTAGGTTCCTCTGTAACAGTATTAACAACTTTTGGGATAGTAGTCTCTACATTCTTTTTAACACTCTCATCTACAACAGAAGAGTCACTAGCACTCTCAAAAACATCATTATCAAGCTTATTTTCTTCCTCACTCTTTACAACTGTGTCTTTTAAAGGACCATATTCTCTTTCAAGATCCTTAAAATCCTCTATGCCTGTATGAGCTAAATCTATACCTGGAGGTGAATGAACACCCCTTAGTGGTGGAGGCGCAGTATTATAACCCATACCAGACTTAGCTTTATTATATATTTGAGCATTCCAAATTTTATCAATTGATGCAGACTGATGATAACATGTGTCTACAGTTAAATTGACATTTTCAATTTTCTTTTGAAGTTTTTCAAGCTCCTTTTGGTATGCTTCATTCACAGCAGTTGTATGTTCTACCTCTCTCCTAAGAAGAATCATATCATCATTATAACTTGACTCATTTGCCTGATAGTGCTCTATTTGTTTTTCTAAAACTGCCATGGCTCTCCTAAGATTAGCCACAGTATAATTAGCAGTGTATAACTCTTATCTTTCATTAGAATATAAATCATTGAGTCTTTCAACTTCTCTAGCAGCCCTACATGTTTTAGAGCAACATTCAGAGTTTTGTACCTCAGAGTCAGAGAAAGCCATAAGAGCAACTTCAGCAGAAACAAGAGCAGCATCTGTGTGCTCTTCTTCAAGATCATCAACCATGAAACTCTAATCATAGCTCACACCATCAATATCCAACATTGCCTTTGGTTCTTCCACAGTTGGTCCCTTCTTTTGCTTGTACCATGTAGATCTGTTGTCCTTGGTCTTTGGTCTTCTACATTCTCTAGCAAAATGTCCAAACTTGTGGCAGTTAAAGCACTCCACTTTCTTCTTATCAAAGGCTGCAGTATCATCACCATTTATGTGGATAGGCTTGCCAGTCTTCTTGTAGAACTTCTTAGCCCTCATGCTAAGAAGAGCTATCTGCCATTTTATATCCATCTCCTCCAAGTCATCTTCATCGATTGCTCTATGTCTTCATGAGTTAAGAGAGAGCCATCAACTTGCGTGGAGATAAAAGCATAAAAGGTAGGATCTCCAATACTAGCAACCTTCTTCTTTGATCCTGCAGTGGCAATATTCACATTGCCAGTGGAAACTTTAGAACCTATAGTGGCAATATCATCATCACTTTCATCTTCAGAATTATCACTGTCAACAGAATTTGACAACAATTCCAAGCTACTAGAGCTTGTACTAAGTTTCCCTGCCTTCTTCAACCTTTGTTCAATAAGTTTGAAGATGTTGTAAAGATCATTGAGCTTCATTGTTTCTATGTCTGTTTTGTTTTCCCAGACAGTAACATTGGTTTGAAACTCTGAAGGCAAACTTCTTAGAAACTTCAAATTGAGGTCTTCCTTTTCTACCTCAATGCCAAACACAGTCAGTTGTGTAACAATCTTCTGAAGTTTGGTGAAAATACTATCAAGAGAGTCATTGCTTGAAGCAGAGAAGTTTTCATAACTTTGCTTTAACAATGTCTTTTGAGTCTTCTTTGTAGCATCATTACCACCAAACACTGAGCAAATCTCTTCAAACAGTTCTTTAGCAGTCTTGAACTTGCTGAATGCAATAATCTGGTCTCTAGGAAGATTCATCAGCAACAGACTTCTAGCTTTAAGATCATTCTTCTTTTGAGCTTTTTCAGCATTTGATTCAGGCACAGAAACTTTCACAACATAAGTGTCACCAACTTTTGAAGTAGTGGTCACATATTTGAAAGAATCACCAAGTTGAATGATCTCCCATAAAGCATAGTCCTGTATGAGGAAGTATTGCTCAATCAGTATCCTCCACATCTCAAACTCATTAAGCTTAAGCTTAGGGAGTCTAGGTGTAGAAGAAGAGTTTGATTGGTTGTTTTCCATCTCCATTGAATTGAGTGAGTGAATCAAGCTAATTCCTTGGATCTTCTAAAACAAAATATCAGAACCTTCGCTCTGATACCACTTGATGGATCTGGACACACTCCTTGTGTCAATGATATTTTGTATGATATTATCAAACAAGCGGGATTTACTTAAGTAATACTTAGAAGACGAATAATATGATGTATGAGAATAAACACAAGTTAACACAAAACTTAAGCTCCAATATTATTAATGAATAATACGAGTGATCTTAACTTATCACTAGGGTTACACCTTGAAGCTTTCGTAGGTAATCTTGTAATGTAATACGTACCTAAGACAATGACCTAGGATCTCCTTTTATACAACAAGGAGTCCTTTACAAGATAAGTATAAAGCTAACATAATAGAATATACTTATCTAGACGCGTTTAACCTTATCATAAACTGATAGCAGTGGTAATGAAGAACTTACAGTGGGAATATGTTTCCACTGCTAGTATTAATCCATGCAGTGTAAACCACAACTATCCGTGGTAACGGATTATTCCCAACAAAGTGTACATAAATCAAGCTTATTACATGTTAAGATATGAGCCACAAGGGTTTTCTTGGCTCATCTTTGCACCACATCACCATGTTCTCACCTAGTCAACCCTTGTATGTTGTGCTTGGTTGAACTCCCTAACACTTCACGCCACCACCTTCACACCACCTCACCATTTTCCAGACTTGGTCAAGAAGGAAACAAGTGTGAGGTGAAAACTTATTACACAACTTCCTTCTCACCCTCAAACCATTCAACTTCTTATAGCTACCAAGTGGTGACATGAACTATCCTAAGGACCTAGCTTTCTTCCTCTATATAAAGAAACACACATTCTTTCTCATTACCTATCACCAATCCACACACACAACACCATCCACTATTCTGATTACCAGCTTATGAGGAAGTAAGGAGAGACTAATAGAAGAAGGGATACAACTTTGCCACATTAGGAGTCACTTGCCTATATTACACTCCATCTCGAGGACTAGCATATCGTAAGTCTCGTAAAATTTCTAAATTTCTTAAACTCTTTTACTTATCACATGAACACAAACATGCTATAAAGAAAGAGTAAGGTTATAAGTTACATTTTAACTTCCTGCTGATGTTAATAAACAGAAAACCAAGCGCCCATATTATGTAAAACGAGACTAGACCTAAGCTATCTAAATTAGATAAGTTAAAAAGGAATTTTCAAGGAAAACGTAGCAATTTGAATCACCTAAAACGGTCACACGAGTCAAAAGATACGGTCTAACGAAGTTCACAAAAATCTGTCAAAACCTACTGTTGACAGAAGGGTCGGGCACGCGAAACGAGGCACTTCTGGTCCGTTTCATCAAAAAGTTAAAACACGAAAGTTGTCCGGAACGACGTTTTCTTCAGACGCCTAAGTGCACGGGTCCAGAAAACGCATAACGAAGTCATAATTTATTAAAAATCCCAACAACTGTTATATATATGTTACAAAAACAGCGAAGCCCCCCTACTTGCGCACCATTTATTTACATTGGCTTAAAGATATTAGGGCCAACAAAAGTACCTTTGTGAAGACCACCTAGGACACTCTAGAACGCCCCCATAACCCGGTTCAAAAGCCTAGTCGTCATGCTTAAAAACAGCACTTCATTTGGGCCAAAAGTCCTAAACACCAAAAGTACTTTACAACAGGTATAGGGGAAAAACTCGGGATTTTTGATAAATTTGATTATGAACTATCTTTGAAACATTAAAAATGAGTTAAACAACATTTCACAAGGTTGCATAGAAAAGATATAAAGTTTTATGGTTTAAAAACGAGAATTTCAATTTGGCAAGATTAGCCTAAGTAACCCTTTTTTATAATTAATATTTTGCTAATTAAAGGGTTTGAAAGTATGAGATTTACACCGTTTTAAAGGGCTCGTAGCAAGGATTTTATCGCCCCAATAACGTCTTTAAAAGCACTTATAGTCTCTTTTATAATCACCCACAAAGTAGGTGACTCGCGGAGATTTTCATAAAAAGGCCTTGCGTGCACTTTTCAAAAATTGAGTCGTAGGAGTTAGAGAATGATAGATAATAACTTAGAAAGAGTTAATAAACATATTACAATGTCCCTAGGTGACACCGTAAAAGTTAACGAGTCAAAAATGAAATTTCCTTAAAACGCGTCGTGGCCAAGTGGCCATGTTCGTGGACTTGTATCTTTCTAATCAAAGACGACTAGGACATGAGACCTATACCATGTAGAAGAGCTTACAGCAAAGTGTTTAAAGGGACAAATGCGTTGTAAAAACATTAGCTTACCTCGTGTAAAATCTGTCCTCGTTTGGCCCTGTTATCGCCCAAAACCAACAAAAGGCACTTAACCCCCCTACTTTAGAAAATCATTGCGACCAAACCGTAAGAGCTTAAGACCTCTAGTTTGAACCATTAGAAAGACCACCGGACAAACTCTTGAAGGGATCAAGAACGTAGTAAAACCCTTTTAAGACGTCGCTTATATTTACCCGCACTTTTGTCAATTTAGGCCTAAAACAAGTGAATATTTCTTATAAAACTACAAGTATAAAAATTGTAATTTTTGAAAGATAAAGTTTTCTTGGGCAAAAAATGTAATTTCTTGAAAGTTAGTTATACAAGGGCTGAATTTGTGAAAAACCCATAGTTGAGGGTTTAAAGTGTCATTTTTGAAAGTGCAAGGGTAAAAACTGTAAATATTTAAAATTGTAAATTATAACATGTTGGAAACATAAAATATTTAACAACTTGGGTTTCGATAAAATTTAATATCAATCATCCGAGCCATAAAAAGAAGTATGATACGTAATACTAAATTTTGAAGAGACTTCATGTTCACCCAACCATCGATAAAGCATTATAATCACAAATAGATGAATACGAATACTTAAACTTGACATATCGATTCAGGTCACGTGTTGGAGCCATTTACTATTTCACTTTGAATTAACTTTTGACATCAATCGGATTTCCATCCAAGGTGAGTCATAGCCCCTCTTTTCCTTATTTTGAACGTTTTGGGGGAGATACATGCTCAAATATTGCTTGATATGTTTACATTTATTTTAAACTCTTACGAATTACCGTGAGTCATAGCCCCTCTTTTCCTTATTTTGAACGTTTTGGGGGAGATACATGCTCAAATATTGCTTGATATGTTTACATTTATTTTAAACTCTTACGAATTACCGTGAGTCATAGTCCCTCTTTTCCTTATTTTGAACGTTTTGGGGGAGATACATGCTAAAATATTGCTTGATATTTTTACATTTATTTTAAACTCTTACGAATTACCGTGAGTCATAGCCCCTCTTTTTTCTTATTTTGAACGTTTTGGGGGAGATACATGCTCAAATATTGCTTGATATTTTTACATTTATTTTAAACTCTTACGAATTACTGTGAGTCATAGCCCCTCTTTTCCTTATTTTGAACGTTTTGGGGGAGATCCATGCTCAAATATTGCTTGATATTTTTACATTTATTTTAAACTCTTACGAATTACTGTGAGTCATAGCCCCGTTTTTATACTTGTTTATTAATGCTTTGGGGGAGATACATGCTCAATTACTTATTTTTACTTTCACAAGTATTCTAAATTTTTTTTACATATTACTGTGAGTTCATAGTCCCACTTTTTACTTGTTTTTTTTCAAACTTGTGGGGAGATACATGCTTCAAAATCGAACACAAGTATTTTTCTATGCTATACCTACACATGATTGCTATTGCTTAAGTACTTACTGTTGCCACTAAAAGTCCCTCATATCATTAACCATTAATCACTTGCGAGTAAACGCGAATATAGTGAATAGATCTATTGGCAGTTGACGCCCCATTTGTGTTAACCGGATAGGTAATCAAATGCACTTTATTTGAGAATACTAGGAGAATGGCAAGCTCCTACCAGAGGGCATTGTTGCTCACATCATTACTATGATGTCTGCAACTTACGTCATTATTATGATGCGTTCGTGTTAAGGTTTGCGTTCATGAGACTTAAGGCAATATATACTGTGTTGCAATGATACAAATGCTGCAACTACTCAATTTATGGGTGCAACAACGTGGCCCAACCTTGAAACTTGTGTTCAACTGTTTACTAAACAAATGACTATGGGTGCATAACAACGTAGTCCACTACTTATTTCATCGATGTTTGTATTTATTACAATAATCAAACTATTGAACTCAACTGTTTTATCTATAAACTCTATGAACTCACCAACCTTTGTGTTGACACTTTTAGCATGTTTATCTCAGGTTCATAATTTACGAGGATGGCACGGAAGGGCACGGATACTCAAGAAGGCTATATTATCATTCGAAAATGTATTTAATAAACTGTAAAACCACTGGGACCTCATTTTGTAAACTCTGATATTTATATAAATCGAATGATAAATCTTTTAAAACGACTCAATTAGAGTTCGTTTTCTATTATTATAACTGCTGAGCCATGAAGTAACACCCAGCTTGAATTCCGCTGTGTATCACGAAATTGGGGGTGTTATAGATTGGTATCATAGCCTCAGTTATAGAGAAACGAGTCTAATTGAGACCTAAACTATAACTACTTTTTCACAAAAACATTTTATAGCCTTTTCGCTCTCCGTGCCTTCCATCCTCCAGGTAATTATGTGACTTCTATGCTACACAAACACTTTAGTATACTGATATATACTTCTGATCACTTTATACAAAATAAACATACCTGCATATGCCTATTCTAAGGCATTATGACTTAATCACATTTCCCCGAGCATGTACCTACTTTTATATTTTTCAAATTTATGAAACCTTCTCAAGACATTGTAACCAATTAAAATGGTCTCTCCTACTTACCTTATTTACACTAAATATATATACTCACCAACTATTTTGAGTATTATGTCAAATTTTCTTGATTATCTTACTCTCGTCTCTAAAAGATGAGTGTAAACACTCCTTCCGTACTTCCAGAACACCCAAATGTCCTTGTAACTCATCAGTTAAGTACGAATGTTAATTCAGAAATTATTAAGTAGGATGATTTACAATATCTTAGTTTAAATGGATTGGGACGCCTTTCTATTTAAATAAAGAAATTATGAATCAACGAACCATAAGTTTATATTCCTTTATTTACATTGTTTGGGACGCCTCTCTATGTAAGTAATGAATTATAAATAAGTGGGCTTATTTGTATCTGAAATGATATAAGTACAAACTCGAGGATCACAATAATTCACAAAGATATATGGCAAACACAAATAACGTAAATTTTTATTACATTAGAATCCATAAATATTAATACATAATGATATAATTAGCATCGGTAGTGCTAATGTAACAAAAACCACCAAATAAGGTATGGTATCGCCAATTGGTTGATCCGCCAAGCTAATGAAAAACACTACCACACCTATGAGAACGAGAATCATGACTGGATGCAGTATCTTGAGTATTCTGTATAACAAATATAAATCAATTATTAAGTATGGTGAATGAAATAACAAGAGACATAACTCTAAGAATCTTGAAAAATCTATAACTAAACGCTTCATTTTTTTTAACAAGAAGTGGGCTTCAACCCATTAGTAAAAGGAACAAACACAACCCACATTTAGATTAAAATAGGCCTCGGCCTAGATTACATAAACAAACACACCATTAAGCGTATTGGGTTTCAACCCAACAACCAACACAAGACCACAACTCAATAAATGCTAACGCGTACGATTACAAAGTAACACAAATTAAAAAAAAATTTATTTCAACATTCCTAACATAATGCTATTACCCCCATAATTTATCCACGCCGATGGCTAGGACCACGAGTGGTACAAGAATCACTAAGACCACGGCCAAGAATTCGTAATCTTCATCCGTGACGTTGGCTAAATAGATAGCAGATATTACAACATACACGAGTGCAACAATGGTAATAATATGCGGCATTTTGAAGTATGATATGAGAAATGTAGATGGAAAAGTTAGTATGAAGGAATGAGGATTAAAATGTGGTATTTATAAAAGGAAAAAAAATAGCCGTTGGGGGTACTGTTCATGACCGTTGGGGGTACTGTTCACGACCGTTGGGGGTTACTATTCATGATCGTTAAAAATTACTGTTCATCTTACTAAGGAACAAACTAATTCATCATCTACAAAAGCTGAAGTTCAACAACTTTCTCTCATTCAAAAATTTTTCGATATTAATAATTTGATTTTCACAAGCCATTATGAACCATGTTATTTTTAAAATTAATTACTAAAACATGATAGACCTTATAAAATAACAATCTTCATTCAAAAAAAATCATAAAGTTTATATGACTTTCCGAATAATGTTATTCACATGTAAAAAAAAAATAAAAAATAAATAAAAATAAATTCTAACTTATAAGCTTTCACAAGTAAACCACATTTCATCCTCATTACTTCAACATTTAACATGGACTGAATCTCGGGACGAGATTCAATTTAAGGGGGTGAGACTGTAACCACCGATAAATTTCATCTCGTATTAAACTAATATAATATTCTAACGAAAGAATACTTATCCATTTTCTACGTCCAATTTTTTTTCTTTTTCTAGAAACGATATCCTTTTATCTGATCACAACAAATAGCCAATGTGATGAAACTCACATCTTTAATAAACATAAACATCTTTATATGTAAAACTATAAAAGTTTTCAACTTTTATTTACCACTTTACGTTATTTCGTTAATGTACAATTATTAAACTTTCGAACTAAACGTTAGCCATTTATTAGAATTTACACGAAACCCTAATTTATTATAACTATGATCTTACGAAACTAAATCATAGATACTAAAGTACAACATTTTATACCTAGAGTACAAGTCATTAAAGCACGGAACCTAGCTATACTTTAATTTCCGTTACAAGCCCTAATATACAACTCTATGATTTTATGTGCATGATATATTTTCAAAATACTAATGTACAAGTCTTTCAAGCACATGTACAAGTCTTTAATGCATACAAGCTTAATACTTATATAAATCATATTATAAACCTCAATGTACCTATTTTTAAGCACAAGGTACAAACCCTTCAAGCACAAGCCCTAAAAATGTATTTTTTATAAGTACAATATTCTAATGCTTAGAGTACAACTGGGTAATGCTCAAAGATTAAAAATATATATAAATAACTCAAGACACACTTATATAATAAGTAGACAAACTTACAAATTGCCAACCCAAACTAGAAACCCTAACTAAGTTGCCTACATGTACAACACCTAAAGGCCTATGTACCATCTAATAAAGCTCATTGGATTACTTTCATTTTCCTTAGTTCAATTCTAACTAGGATGAAGTGTACATAAATCAAGCTTATTACATGTTAAGATATGAGCCACAAGGGTTTACTTGGCTCATCTTTGCACCACATCACCATGTTCTCACCTAGTCAACCCTTGTATGTTGTGCTTGGTTGAACTCCCTAACACTTCACGCCACCACCTTCACACCACCTCACCATTTTCCAGACTTGGTCAAGAAGGAAACAAGTGTGAGGTGAAAACTTATTACACAACTTCCTTCTCACCCTCAAACCATTCAACTTCTTATAGCTACCAAGTGGTGACATGAACTATCCTAAGGACCTAGCTTTCTTCCTCTATATAAAGAAACACACATTCTTTCTCATTACCTATCACCAATCCACACACAACACCATCCACTATTCTGATTACCAGCTTATGAGGAAGTAAGGAGAGACTAATAGAAGAAGGGATACAACTTTGCCACATTAGGAGTCACTTGCCTATATTACACTCCATCTCGAGGACTAGCATATCGTAAGTCTCGTAAAATTTCTAAATTTCTTAAACTCTTTTACTTATCACATGAACACAAACATGCTATAAAGAAAGAGTAAGGTTATAAGTTACATTTTAACTTCCTGCTGATGTTAATAAACAGAAAACCAAGCGCCCATATTATGTAAAACGAGACTAGACCTAAGCTATCTAAATTAGATAAGTTAAAAAGGAATTTTCAAGGAAAACGTATCAATTTGAATCACCTAAAACGGTCACACGAGTCAAAAGATACGGTCTAACGAAGTTCACAAAAATCTGTCAAAACCTACTGTGGACAGAAGGGTCGGGCACGCGAAACGAGGCACTTCTGGTCCGTTTCATCAAAAAGTTAAAACACGAAAGTTGTCCGGAACGACGTTTTCTTCAGACGCCTAAGTGCACGGGTCCAGAAAACGCATAACGAAGTCATAATTTATTAAAAATCCCAACAGCTGTTATATATATGTTACAAAAACAGCCAAGCCCCCCTACTTGCGCACCATTTATTTACATTGGCTTAAAGATATTAGGGCCAACCAAAGTACCTTTGTGAAGACCACCTAGGACACTCTAGAACGCCCCCATAACCCGGTTGAAAAGCCTAGTCGTCATGCTTAAAAACAACACTTCATTTGGGCCAAAAGTCCTAAACACCAAAAGTACTTTACAACAGGTATAGGGGAAAAACTCGGGATTTTTGATAAATTTGATTATGAACTATCATTGAAACATTAGAAATGAGTTAAACAACATTTCACAAGGTTGCATACAAAAGATATAAAGTTTTATGTTTTAAAAATGAGAATTTCAATTTGGCAAGATTAGCCTAAGTAGCCCTTTTCTATAATTAATATTTTGCTAATTAAAGGGTTGCAAAGTATGAGTTTACACCGTCTTAAAGGGCTCGTAACAAGGATTTTAACGCCCCAATAACATCTTTAAAAGCACTTATAGTCTCTTTTATAATCACCCACAAAGTAGGTGACTCGCGAAGATTTTCATAAAAAGGCCTTGCGTGCACTTTTCAAAAATTGAGTCGTAGGAGTTAGAGAATGATTGATAATAACTTAAAAAGAGTTAATAAACATATTACAATATCCCTAGGTGACACCGTAAAAGTTAACGAGTCAAAAATGAAATTTCCTTAAAACGCGTCATGGCCAAGTGGCCATGTTCGTGGACTTGTATCTTTCTAATCAAAGACGACTAGGACATGAGACCTATACCATGTAGAAGAGCTTACAGAAAAGTGTTTAAAGGGGAAAATGCGTTGTAAAAAAATTAGCTTACCTCGTGTAAAATCTGTCCTCGTTTGGCCCTGTTATCGCCCAAAACCAACAAAAGGCACTTTTACCCCCTACTTTAGAAAATCATTGCGACCAAACCGTAAGAGCTTAAGACCTCTAGTTTGAACCATTAGAAATACCACCGGACAAACTCTTGAAGGGATCAAGAACGTAGTAAAACCCTTTTAAGGCCTCGCTTATATTTACCCGCACTTTTGTCAATTTAGGCCTAAAACAAGTGAATATTTCTTATAAAACTACAAGTATAAAAATTGTAATTTTTGAAAGATAAAGTTTTCTTGGGCTAAAAATTTAATTTCTTCAAAGTTAGTTATACAAGGGCTGAATTTGTGAAAAACCCATAGTTGAGGGTTTAAAGTGTCATTTTTGAAAGTGCAAGGGTAAAAACTGTAAATATTTAAAATTATAAATTATAACATGTTGGAAACATAAAATATTTAACAACTTGGGTTTCGATAAAATTTAATATCAATCATTCGAGCCATAAAAAGAAGTATGATAAGTATTACTAAATTTTGAAGAGACTTCATGTTCACCCAACCATCGATAAAGCATTATAATCACATATAGATGGATACGAATACTTAAACTTGACATATCGATTCAGGTCACGTGTTGGAGCCATTTACCATTTCACTTTGAATTAACTTTTGACATCAATCAGATTTCCATCCAAGGTGAGTCATAGCCCCTCTTTTCCTTATTTTGAACGTTTTGGGAAAGATACATGCTCAAATATTGCTTGATATGTTTACATTTATTTTAAACTCTTACGAATTACCGTGAGTCATAGCCCCTCTTTTCCTTATTTTGAACGTTTTGGAGGAGATACGTGCTCAAATATTGGTAGATATGTTTACATTTATTTTAAACTCTTACGAATTACCGTGAGTCATAGTCCCTCTTTTCCTTATTTTGAACGTTTTGGGGGAGATACATGCTCAAATATTGCTTGATATTTTTACATTTATTTTAAACTCTTACGAATTACCGTGAGTCATAGCCCCTCTTTTTTCTTATTTTGAACGTTTTGGGGGAGATACATGCTCAAATATTGCTTGATATTTTTATATTTATTTTAAACTCTTACAAATTACTGTGAGTCATAGCCCCTCTTTTCCTTATTTTGAACGTTTTGGGGGAGATACATGCTCAAATATTGTTTGATATTTTTACATTTATTTTAAACTCTTACGAATTACTGTGAGTCATAGCCCCGTTTTTATACTTGTTTATTAATGCTTTGGGGGAGATACATGCTCAATTACTTATTTTTACTTTCACAAGTATTCTAAATTTTTTTTAGATATTACTGTGAGTTCATAGTCCCACTTTTTACTTGTTTTTTTTCAAACTCGTGGGGAGATACATGCTACAAAATCGAACACAAGTATTTTTCTATGCTATACGTACACCTGATTGCTATTGCTTAAGTACTTACTGTTGCCTCTAAAAGTCCCTCATATCATGAACCATTAATCACTTGCGAGTGAACGCGAATATAGTGAATAGATCTATTGGCAGTTGACGCCCCATTTGTGTTAGCCGGATAGGTAACCGAATGCACTTTATTTGAGAATACTAGGAGAATGGCAAGCTCCTACCAGAGGGCATTGTTGCTCACATCATTACTATGATGTCTGTAACTTACGTCATTATTATGATGCGTTCGTGTTAAGGTTTGCGTTCATGAGACTTAAGGCAATATATACTGTGTTGCAATGATACAAATGTTGCAACTATTCAATTTATGGGTGCAACAACGTGGCCCAACCTTGAAACTTGTGTTCAACTGATTACTAAACAAATGACTATGGGTGCATAACAACGTAGTCCACTACTTATTTCATCGATGTTTGTATTTATTACAATAATCAAAATATTGAACTCAACTGTTTTATCTATAAACTCTATGAACTCACCAACCTTTGTGTTGACACTTTTAGCATGTTTATCTCAGGTTCATAATTTACGAGGATGGCACGGAAGGGCACGGATACTCAAGAAGGCTATATTATCATTCGAAAATGTATTTAATAAACTGTAAAACCACTGGGACCTCATTTTGTAAACTCTGATATTTATATAAATCGAATGATAAATCTTTTAAAATGACTCAATTAGAGTTCGTTTTCTATTATTATAACTGCTGAGCCATGAAGTAACACCCAGCTTGAATTCCGCTGTGTATCACGAAATTGGGGGTGTTACACGCCGATTTTACGCGAAGGTTTCGTTTGTTTTCTTCAAGTATGCAGGTTTAATTTACCAAGAAGAAGATACATAAGATGAGAAGGAGCTTTTCACGCAAACATTCTTCTTGAAGAAAGATGTAACCACCACTTTACACGGATCCTACCGAGCTAATCAGGGGAGTATTAGTTTCTTTCATCTTTTATTACCTTCCATTATCATAACTTTGATACTTTCGGGGAACATTGGGGACAATGTTCAGTTTAAGTGTAGGGAGGGAAAATAAAACGGGAACTTTAAAACTATGCTTATCCTTGATTATTTGCTTTGTCCAATTGCATTTGTGTAATAAACCATGAGAAATATCAGTTAGGGTAATTTTGGCACCAAATTTAAAAAATTTCATGACATATAGGAGTGGGCCATTAGTCTTAATAAAGCGTCTCATGGATAGGAAATTATATGACTAGCACAAAAACCCTTTACCACTTAAATTCCACCCAAAATGTGAGGATCGCCCTTAGATTAGTAGGAATTAAAGCATTCATCTTTAATGCTTAGAATGTGAACCGGTAGTATAATAGATTCTAGACTTGTTTTGTGATGCATTCCGAGATCGCTAGTAAGATTACACTTGTGTAGTTAGGAATAACTAAATGATAAGAGGCATTAGGATAACCCTTGTTTGATACCCGTAATATAATTACTTCTTCCACATCGGTTGACTAATTCCCCCACACTTTTGCGTTGTACTCTTCTTTAGTACACGATACCCCTAGTTAACCCCTCAGAGCCTATCCTTTTCGCGATTCTCGTGATGTTTCGGTTTTCCGGAATATCAATGAAGAGCATTGTTTACACCCCACCCCCAAATGTACACCCAAATCGCCTTAGCCTACCTTGTATGCACTCACTTTTAGTGCATTATTGTTATCACACTAAACCCTTAGTTCAATTATCTAGTTGCTTGCATAAGTTGCTAAGTCGAGTCATATCCTTTGTACATAGTTTTGGGACGATTGAGACTCATGGGAAAGTTAAACTTTATGAGATGACGAGAAGGGAACGTTAAATTCAAATTCTCTTTATTTGCATAATAATGTACTCCAAGTGTTTTCATCTTGTCAATTCAGGTCATATTAGTGTTAGAGTAATAAAAACTCAAGTGTAGGGATGTGCCTATAAATCTCTATCATTTTGATGTTATCGTAGAGGATGGTAGAGTAAAAGTGTATGAAAAAAAAATCGAAAAAAAAGAGAAAAAGAAAAAAAAATAGTGTTGAAAAAAAAACAAAAAAAAAAACAAAAAAACATACGGGCTACCATCCTACATCTATTTTAAATTTATGTTTATTTGTTTCAGTTATCTAGAGTCTAGAGTGTCGAGTCTTGGCTTAGCAACGCCATTCTTCGCATGCTTGTAACATAAAGATTTTTGACTTGCCACCACTAAATAGCCTATCCCACCAAACCCTTTGTTTCCCTACCGTAAGCATAACATTACAACCCTTTAAAAGACCTCTTGGATAGTCTTTCCTAGGTGCTTACGCCAAAGCGATGGAGGTTTGATCTAGTCTCAAGCATATGGTAATCTATGTACTAGGACCGGTTAATGAGTGTTTATCTTCCATTTTCACTTTGTTATATTTCATATACACCCGAGAGATGTGAGTATCCAAACACACCATGTGAGGTGCTAGTATGTAATTTCTGTGCTTGTTATGACTTTTGCGGAGCTTATATATATTGTTAATCGTTCTAAACTAATGCTTCATGACCTCTAACTTATAAATTGATTGGCTAAAAGCACATTTGCTTGAGGACAAGCAAATACCAAGTGTAGGGATATTTGATAAGGTTTTAAAATGTACCTTTTTGAGGGGGCGTTTAAGCCCTTATTTGAACACTTTTGTATCCGTTATTACTTAATATCGTTCCTTTTCACTTTTTAGGTATCTTGAAGGCAAAATACTTGAATGACACTTATTCGGATGAAAAGGCGCGAATATACGAAGAAAATGACCAAAGTCAAGAATCGAGACACTCAGGCTGCTGGAACTGAAGGTGACGGCGTCAGGCACAACTAGTGACGCCGTCGGAAGATGTTTTGTGACGACTCAGTAGCCAAATTGCTCATTTACAAGTGACGGCTTCAGGTTTTAAAAGAGTAGGGCGTCGCAACTCAGACGACCTAGATTTGATCCAGGCGACGTCAGAGACTGAAGGGGACGGCGTCACAGGCATAAGGTGACGCCGTCGCAAGATTAACGTGGCAAAGACGAAACCCTAATAACGGCGACCCGACGGCGTCACAAATTAAAGGGTGACGCCGTCGCACCTGTAATCTTATATATACAATCCAAATTTTTTAGTTTTCAGTGTGTAGTCTTTTGGAGTAAAAACCTAAACCGAACCAAGGCTGTCTTGTACAGTATTTTAGGGTTCCATACCCTATCTTACATCAAGATAAGTGTTTTACTTCATTAATTCAATTATGTCTTCCTTTGATTGTGTGTATGCTTGCATGGTCCCCATGTCCGGCTAATTTACTTGTGTGTTTGCTTAGGTAATATGAAACTTAGTTATTGAATATTGATTGGTTGTCTCTTATCTTAATTGTGATTGACCTAGTATTGCGATAGGCCATTCGTTGTGTTTGTAATGCTTGATTGATTTTTGATGAACCTTAGCTTATAATCGCCTAGAGTAATTGTAGACAAGTCATTCAAAGAATACCTTAGAGTTAAAGTTTATGAATCCTAGAGATTTTGTAGTCGTTAACCTTTGGTAGCTTCAAAGAGTTAGGGATAAACGCATACCCTACGACCTTAGAGACACAACGCAATTAAGAATAAGGACGTGACAATTCAACCATAAATAGGAGATAACTAGGGAGTAATAAAACCTAAGCAAATACATTTTTAACTATCATACGAGCACACAACAATAGACATAGACTACATACACCACTATATTAGATAATTAGATAAGTATAGTAATCGGTAGAAATACCAAAACCCCCAAATCCAAACCCCGAGATTCATACCTATCCATTTCCTAAAAAATATAAAAAAATAAAAAATAATCTTCCTCAACCCCAACCTTAGCGTAGTAACTTCTCACTAGCATTCCTATTCCCCTAGAGAACGATATCAATTCCCGTGGCTTACCCTAATACTACACTACAATGATTAGGTTCACTGTCTAGGGTGTTGAAAAACTTTCTCGATGAAATGGAAGTTCCTTTGACCCCGAACAACGCGTGTAGCGTTATCAAAAAACTGACTTGATTCTTGGTATGAAAGAAACCCAAGAATACATCTCTGAGATCGAAGGCTTTCGAACTACAGTGATGAACTACAAGGTTCTCGAGGATCTTCGCAACAAGCAAAAGGCTAATGTCTTGAAGGCGTTAGAGATAAGCAGGATGATCTGTCAGACACACTCACAGGTGTGTGACAGGAACAACTTCCTTGATGATCTTAGGAAGTGTTGAGAAGGAAAAGAAGTGGTTATGTTTTCTCTCTTTTTTTTTTGAAAAAATATGTACTGAATATTTAATGTTTAATATGAAATTAATGAATCTATATGTTATGTTCTAGTGTTTTAATTTGCTAATTATGTTGTTAATTGTTGTATTCGTCTAAGAGAGTTGTTATATCGGTTTTGATTGTATTGGGTGTTGGTAGAAGTATGGTCCTTGCTAAAACAATTTAAGAGTATAGGGGACTAAGGTTTTAGTCCCCTATCCTGTCCTCACATTTGCATTAACTTATAGCAAGCACTTTATTCTCACATTTTACCACAAATTTGAATTCATAAACATAAAGCCAACCCTTTCAGTGAAATTGCGTCAAAATGGGTAAATCTAGAGCTCGTAAACAAATTTAATGCTCCAATTGTCAAACTGTTGGACATAATAAGTCTAGCTTTCACAAAGATCAGGTACCAAAACCAACAAAGGAAACTAAGGTTCGAGGTAGAAAATGGCATTGTGATGGCAGAAGGCAACAGGTATTCATTTAATTGTCATTTGCATAATGATTGTTCTTGTGTGTTTACATTCTAGTTGATGTGCGAATGTATTACTTTTGTAGTGGATGGATGAAGTCGATATAAGGAAGACTATGGAACAAGAGTTTCTTGAAGCTCTTTATGAGCAAGAAGAAGAACACACACATTTGGAGGAAGATGAAGAGCAGTCCAGGTTGGATGAAGAAGCATTCCAGCAGTTTTTGGAAGAGGAGAGAATGTACAAAATAATTGAAGAGGAATGGGAGATGAAAAATTGGCTTGAAGATGCAGAGTCTGAGGCAGCTTACTATGGAGTGTCTGTGGAAGAGTTATATCCAAGACATCCATATGTGCTGGATAAAATTCACGCTTTGAATGGCACAAATTCCAGCAGTTTTCGAAGGTTGTAGGCTTATACTCTTCTAGCCATTTGTAATATCGACAATATCATGTTTGAACATGTTTTTGTGTTTTTTTTTACTTTATAAGTTGACTAGTTTATAAGAATTTATGTTGTCTTTACTCCTTATCTACTTGTTCAACAACCACAACTCCCATCTACTTATATAATACATCTTAAGTCAGCAATTGTTTATCATACCAACATATTATCACCATGGATGTAGAAAATGGTTGTCAAATGGTATGCATTGACTGTTGGGTTGAAAGTGAAAATAGGGTTGGATTGACCTTTTTTTCAAGGCGTCCACCTTATAGAGATTTCATGTGGTATGTTTGTCCAGTGTGCCTTGAGATAAGGGGAAACACATCTTATACTGGTAGAGATGGTGTTATAAGGGAAAACACAAACACAGGAGATAGTGGTGCATATGTGATGGGTCTACATATTACTTCATCTACTAGTGTTGGTGCATCCTTGGGCAGTGATGAAGAAGAATGTGAACCACCTATATCTGAAATACCAAGTGGAGAGCGCCCTAGCCAAACACCACTTGAAGCACCTACAACTGAAAGACCAAATGGAGAACGCCCAAGACAAACACCACTTGAACCAACTGCAACTGATAAACCAAATGGATCACCTACTAGTCATTTAAAGAAGTGAATTCCTAGCAACAAATGCTATGTTGTCTTTCAGTCTAAATGTAGCTTAACTGATATGTGTGTGCTTCTATGTTTATAATAATTGAATTTTGGTTACAATTTGAATATGTTTACTTTATAAGTCAAATAAAAGAGATTTTAAATAGTAACAATTCGGTGTGGTTCCTCTAATAATTTGGTTTATGTTGACCTTATAAGTCAAAATGGGTTTTCCCAAGCACCCACCTAAACTGGATATGCAAGTGCAAACTACAAAATGAAAACAAGAAATCCAAAATATACCTACACCACCACCTAATTACACCATATCAAGCAAAATATACATGTTAACAAGTATCGTTTTCAGTAACCATCATCAGCCAAAAAATATACATCTTCATTATATCAACAACTAAAAATAACAGGTGAACTTCTTGATGGGAGGCTTGATATTCATGGGGGGAGACTTGAGGTCCTTAGGGGGAGGCACATACCACTCATTCCTATTTGTGTTAGAGCATCCCACAGCCGCTACAAGACCAAGTACAACCTTGGAAGCGGAAGCCTTGGACGCTTGGGAAGTGGAACCTTTCAAAGTAGTGGTCTTAGAACACATGTTCCCACACTCATCTTCAGATGTGTCTGAAATAATGATGACATCAACTTCATTTCCTTTCACGTTAGTATCTGGAAAGATAGACAAAACAGAAAGAAATCAGAGTTCACCCATTACAACTTTCTTAGCTTGCAAACATTAACTCTAACCTTTCTCAGACTCCTTATTCCCATATTTTTCCCACAAGTCTTCAAGTATCATATCAACAATTTCATCTCCTATATCCCACTTATTCCCATAAGTAGCCATGGCATACTCAACCATATCGTCAGATACCTTTAGCTTGCTATAATCTCTCTTTTTGACAGATTCTGACACTGCTCGGATTTCTGTCAAATAAATTAGAGTTATTTATGCTCATCCCTTAAAATGGCAATCACACAACTACAAAAAAAACCCGACTAACCTTTCATCACTTGAGCTTCTTTCGCAAATCTGCATAAATCATCAAACATTTCATCAGACATTTCATCTTCTTTTAACCAAGTATCCCCATATTTTGCCTTCACATATTTTACCATCTCATCAGTTACATCTGTAAAAGTAAGCTCCTTGTCTGCCATTGTTAAAGTGTGTGTGAGGGTTCTGTGAGGAAGGAGGGAAACGATCAAGATGGTATACGGTAGCTTTTCTCAGAATTAACTAAGGTGAGGTATAAATGTGTATGGACTATAATACCCTCCACTAACTAACTGAAAAAATACGTTGACATCACCGTTATTGGTCAAGGGATGATTTTGGCATTTAAAGGTCAAGGTTTGGACCTCTGGCGATGATAACGCCGAGTTTTGTCCCATCGCGAAGCGTTTTGCCAAGTTTAGGGACCAACGGTGTATTTTAGTCTTCTTTTAATGTTGCTAAGGAGTAAGGACCATATGTATGCAAATTTGAGAACCACAAGATCTATCGTTGTAAGTTATAAGACTTAAGAATTAAATGTGAAATTATGATATAATGACATGGACTATCCTTGTAACTAGTTTAGAACTCGTTCACGCACGTGGTTTGGGTAGATAGTATAACGGGTAATAATATTTTGAATAACTTTGTTTTGAAGTTAAATAGTGTGACAATTAATAAGTCCATTGTCTTGTAAAGTTTAAGATTTTTCTATAAAATTATATAAATTTTTTAATACTTATAAAATTATAATACCTGTACACGCATGAGTTTTTAAACATTTTTTCATATGTTAAAATATCTATTTATTTTTTGTACAGCTTTTTTTTGCACAAAATATTTGACTTTGTTTAGCTAGCATGGTGTTTAGTTTAATCTTGTTTAAATTTAACTATTGATATCATGTTATAGACATTATGTGTGTTTAGTAGCACATAATGACTCTTGAAAAAATATGTGTCGTTGTTATATGTACAATCGCGTCTATTTATTTCCTTCTCATAGTGACTTCATTTTGATATTTATATTCTTGTTAATAATAATTGAAGCTGTATTTAAATTTAAATTTTAAACTCGTGCACGGGTTAAGCTTATAACAAGGAATAGCATGAGTTGTTATTGAATGCGGATAGTAAAGAAAGAATAGTTTTCCGGATATCCTTATTTAATAGAGAAATATTATGACTCGTTTGTATATGTATGATGTCATTTATTCATTCAAGTGTCATGGTAACTCGTAATTTCCTTTTTATATTTATAATTATGTGTAAATAGATTGATATATTGTATACTAATAATTATATTTATAAATAACAGCAATATATATGTTGTAATTTTCTAAGATAATAATAAGTATAGGGCTATTTATTAAACTTGTAAAGTTATTAAAAATATATGAAAACTAAGAAGTATACTTAAATCTATGTAGTTTGTTGTCCCATAATTAATATAAATATAACATAATCTAGATAGATTAGGTGTGAAACTATTAAACTAGAGAGAAGGGAGAGAAAGTTATGAAGGTAGAGAGAGATTTTATTATCATACACACACCACAAGTGAAACTTATGTGGGGTATTCATAGAGTACAAGGCACGTCCACAACACTCACAACTTTACAAAAGTTGTGAGGATTCACAACTTTTCCTCCCCCTTTCCAATTCTACAAAAAGGAAGGGTACAATAACTATAAACATTATATATTTAACCAACATATACAATAAAGGCTTTATACAAATAATCACACTTTCTTGTTCTTAACAATCTCCCCCAAAGGGTTAGATTATAGGGGTCTTCTGGTATTTAGCAGACGTCATGTGTAGCTCCTGATTCTAATGTATCTTTCCATGTGTTCCCATGAATCACGGAGCTCTAATATTTCATTTATCACTTGCACAGCTATGCTAATTCGAGAATGATGCTTATCATCCATTTACAGCTGCTTGAGTTGACTCATCTTTAAAACATCTGCTATATGATCCCTGATTAACTCCAATGTACCAATGTACCAGTGATGAACTTGGCGACTTCATCCGCCTAGAAAAACCTTTTCTCATTCGTCTTGGTCATATAGACAACACAAAATCCCGCATTCGGCTTCTCAAAGCACTTTCATTGTCTAATTTTGTTAAAACACAGAGGAGCCAATGTAGGAGTCAAGTTGATCCTCTTCTGGTAACTCTCAATACCCATATGAAAGTCCTCCACATGAATCACTACTACCCTCGACCTCATAAATATCTTCAATGATTCAATGATATCATCTTTAACTTCGGTCTTGAGGTTATGACTGATTTGTCTGAAGTAAATGTCTTTGATGTCTTGAGGATGAAGATTCTCATAGTCAACTTTAGAGAAACAATAGTGTTCACAGTCATCTATAATCATATGATAATCAATGAATCCATATTTGGAATAATGCACGACTTCAACATTTACATAACTTATAATTTTGTGAGAGGAATAAACTCGCTATCGCTCTTGGTTTAATCTACATCTTAGTCTGAAGAACATCCTTGTATTATCCTCTCGATCAATGATTCTAAACAATGCATCAATGTTGTACAACTCTAGTTTCAACTGATGCTTAGTGAACTTCTTTAAGAATACTCCTTATTTCATATATTTTTCTGGGTATACATCAAATAAACCACTTCTTTTGGTAGATGGATTATATTGGTCGTTACTGCACGTGAGGTATATGAGATCATAGTTGAAGTAATCTTTAGGTTCATGTAATCTAGTGCTTGTGTAAAAACTATACCAAATAGTTGAACCACTACAAATACTTGTGTCGTGGTTTTGTGTTCCTTTACTCTTTATCTTTTGCATTACTTACTTATATGCTTATCTATCAATATCCAACATACATACCAAATATATTGACATAAGTCGATCTAAATACTTTAAAATGAAGTTTTAATCGGTAAAACTATTCAACCCCCCTTCTAGTTTTCCACAAAACCCTTTAGAATAGTTGAGAACCCTTCTTTGTAACTTTTAACTTTTAAAATTTAAGAACCCTTCTTTGTAGCTCTTAAAAGCATGTGAAATCAAAACTTTAAATTACAAACCCTTCACTACAAAAGTATAGCCTTCGTAACACCAAAAATACAAAACACCAAAGTTTGTAGATAATTCCTTTCGCAACTTCTTAGACCTCCCAAATTTTGTAACTAGTAAACTTTTGAACTTTCGCAACTCTTGAAACTAGTGAACCCACGTGACTTTTTGCTTGGCAACTTACACCTAAGTAACTTTTGAAAGTTATGACCCTAGTAAATTTTGTAAAGTTATGAGCCCTAGTGAGAAATATAATGAATCTTCACAACTTTTAAGTGTTAAGACCCAAGTAACATTTGAAAGCTATGACCCTTGTAACCTTTGTAAAGTTACAAGCCCTTGTGAGAAAAGTAGTGAAACCAAGTAACTATGGAAACTTGAGAAGCCTTAAGCAGTTTTGAAACCCTTTTTGCTTCATGACCTTTGAAAGTTGGAAGCCCGAGTAAGTTTTGAAACCCTCTTTTCCTCACAACTTTTGAAAGTTACTTACCCTTGTAAGCTTTGAAACCCTCTTGCCCTCACAATAGAAAGACAAACAAAAGTATATGCTAAGATGTTCAACAAAAAAAAATTACGAACCTTAAACTTTCAATACCAAAAACGCAACATTTTAGCACAAAATTTCATCATTTTCACGTAAAGTTTTAATTTTGATCACTAAAACTTGTAACTCTAATCTCCTAGAACATGTTTCCACGATCAAACTTGCAATCTAACCACAAAATATGATCAAATCAACCGTTTTTAAGCCCAAAAAAAATTCTAGATAGAGAGTAACGTGAGGAAAATGACTAAAGAACATGTAAAAACTCTAATCTAATGACAAAAAGGAGACCAAATAAACACTAAAAAAACGTTAATCTATCAAATACTAGCTCTTAATACCACTTGATGTCCAATAATTAATGGGAGGTGATTTGCAAACTCTTATAATTGATTGATACACTCAAGTTTTTAGTGTCTTGACATTTGTTAGGATTTATTGTAATAGTGGGTTCCTGCTGATAGCTTTATTTGTTTCTGCTGATAGTGTGGTTCCTGCGGATAGTGCAGTTGCCATGGGTAGTTATTATTGTTGCTGCGGATATGTAGTTTCCGTATTATTAGTATTTAGTTGGGATATGCATGAGTTAAATTAGGAATAGAAAATGCATATCTTTTACGTGATGAGTAAGCTGCACAATTAGGGTTTCTGGTAGTATAAAAGAAACCAGCGGCTAGAGTTGATGTATGTTCTTGAATAACATTGTTAGTAAATTAATATAGATCCATAGAGGATTAAGTCTTTGGTATTTTATTGTCTTCTTGAGTCTTGTGTTTATATTCCGCGTAAACATAATTCTAGCAAAGGTTCTCCTTAGTTCTCTTGTGATTACACAGGTTAACTATACTTTCTCTAAGGCTCATAAGATCTATTTGGGACTGTACCCAACAAGTGGTATCAGAGCCTGGTGAGAATCTTTCTAAGAAGACAGTCTTATTCTCTTTCTCAAAACCCTAACAATGACATCATCGAAACATTCAGATACAGACAATGATGACCAGCCTCAGTCATCAAACACTCAGTCTACTATTCAGCAGGTTGTCACCACCATGTCCAACACCAATGCAAAATTTCCTTACCTGAAGAAGGACGAATATGACATATGGGCTATGAAGATGGAAAATTATATCTCCAACAGTGACATCCATCTCTGGAACATTGTTCTAAAAAGCAATAGTAAGAAGGCTACTAGAAGAGATTCTGATGGGAATGTGATAATTCTTCCAGCAACAACTAATGCAGAATAGATTGCACTTCAGAGGGAAACCAAGGCAAGGACTACCTTGCTTCAAGCTCTTCCAAATGAGCATATGAGTGACTTTTATCATCTTGATGATGCAAGAGAAATCTGGAGAGCAATAAAAGCAAGGTTTGGAGGTAATGAAGAGTGTAAAAAGATGAAGAAGTCAATGCTCAAGCAGAGCTTTCAAGATTTCTCAATTTCTGAATAGGAAGGCATACACAAGGGGTATGACAGGTTTCAGAAAATCCTGAGCCAGCTAAATCAGATGAAGTATAAACCTGACAATGAGGAATGCAATCTCAAGTTCCTTCGTGCTTTACCATCTTCCTGGAGGCAGGTTTCTCTCACACTCAAGGCAAAGGGAGGCCTTGATTATTTAAGCTTTGATGACTTATACAATAAGCTTAGATCTCTTGAAATTGATATCAAGGGTCATTCATCTTATTCTCCAACTCCAACACACTCAGCTTTTGTTAGTGCTTCCAGTGCTAACACAATGGTGTCCTATACTGAGAGTCCCACTTCTTCATCAGCAGCAACCAAAACACACACTTCTTCTACAAGGAAATTAAAGTCTAATTCTGTGATAGAGGATGTGCTTTACTCTTTTGTTGCTGAAACTGAAGACCAACAGCAGTTGGTCTAAGAAGATTTTGAACAAGTGGATAAATGGGATTTGGAGGAGATGGATCTCAAATGGCAGATGGCCATGCTTGCTGTGAAAGTCAACAGGTTTGACAAGGGTTCTGGGAGAAAGTTTGGCTACAAGGGACGAGAATCAGCCAGGTTTGACAGGAAGAAGATCAGGTGTTTTGAATGCAACGAGGTGGGTCACTTTGCTAGAGAATGCCCAGATAAGAAGGGAAGTGACATGAGAAGATATTTTGCATTCAAGATCAAGGAAGCTGAGGATCAAATACTTAAAGCTTTGCTGTCTTTGGAGTCAAGGGTTGACTGGGATGAGCATGTGAATGAAGCTGAGGATGAAAATCCTTAGGTTGGATTGGTTGCTGATACTGCTGATGAGATTGCACTAATGGGCATCACTTCTCAGATACAAAATTGTATGTTTGATTGTAATGCTAAATATGATGCTCTTAAAAGTGAATTTGATGATGTTAATGGCCAATATAAAGAATATTTTATTCAGGTCCAGGCATATAAGAAAACGGTTAAATCTTTAGAAAAACAAAAGGCCTGGTACCAACAAAACCAATTGGCTCTTGAAGAGAAAATTAAAGTTTTAGAAAGAGATTTGGAAAACACCACGAATAGGCTAAAATTTAATAAGAAAGAATATGTAAAGGTCATTGCTGAAAAAGAGGGTCTACAAGCTAATCTAGATTCAGAGGTGGCTAGGCATAAACAGTGGCAAGAACATGCTAGAAACCTAGATAAACTGTGGAATAGTTCTATGTTTGTTAAAACTAAGATGGGGTTAGGTTTCAAGGAATATATTGGTCCAGATGAGGTGCATGACCCCAATGAATACAGTGTTTTTAATCCTGTCACTTATGAAGAAGAAGATAAATATAGAAAACCTGTTAAAAATATAAAACAAGGTGAGATGCATTCAGTTCCTTCTTCTATAAATGGTATTGTTAGGCCACCCAACCCAGACTCAGAATCAGATGAATCACATATGACCTATAGTCAAAAGTCCAATGACTTATCTGACACTGGCAGTGAATCTAATACTTTTGTCTCTTGTTCTTCCAGTGATAGGACTTCAGAGACCCAATCTAAAGACTATGCCAGTTGTAATTCAAGTGAAAAGTCTACAACACCCAAGTCTGCCTCTCCCAAGCCTTTGCCTATCGCAAGAGCTGCTGTTAATGATTCATCTTCAAAGACAGCTTATTTTAGAAACATTTCTTGTTCTGTTGATTTTGTTAAAAACAATTCTGATTTTGGTTGTGGTTTGAATAAGTTTGTTTGTGATGAGACTATTCCTGGTATAAACAAGCATTTTAAGAAGAAATCGTGTTTTTTGTGTGGCAGTACATTTCATCTTATCAAAGATTGTGATTTTTATGAGAAACAAATGGGTGTTTGTACTAATCAACAGAGATATAGACCTATATGGAATGATGTGACCAACATTCCTCCGTTTGTTCCCTCTGGAACACATGTGAGGACCAGCGGAACAAATTCTGCTAGTAGACCAGTTGTTGTTGGTAGACCAATTCCTTCTGGTAACCCAGTTTCTTCTAACAGGCCATCTTCATCATGTTGGAGAAGAAATGTTTATAGGCCATTATACAGACCTACTAGTACTTATTTTAAAAATGGATACATGCCTGTTAATAATGACCCATTGCATAAAAGGGGGGCAAGTTGGGATACTGTTGTTAAGCCCTCAGCAGGTTGCTCTTGGACACATAATAGACCATTCATGAAGGGTTCCAAGAACAATAGTGGATCTCATAAATCTGCAGGTTTTTCTAATATGATCCACAAGGCAGGCCCAAGTCAGTGATGGCTTGGGTCTCCATGTATACTAATGTTGTTGTATAACTTTTAACTTGTAGGATGATCCTCATTCTAATAAAGATTTAGGCATAGTTGATTGTGGTTGTCCTAGGAGTATGACAGGGAACAGAGACAGACTTCATAATTTTGTATCTCTTCAAGGAGGTACTGTTACTTTTGGAGGAGGAGATGGTAAAATTACAGGGAAGGGAACTATTAGAACTTCCAAGCTAGACTTTGAGAATGTGTATTATGTGGAAGAATTGAGAAACTTCAACTTATTTTCTGTGTCCCAAATCTGTGACAAGAAAAACTTTGTGTTGTTCACTGATACTGAATGTCTTGTTCTCTCCAAAGATTTCCAGATACCTGATGACAGTCAAGTTGTTCTGAAGGTGCCAAAGAAACAAAATTTGTATACATTCAATCTCAATGAAGTTCAACCTGCAGGTGACTTAGCTTGTTTGGTGGCAAAAGCATCCTTGGATGAATCTAATAAATGGCATAGAAGGATGGATCATGTTAATTTCAAAACAATGAACAAGCTGGCGAAACTTGGGTTAGTTTACGGACTTCCTTCCAAGGTCTTTACTAATGAACAAAACTATGTGGCTTGTAACAAGGGAAAGCAACACAAGGCTTCCAATAAGTCCATTGTTGTTGTCCGCACTATCACTGAGCCCTTGCAGCTTCTTCATATGGATCTTTTTGGTCTTACATCCATCAGAAGCATTGATCATAAGTACTATTGTTTGGTGGTTACTGATGACTATAGTAGGTATTGTTGGGCATTCTTCTTGGGGACTAAAGATGAAACATTTTAGATTCTTCAAGACTTTATTGCCCTGGTAGAGAATCAGTTGAATAAAAAGGTTAAAACCATTAGGTATGACAATGGGACAGAGTTCAAGAATGCCAAATTAATTGAGCTATGTGCTACAAAGGGGATTAAAAGGGATTATAGCACTGCCAGGACTCTACAACAAAATGGAGTTGCTGAAAGGAAAAATAGAACCCTGAATGAAGCAGCAAGATCTATGCTTGCTGATTCTAAGTTACCTACCATGTTCTGGACTGAAGCAGTCAGCACTGCTTGTTATATATTGAACAGGGTGTTGATAATTAATCCTCACAACAAGACACCTTATGAACTTTTCTCTGGCAAGGTTCCTACCATTAGCCACCTTAAGCCTTTTGGTTCTCATGTCACCATCCTAAATGTTAGGTTCCCATATTCATAACACAAGTAACAATATAAGAAATAGAGATGAAGAGTGATCGGATGAACAATACCAAACACACACACGTATGATAATATGAAAGGTTATGCGTAAAGTGTGAAGAGTGAATTGAAGAACCAACCCTCAAGTGAGGGTTTACAAGCATTATTTATAGGAAGGAACTAGGGCAACATGCAAGTTCCCTTCCTTTCCTTTATGGGCTTGGGCCAAGGCTCATGGGCTTTCTACATAAGCCTTCGCATGATTACTAACATAAAAGCCATATTAAGCTAACTATTACATATTAATTACTAACACTTGAAATCTAGTTTAGGAGTGATTCCAACAATATCCCCCTAAGTGTTAGTGATTGATAATATAAACGTTGAAGGTGCTGATGTAATAGTAGCTTTGAAGTCTTCTGACATTCTTCTTTCTTGTGAGAAGAAGTGCCTTGATTTGAACAATCTCCCCAGTGTAGAGAAATTGTTTCCTTTGAAAAGTTCTGCTTTGACGTCATCATTTTCATTGTTCTTTGATCTTTGTTCTTTGTGATGGTAGTGATAGTATGTTGTTATTGTCTGCATCAGGTCTGCTTCGTTGCTCCAGTGTCTCCACGTCTTTCTCCAACATGCTCACACGCTCTTTAACGTTGGATTTCAGTACTGATGTAGTTCTCTTAGTCTTTAAACTTTGTAGATTCTTTGACTTTGACGAAGAATCATTCTGACTTTGTGTTGCCTTTTGAGAGAACTTCAATTAGTGATGTTGTTGGTATGAGCATGTAAAGAATCTGCACAATCAGTCTGCTCCAGAGCTTCCATAAGAAGAAAACATAAGAATGGTTAGTGATAAGCGGATTCCAGCACTTACAAGTTTGAACTTCGAGAGTGTTAACAGCATAGTGTGAAAACACAACTCTAATTCTCACAAAGGTTGTTCCTGAACTGGAGTCCCACAAGTGAGATAACGCGATGTACCGAAGTACACCTACAGTTCAGATGAGTCGCTGAGGTACATCGAAGCATCACCTCACAACTGTAGACTGTTTGAGACACACTAAACGTAATCCACGGGGAGTTACCAAAGTGACCTGCTGTCAGGGCTGTTTGATGTTGACCCTGGCAGGAGTTTCCATTCAATCACTGAGGATCACAATTGTGAACCTCTCATAAATGTTCTCGACAGATTGCTAAGATCTGTGAAGGACACGATAATGTATCACTTGTGTTCTTATTGTTGAACAACAAGCGATGAATTGTCAAGTGTACCTAAGAGATATTTTGATGAATCTCGTGGCTCTAGACTCAATAGTGCACTTTGATTTTCCTGAGCGGAGACTAGGGAGAGGGTCTCCTTCTTCAATACCAGAAATCTCTAAGAGAAAGCCGATAGTTTACGTAGGGTTCCCTGTGAGAATGAAACAAGCTTCTGTTGAGAGAAACTTTGGTGGCTAAGAAGGTTTAGTGCATGCGTCACTGGGTCCATGACGACTTTAATCTTCAATACCGGCGTCATCAAGTGACAACCAGTAGTATATGAATTGAACCCGGTGTCTGCCCTAACTTGAATAATCTGGAGGGCTATTTCTTTTCACCCTTTTCTTTGCATTTCTTTTTAATTCTTCAACTCTTTCTTTCTCCTATTCTCCTTTTTATAATCATACCTAAGGACTTCTAAGTACTAACTATTTGTGATGTCTTTGGGTAGATCCCTCCGGCTCTGGCGAATCATAGGACAGTTATTCCTAACCTTAGTCACCTTATAACTCCATGACTAACCTATGTTGCCATAAAACCATTTTCTTGAAAATCTCTCAAAGTGTTTGAGAATGAAAAACATTTTGTACCACTGTGAGAGTTTTATCATTTTTCAGAAATACTCCCCCTCCACACGTGCTTAAGTGTTTAGACAGAAATCTGCACGGTGAGAGAAGAGCGCGCACTTTTGAATTGATCGACTCAAGATAGACAATCCCCCGCAAGACACGGTTACATTGCATAGTTAAAGAGGTACATTGACAGCTTTTAGGTGACAACTAACTCTAGTAACTACCTTGAAGGTGTGGACAAACCTCGAAAGGTTGTCAAACCCGTCAAAGTTCATGTCTATCAAGAGTTTCTCAAATAGGTACAATCTACTCGGATAAGTCTAGGAAGACAAATCTTTTCGATTTATGATATTTAAGAGCTCGTCAATTCATGGGTTAAGTCTTATCACACGAAGATTCAATAGCAAATCAACATATTTCTTATCACATTAATTTTCTCCCCCTCAAAAATGGCATATAAATGTTATTTTTGATAACATTTTGATATTAAATATGACCATTTCGAGTTTTATGGGAAGATTTCCACGAAGAACATTTTGTTGAACAAAGATTTTAGCAAATACTCCCCCTCAACAAGTAATACTAACTTTTGAGGTTTTGAAAACGTAAGGGGAAATACTTGTTCTTTTGAGCAAAACTTTGAAAAATAAAAGTTTTGATAAGTTTTACTCAAAAGTAAGAAGCTTTCGCTCCTTTTATAAGGATTGTGGCACTGAAGCGTACCACAGGGTCCTTTCATTACAAGAACGGGTTGTACACTGTTATGTGTGCACAAGCCATTGTCATTAAATAATCACACATCCAAATCAATATAGAAAATGAAACAGCTTAAGGGGTACCAGGTAGTCCAGCAATGTCTCCAGGAATGCGAACTGGGCGTTGATAGCCTGTGAGAGTAATCCTGGGACGACCACCTATGAAGCTCTCCAGAGTTCTGAACTAGTCCCGTCTGTACAACCTTTCATCGATACGAGAGATGATCCTCTTCACATCCCGTCTTTCCTGAGAATTCCATCGCTTTGGTGACCCAATGCCTTCATGTATCGCCTTTAACTGATAAGCTAAGCCGTCCCTGACTTTCTTCAGTGTGTGATCCCCAAACTTATGAAGATCTCTACACGCCATCAAGCAGTTGCGTTGTAGTTCACTACGGTAAACTACTCCAAACGGTTTGCTGATGAGAGTGTATTGTGGAAGATGGTTGATGTCAGGAAGTTCTAGCTGAGGTCTGGTGAGGTTGACACGTGTCTGATACGATTCAACAGGAAGTTGTAAATCTTCTACACGTTCCTGGATCACTATGCTTCTGATGAAGATGAGCAAGGACTTGATGTATTCACGTTGGATTTCAGTCGAGAATTGTCACATTCTTCCATGTACCTTGGCAAGATACAGATCTTCAATGTCGTTGAGAGACAAATTCTGAAAGTCCGCTTCACAGAAAGCATAGTCCCTGTCATCTTGTCTTTTGACCACGATTTTATTGAGGAAAGTGTAGTCCCATTTAGACGAAAGAGCTACATGCTTAACAGCAACGATCCCTTTATCACTGTGCACTTCATGTTTAGACTTACTAACCTGGCAGCTCTTGTAGTAGATTCGTCGGCGTTCCGGCCAATGGTGAATCTCATACATTGCATTAATGTCATACTGTTCCACACTGTTAGAAAACATGTGAGTAGCCTTTTCCTCAATGGCTATGCAGTTGGAGTATATGGCTGCCGGGAACGGAAGTGTAAGTGATGTAGCGTATTTGTTTGAACCATCGCTACCGTGTAGAAGAAATTCCAAGTCATTGTTGAAGAAGTATCATAATGGAATCTTAGGTTGATCTGGGTGGCCAATCGTTGGTACAGGTCTAGACTAGTCGGTGTAGTATAGAGCCTTGTCTCTTCTGGTGAAGTCAATGTTTGCTTCAGGGTTGAGCCAATCAATGTTGTTAGACATGGCTCGTGCTATGTTTTCAAGGTGATATTCAACTTCAATAGCACTTTCCGAGCTGTCTTTGAGTAGTTGAAAGGCTTCATTCTTGATGCGTCTCAACTCTGATTTCGTCATCTTCTTCACTTGGAACTTTTCTTGAAGTAACTTAGCATGCTCCAACGTACGACCTTCTACCATATCTAGATCATCAGTTAGGGCGGGAGTAGCATCAACCAGTGTAGAGAACCATTCATACTCGGTGTCATCTTCGTCTAGCCATGAGATGACATCAGCCTTAGGCGTCTTCTTCTTCTTCTTAGGCCTAGAGGAGGATGAAAGTTTCATTTCTGAGGCGGGAGAGGTGGGTTGTTGTTGGGGCTCAGGGACTTCCTCATCCTCACCACCAGTGTATTCGAAATGATCACCGATTTTCTCTGTCTAGGGTGGTGACTCAGAGTCCTGACGTTTGTCAGCAGAAGAGCGTGGAGGAGATCGTTGTTGAGATGGAGTCCTTTGGAGTGGAGGTGGCATGGAGGATGATTCACCAGTTTTCTTTGGGCGTTTAGGCTCTTTATCTTTATCTTTATCCTTATCATCATCGTCTCTTGGACGCTTAGGCCTTTCAGCTTGCTCCTTGCATGAAGTCTTGAGTTGATATTCCAGTAATGCCTCAAATAGTTTACTTTCGTCAGAGGTGAAAGTTCCAGATCGTTTACCCATTTGTAGCACCAGCTTGGAAATCAACTCTGCATCAGAGAGAACTGCAGGCTCCATTAGATTGATCGTCATTGTAACCGGAGTGGATTGCATTGTTTGCTTGACCAATTTCATGAGATTTGGATAGAGCTGTCTGGTGAACATCTCCTTTGTCACGCCAGGAACAGTGTCGAGAAGAAACTTGTGAGTATATCCCTTAATCATCTCGTTCAGTTCCCCTTGGACATCACGTTGCATAAACTTCTGAATGTACTCCCTTTCATTTGACATCTTGTCTATCTCGTCATGTAGAAGATTGATACTGACAGCTAGTTGATTCAACTTTTTGTTGGTCACGTCTTTCTTCCTGACCTGCTTGACAGCTTTGACAATCATGGTTTTAGCTCGGGATATCCAAGAGTCAGTTGCTTTCTTCACAGATTTTGATGTATATCTGGTTGTGCCTTTGGATGGTGGAAGTGAAGAGTGAGAAAATGAGTCTGATGATGATGAGACATGAGGAGACTCAGGGTCTTTTAGCGGCTCAGATGTTTCTTCCTTGGAGCGTGCTGGGCTATCTAGAAGAAAATCATCATAATCAAGATCTTCAGCATTTCCAGTCTTAGCCGTTTCATCAGCCTTAGTATCTTCACCAGGAGTTTTCTCAGTCTTTTCCATGTCTGGTTCCTCTATGTCAAAGTTGATGGAATCCTCAAGTTGCCTTTGCTGTTGTTCGTGGGTGATGGTGGTACCACTTCCCTTATCGGGTTGATTAACCGCATCGGAAAATGGTGTGGCTTGAGTTCCACCACTTGATCCTCGAGGGCCACGAGTTTGATCCTTTACGAATTCATCAGCAAGATATTTGAGTATGAGGTTCTTCAACTTCTTTTGATAGTCTTTTTCTTCATCAAATGGTTCTTCTTCAAAACTTTCCTTATCATGCTCAAGCACAGGAGTTTTCCCTTTACCTTTTTCAGCTTTTGGACTGGGAGGTTTAGCTACTGTTTGAGTGTCATCGATTGCAGTTTCAGAGTAGGTGACCTCTTCGTCTGATTCAGTTTCCTTAGACCTTTCATCTAGTAGCTTTTGTTGCGGTTCAGGCTTGGGAATCGGAATAGGAATGGCTTCCTTAGAGGGAACTTTCCTTTTGAGAGTATGTGACCTCTTAGGAAACTTTCTCTGACTCTTAGTGCTTGTAACACTCCCTGCACTGCCTCTCCTGGTTTTCCTAGTAGGAGTACCAGAGGACTTTTCATCAAGAAAACCCACTTTGCCTTCATCAACCGCTACCAGATACCTTTTTTATGAATGGAGTTGTTTGACTGCTTCAGTTTAAAGGTGATCTGGCAACAATGCACCTTGTTTCTTTGTTGTAGATTCCTTAAATCTAACTGTGAGTGTAGGCTCATACAACATGGAGTGATTGTTGGGGTCGTTGAGTCTCAAGGGGATATCAGGATTATACCCTAGAGCTCTTTGGATCAACAATTTAGTATATCTGACATATGGGATCCTGGAGCCAAGCTTTTTGAGGAAAGACATCATGTCGTCCCATATCAGAGCTTCAACTTCAATATGTTTCATGTTGACCAAAGCCCAAAAGATCTGTAGTTCCATGAGCTTGGGATGCTCATAACCACTATCACGTCCAGAAACGGATTTGGTGATGATAATGTAGAGGGTTCTCCATGGCTGAGGAATATTCTTAAGATCCACGTATGAATGCTTTGTGATTACTCCTGAAGCTTCGTCATAACCAATGTCGATCATGAATTGCAGAACAGCCTCTTCAGTTGGTGTGGCATTGTATTCGGTTGGCTCGATGACAGGAATGAGAAGAACAGCCCTTAACTCTGCTGGTGTGATGGTGACTTGTTTGTGGTTGAGCGTCACCGTCACAGCATTTTGACCTTTGATCTTTCGCATTGTATGTCAGAACTGGTGAATGTAGATCTCCGGCACTGTAGCATAATTGGTGAGCATGTTCTGATAAGGGTGATTCTTCAGAATGTCCACAGCTATTAATCAAGAAGACTCTGAGCAGGTGAGACTATCAAAATCAACACGAAGGTTATTCTTTCCGATCTTCATTGGATAGCCATTAGGGAAGATATCTTCAACGGTGAGAACGTTTGGTGCTTCCACGTTTTCCATTTGAGCGTCCATGTCGTGATCTGAAAGATATTTAGCCAAAAGAACCAACATATCGAAAGACATTTCGTTAGTCAATAGTTGGTTTTATTGTCTATTATTTGAATGTGATATGTCGATGATTGTTATGAGTCCAATGTCACTTGTTAGTCAGATAGTCCAAAGACGTCGTGATAAGTTTCGTGAGTTGGTTAACTTTGAGTTTTAAAGTCCAAGTTTTCACTTATTTTTCACAACTTATTAAACGTTTAAGCTTATTAGTGACATTTTGGTTTCGTGGCGTTATGATTTATTTATTTACAAGTTTGTAAGCGTAACAATTCATAATGTTGGTTAACACTAGGCTTAGGCGTAGATTTTGCAAGCTTATGCGTAAACAGGAGTGATTATACGCGTAAACGTAAGCTTATGCGTAGGTTCTTGACTTACGCGTAAGAAATATTACGGGTAGGAAAAGAGGGCCTTATGCGTAAAGCTTACGCGTAAGCGTATATGGAACCTTACGCGTAAGGCTTACTCGTAAGAGTGAACCTTATGCGTAGAGGTTACTGTTTACGCATATCCTTCACCGGATACGCGTAGTCCCCATTTTAGAACCTTACGCGTAAAGGTTACGCGTAAGATTTCTCTTACGCATAACATTCTACGCGTAAGGTGATCCTTATGCGTAGATGTTCAAGTAACCTTGATTCTGAATTTTCACGCGTAGAAATCCTGAAATAAGTTTATCATAACACCAATATTAACACATACATTCAATCTTTATCAGTTCAAACCATGAATGCTCATTAATCAGTTATGCGTAGAAAATGGTTTACGCGTAGACCTTAAAACCCTAAAGCTCAATTCCAACGAGTAAGCGTTCTAGCCATAGGAATTGCACAAAACTAGTTATGGTAAGTCTAAGAAGCCAAATGAGTTGTTCTATCCAAGTTTTAACATCAAAATCTAAACGAATCAAAAATACTCAAATACTTATGAACATAAACCCTAATCTTCAATTTTCATGCAATTAGTGTTTCTGGGTAAATTCTAAGCATGGATATGGTCCATTCAACTTGTAAACAACATCAAATGACTGACTTTTTAACCAGAAACATTCATATTTGAAAAGCCCCAAACTTACGCATAAACCCTAAATTTAAGAATCAATCAATTCGTGTTTCTGGGTGTGTTTTAATGATAAAAATGGAATCATTGATGTTAGAGAAACGTTTTGACACTATCATTTTAACCACAAACACACAAACTTGATTAGGTGTTCATACGCTTATGCGTAGAGCACAAAATCACTTCTAAGTTAAAATCTAACCGTTGGTTTTCAAAAAGATTCAAGACCCATGTTTAGATTATTGCAAAGAACGTTTAACCACTTACAAATTGATGATCAAGAACACAGATTTGCCGGATGATTTTTATGCGTAGGATTTGGTAGGTGATATAATAAATGTGTAATAAATGTGAAGTATATGTTTGGTGGAGGTGTTTTGTTAAAAATACTTTTGACATTTTGACACAATTAGTCTCTCCACCTTTACAATTTACATCTTATGCCCATAACTTCCAATTTGGTTACCAAACGACGGATATTTGGAAAGAAATTTGACGACACTCCCCCTTGACTTAAGAAGTATTGAAATTTTATAAATTTTAGTCCGAGGAGTGTCAGTAAACCAGAAATGTGACCACCAATATTAAAGAAACAACCGGGACGAGGTAACATTCAAGTACAAGGTTTTATGAAACCGAAAAATGTTTGCTTTCTCCCCCTTAACACTTGATCGAAAAAATTACTGAATTTTGAAAGATTAGAGTGTTGACGGAAGAGTTGTACTTGCCATGTTAAAAGAAATATAGATAGAAGAATATTTTTGTTGTTTTATCAGATTTTATAATTTTGTATTTTGTTTTTGAAAAATATTTACAAAAGAGGTTTTGGTGTTTGACTGGTTTTTAAGAATGTTTTAAAAGTTCATCCAGTTCCTCTTAAGTCAAACACCGCATACCAATCCGGTGGACCAACTCATTAAACCTAGCAGGAGCTAAGGCTTTGGTGAGTAGATCTGCCAATTGGTATTCAATACCCACAAAGTATAATTCAATTGTACCCTGTTCCACGTGCTCCTTGATGAAATGATATCGAAGATCGATGTTCTTTGATTTCGAATGTTGAACAGAGTTGCACGAGATCGCAATAGCACTCCGATTGTCGCAGTACATCAGGATTCTGTCAAATACGTAACCATAGTCTTTGAGTTGTGTTCTCATCCAAATGACTTGAGCACAACACGCCGACATGGCTACATATTCTGCTTCTGTTGAGGACAGCGATGTACAATCCTGCTTCTTCGATTGCCATGACACTAGTTTATCACCAAGAAATTGTAATGCTCCTGAAGTACTTTTTCGTGAATCTAAGCATCCTGCGTGATCAGGGTCTGAAAAAGCTATTAGTTCAAAACCAGAATCCTTCGGATACCAGATTCCCAAATTAATGGTTCCCTTGATGTATCGAAGGATTCTTTTAGCCTCAGAGAGGTGGGTTTCAGTTGGTCTCGACAAATAACGGGAGCAGAGATATACGGAAAAAATAATATCAGGTCTGCTAGCTGTTAGATACATGAGAGACCCAATGATACTACGGTATTTGGTAGGGTCCACCAATTTACCATGTAAATCAGCGTCTAGCTTCTTGGTATGAGCCATTGGTGTGGCATAGGTGTCACAGTTTTGCATTCCAAATTTGTTTAACAGTTCAAGGGCATATTTGGACTGACTCAAGAAAATACCACGGGGTGATTGATGAACTTACAGTCCTAGAAAGAACGTAAGTTCACCCATCATGGACATTTCAAAATGTTTCTTCAATAGTTTTGCAAAAGCGACCTCAAAATGATGTCATCCACGTAAATTTGAACAATTAAGATATGTGCCCCGTGATATTGTATGAAAAGAGTTGGGTCAACCGAACCTTTGGTGAATCGGTTGACCATTCAGAAAAGCAGTTTTGACGTCCATCTGAAAGACCGTTATATTCATATGAGCCGCGAACGCGAGAAAGATCCGAACAGCCTCAAGACGAGCAACCGGAGCGAATGATTCTTCAAAGTCAATACCCTCTTCCTGTCTACAACCCTTAGCCACCAGACGTAACTTTTTTCTGATTACATTCCCTTCAGCATCCCATTTGTTCTTCCAAATCCATTTGAGACCAATGACGTAGACCCCTGTTGGTCTTTCAACCAGTTCCCATACTTCAAGACGTTTGAATTGGTTGAGTTCTTCTTGCATGGATTCAATCCAGTTGTCTTTTGTCATTGCGTCTTTAATGTTTTTAGGCTCAGATTGGCAGACAGTGAGTGCATAAATGTAATGTTCACCATCTGTGTGAAGACGTTATCTCGTTACGATTGGTTGATTCGGGTTGCCAATAATGTTCTAAAATGGATGGTCTTTTGTCCAACGATGTATCGAGGGTTGATGTTGGTATACATTATGCAGATTTTGAGGATTCAAATGGCTTGTAGATGATTCCGCAATATCAGGTGCAGCAGTTTCATTAGCGAACGGGTTAAAGAATGCATTTGGATCAAAATTTGCAGGTGGGGGTACTTCATTGTTCAGAACATCATCAGCTGGTTCAGCGTCGTTGGAAGAAGTTTGTTCTATTGTTGTTGTAGAGTCAACTGGTGGTGCTTCTTCAACAGTAGTTGTTGTAGCAGGTGTATCAGGTATAGGAATATGATCAGGTTGAGCAGCGGAAACATCAGATACACCTGAAGCACGTTCATCAATGTCATCACTAAACAGCGGAGCAAATAGCTTTTCCATTTGTTGACGAGTAAGCTGGGGGCTTGGTTCAGCTGATGATGGGGTTTGAGGGAAGTTTAAACGGTTGTGACCGGGTTCCAAGATGTTATGCTCAGAAGCCATTTCTGTAAGCTCATCGAAATTTGCATGAATCGTTTCCATAACTTGCTTTGTACGACGATTCCAGATCCGGAAACCCTTGGAATTTTCACAATATCCTATAAAGACTCCAATGTCAGCTTTGGTTTATTGTTGTGGATAAGCTCATTAGGTGTTTTGTTGTGGCGCTTGGTAATCATTGAGCGATTCTGAGTGTAGCATGCAGTTGACACGGCTTCAGCCCATAAGTAATCCGGAAGTTTAGCATTAATTAACATCATTCTTGCAGCTTCCACTAACGTGCGGTTTCATCTTTCAACAACTCCGTTTTGTTCTGGTGTACGTGCAATAGATGTTTGATGCTCAATTCCCACTTTCTCATAAAATGCACGAAGAGTTTGATTTACAAATTCAGTTCCTTTGTCTGTTCTGATTTGTCGGACTGTATTCCGGAGCTGAACTTGAATTTTCGTGAGAAAGGTGATGAGCATCTGTGGAGCTTGATCTTTACTTCGAAGGAAGTAGACCCAAGTCCATCTTGAGTAGTCATCTACAATTACCAGGATGTAGCGTTTGCTATTAATCGTTTGCACACGCATCGGGCCACACAAATCCATGTGAAGAAGATGAAGCACATGCTGAGAGTTGTGTTCCACCTTTGAAGGAAAATGAGCACGAGTGCTTTTCCCTTGTTCACAAGCTGAGCAAAGGTGATCTTTAGAATACTGGAATCTCGGGAGACCTTCAACAAGTTTGTATCGAGCAAGGTTGGTTATGGTTTGAAAGTTTAAATGTGAGAGACGACGGTGCCATATCCAAGATTTTGTTGATGTTGCCTTTGAAAGTAGACAGATGGGAGATGAAGCAATCATGTCTTGCATTGAGATAGTGTAGAGACTTGAATTGCGAGTGCCAGACTTAAGATCGTTTCCTTGTAGATCATGAATGAAACAAGTTTTCTTCCGAAAAGCAACTTCCAAATCTCCATAACAGAATTGACCTACTGAGAAGAGATTGTGACTGAGGCCTTCCACATAATAAACCCTGCTAATTTCGATGTTACCATTGATGTAATCTCCGTAGCCCATGATAGCTGCGAAGTGATCATTCCCGAATCTGACAGTGCCAATGAACTTTGCAATAAAGTTTGATAACAGTTTAAGATTGCCTGTCATGTGTCGGGAACATCCACTATCAACAACCCAGAGAATGATCTGTATCACCTGCATTCAACACAGACGACACAGATGGAATAGAAGTAGATGTGGGACCTGAAGAGTTAGAGGGTTCCGAAGCAGTTATGGTGGAAATACACACATCAATAATTTTAGGTATCCATTTAAATCCTAGTATATTATGTATACATTTCTGCCATCTCCAACTAGTCTTTGCTTTAGTCTTGGTGAATGCATTAGGTGGTACTACATTCCTTGGAGGTTTGAGTGGAGCTACAGGGACATCAATGCGTTTCTTAGAATCTAAAGAGGGCGGTTTACCAAGTACTGACTTAGAAGCATTAGTAGGCCTAGAGGTATTCTGTTTCTTAGGATTCCGTAAACGAGACAAGATAGCTTTAACGACACATTTATCATGACAATCAGAAAGCATACTTTTACGACAGATAACACAAGAAGCTTCAGACTGAATATCAAAAGTACTTAGAGGTTCAACATTCGTTACAACACTTTTTCCATTACATTTGTAAGACGCAATATCTAAAGTGGGTGCAACATGGGTCTTATTCAAAGTCCTAGGGTGTTCTTCTACTTCAGCATTCTTTATTGTTCTTTTCTTAGGTCACAACTTCCTATTCTTCCTTGTGTTGCTCCTAGGCTGTGAAGTGCGGACGTTGGGAAACGAGGCAACTATTCCTGTTTCAGTAGAGGGAAACACATTAGTATCTTGTGGTTTGTCAGTAGGCATTCTGAGGTCACGTTTTCTAAGTGTTACAGGTGCAAGTTTCTTAATGATGCTAGGCTGAACATGTTCATACTTTCCTAACATCTCTCTTAACTTAATGATAGTGTGCACCAAATCTTGATTTTCAGAACGAAGATTTCCAGAAAAATTCATGACTTCTTTAGTCTGTGAAAGATACTGATCAAGTTCATTTGATGCTTCATCACGAGTCTGTTTGAGTAAATCAAATATGACACCATATTCCTTTTTAACTTTTGCAAGTTCTTGTTCATATTTTGAGATTTGACATTTCAAAGACGCGTTCAGATCATCCAGTTGCTCAAATTTTGGTTTAAAAGTTGTGGAATGCAACTGGTTGATTTTGTTTTGCAAACCAAGTTCACGATTGTGACAATCTTTTTGACACCATTGAAGACGACGTTTTGCATTTGAAAGCTCGTTTAATAGTCGTTCATTTTCAACTTTTAAAGACTCGATCTGATGCACATTATCAGTATTCTCAACAATTTCAACAGAATCAACAGAATCAGCAGAGATATAATCAAATGCAAATGACAAAGAATGCAATAACACAACATTATGGATATCAGCACAGATAACATCTTCCAAGAGTCGATCAACATCTTTTCGTAACATTTTCTTTTTACGTTTTGTATTTGAAATTGATATTTCTGTTTGTTCGAAAACTCTTTTCATAAGTCCAAGCTCCTTGTGAAAATCCCTTTCCCAATATATAGCACAATTTTTCAAATTTCGGACATGAGGTAAAATTATTTTCTGAAGAATATCTCTTTGTGCACGCGCAAGAGGCGATTGAAAATGTTCAATTTTAATTTCAGAATGAAATTCAATTTCATGTTCCAAAAGTTTGATGTCCGAAGTGAATGTTTCAAAATATTTTATGACTTTACATTGTTCGGCTAATGGTTTTATTTCACTAAGTGAAGGTAAAGGACCATTAATTAGTGCATTATTGGAAAGGGGACCCTCAGAAGTAGGTGTGATAACCCATGGTGTGTTATAAAAATCCTTTTGTGCAACGAAAGTGACGGCTTTTGAATAGTTAAATGGTTTGTTATAAGCAACATTTTCTAATTTTGATCGACTCTCGTCTTCTGCATCTAATTCCTCTTGACGGTTATATTCAACAACACTCATAATTGAATCATCAACTCTATGTTCTGCAGTGTAAACTTCAGGATTTGGTTTGAATGCTCGGTTTGAAAACTTTGGTTTGTAATCAGCAAGATTCTGTCCATATCCATTTGGATTTGGTTTGAAAGTAAACTTTTAAATCGTTGTGATTGATTCACCATGTTTATAAACAACAGTTCGAAACTCTTTGATTTTGTTTTGTAAGTCGACAATTTCCTCAAGATAGTCATCTATTCGTTTCGTGGAACGCTTTTTGTACTCAGAGAACTGTTTTTGACAAGTTAACAACTCAGACTTGGATTTTTGAGTTTCCAAAGTAAGAGTGTTAAGTTGTTTTTTATGTTCATGTTTCAGTTGTTCTATTTGAGACAACAAAGCATTCTTCGATGCGGCTAGATCACGAATCTGTCGTTCTAAAGATTTTTCGTTTTGGTGTGATTTAGCAAAAGCGACTTCAAAACCTTTTTCACGTTTTCCTTGAGTTTTGAAAAAATTGAGTTGTCATTTTAAGCATTCAATATCCCTGGTTAACAGTACACTTTTACTGTGTGATTGCTGATTTAATGAACGACATTCATCCATTTGGGATTGATAATCTTTAAGTAATAGATCAACATCTGGATTAGGCAAAGGTTCAGCGTGTTCAACGTGAGTCACAACATGTTCACTATTCAGATCCTCAAGTATGACCACGGAGTCAATTTGAGTATCAAAGGTAACCATAAGGTCATCTTGATCATCAAATGTAACTACTGGATCTAGTTGAGAATCGTTAGAATGAGATGTAGACGGCTCATGTTGAACATTCTGAGCCTCGTCGGATTCAGATGTTGGCTGAGATATAAGATCAGTGATGAATATGGTTTGTTCGGGTACCTGAGACAAGCCATCAGTGTCATACACTGGGCCTGTGTCACTCATGTGGAGAGCTTGCATTTGTGCCATCAACATCACTGCTGCATTAGCCTGCAAGTCTTCCATATCATCATCTGAGTCTGCATTTGCCATAAAGCTATGTTCTTTGTTTGTAAGAGTTCCACCAGCTTCATCCTTAAGAGCCAAAAGTAAAGCCTCCTTGTGATAAGCACTGCCTCTAGTCCTCGGCTTTGGGCATGCATTAGCCAGGTGACACTTCTCATTACAGTTGTAGCAACGAAGACCATTCATCCCATTCTGGGCATTCCCCTATTCAACCACTTGGGCTCTCTGTTGTTGTGGAGCACCCATGTTATTCCTTCCCATAGCATTAAACCCTTGACCACCTCCCATCTGACGACCATAACCACAATTCTGAACTTCAACACGTCCATTGTTCACAACAGCCTGATTCCTTGTGTTTGATGAGGAGCGAATGCGATTGTTGGATTTGTTTGTATACCGGCCGAAGGCTTTAGCAATCATAACAAATCCTTGTTGCAATGCATCAAAAGCTTCCGAGTCCTCATTAGCTTAACTGTAAAGTGCTTGATCATTGTTGTTGTTGTATGGAACCAATTGAGTTTGTTGAGATTGTTGTTGTGACGGATCATATGGTGTAATAGTTGCAGTTGGTTGAGGAGCTGGTTGAGGAGCGGGTTGAGGAGGATAACTAGTTTGAGCCCACAAAGCAAGTTGTTGATTGTCCGGAAATGACGGTGGGGCCGGGAGTCCACGGATAGTCCTTTCTTTGTCAACTTCTTTTTGGTGTGGCTTCAAATAGTCGTACAATAATCCGTAAGTAACATGATGAAGATTCTACGCTTGACGGATGAAAATGACATATTTTTCCCACTCAGGACCAAGACTACTTAGGAACTTAGTGTTAACAGCAATTCTTGGCATGATGATGTTGTGTTTGTCCAAATCATTGATGATGTCTGAGAATCGATGATGATATGACTCTAATGTCTCTCCAGGTTCAATCATGAAGTGTTCATAAGCCAAGTAAATTTTGGATTCCGTGTGTTCGTGATTAAGTTCAGTGCCTTCCATAAGAAGATGAATATGTTCCCACATTTTCTTAGCAGTCTTTTGAGCATCAACACTTCGAAGGATTGAATTGGGTAATCCTAAAAGGATATATTGCATTGCTAGCTCATCAGCTTCGTAGTGTAGAAGTTCATCACCGGAAAGGTCAGTAAGAGTTGCAATATTTGTGAGATCATCTCTTGGTGGAACAGCATTAGGATCTCCGGGTGTAACGACAATAGGCATCTGGAATGGAACTTCCAATATAACCTTCTTTAAGAACTTTCCATGTGGCTTCCTTAGATCACAAAACCTAAAGAACCTAATTACCCATTGATCATAGTTTCCGGGAGTGAGCATTGGAGGTCTATCAAGTGATCCTGCCTCATGAATTGATTGCTGGCTACTTAAAGCTTCACACATCTTTGCAAACCAAGACGGTTCCTTCATAGTGTTCCTGGATGGATGTTGATTGTAAACGTTTGTGTAAGGTTGTACTTGAAGACTAGGTGGTGGTTGAACCATTTGAGGTTGAATTGCTCCTTGTTGTGGATAATGTAGTTGATTAAATTGCTGTTGATAAATTTGTTGTTGTTGATTAAATTGTTGATGTTGTGGACTTAGTTGTTGTTGTTGTTGTTGATTATAAGTATAAGGAAAATAGCTAGAATATGGTGGTTGTGACATGTTGAAAACTTGTGTTGTTAAATGGATCTTTGTAGTCGAATGAAACGTTGTTGATGAAGTATCCTTAGGCGTAGAAAAACCGAGTTTAGGCAAAGCAACACTTAGGCGTAAAAACACCAAACTTACGCGTAAAAGCAAGAGTTACGCATAGGATTAGCTTACGCGTAAGAGTTGAGAAACACTAAGATTAGGCGTAAACAGAAAGTTAGGCGTAGAAAACTTATGCGTAGGATTAGCTTATGCGTAAGACAAGGCTTAGGCGTAAGAAAAATCTTAGGCGTAAGAAAAATCTTAGGCGTAAAGAGTTCTACGCATAAGTTTGAGCTTATGCGTAAAAATAGGGTTTTGCCCAAAAAATCTTTTACACTATCACAGTGTAAAGGATATCCAAAGTCGAAGTGTTTTCAGGCTTATCCAAGCAAGAAAACACTGAGTAAACCACGAAAACTGAAGATCGATCCAAGGAAAAGTTATGCGTAACTTTAGGGTTTTGTTACGCGTAAAACTTAACCAAAACTGATTTTTTAGCCCAAAGTGATTCTAAACCAGATTTTTGTGATGAAACAGCTTCAATATCACCAAAATAGCACAAAAGTGTGAAACTTGATGATCCAAAACTTAGAAACACCTTACGCGTAGAAAAGCATACACATATAAAAACAAGCTTAAAATCAATGAAATACACGTAAAGTTCGAAACTTTTTGCCAAAAACAGATATTTTAACACCTAAAAACGTTGAAAGTACAAGAATCTTGGATTAAAAAGTGTAAAAAATGAGTTTTTAAGCGTGACAAAGTTTGAAACCGTATGTTACGCGTAAGACCAAAAACCAACTTCAAAATCAAAACCTTTTCACCCAACTATTTGGCGAATGATACCACTATTAGGTTCCCATATTCATAACACAAGTAACAATATAAGAAATACAGATGAAGAGTGATCGGATGAACAATACCAAACACACACACGTATGATAATATGAAAGGTTATGCGTAAAGTGTGAAGAGTGAATTGAACAACCAACCCTCAAGTGAGGGTTTACAAGCATTATTTATAGGAAGGAACTAGGGCAACATGCAAGTTCCTTTCCTTTATGGGCTTAGGCCAAGGCTCATGGGCTTTCTACATAAGCCTTGGCATGCTTACTAACTTAAAAGCCATATTAAGCTAACTATTACATATTAATTACTAACACTTGAAATCTAGTTTAGGAGTGATTCCAACACTAAACACCAGTGATCATTTGGGCAAGTTTGAAGGAAAAGCTGATGAGGGATTTATAGTAGGATATTTAGCTCATAGTAAAGCCTACAGAGTGTATAACATCTCCACAAAAAGGATTGAAGAGACACTGAATCTGAGATTTATGGAGGACAAGCCAAATGTTCAGGGAGCAGGTCAAGAATGGTACTTTAATCTTGACTACTTAACTGATCACTTAGGTTATACTCGTTATAAATCTAATCTTCCTGCAGAACCACAAGATGCTCAAACTAACATTGCAGGTTCCTCAGATGATGAGTCAGATTCAGAGTCTGATGAACAACTTATAGTTGTTCCTTCCTTTCCTACTAACCACTTTTCAGGTACCAAGAACACAGCTGCTTCTCATGTAACTTCAAGTGATCTGGGTTATGCAGAAGAACTTGTGAAGCTTCAACGCCAAGAGCGTGTAACAAAGGATGATGCTGAAAAGTTTGGTTATGAATTCTCCAAAGAAACAGGAGAACTCCTAAGGCAGGCAACTATTGAAGCCCGCAGGAACTTTGATGCTGCTGGTAGTATATTTGTTCCTGCTGGTAATGTGGTTGATTCTTCTGGTAATGGGTCAGTTGCTGCTGATGATGATGTTGCTGGTCGTGTTCCTATTTCTTCTGCTAGTGATACTGTTCCTGTGGTTCCCTCCAATACTCCATCTGTGGATACTTTGGGTTTAGATGAATCTCCCACCAGATTTCCAACTCCATCTGACTTATCAAATTCACAACATTCAAGCTCTGAATTGGATGGCATTCATCAATTGTCAAGAACAGGCATTTTTTATTCTTCTTCTTATGATGATGACTTTGGTCCTACAATTACTAATCTGGCCTCATCAGTTGATGTTAGTCCAAATGTCACAAAAAGGATTAACACAGTTCATCCACAATCTCTAATCATTGGTGATCCTACTTCCTCTGTGCAAACTAGAAGCAGGGTGAAGACGACAAGATTTGGAAAATCTGCATTTCTCAGCTACATACAGGATCAACATAGGAACAATCACATAGACTATCATCATTGTCTATTTGCTTGTTTCTTATCTCAAGTTGAACCTACAAGTGTTACACAAGCATTGGCTGATGATGATTGGGTAGCTGCTATGCAAGAGGAGATGCAACAAATTTTGAATCAAAATGTTTGGGAGCTTGTTCAGTTGCCTCCTGGTAAGTATGCTATTGGGACAAAGTGGATTCTAAAATGTAAAAGGGATGCAAGGGGGATTGTGGTTATAAATAAGGCTAGGTTGGTTGCTCAAGGTCACAGACAAGAAGAGGGTATTGATTATGATGAGGTTTTTGCTCCTGTTGCAAGAGTAGAGGCCATCAGACTTTTCTTGGCATTTGCTTCCTACATGGGCTTCATGGTCTATCAGATGGATGTAAAAAGTGCCTTTTTATATGGTGAAATTGAGGAAGAAGTGTATGTCACTCAGCCCAAGGGATTTGTAGACCCTCACAATCCAGATATGGTCTACAAAGTGGTTAAAGCACTCTATGGGCTTCATCAAGCACCTAGAGCTTGGTATGCTATGCTCTCTTCATTCCTGCTAAAACATGGATACATGAGAGGTGCTATTGATAAGACTCTCTTTATCAAGAAGAGCTCCAGAGATATCATTCTTGTGCAAGTGTATGTGGATGACATTATCTTTGGTTCCACCAAAGAATCTTGGTGCAGGTGATGAAAAGTGAGTTTGAGATGAGTGCAATGGGTGAGCTTACTTTCTTTTTGGGCCTTCAAGTACAACATAAATCAGATGGTATTTTCATTCATCAAGAGAAGTATGTGCATGACATCCTCAAGAAGTTTGATATGGAACTCGTTAGGACTGCAACTACACCCTATGAAGCTCCTAAGGCTAAGTCAAATAATGAACCAGATCTTGCTATTAATGTTCACCTCTATAGATCTATGATTGGTTCCCTCATGTATTTGACTACCTCTAGGCTTGACATTATGTTTGCAGTCAGTGCTTGTTCCAGGCATCAGGTCACTCCTTTGACTTCCCATTTGACTGCAGTCAAGAAGATTTTCAAGTATCTCAAAGGCCAACCTAAACTGGGTCTTTGGTATCCTAAAGAATCTCCATTTGAGTTGGAAGCTTATAGTGACAGTGATTATGCTGGTGCCAACTTTGATCGCTGTTAGGAATTATGTGAAGTATGGATTATGCTGAACTTACTGCTGAAGGGATTCTACTGAAGTGTATGGATTCTACCGAAGACATAATTCTGCTGAAGCTTTATAGTTATTAGTTTGTTTCTGCGGAAGTTATTATTCTGTGTTTAGTATATTTAGTATGGATATACATGAGCTTTATTAGGAAGTGATTGTGTATATCTTATTTAGTTTTATGTTTATACGTTTCTTGGGAAACGGTTTAGGGTTTTGTTTAGGGTTCCTTGTCTATAAAAGGAACACAATAGTATGAGTAATGTACCGATTGGAAAAACAAAGTTTTTATTAATATAAAGATCCATAGAGGATCACAGAGTTCTTAGTTATTTGTGTCACTTGTGTTTATAATTCCGCTACATAATACAAGTTGTAGAGATTGTCTTTTACTGTGCTTGTGATTACATAGGCATAGCTAACGATCCACGAGCTCAAGATCTACATTCTTCACTACATTCTTCACCATGTCTGGAATTGTGATTACATAGGCATACTAAGAGTTGTTCTTTGATTTAATCCTTTCAATCACTACATTCTTCACCATGTCTGGAATTGTGGACGATGTTGAAATTGCCAACAACAATAACGGTGCCTCCCTACAACAGCTTAGTCTATCCAACAGCAATGCTAAATTCTCATACTTGAAGAGAGAAGAGTATGACCTATGGGCCATGCAGATGCAAAACTGGATTTCCAACATTGATTGGAATCTCTGGTCAATCGTGCAGAAGGGAAACAGCTTAAAAAGGACAACCACTGATCCTGATGGTACTGTTGTCATTGCTCCTCCAAAATCTGCTGATGAGATCCTGGCAGTTCAAAGAGAGCACAAGGTAAGAACTATACTTCTTCAGGCGATACCTCAAGATCACTTGAGTGATTTTCATTATATGGGAGATGCTAGAGATATATGGTTGGCGATCAAGGCTAAGTTCGGAGGGAATGAGGAGTCTAGGAGAATGAGAAAGTCCATGCCGCGACAACAGTTTCAAGACTTTCAAATCTCTGAAGAGGAAGGAATTCACAAGGGCTATGACAAGTTTCACAAGATCTTAAGTCAGTTAAGTCAGCTACAGGCAAAGCCAGATAATGATGATTGTAATTCTAAGTTCTTGAGGTCATTACCTTCATCCTGGCTACAAGTAAGCATTGCTTTAAAAGCTAAAGGTGGTTTGGATATGCTTACTTTTGATGAGTTGTACAACAAACTTAAAGCTCTTGAACATGATGTAAGAAGTCCTTTTCGGTCATCATCCACTACTAGTCACACAGCCTTTGTTGGGGCATCTACCCCAAAGATGATCCATGCTCCAAATCCAACAGAGTATTACTCATCCTCATCTTATACTGCTGCTTCATCTAGTTCTCAACAAAGAAATAGTGGGGTAATGGAAGATGTGCTTGGATCCTTCTTTGCTGATTATGATCCTCAGCAGCAACTTGCATATGAGGATTTCGATCAGGTGGATCCGCTGGAGATGGAAGAGATGAAGTTAAAGTGGCAGGTGGCCATGCTTTCTATGGAAATCAAGAAATTTGAAAGAAAGGCTGGAAGGAAGTTCGGCTTTCAGGGAAGAGATCCAGCTAGGTTTGACAAAAAGAAGGTCAAGTGCTTTACATGTCATCAAATGGGTCACTTCTCCAGAGAGTGCAAGGACAGGAAAGCTGGTGATGAGGTGAATTACTCTTCCTATCAGCAGAATCAAAGGGATGCTGGAAAGGCCTCAGCAGCTTTGGTTACTCTTGATAAAACTGTGGACTGGACGCAACATGAGCAGGAGAATGATGATGGTCTTGGTGGTGTCAATACTGGGTTGTTTGCAAGCTGTACTTTAGAGGATAGGCATGATCAGATTGCCTTGATGGGCATCTCTCAGGTACAAAACTGTGTGTTTGGTTGTAGTGAGCGTTATAATGAACTCAAAGAAGCTTATGATATTTTGAAACCTAAATATAATGAATGCTATGTTGAGGTTGATGCTTATAAACATGCTTTAAAAACATTAGAAAGACAAAAGGTTTGGTTTCAGAAGAATCAAATAGCTTATGATGAAAAAATTAGGATATTAGAGAGTGATCTTGAATGTTCTAATAATGAGTTAAAAAGGTCTGAGAAGTTGAGAGCAGATGTAGAGTCAGAGAATCTAGAATTGAAAAAGAAACTAGATGAGGAGATAGCTAGGCATAATGAATGGCAACTGAATGGGAACAAACTAGCCAGTCTCATATATGGTAGTCAATCTGTGACTTCTTCAATAGGTTTAGGTTTTCAAAAGTATGTAGGGCTAGAAGCTAAGAATGATGGGCGTAAATCTACACCAGCAGGCTTAGCTAACTTTGTTAAAGAAGGTGACCTACATGCTGTACGTGGACCTATTAGAGGTGAGCACATGCCAATTGACCTTTCTATTTCTACTGACTTTGATGGATCACACCATCTCTATGGCAAAAAGTCAAAAGACTTGCCAGACCCTGAAACATCTTCTAATGACTTTGTCTCTTGTGTTAACAGTGACAAGTCCTCCGAGCAAGGGTCCACAGAGTGTGATTCAAATGACAAGTCTGACCTTCCCAAGTCTGACCTTCCCAAGTCTTCACCCCTTCCTGGACCCAAGACTACCTATAAGCATGTCAGAGTTGCTGCCAAGGAATCAACTTCCAAGACAGTTCCCTCTGAAGACCTGTTTTCTAATTCTTTGCATAATAATTCTGTTAAAAACAATTCTTTTCATGGTTTTGGTTTGAATACTTCTGCTTGTAATAGAACATCTTTTGGTTTGAATAAATCTTCTAAACAGAAGACATGTTTTGTGTGTGGAAGTAAATTTCATTTAATTAAGGATTGTGATTATCATGAGCAAAGAATGAGTAGGTGTGGTGATTCTAGGACATCTAGACCAATGTGGACCAATGTTAATGCTATACCACCTTATGTTCCACAAGAATCTTATACTGATTCTCCTTTTATTTGGAGAAGATCTTTTGCTAAACCATATGTGCAACCAACAAGTTCATATTTTAATAATGGTTTTTGGCCTGGATATGTTGACTCTATGAATTATGGGAACGGGTATAGGGATACTGCTGTCAAGTCCTCAGCAGGTTGTTCTTGGAATCAAAGGGGACCTAAATATCAATGGAAACCCAAGAACAATAGTGGATCTTTTACATCTGCTTGGCATAAATCAAATGATCCACAAGGTAGGTTCAAGTCAGCAATGACTTGAGCCTCCATAGTGTACTAATATTTTGTATATTTTTTGTTGTAGGATCATCCCCTTAAGCATAAGGATATTGGAATTGTTGACAGTGGTTGTTCAAGGAGTATGTCTGGAAACAGGGATTTAATGCATAACTTTGTACCTATTGAAGGAGGAGGCAATGTGACCTTTGGTGGAAGTGATGGGACAATTACTGGAAAAAGGACCATCAAAACACCTCAACTGGATTTTGAGAATGTATACTTTGTCAAGGAACTCCAACACTTCAACTTGTTCTCAGTCTCACAAATCTGTGACACCAAGAACAAAGTACTCTTCTCAGAGGATGAATGTCTTGTGTTGTCCAAAGACTTCAAACTCCCAGAAGAAACCTCAATTCTGCTGAGAGTTCCTCGTAATCACAATCTTTATACATTCAAGTTAACTGATGTTAAACCAGAAGGTGACTTAACTTGTTTGGTGGCCAAAGCATCCCTGGATGAGTCTACCAAATGGCATAGGAGGATGGCTCATGTGAACTACAAGACCATAAACCAGCTCTCTAAACTGAGTCTTGTTGAAGGTCTTCCCTCCAAAGTTTTCACTAATGATCATAATTGTGTTGCCTGCAACAAAGGAAAGCAACACAGAGCCTCATTCAAAGTTGTTACTGCTGTGAGCATCATTTCTGAACCTCTTTAGCAGCTTCATATGGATCTTTTTGGTCCAACTCAAATAAGAAGCATAGATCACAAGTATTTTTGTTTGGTTATCACTGATGGCTATAGTAGAATTTGTTGGGTATTCTTTCTGAGGACTAAAGATGAAACATCTCAAGTGCTGAAAGACTTCATTACCCTTGTGGAAAATCAGTTAAACAAGAAGGTTAAAGGAATCAGGTGTGATAATGGGACAGAGTTCAAGAATGCTGTACTTATAGAACTCTGCAGGTCTAAAGGTATTAAAAGGGACTATAGCACTCCAAGAACCCCACAACAAAATGGGGTGGCTGAAAGGAAAAATAGGACCTTGATAGAGGCTGCAAGATCTATGCTAGCAGACTCTAAGTTACCCACTATGTTTTGGACTGAAGCTGTTGGCACAGCTTGTTATGTGTTGAACAGGGTATCCATTACTAGACCTCACCTCAAAACACCATATGAACTTTTGTTTGGGAAAGTTCCTGCTATTCATTACCTCAAACCTTTTGGCTGTCAAGTGACAATTCTTAATACTAGTGATCCACTTGGTAAATTTGATGAGAAGGCTGATGATGGTTATATTGTGGGCTATTCAGCTCATAGTAAAGCTTACAGAGTGTACAACTTGTCTGCTAGGAAGATAGAGGAGACTTTGAACCTGAGATATCTTGAAGATAAGCCTAATGTTCAAGGACAGGGTCATGTGTGGTCCTTTGACCTTGATTACTTAACTGATTACTTGGGTTATTCTAGACATATGGCTAACCAAAATGCAGGTTCTCAAGAGTCTCCTACTAACAATGAAGGTACATTGGATGCTGATTCTGACAGTGAGCTTGAAGATGGTGAACAACCTATTACTGTGCCTTCTTTCTCCACGAACAATTTTGCAGGAAATTCTTCAAAAGATGGTGCTGATATGAGTGATGATGATTCACAATATTCTGAAGACCTTGCTAGGTTAAAGAAATAGGAGTATGCAGCTAACCTAGAGGCTGAGAGAAATGCTGAGGAGAGTGCAAGTGAAACCATCAGTGGAAACAATCATTCTGCTGAAAGTGATCCTGTTTCTCCTATCATCTCCAAATCTGCTGACGGACATGCTGTTTCTACTTCTATTTCTACTAGAGAGTCCACAGACCTTGGAGAACCTTATACACGTTTTCCAAGACCTTCTGATCTTGGTCATCATCAACCAAAAGCTGGCATCTTCACCTCACCTTCCTATGATACTGACTTTAAACCTACAGTGACTAATCTTGATTCCTCCATTGATGTCAACACTACTGCTACTAAAAGGATCAACAATGCTCATCCACAGTCCAATATTATTGGTGATCCTAATGCACCTGTTAGAACTAGGGGCACTGTGACAAGTTCTAAATATGGTCAAGTGGCATTTATCTCTTATGTCTCCAATCAACAAAGAGACAATCATACAGACTATGAACATTGTCTGTTTGCCTGTTTTCTCTCTCAAGTGGAACCAACCAGTGTTACTCAAGCCCTTGAAGATTCCAGTTGGCTTGAAGCAATGCAGGATGAAATGCAACAATTTCAAAATCAGCAGGTTTGGATCTTGGTACCACTACCTGATGGCAAGTATGCAATTGGGACCAAATGGATTTTGAAGAATAAGAGAGATGCAAGAGGTGTTGTGATCAAAAACAAAGCTAGATTAGTTGCTCAGGGTTATAGACAAGAGGAGGGAATTGACTATGATGAGGTGTTTGCACCTGTTGCTAGAGTTGAAGCCATTCGGATATTTTTGGCTTATGCATCCTACATGGGTTTTATGGTATATCATATGGATGTTAAAGGTGCTTTTCTGTATGGAGAAATAGAAGAGGAGGTTTATGTCACTCAACCTAAAGGATTTGAAGACCCAGATCATCCTAATCATGTTTACAAAGTAGTCAAAGCTCTCTATGGACTTCATCAGGCACCCAGAGCTTGGTATGCTAGGCTTTCATCATTTCTGCTGAAGCATGGCTATAGACGAGGTGCAATTGATAAGACACTTTTCCTTAAGAAGAATTCCACAGACATTATTCTCGTGCAAGTGTATGTGGATGACATTATTTTTGGATCCACAAAAGAAGCTTGGTGCAGGGAGTTTGAGGAGCTTATGAAGGAGAGTTTCAGATGAGTGCTATGGGAGAGTTGACTTTCTTTTTGGGTCTCCAAGTTTAGCAGAAACCTGATGGTATCTTTATCAGTCAAGCAAATATGTGAGGGACATCTTGAAAAAGTTTGGTATGGAAAGTGTAAGGACTGCCACTACACCTTATGAAGCTCCTAAGACAAAGACCAATAATGAAGCAGATCCACCTGTGAATGTTCATTTATACAGGTCTATGATTGGTTCTTTGATGTATTTAACAGCTTCAAGGCCTGATATTACTTTTGCTATGAGTGTTTGTTCGAGACATCAAGTTACTCCACTTACTTCCCATCTCAATGCTATTAAGAAGATCTTTAAGTACCTCAAAGGCCAACCTCATCTAGGCCTTTGGTACCCAAAAGAGTCTCCTTTTAAGTTGGAAGCTTATAGTGATAGTGACTATGCTGGTGCAAATCTGGATAGGAGGTCCACCACTGGAGGCTGCCAATTCCTTGGAAAGAGATTGATTTCTTGGCAATGCAAGAAACAGACTATTGTGGCTACCTCATCTACTGAAGCAGAGTACGTTGCTGCTGCTAATTGCTGTGGACAGGTTCTTTGGATTCAAAATCAATTGTTGGATTATGGGTACAGTTTCATGAACACAACAATTTTTATTGATAATCAAAGTACCATATGCATTGTTAAAAATCCAGTTTTTCACAATAGAACAAAGCATATTGAAATCAGGCACCACTTTATAAGAGATGCATATGATACACATTTGATAAAAGTGGTTAAAATTCACACTGATAATAATGTGGCAGATTTGTTAACAAAGGCTTTTGATGGACCAAGGTTTCAACACCTTGTGGTCCATATCGGTATGCATAACCCGTAACTGCAAAGTTTAAGGGGAGGCATAGGCCTCAGGGGAGGCATATGCCTCAGGGGAGGATTTGTGTACACTTTGCATGTTTTTATGTAATTTTGTAGGTTTTTTTGTAGGTTTGTTTGCTTTTCACTAACACTAACCAGCTAATGTTATCTGAGTTTGTTTTTCTTTGTTAGTTTGTGTGTTTCTCTGTGTTTGTTCTGTTTTGCAGATTGGTTATTCAAGTTGGAATTTACCATGGTTATTATTTGGTAAATGGTCAAGAAAGCTCTAAAGCTTGTTTCTACTAAATTCAAAGTGCTGAAGTGAGCTCTTTGTTTCTACTGAAGACAATGTACTGAAGTTATAATGTTCATTCAAGAGAAGTACTGAAGCAAATTGTTCATTCATTCAAGAGAAACAGTTTACAGCTTACAGGTTACAGAGTACAATCAACATCAAATGCAACTACATGATCTACTAATCCTAATGTAGTACATATCATCTATTCCAACATCTAACATAATGTTGGATATGCATGATCGCTCACATCTTTCACACTAGATGCTGGATATGCATTTGTGAAGCCTTGCATAACCACCCATTCATTCTATCTCGATGGCTGGAGATGCATAACTACTATAACGAGGATGCTAAGGATCAAAATGAAAAGGATGGATTGATGCAAATCATGATGATGAAGAAAAATATGTCCTTTGTGCTTCATCTATTGATTTCAAAATGCAATCAATCCACCATCTTTAAGCATTTCCTCTATACGATGTGTGTTGATGCACCAAAACCTGGTGCAGAAAGACCGAGAACCACATCTCTATCCTTAGGGAGTGGTGGATTCCTGGCTCGAGGCCTTCGTTGAGGCTGAGGAGCTGGAGGTTGGGAGTAAGATGTTCTCTCCTTACAGGAGTCATCAGAATCATCAACGGAAAAGGAAGGCACATTCACAACAGCAAGGGGAGGCTCATTCACTCTCTTTGAAGTTGCTTCCTCATCTGAGTCTTCATAAGGTGAGACATAAGAACTTATGGATGAGTTGTCTTCTCCATCGCCTGGATTGCTTGACAAATAGTTCTTCTTCCACCTCTCAAGACTGCTTATGGAGGATGCATTGTCATCTGATGAAAGGGTGATTGGGGTGGAACTACTCATGGTTGATTGTGATTAATTTTGGAGCATTGATGAAATTAGGGTTTGTGATGATATTTGGGGGTTTTTGATGAAGAGTTATGTGTGCATTGGGATTGTTTTATAGACAGTTTCAAGACTTGATGAGATTCAATGCGTATAGTTGAAACAGTAAAAAGATATTTACTGAAGCTTCTTGAATACTTGATCTATTTCTGCTGATCGGTATTCTTCAGCAGAATGGCTAGTGTTTCTACCGAAGTTGAAAGTTAAATTGGGTAAAAGTAGCAGTACACATCAGCATTGGTCAACTATTTGACCAAAATTGGGAAACTACTACTTATTCGCTATTTGCATATCTTCGTCTCAAATTAAACGATTCTCTTGTTACACATATTCAAAACACTTCCACTTGTGTGAATCTTAACCCTACCTTACGATATCTCTCATGGCGCTTCAATTCAAGCATGATCATAATAAAGTCGCTTTTCTGGGAACAGCTAAGGGTGACGAGTTGTATAGACCGATGGTTGAATTCTTACAGAGATCAAAGATTCAGTATGCTCTAACACATTCTCCGAATGCAATATATGAATCGTTGGTTACTCAATTTTGGGCATCAGCTACGAAAAGGAGTGATACAAAGATTGTTGCAATGATTGACGGAACAGAGCATGTGGTGACAGAGGAGCTGATAAGAAGACAACTTCATTTGGATGATCAGAATGGGGTTTATCATTCTAATGCTGCTGTGGTACTCGATGGGCTAAGAGCAATTGGATATCAAGGTACAAGGACTGATATGTGGTTAAAGAATCAGCTTTGTCCTATGTGGAGGTTTTTGGTTCATACATTGCTTCAGAGTTTAAGCAATAAATCAGGAGGATGGGATCAGTTTTCTACTCAATTGGGATGCGGTATTATATGTCTATCTCAGGGTTTAACTTATAATTTTTCTAAGTTTATTTTCGATAATATGATTGAGAATATAACTAGGAAAAAGACCAAGTTTTTGATGTACCCTAGGTTTTTACAGATGATCTTAGACGTTACTACCCAAACCCAAGCCTTTTATCCCATAGGAGCTTTAACTTCTAAGTTGTTTGCTTCAATGAGAACTAAGTTTGAGGGAACACATTATCCTTTACAGGCAGCTATGTTACCTCAGGGGAATGAGGCTGCTGATGAGGATAATGATGTTAATCTACCTTCTACCGATGTTACTGCTGATGGTACTCCTTCAGTTGCCATTGATGAGGGCCCTTCTAATATTGCTGAAGCATCTAATGTTTCTCCTGACCTACCTCCACCTATACCTTCACCTAGACCTAGTCCTAGTCCACCACCTACTCAAGATTCTATTGATGAGGTTGTGCATGAATCTGATAGATTGCCCACACCTAGTCCTATTAGGAATCAATTTGATGAAGGATTTCCTAATTTTGAGCAAGTTCATATTTCTCCTAAAAGGCCCAATGAAGCTCCCATTACCACTGAGCAATCAGCTGGTGGAGCTGAGGAACCTATTACACTTACCTCTATATATGCTCTAGTGAACAGGTATGCAGGTGAGGTGGCTGATCTCAAGAAGGAGCTTACAGAGACCAAGTCTACTCTTGGTGATCAGATTGTGGTGTTGCAGAATAAAGTTAAGAGCTTGGAAGAACAACTTGGAAATTGGGGCAAAAGGAGAGTTTTGGTTTCTTCTGATGAGGAGCATAAAGAGCCTCAGCTTGCATCACTAGGAATCTTGGCTGATGCAGCTCTAACAACTCATGTTTCTTCTCCTATTGCTGCTAAGTCTTCAAAGAAAAAGGAACCTATTCGATACACTAGTAAACGGAAAAGACAATATCTGCATAAGGAATCCACTGAAGTTTCTAAGGAACCAAGTGTTGATGTAGTATCTGCTGATGTTCAAATGGAGGATGTTGCTACTGAACATGGTCAAGCTTATTTTGTCCAAGAACAACTACGTTCTCAACCTTCAGCAGATGATAATACTGTGTTTCTTGCTGGAAGAAGTTTTTATTTGGATTCTAATACTGAAGTCTTTTCTACACCTGTTAAGGATCTTTCTCAACCTGTTTCTTCTGATGCTCACATGGATGTTTCATCTGAAGTTCCTTCTATGGATATTCCTCAAGTCTGTTTTGCTGAGGAGACTACTGATAAAGGGAAGGAAGCAGTGATTGATGCAGTACTTGGTTCAGATCTGTTAAGTGAACAGGAGTTGAAAGAACAAGAAAGAATGTTAGATGAGTGTGCACAGAACAAGAAAAGTGAGGAATTGGCTAAACAGCTAGCAGCTCAGTCTACTTCAATTTTGACTCCTGAGAGACAAAGGGAACTGGATGAATTGCGTACTCAGATGCCTGCTGCACATTGGGATGTTTATACTCAGCAAGTAGTTTCTAATCCTACACTTGCTCAGAGTATATTAGGTGCAGATTTTGGTAGTGATACTTTTGTGGATCTAATGATGGCTCGAGGACAACAAATGAAGCAAGAAGCAACTGAAAAAAGGAGAGCTATTGTTGCTCAACGGTATAAAGCAAAAAGGGAAAAACCAATGACTGTAGCTCAGAAGAGGGCTCATATGAGGAGGGTTGTGAAGAATCATAGTTCTACTATTTATAATGCTGGCATGTCCATGAAGCAAATTTGTGCTTTGTCTGATGATGTTTTGTTTAGAAATTATAATATGATTATGAAGTTTTCTTCATCTTCATCTGTTTCTACCTCTTCTTTTACATTGAAAAGGATTGCTGATACTTCAAATGTTCCTAAAGCGAAGAGACCTAAGACAGTTGATATAGTGGACAATTTTGATGTTGTTTCACCTCAGGTGATTTCTCCTGATGTTACTACTGAAGTAACTCCTGAAGCTACTCCTTCTACTGATAAGGTTTCTTCTGCTGAACCTTCTATTGTTTCTCCTGAAGCATTGTCTTGTGATGCATCTGTTGATAATTTGGGAGCTGCCTTGAGTAAACAAGATGAATTAAAGGTTGCTAAAGCTAAGAAAGCCAGAGAGATGCTTGATAGAATGAATTCTTTACGTGATGGTGTTCCAACTATATCTAATTCTGCTTCTTCTACTCAAGTTGATGATGTTCTTGCAAATTCTGAGGTAGGATTATCTCTGGGAATGAATACACCTGGTAGGAGGAAGAAAAGGATGACTAAAAGGAAACTTAGTTCCTTACGGAGATCTGTGAGACTAGCTAGGAAACATCTTTCCAAGAGTATTTCTTTAGATCTCAAGGCTGATGAGTCAACTTTTATTAAGGAAGGAACTGTTGATGTTTTTCCTGAAGGAACACATTCTGTATTGATCAATTGGACAGCTGGGAAGCTTAATACTGTTTATCGACTGGATAATTCTACTATACAGTTCAACTTCTTGAAGGAAATCTTTTCTTTGGTGGATAGACATGATTTGAAGATGTTGTATGAACATGTCACTCAGCATTATACTATTCATAAACCTCAGGGTTCTGGTTTATATTTATTGGGTGATCTTCAAGTCTTGTTTGATTCTCATTCTCCAGAGGGTAAAGGGTATTCTATTTGGCAGAATTCACATAAGTGGGAGATTGAGAGTTGGAGGTTCTATCCTCTGCCATGTGTTCATGTGGTTCGGACACAATGTGGTATGATTTTGTGTATGTTCTCGGATAAGACTTATCCTTTGTCTGTTCACTTAATGGAAAGAATGCTAAGACAGAAGTTGGAAGTACCTCCTAATCCAGTTGGCAATGATGACCTTCATGCAAAACAGTATGTTGGGGTTATTAAAACTCAGCTTCTACAATATAAAGGTTCATCTTTATTGTAGTATTTTGTATCTTTTGAAATATTTGTTTTCTTTATTTGTTAAAAAAAAAATTGAGTATGTCTAAATTTTATTGCAGGTTTGTTGTATATTATTGATGGTTATTGACTCACCAGATATACCTTGTATATGTCAAAGAGTTAGCTAGTCCAAGGGGTACAGCTTTGGTAAAGACACATCAAATCTGTTGACAGCTGTAATGGTTTGCTTAAAATCATAGGGACTGCAACCACCCATGCTTAATTGCTGAGGGTTGTATGGTCATCAATTCACCATGGGATATTCCTTTTTGGAATCCAAGAATTGACTAGCCCACAGGTATATGGCTTGTGGTAAAGGCATTGGTATACCATATTTGGTAATCAGTTCACCAATTCTAAGAATTGACTAGTCCTGAGCAAACGGCTACAGGTAAAGACATTTCAAATCCGTTTATATGGTTGCTGGTTTTCCAATAAATCAGATGGTTATCAGTGTACCATGGTCTTCGAACTAAAACATTTGGCTACTCCAGTAGTGATGGCTATTGGTAAAGAGACATCAAATCCATTATTTTCAATGATTCACCTCTCACAGGAGTTACCACACCTGGATGTGATGAGAATAGTTTGAAACTAATATGTTTTGATGTACATGTTGTCATTTGTTGCTGCAAAGATTTGGAGTTTCAGAGTCTAATAATCAAAGAGATGTTCTTGTTTTGTTTCTTTGCTGCTGATGTTCGTGAACAATCCTCTGGTGCTGTCTAGTTAAAGATCTATCAAGAAACTGGAACTTAACCAAGTCAAATTCCAGTTTAGGGGAGGATTGTTAGGAATTATGTGAAGTATGGATTATGCTGAACTTACTGCTGAAGGGATTCTACTGAAGTGTATGGATTCTACCGAAGACATAATTCTGCTGAAGCTTTATAGTTATTAGTTTGTTTCTGCGGAAGTTATTATTCCGTGTTTAGTATATTTAGTTTGGATATACATGAGCTTTATTAGGAAGTGATTGTGTATATCTTATTTAGTTTTATGTTTATACGTTTCTTGGGAAATGGTTTAGGGTTTTGTTTAGGGTTCCTTGTCTATAAAAGGAACACAATAGTATGAGTAATGTACCGATTGGAAAAACAAAGTTTTTATTAATATAAAGATCCATAGAGGATCACAGAGTTCTTAGTTATTTGTGTTACTTGTGTTTATAATTCCGCTACTTAATACAAGTTGTAGAGATTATCTTTTACTGTGCTTGTGATTACATAGGCATAGCTAACGATCCACGAGCTCAAGATCTATCAAGGTCTGCTAGTTTCAACAATCGCAAATCTACTACTGGGGTTGTCAGTTCTTGGGGAGGAGATTAATCTCCTGGCAATGCAAGAAGCAGATCATAGTGGCCACATCTTCTACTAAAGCTGAATATGTTGCTGCTGCCAGTTGTTGTGGTCAGGTACTTTGGATTCAAAATCAGTTATTGGATTATGGGTTCAATTTTATGAACACTTAAATCTTTATAGACAACCAAAGTACAATATGCGTTGTTAAAAATCCTGTTTTTCATCAAAGAACTAAGCACATAGAAATAAGACACCACTTTATCAGAGATGCTAATGAAAAACACCTTATTCAAGTGGTTAAAAGCCATACAGATGAAAATGTAGCTGATTTGTTAAAAAAAGCTTTTGATGGTCCAACATTTCAATATTTGGTTGTCCATATAGGCATGATCAACCCCTGATTGTTGTGTTTGAGGGGAGGATTGTGCCTAAGGGGAGGTTTCTGGTTTAAGGGGAGAATTTCAGTTGTATAGTTTGTATCTTTTTGCATATTGTGTGTATATATTTGTATATATTTGTTTTGTATGTTCTGTGTTCTACTAACCATCTTGCAGATCAAGTTTCAAACAAAAAATCAGTGGAAAATGAGTAAACAGACAAAGTCTTTTATTCATTATACAAACTGCATTCTCAGATGCAATATCATCATACAAGACTTTTTCTACATGGCTGCTAATTACATAAAGACACCAACATAACAAGCTTCACACAACACTCATCCATACTCCAGCTTCAATCTTCAAGGCTTCCTCTCTGGCCTCCTATTTCCCCACTCTGGCATCCTTTGGTGTTCCTTTCCCCATCTGTTAAAAAATTCCCACATTGGCTTTGCAGCCAGACCCACCACAGTGGCTCTCTTGGCAGGGTTTGATGTGGAGGCTTGGGGACTTGGAACTGAAGGACCTGGTGGTAGAACAGCAAGAGGAGCAACACTGAGTGGCATGTAAGTTGGATCATTAAGCTCATCATCGGTATCTTCATTCAAAGAATTAAGCTCAGAGCTAGATACTTCAAGCTCCTCATGTGGAGGAGGATTGGGCATATCCTCTTCTGAAGAAGTGTATGCAAATGGTGACCTGCTAGGAGGTTCTCTGGATATGTATGTCACACTGTTTGATGAACTAGGGGGAAAGTAGTTTAACCATCCATCATGGGCTGGTTCACTGTCAGATGATGATATCTCAATAGGTTGATTTGGGGAGTTGTTCATGGTTATTTGGTTGTTAATCGATTTTTTTGATTAGGGTTATGTGGTTTGTTTGTATGGATGATGTTTCAAGGGGTTGGTTTTATAGGCTTTATGGAATCTAAGGTCGGTAGAATTTATGGCTATATTTGATGGTTGGAATTTGTATCGTTAAAAGTTCTGGTTGGAGACTGTTGAGGCACTGTTATGATCAGAAGAATTGATTCCTTCTTCATTACTGCTGGTATCGTGTTTGTTTCTATTGATGAGCTGTGGATTCTGCTGGTAGATTTGGATTGATAACTGCGGACAAAAGTTAGTTGGTTTCTGCTATTTGACTGATTGGTTTCTGCTGACTGACTTTTCATTCCTGCTGGTTTCTTATTTGGGGATTTAGTTAAAGTCAAATAGGTCAAAGATTCTTTCCGAGATTCTTTACCAATTTCACCGACTATTCTGGGTAACTCATTTAAATAATAAATCAGAAGTATCCCACAACCTAATTCCCTCTCAATTTGAATCCAACTCATCTTCTCACTCTGTATCAATGGCAACACTCGGTTACAAAGGATATCACAACAAAGTTGCATTCTTAGAACATGCCAAAGGGAGTGATTTATATGACTCAATGATTGATTTTCTTTTGCGCTCCAAGATCAGGTATGCTCTCACTTTCTCTCCATCAGTTGTTTATGACTCTCTTGTCAAGCAATTTTTGTCCACTGCTCATGAGCGATCTCCTTCTGGTTCAACCAAGGAGATTGTGGCTACCATTGATGGAGAAGAGTATGTGATAACTGAGTCTCTCATTAGGACTCAGTTACAATTTGATGATGAAGGTGGTCTTTTTGAGAACAATAGAGATGAGATTATCACTGGTCTAGCCAACTTAGGGTATCCCTATGATGGGAAAACCATTTGATTTAAAAATAAGTTTTGCCCTAAGTGGAGGTTTTTAGTTCATACCCTGCTTCAGTGTCTGAGTCCTAAATCTGGGGTTTGGGATCAGTTTTCCAGTTCTATTGCAAATGCTATAATCTGTTTAGCCCATGGTAGAGAGTATAATTTTTCAAGATATATTTTTGAGGAAATGCTTAAGAATATAAAGGATACCAAACATAAATTTCTGATTTATCCTATATTTCTACAAATGATATTAGGCATTGAAACCTCTGATCAAACTCCAAGGGTCATTACTAAATTAACTACTAAATTATTTGCAACAATGAAAACTAATTTTGCTGGAGAACACAGACCCCTATTACCCTCAATGTTGCCTGGTGTCAATGTTGCTGCTGGTGCCTCTGCATCAGTTGCCACTTATGACCAACAACCACCTTCACCACAACCTGTTTCCCCACCATCACCAGGGATTGTTGCTCCTGAGGATCCAGTGGTTGCCTCTGAGTCACAGGAACAAATTCCTGTTGAGACTGAGGTCAATCCTGACCAACCTTTCGTTCAACCTGCTAGTCCTCCTGGACATTCTTTTGAGGAGCTGAGGTAATCCTGCTGGTGGAGCTGAGGATCCTAATGTACTAATGAATATGTCTAGTTTACTCAACAGGTATATCAAGAAGGTTGATGATTTGGAGTTTAAGCTTAAAGAATCCATGGAGGAGCTTAAAGAGACCAAGCAGACTCTTGGTGGTGCTATGGTTAAATTGCTGAAGAGGGTGACATATTTGGAGGTGAGGCTCAATAAGAAAAGGAGCAGTGTTGTGATTTCTGAGTCAGAAGAAGAACAGGACACTAAAAGGGCTAATATTGATCTAGAGGCATTACATGTGTTGGCTGTTGTGTCCTTGGGAGAGACTCAAGTTCAGAAGGAACCTGAAGTTCAAGTATTTCAAAGAAGGAGGACTACAAAGAGGAGCTACCTAAATCTAAAGGATCTTAAGACTAGTAGGGTGGTTTCTCCAAATACTTCTAATGCTGCTGAACAAGAGCAATTTCCTTCTGAATCAGTAGCTACTGATATGGGTGTTCCTTCTGATAGTGTAGCAGATTCTGCTGATAAGCCTGGACCTGCTGACACTCCATCTGTTGCTTCTAAGACTCCATCATCCCTTCCTGCTGATCCCAAAGTTTCCTTTGTAGATGTTCAAGCAGGAGTATCTTCAGTTGATAAAGGGAAAGGTCCAATTGAAGAGGAAGTGGATCTTGGTGTTGATAAGGCTGAACAGGAAAGACTCTTCAGGCTTCATGCCATTGCCATGAGTGACAAGGAAGTACCAGAACAAACTCAAGATACTTATGATGCAGAGTTTCAAAGTCAGTCTTACAAAGGTCCTGAGGTCACACCTCAGAGAAGGAAAGAACTTGATGATCTTGCTCTAAGCTTTACAGATGACACTTGGAATCAACCGGCGGGTGGTGTCTCTAACAATCCCTCTCTTGCCCAATCTATATTGGGTGGTGCCTTTGATTCTGAAAACTATGTTGATGATATTATGGCCTTGGTGAATCAGAGAAAGAAAGCAGATGCAGAACGCAAGGCTAAAGCAAAATGGGACAAACCTCTTTCTCAAGCTGAGCAGAGGAAACATATGAGAGAATTTGTGAAGAATACAAGTTCTGTTGTCTACAATACTGGTTGGTCTATGGCTTTTGTGAAATCTTTCCCAAATGATCGGTTAGTCAAAGAGTATAACACAATTCTCACAAGGTTGGAGAAGGATGGTCTCAATCCTTATACCAGGGTGAAACGCTCTCAATCTCTTCTTGAAGGTGCTAATCCTAAGAGATTAAAGACTGCTGATACTTCTGATAATGCTTTAGTTGCTACGGAAGAGACACCAGTGGGTACAACATCAGTTAATCCTGATGATGTACAACCAAATTCTGCTGATATAGGAAAGGTTCAGTCTACTGATGAGACAGAGCAAGTGTCCATTCCTGCTTCTACCCAAAATCCACCAGTGGTTCCACCTGACAAGGAGGAGGTTGTTCCTCCTGAGGTCCCAAATGTTGATGTTTCTACTACTTCTCCTTCTTTCACTTCTGGAAGAAGACAGAAGAGTATAGCCAGAAAGAAGGGTGGTTCTCTAGATTTTCAAGCCCCTGAGAGTTCATTTATCATGGATTTTGTGGAGGATGGTTTTGATGAGGAACCAGTAATCTGGTCTAAGTTTGTGAGATGGGAACTCACACCTACTGGTCTTGGTGGTTTGGGTGATTGTAACTCTGTCTATCGCAAAGATGGATCTGTCAGACATTTTACTTTTCTTTCTGAGATCCTTAATTATCTAGACAGACAAGATCTTATTGCACTTTATGGCATGGTGTCAAAACATTATGAATCTCATCCTGCAACTGGTGCTGGTTTAATGTTTTTGGGTGATCTTCAAGTTTTGTTTGATTCCAAATATCAAGATAGTGCAGGGTTTCGAATTTGGGAAGATCAGAATCAGTGGAAGGTTTATAGTTGGACATTTTATCCATTGTCTAGTGTCCATGTTGTGCAGACCTGGTCTGGGGTTTATGTGTATATGTTTTCCGATCAAGACTATCCTTTGTCTGAACCTTTGTTGGAGCAAATGCTGAAAAAGAAATTGGCTTTCTCTACTACTCCAGTTGGAAATGATATGGTAAATGTAGAGCAGTTAGTCAAATGTGTTAAGGATAAACTCATTGCTGCTTCTACTGATACTTCTACTTCAAGTCTGGTATGTTGTTATATGTATTCTTTATTTCTTATTTTTATTTGGTAGATAAAAAAAAGTACTCTTTTATATATTGTTCTGTTTTATAACTTTCATCTTTGAGGATCATGTTGTATAGCTGTGTTTCATATATGGTTTTAACTCACCATGTCTTCAGGGACAAAGGGTTAACTTGCTATGGGGGTACGGCTCTAGTAAGTATTCTCAAATCCGTTGATAGTTGTTGGTTTACTAAAAATCAGAGGGTTATCAATGTACCCTGTTCTGACACACCAAACATTGGCTACTCCATGAGGAAACGGCTCTGGTAAAGAGACATCAAATCCGTTGGAAGGTTGACAACTTGCCAATAACTTGTATGGTGCTCAACTCACCATGTCCTCATAGATGAAGAGTTGGCTAGCCCACAAGTTCATGGCTTGTGGTAAAGGCAGTGGAATACCATGACTAGTCTTGAGTTAACGGCTTCAGGTAAAGACAACTCAAATCCGTTGATGGTTGTGATGGTTTGCCAAAAACCATTAGGGTACTCCAATACACCATTGATTCATGTTCTAAGTGTTGGACTGGTTACTGGTTCACCAGGGTGATGTCATCATTCCACTCAAGAACCAGCTAGCCCAAGAGTGAGTAGCTACTTGGTAAAGGCTTCTCAAATCTACTCTAGTTACTGATGCTGCTGATCTAGGAGTTGCTGATGGAATCGTGGACTTCATTGCTTTCTATGGTGGTTCTAGGTGTTCTGCTGGTCACTTATCTGGTTTCAGTTGCTGGTTTTATTCAATCCTCTTGCAAGTTTAAGATCTATCTAGAAACTTGAAGTTAACCAAGTCAAATTCAAGTTTAGGGGAGGATTGTTAGGAATTATTGTAATAGTGGGTTCCTGCTGATAAGGGTTCCTGCTGATAGCTTTATTTGTTTCTGTTGATAGTGTGGTTCCTGCGGATAGTGCAGTTGCCACGGATAGTTATTATTGTTGCTGCGGATATGTAGTTTCCGTATTATTAGTATTTAGTTGGGATATGCATGAGTTAAATTAGGAATAGATAATGCATATCTTTTATGTGATGAGTAAGCTGCACAATTAGGGTTTCTGGTATTATAAAAGAAATCAGCGGCTAGGGTTGATGTATGTTCTTGAATAATATTGTTAGTAAATTAATATAGATCCATCATCCATAGAGGATTAAGTCTTTGGTATTTTATTGTCTTCTTGAGTCTTGTGTTTATATTCCGCGTAAACATAATTCTAGCAAAGGTTCTCCTTAGTTCTCTTGTGATTACACAAGTTAACTATACTTTCTCTAAGGCTCATAAGATCTATCTAGGACTGTACCCAACAACATTTATATCCTAACAGGGTGAAAATAAGTAAAAGTGATGTGAGGATATAAATGTCAAAACACTCAAAATTTGAGTGTCCCAATCAATTATGGGAGTGTGCAAATCACTTCCCATAATTAATATAAATATGACATAATCTAGATGGAGTTGGAGAGAGAGAGAGAGAGAGAGAGAGATATTTACTTTAATCGAATTTAGTTTTTCAACATTATTTTTCTATTACTTAGAAATCTCTTATTATATAAGAGATTTACTTTAAGAAAAATTTAGTTTCGTTTTCTTGAAACGGCAGTTTTTCAAATTATATAAGAGATTAAGTTTTTTTCGTATAAGAGATGAAAATATTTGTTTATTCTTATTTGAGTATATTAGCTTATGTCACATAAATTAATTAGAAGAAAGTTCAATATAAACCAAGAATTTATTAAATACGTAATGAACCATTCATTCTATCATCAAATTAAAAAAAGAAAAAAAAAGATTTTCACCTTATTTTTCAAAATTAAACATCTTGCAAACTATTAATCATTACGCAAAATGAATCATACCATCGTGACAAGAATTAAATCATCTTTCTATAGAGGGTATTTACTTTCAACAAATTTTTTTTGGATTTATTTTTACAGTTACGTATGAAAAAGTTACATATGATTTGTATCCCAAATCACATGCGATTTATGAAATCACATGTGATTTTTTCAGACGTAAATGGAAAAAAATCGTCGAAAATATATCGAAATGTCTGTCAACTGAAATCGAAAAAATTGCTCGTTGTGATGGTGTATTTTTTTTTCACTTGACGATTTACCGTTTGTAAGATATTTTATTTTTGAAAAAGAGGTGGAAAGTAAGGGTTTTTTAATATGAAAAGATAAGTGGCTAAAAGTGCTTCATTGGGTCTTTAGATAATTTTGAATTATACTATATACTAAATATGAAACTAACGGTTTTCCCCTTTGCTAACACCGTTAGTGTTGTGTCGAAATGTGATTGGTGCTAATTGATGTGTTGCCTTATTCTTATTGGTTGCAATCTATTTGTGAGTGGTTTTCTACAGTTGTTTTCAACCGTACGGCGTTAATACTACTATTCATCTGTTTCCTTCTCTCTCACATATTCTAGATTAGCCTCACACATTCCACACCCAAAAAAAACACACCTGCCTTCTCTCTCAAATCAAACGATCAAAACCTCTGATTTATCCTAATTATAATCCCAATTCGATTGCAAGCGAACGATCCATAACCCTACCGGTTTCAAAAATGGTTTTTGAATTGATTGTACGGAATCAATTATGATCTTATTATAGGCGGTGATCTCTTTCTTTGATTTTTTTGTTGAGGTATGATCTATTGTAATTACTTTTTTTTCACGTTTTAATTGAATGATAGTTTTTGATGTCCGATCTATTTAGTTTTTCTCTGGCATCTTCCAAATATTTTGCTTCCAAGTATGTTTTCAATATTTGCTTTTGTAATCTTAAATAAGGTGATAAGGGTTTTTTTTTTTTTTTTTTTTTTTTTTTTTTTTTTTTTTTTTTTTTTTAATGGTTCCATTAATTGTTGGAGTTTTTAGTTTTGGTTAACATAGGTTACTTTTTATTTGGAGATAGAGGTATCTTGGAGGAACCAGTAGTGACGTATGTTGGATGTAGATTAGCAGTTTCGTGATATGTTTTTTCAGTTTAAGTGGCTATTCACTGTATTTTCCTTTTTTAGGAAAATTAATATGCAATTTTTGATGTTTAAAATGGGTGTACAGCTATGGTATTATGGGGTGTTTAGTTTTCACATTAGTTGCTGTAACAACTGCCAACCGCATCAAAGAATAGAACGGACTGGGTCGGGTAGTTTAGGTTTAACATGTTTTGTTGCTTTTATGAGATGTGCCTTTTGGTATTTCTAATAATTCAGGTGAAAATGTGACAAATTTAAGTTTCGTAGTTGCTCAACTCATTTCATTTTTGGGTTTCGGGCTACCCTTGGGAAAAGAAATGTGGTGAGCAGTCTTCGACCAAGAAGAAAATACTCCTGCTACTGATGTACTGTGATCGTTTTTGTTGGTCGAATATTGATAACCACTTATGATTTGTGCCCATCTTTTTACGAGTTTTGCATAATGCATCCATCAACAAGTAAGTCTTTCGTAGAAGCTTTCATTTTTTTCCGTTGCAGGTATTTACTTTCAATTAGAATTTTACATATTTAACGGAATAATATTACTTTTGGATGTTTGGATTACCTTATATGCATATATCCATTTGCAGAAACTTAGGAAGTGACTGTCACCTAAAATGCTAATTACCTAACAATTGTATTAATGTTTTATTGCTTTTATAAAATGGGCCTTTTGCTATTTTTAATGATTTAGGTGAAAATGTGATATTGTACTTGGATTTAGGTATTGTAATAGTTTTAAAAAAATAAAGAATGATATATTTGACATTGTTTTTTTGCCTTTATGAAATGTGTTTATGTTTTATTTTTTTTGGTTTTCATGAAACAACAGTATATATTGAATTAACCAGTAAAGATGGTATATATGTATTCCAGTCAGTAATGTCAAATTTAAGTTTCGGAATTCCTAAACTGATTATATTTTTTGTTTCATGCTACTCTTGAGAAAAGAAATGTGGTGAGCAGTCTTTAGCTAAGAAGAAAATACTCCTGACACTGATGTACCGGGATCGTTTTTCTTAGTCGAATACTGATCACCATCTTTTTACGGCTTTTGCAGCATGCACCCATCAACACATGGAATAATATTAATTAGGGGTGCTTGGATTAGCTTATATGCATATATCCATTTGCAGAAATTCGGGAAGTGACTGTAACCTAAAATGCTAATTACCTGACAATCGTATTAACAGTGTTGTTTCTCATCTTATTTTAGTTAGATAAGGCCAACCTGTTAAAGTCAGTCATATATGTTTTTATCTATATATAACTGAGTTAGTAAGAATCTGATTACTTTTCGGGTTTAAGGGTTGTTTCGATGTGCTTTAACTGCTTATGGAAACATTAGCCACTTCTTATTGCCATACTACATTACACAAATTCACCAAAACCATTTAAATATAGTTGATGGTCGCTGATAATGATAATCTGTAAGATATCAATATACTGACCTCATCAGAACATAGTTCAAATTACTTATTCGGTGCTAAGGATACATATTGATTAATTGGGTACCTTTTTGTGCAGCATTGTAATTGGAATGGACATGGAACAAGAGTCGCAGTCGAATGTTGCACAAAATATCAAGATGAGTGAAGATCTTATACCTACTGGTAAGCATCGCCTTCAATGTTTCCCAACTGTAGGCAGCCATCAGTGTCTTTATGAAGGACAGTCCTTCCTATGAACCGCATATAGGTAAATAACCAATTCATATAACTAGAAGCAAACAATTCTTTTTTTTACTAACTGTTTTGGTTAACGGGTGATTCGAGAATTTAAGTATCCAGAAACAAACATCCTTGACTCTTTTTTGATATATATTTTTATTAACAGGTAATCCATTCCATAGTTAAAAATATGACAGTTTGGTGGGTTAGAAGCAGTGTTGTAAATATCGGTCTTGGCGGCCGATATATCAGTGATATATCGCTTATCGGCGGTCCACCGATACGATATTTCACTTATCGGTCAAATTTATCGGTTGGTCAATATCGGTCAAATATCGGTCAAATATCGGTCAATATCGGTTATATCGGTCATATCGGTCAAATATCGGTTAAATATCAGTCAAATATCGGTCAAATATCGGAATATCGGTCAAATATCGGTTAAGAGTGAGAAATACATAACTAAATGCATATACAATGTAAAATTTGTAATCTTTATATAAAATATATAATTAAAAATGTTAAATATAACAATAAAACTAATAAATATTTATAAATATGTATATAAAATATATAAATACCTATAAAAAAAATTAATTTCTTTATAATTTAGGGTCTCCGTTATATCACTGATATATCGCCGCCAAGACCGATATGGCGCTTGGCGGTGGTCGACCGCCGAGGGACCGCCAAGCGATATTTACAACACTGGTTAGAAGTCCAAATTTATAACCATTTACTTATGATTACATCAACTTTAGTAACAGATATACGTAAAAGGTAAAATCAGTGTTTTGCACACCCCTATTGATAAATGGTAAAGAGTTATGATGTTATGTACAAATCTGATAAGGTATAATTAATATGTTGCCAAATTCTTACTGGTCAGATTGTTTGTGTCGACCCAATTCCTACAGCTAAATCCAACGGTTCCAACATGTTAGCAGCCTTTAACTCCACCTACAGTTCAATCCAACGGTGCCAACATGTTAGCAGCCTTTAATTCCAATCGATTACTGTTCATGAACGAATACGTGGTATCTTGGCGGGTCCAAACGTTATGTCCAGCCTTTTACTGTGGTCTAAACATTGCCTGTATCCTGGCGGGGTAGTCATATCCGGAATATGGTTGCAGCCATGGCAGGTTTTTCAAATCGTGATCATACTTGCATATCTGATTCTATGTTTGGTTTCAACGAGTTAGGTTAAAAAATGGAATTTACCGTATTTTGGCAAGGCAACCTCATAGAATTGCAGCCATGGCGGTTCCATCCGTTCTTTGAAATTTACCATAGTTTTGGCAAGGCAAGGTCATACAATTGCAGCCATGGCGGTTCCATCCATTCTTTGTTAACTCAAAATTTACTTTTATGGTTTAAGAATGCCTTTTGGAGCGTCTATTGGTGACAATGGGTTAAATTAGCCCCGTGTATTGCCTGGACAGACCTTACTGATTACGTAAATTTGCAGCCATATACCTCTATATTGGCATGGCATACCTTCCTATCCCTGTGAAATAAACTTCTGATTGAAAGATTACCGGATAATATCGGTTTTCCCATTCTGACGGCATTAGTGTTGTTTGTCAATGTCATTGGGTATAATTGATATGTTGCCTCATTCTTATTGGTACGATTGTTTGTATAAGTGATTTCCTACGGTTGAGTCCAACTGTGGCAACATGTTTACTGTAAAACCCTAAAAATACGAAACGTGTTAAGAGACTAAAATACCCTTGAAATCGAACATTTATTAAATACGTAAAAACACGTTTATATCATTTAACGAAAATTAAAAACTAACTTACGAATAATAAAAACTTAACGAATATGTTACGTGATCATTTTGGTACGACGAAAGATGTAAATGTCTAGCGTAAAAGTTTGGGCCTTGTTTTCGTTATTTGGGAACCAAGATGGGCTCGTTTCTTTTCTTTCCAAGCCGAGAGTCCAAGAAGCCCACAAGGTGGCGTTTATTTTTGTGTTCGGTTGGACCAAGCCGAGCCCATACCCCCCCTCCTCAAGCCCAAACCGAAAATGCTACTACTATAAATATAACACATAAACTCAAAAGTGAAACCCTAGTTTAGTTTTGCCTCTCTTTCTTTTCTTTTCTCCTACTCGGCCGAACCCTAGCAACCTTGGTGTCGAGATTTTGCTTCAACCAAGCTAAGGTATAACGTGTTTCTCGTCTTCCTTTGATGCACCTTAAGTTAATATGTTGTAGCTTGTTTGTTTTAGTCGACTTTTGTTTTCTTTTTCCTTGTGTCGAGCCGTATGAAACCAAACAACACAAACCCTAATGATTTGAACCTTATAAGTATTAAAGAACATGTATGTAATATGTATTATTGAATCGGATCATGGTTAAGTCGAGCTATAAAAGAACCGAACCACATATATAAATGTTATCATGCCTAATAAATTCGAAACCCTAATTGGAATGGAACCCTAGGTGTAATTAATGGTCTAAACATGTGATTATAGTGGTTTTAATAAACCCTAAAACTGGACAGCATCATATGTCGAACTTGTGCGTGTCATAGATCGAATTTTATAAGTACAATAATCTGGGTTTTTGTTGGAAAAGTTTATTTTATGTCTTAGTTAAGTTTTCCAAGTGGTTTGGTCGGATTTGGAGTTGTCTAAGTCGTATTTTTGAATTTTACAAAATCAAGTGTCAAAGCTGAGAAAACGGGTCTGAAATTTAGTTGTATTGTTTGATTTTTCATTTTCAAACCATAAGGAATTGGGAGCTCTCCTTTTACAGGAGTGATATTTATGACATAAATGAATTTCTGTGAGTTTTGGGAATTTTTCCAAGGTGTCTAAACAGGTCCAATAAGTGTAAACTTTCGAGGTGTATTTTCTGATTACTTTCTGGATAGGTCTGGACTTGTGATTTTCCATAGGCCATTTGGCATAGAGATAGAAACCACCAATTTTTGGAGACTCTTTTAAATCATATGGGAACCCCTGGGATTTTGCTTGATTTCATTTGAGCTAAGTAAGTATTTTATAAAAAATCGCTAATGTCTAGTCCGAATATGAGTTTAAGAAACTGAAAGATAAAATATGATATCAATAGGTAACACACTTACAAAGGCATAAGAAGCTTATAAAAGGAACTAATAAGTATTATACGAATCGTAATCCGTGTAGATTCATTGAAGAAGACGTGGCGTCGTATCTTCGTGTTCGTTCATTCATTTGCTTTTCCCTCATTTGCGTTAAGGTACGGATATTCTGTCTTACTTTAAGACACTTATGTTATCGTACAGATATTCTGACCTTTTCAGTAAAGGTTCCTTATGATGTTCTTTTCGTTAGCTTTCCTAATTTACTTATTAGGGTTTCCGATGCCATTGCTATGAACCCTTTTCTGAATGTTTGATCTGTTGCTTATCTGAACTTATGTTTTATTGAACCAAGCAATATCTGATTTGAACTAGTGTTACGAAGACTCTGATATGCACATTTGTTGAACCCTGCTATATTTGATTATGAACTTCTGAATTGTGAACATTAAATGTTGAATTTCTGATTATGAAGTATGATATGTGATTATGATATAATCTCTGATTTCTGAGTATCTGAATATGAACTTTTGATATGAACTATCTGTTGTGTTATCTGTTTGACCTTTATGATGAATTATGATCCGTGTCATTTATGACAATCTGTTTGACCTAAGTTAGTTTGACACCCGAGCCAAATATTTAACTAGTCATGGGGGTTCCATGTCCGTATCAGTGATGCACCTCTGATATGACTCTAGGGCAGTAGAGTGATGTTCTGCCACGTCCCTGGATGGTGGAGCATATTTTGTATATGTAGGAAGGGGCGTATGGATGCATCCTAGATCTGATCTGTTATCTGATATGATTTGTCTGGTGAATGATGTCGTGTGCAATACGCGTCTTCACAAAATTCTGGGAGCTAGCTACTCCATTGGTTATCTGAGGTCTCCCCTCATATTATATATGGTATTCCGAGGTCACCCCTCCGAATACAATGGTTACTTATGATATGTTATGTTCTGATATGTTTCTGGGCTCGTGGTGGATGACTAAACCTTATATGTTAATTCTGTTTTATGAATTCTGTTTATGATTATGTATTTGCCAATACTTCTATTTGCTTACTGAGTTATTATATGTTTATTGAAGATGTTTATGCTTTTACATGTTTATGTGACTACCGCTTGCCATGCTAGGATAGGATTAATACTTTAAAACATGATTCGTATATCTGATATTATGATTTGTTATCGTTACGTGAATGTGTTGATCTATGAGATGAATTTGCTAGTGTGTATTTGAGTGTTTTGAAGGTTAACATGTATGATGGTTCGGCTAAATTTGTAAACCTTGTCAATTGGTTAATTAACTGTTTGTATATGTGACCTGCCATGTTTAAACTCTGCTAAGGTTAGGATTTGATCCGAGAACTGGTTTAGCTATTATGTCTGCCATGACTTGTCTGCCATTTCCGCTGCTACAATATTGCATTAAGTGTATTAAATGTTGATTAATTGATTTGTATGAATGCCATGTTTATTTACTAGAAACTGTTTCCGTTAGTCTTGAAGACTTTCTGTTTGGCTTATACGTAATCTGTTATTTGATATGTTATGTGTTTGGTTGTTCTGATGTGTTTGTTTTTGTGTCATTAATGTGCTATGAGGTGTTTTATACTGTTATGTTAAATGTTTGGATTTCTGTATATTTGGGCTTCCGCAGAATCCTGAAAGATCCTTTGCCTTTATTTCATTTTATTTTGTTATTCGTATATTTGTTTTGCTTTTGTTTCGTTATATCCGTTCACTGGGCTTTGTAAGCTCAGCCGCACTTTTCTTTTCCTGCGGCAGGTATTAAGCATTCAAGATGAGCTTGTGGGATGGCTGATCTGGGTTTGAGAGTAGAGTTGAGAGCAAGACTTTACCCTAGAGATCCTAGATTTATTTTGATTATTAAGTTATTATGTTTTCTTTTGATTATTTTTGTAAAGGCTTCCGCTATTAAATATTATTTAAAGTTCTGATATGAAACCGTATTGTGATATCTTTACCCTTGTCGGGTTGGGGTGTTACAATTTATGGTATCAGAGCTCTAGGTTTTAGGACCCTTAGAGCTTAGGCTATGACTTGTGAGAAGTGGGTAGACATTAGGTTTCCGTCTGTTCAGATATTTTTTCGATTCCTTTTTATGGTCGTTCAGATTTGACTTCGATATCCTTTTGCCTTCACTGAATTGGCCCTCCTTTGTTCGCATCAAATTTTGTTAGTTTGTTTTCGCTCGTCCGTTTGTCGATCGTTAGATGGAGACTACCCGTGGAGCCGAAGAAGATGGTGCCGACCCTGCGTTGCTGCGACGGTTCCTGTGCTGGAGAGGTTCGTGAAGCAGAAGCCACACTCGACTGCCGTGCTGTCGGAGACATCTGGATGTTGTTGGAGGAAGTTGGATGGACCAACCAAAGGCGCAAGAGACGGAAACAAGATTCAACCGGTGGCTGAGAAGATTCATCTACTTCATATGATTTGGGCGCGACTTATGTCACTCTGATTCGTTTGTCATGCGTTTCAAGACGGTTTGATATTCTGATAAGTGATTCTGATCTGTATTGCTTTTCTCTGATTTGTTCGGAACTCGGTGTGAATCGTGAAGTTTTATCGTTTAGCATTCTGGTATATCTCAGCTTTTCTTCCTGGATCGTCAGTAATAAGTCATGAGGAAGAATACGAGGTGGACTCGGATTTAGAATCTACGGCTACTAGTAGGTTCAATCCGACACAAGAATAGGAGTTTCGTTTCTGATTTGTTACCCTCTTTATGAGAATTTTCTGACGTTTGATTTTGAGCTAAGTCCTTTTGTTTTCATTTTGACGTTTGAATCTGGGATTATTAGGTTTTGTTTTGGAAGTTCATCTTAAGACGATTCTGCAAATTTTATTTGCTTAATGGAAGTAAAACAAAATTTTGGAGGTGTAGTTCCTGTCTGTTGTTTCTTTCTGCTAGATTCGCTAAGTTTCCGTTAGTCCTCATAAGTTTCGTTTGCTATTTATTTTCTTAGTGATGTTGTTTAATTACCGCTTGAATGAAGTATGGCCATCATGATGGTATACTCATGTGGATCTGGTTTGTTATAGTATGTTACGTGCTATCTGTATGTTATCTGTATGTGGTATGTTTTGTTATGATATTAGTTATGTGTTTTGTCATGACCCGAGACCGAATATAATGACAATAAGAACTTGTTATGTGATGCAAGTATTATGACGCCTGATCAACGTAATAATACCGAGATCATATAATCTGAACTTATTGAAGGTATACGACGTCTTGGAAATGCCTGGGATTGATGTGTGTATAGACTTTGACTTGTATCTGTTATTTGGTGCTCTCATGTTCATTTGAAATTCCGTACCTAATTGTGAGATTTTCGTCGATATCTGTTTCGTATAAGTTATGTACGCTTGGAATCCGAAGTTGTTATGATCTGTACGAACCTATAGATTGCTATGACCACCTTAACCTTATATGTCTCCCCATATTTCTGCGACTATTGAGGCCGATAGGATTTATTTCGTCTATGCATATGATGTCCTCATCATTAGATATTTGAATAAGTTAGAATGTGTCGTTTGATTTTCTGCGTCTCATCTGTTCTCCGCCATTACTTTGATAAGTATATGATTATCTGTTGTAAGTATTTGATTTTTGATTTGATTTCTGAAAAGTATGAGTTTGAAGATTTTGATAAGAATCCGTTTGTTCCGAGATAAGTTTCGCGTTTGTTATATTCATTGAAATTCTGAAATCCGATTCGTTTTCTGTCCTATTCCGTCTGTTCAATTTCGAGGACGAAATTTTCTTTTTAGAAGGGGAGAGTTGTAAAACCCTAAAAATACGAAACGTGTTAAGAGACTAAAATACCCTTGAAATCGAACATTTATTAAATACGTAAAAACACGTTTATATCATTTAACGAAAATTAAAAACTAACTTACGAATAATAAAAACTTAACGAATATGTTACGTGATCATTTTGGTACGACGAAAGATGTAAATGTCTCGCGTAAAAGTTTGGGCCTTGTTTTCGTTATTTGGGAACCAAGATGGGCTCGTTTCTTTTCTTTCCAAGCCGAGAGTCCAAGAAGCCCACAAGGTGGCGTTTATTTTTGTGTTCGGTTGGACCAAGCCGAGCCCATACCCCCCCCCCCTCCTCAAGCCCAAACCGAAAATGCTACTACTATAAATATAACACATAAACTCAAAAGTGAAACCCTAGTTTAGTTTTGCCTCTCTTTCTTTTCTTTTCTCCTACTCGGCCGAACCCTAGCAACCTTGGTGTCGAGATTTTGCTTCAACCAAGCTAAGGTATAACGTGTTTCTCGTCTTCCTTTGATGCACCTTAAGTTAATATGTTGTAGCTTGTTTGTTTTAGTCGACTTTTGTTTTCTTTTTCCTTGTGTCGAGCCGTATGAAACCAAACAACACAAACCCTAATGATTTGAACCTTATAAGTATTAAAGAACATGTATGTAATATGTATTATTGAATCGGATCATGGTTAAGTCGAGCTATAAAAGAACCGAACCACATATATAAATGTTATCATGCCTAATAAATTCGAAACCCTAATTGGAATGGAACCCTAGGTGTAATTAATGGTCTAAACATGTGATTATAGTGGTTTTAATAAACCCTAAAACTGGACAGCATCATATGTCGAACTTGTGCGTGTCATAGATCGAATTTTATAAGTACAATAATCTGGGTTTTTGTTGTAAAAGTTTATTTTATGTCTTAGTTAAGTTTTCCAAGTGGTTTGGTCGGATTTGGAGTTGTCTAAGTCGTATTTTTGAATTTTACAAAATCAAGTGTCAAAGCTGAGAAAACGGGTCTGAAATTTAGTTGTATTGTTTGATTTTTCATTTTCAAACCATAAGGAATTGGGAGCTCTCCTTTTACAGGAGTGATATTTATGACATAAATGAATTTCTGTGAGTTTTGGGAATTTTTCCAAGGTGTCTAAACAGGTCCAATAAGTGTAAACTTTCGAGGTGTATTTTCTGATTACTTTCTGGATAGGTCTGGACTTGTGATTTTCCATAGGCCATTTGGCATAGAGATAGAAACCACCAATTTTTGGAGACTCTTTTAAATCATATGGGAACCCCTGGGATTTTGCTTGATTTCATTTGAGCTAAGTAAGTATTTTATAAAAAATCGCTAATGTCTAGTCCGAATATGAGTTTAAGAAAATGAAAGATAAAATATGATATCAATAGGTAACACACTTACAAAGGCATAAGAAGCTTATAAAAGGAACTAATAAGTATTATACGAATCGTAATCCGTGTAGATTCATTGAAGAAGACGTGGCGTCGTATCTTCGTGTTCGTTCATTCATTTGCTTTTCCCTCATTTGCGTTAAGGTACGGATATTCTGTCTTACTTTAAGACACTTATGTTATCGTACAGATATTCTGACCTTTTCAGTAAAGGTTCCTTATGATGTTCTTTTCGTTAGCTTTCCTAATTTACTTATTAGGGTTTCCGATGCCATTGCTATGAACCCTTTTCTGAATGTTTGATCTGTTGCTTATCTGAACTTATGTTTTATTGAACCAAGCAATATCTGATTTGAACTAGTGTTACGAAGACTCTGATATGCACATTTGTTGAACCCTGCTATATTTGATTATGAACTTCTGAATTGTGAACATTAAATGTTGAATTTCTGATTATGAAGTATGATATGTGATTATGATATAATCTCTGATTTCTGAGTATCTGAATATGAACTTTTGATATGAACTATCTGTTGTGTTATCTGTTTGACCTTTATGAAGAATTATGATCCGTGTCATTTATGACAATCTGTTTGACCTAAGTTAGTTTGACACCCGAGCCAAATATTTAACTAGTCATGGGGGTTCCATGTCCGTATCAGTGATGCACCTCTGATATGACTCTAGGGCAGTAGAGTGATGTTCTGCCACGTCCCTGGATGGTGGAGCATATTTTGTATATGTAGGAAGGGGCGTATGGATGCATCCTAGATCTGATCTGTTATCTGATATGATTTGTCTGGTGAATGATGTCGTGTGCAATACGCGTCTTCACAAAATTCTGGGAGCTAGCTACTCCATTGGTTATCTGAGGTCTCCCCTCATATTATATATGGTATTCCGAGGTCACCCCTCTGAATACAATGGTTACTTATGATATGTTATGTTCTGATATGTTTCTGGGCTCGTGGTGGATGACTAAACCTTATCTGTTAATTCTGTTTTATGAATTCTGTTTATGATTATGTATTTGCCAATACTTCTATTTGCTTACTGAGTTATTATATGTTTATTGAAGATGTTTATGCTTTTACATGTTTATGTGACTACCGCTTGCCATGCTAGGATAGGATTAATACTTTAAAACATGATTCGTATATCTGATATTATGATTTGTTATCGTTACGTGAATGTGTTGATCTATGAGATGAATGTGCTAGTGTGTATTTGAGTGTTTTGAAGGTTAACATGTATGATGGTTCGGCTAAATTTGTAAACCTTGTCAATTGGTTAATTAACTGTTTGTATATGTGACCTGCCATGTTTAAACTCTGCTAAGGTTAGGATTTGATCCGAGAACTGGTTTAGCTATTATGTCTGCCATGACTTGTCTGCCATTTCCGCTGCTACAATATTGCATTAAGTGTATTAAATGTTGATTAATTGATTTGTATGAATGCCATGTTTATTTACTAGAAACTGTTTCCGTTAGTCTTGAAGACTTTCTGTTTGGCTTATACGTAATCTGTTATTTGATATGTTATGTGTTTGGTTGTTCTGATGTGTTTGTTTTTGTGTCATTAATGTGCTATGAGGTGTTTTATACTGTTATGTTAAATGTTTGGATTTCTGTATATTTGTGCTTCCGCAGAATCCTGAAAGATCCTTTGCCTTTATTTCATTTTATTTTGTTATTCGTATATTTGTTTTGCTTTTGTTTCGTTATATCCGTTCACTGGGCTTTGTAAGCTCAGCCGCACTTTTCTTTTCCTGCGGCAGGTATTAAGCATTCAAGATGAGCTTGTGGGATGGCTGATCTGGGTTTGAGAGTAGAGTTGAGAGCAAGACTTTACCCTAGAGATCCTAGATTTATTTTGATTATTAAGTTATTATGTTTTCTTTTGATTATTTTTGTAAAGGCTTCCGCTATTAAATATTATTTAAAGTTCTGATATGAAACCGTATTGTGATATCTTTACCCTTGTCGGGTTGGGGTGTTACATTTACACCCGTTAACTCCTCTCATCTGCTGTAGACGTACTATAATGCATTAAATGAGGTGCAATTGTGGCACTTATCTGATGGTTTCATACCAATCAGGATTTACTTTACAGTTTATTACACCTACAGTTGCCTATTACTAATGTCACTTATAGATTGGCATACACTAATTCCATATTTGTTATTATTGCAGGTATGTATATGCAAATGGCTGGAATCAGTAGTAGTTGACATGAAATATGTAGCTGCATAGTCTCATTGGAAGAAGGTCAGTTCCTAATTATTTTGTGTTTCTGTAGCTTCAAGTAATCATATTAAAGTTTTCTTTCTAGTATACATTTCACACGTTAACCGATAATTATGACTACTGACCCTCTATTCTCAACTTCCCACACTGGCAGAAGGCATAACAGGGATCTTCATCCATTTTATGAAGAAAAAAAAAGGCGATATTCATGAGCTGTTAGATGCTACTTTGTGAGACATAAATCTACTGAACCACGCAATTTGTGTGTCACATAATAGCATTTAACAGCCCAGGAATATCGTCGTTTTTTTCCTGTCTCATAAAGCGAGCACCTTAGTATCCTGTTGGTACGTCTGATTTACCAATTAAATTATATCACATTACCAAAAAAACCCGCGTCAGCACCATTAATCGCATAATCCTTTGGATGTTTAATGTATCATCACACTTACAACAAGCCACATATCTAATACGATTATCGCATTTTTTTATGATGCAGGTTATCCTTCCAGCAATGCTCTCTGATGCGAATTTAGTTCGAAGAACTATCTCTGATACCAAGAGACCTGTGCCTTTAAAAAAAACAGAGACAAAAAAAAGACCCAATATTCTTGAACTGTTAAATGCTATTTTATGAGACAATCTTATGTAGCATACAGATCTATGTGTCAGAAATAGCATTTAATAGACCAACAATATTCTGATCTTTTATTTTACACGGCAATTGTTTATGTTACGGATATATTTCTGTGAATGGTCATAATAAGGTATTTAAATTTTTCCACACACAACTGTTATTGATGGCTAATATCCCATATAAAAAAATATTATTTGTTCCTTTGAAAATTTAAATTCATATATGTAAATTTTAATCATCTGCTTTACTTGCAGTAACAGGTAAAAAACTCCATAAAGAGAGCCATTTCAACAGATTAATACTGAATCAGTGAAGAGGATGTTCTTTCAGAATGGATCATGGAATGCAAACACAATAAAAGGTGAGCATCGTATAATTACTTAACAGAAACACTGGCTTTTATTTGATAAAATATTTTACAACCATCTGCCAAAGGCTAGAGCCACATATTACAACGACATTCAAAATAAAATTCACCACAAGTACATAACTACAAATACAAAGACCAACATAAAGAAGGCATCATCACCAACATCAGCTTCACCCATCTGTGCACACACACTTACCAATCCATTAAGCCCTTAAGTTTCTGAATAAACACATCATTATTACAAAAATTTAACTCTAGTTCAGCTGCCAGAATGCGCATTTGCATGAGCTTTTGTTCATCTCTTTCCGGAACTTCTCTTAGATATTCTGCAGTTTTCTGGGCATAAACGTTCCCGACTGTTTCTAACTCTTGAATAAAAGTAAGCCTCTCACGAGTAACACTTACCAAGCAAGCGCATAGGACATTCATTTGTTGTGACATTTGAATATCTTGACCTGCAGCTTGGCGACAGTACAACATTAGCATCTCAGACCAATTATTGAATTTGCTTATATGAAAAAAAAAAGTAAACTTAGACTCTCTTAAATAGCAAAAGCAAGCCTATATCTTTTGCATATCGACAAATACAGTGCGCATATGTATAACACATAATTACACATTGAATACCATTTGCTTAAAAACAAAATACAGAGAATCGCTACTGTTTTTTCAGATTTCTTCTTTATTCGCTTGGAAGGAATCTAACTCAAATAATTAATAAACGACTTTTATTATATGTTTTGATTAGTACATTATTTTACAGTAACAGCTTATATCACAATTTAACCGATGAATTTCAGATACAAACCACTTTTAAACTTTAACCAAAACACGTAAGTCACACAACCAGTTTGCTCTAACTCATACATGAAATTATGGCTAGAATAGCCGCTAAGTCACAGCAGATACCATGTAAGTAAACCATTTTTAAAACACACAATAAACCAAATAGTATTTCTTTTTTTACTTCCACTTCTCCTCCACAAATGAAAACAATTTTGCTCACATGTGCTACTGTCAATCTATTCAAAACTAAAAGCCATGTTTTTTACTATTTGCATATGTCCTTTTAGTTCACTCCAAACATTGCACTCTGTTTCCATATATCTTTACATATATTCATTTTTTGTTTCCTACTACTGTTGCAGTCACTCAACCAGTCATACATGTGTCGTTAAAGCCTTTTTCTACTTTGTTGCTTGAAGACAATGAAAAAGATATGCAGCAGATCTTCTTTCAAATGGTATAACTTTTATCTATCTTTTATGTTGAACTATATACTAAACTTTCGGCTACATACAAAGGTTACTCAAAAAATGTAACACATGCACATTTACTTATGATCACAATTTTCCCCGAATAAATATATGCACTTCTAAAGCATGTTTGTGCACCTATAGTTTACCAACATAGAATAGCCAACGTGAATAACAGTGTCCGATAATATGGTTGACGAGACTGCTAGAATTACTTTAGAAATTTAAAATGGTTATACAACTATCTATGATACTTTTTTTTTGTCTACCATCAGTTACTAATACAAGGATTTGTTTTTTACCATGTATACCTGATCATGAATCTAAAACAGAAAAGACTTACAGTTACCATATTTAACTAGCTGCCTCTCTAAAACTGATTATCTCATGCTTTGTTGTTACATTTAAGTTCTAAGTTTCCATTTGAATCACCCTTTACATTTAAACCATAGTTTCAGTTATCATAGTTCTGAAATCTTTAAGATTTAATTTTACTTCTTACACAGTAACAATAAACTTATTGTAACAGGTTTTGCATTGCACTGCCAGTAGAGTCAACTACTTATGGAACAAATAAAAGGCTCCTAAGATCAATTTAACATTACATGCCTACAACACCATCATAGCAAGACATCAAGCTACAACATATATCAAAGACAAGTATGTTCCAACGAAATTAATATGGCACCATTAAGCTTAAATTCATTAACTACTGAAACATAAAAAAAACATATGTTCAAAGATCCAAAACATAAACATTACCAAGTCTTAGTCAACATATCCCAACAAGCCTATCCATTTACAACATTGCTTAAACCCAAAAGAGATTTCAGAAACACCAAAACAAGCCATATCAATACACCATAGCCTTCAGCTTCTCAATGAATGACAGAAGCTCCTGTGCTCGCTTCTGCTTCTTCATGATATTCACCAAAATCACTGAGGCTTCTGTCAAATCTTCAGTTTTCAACTTGGTCAACTCTGAAATACTCTGCACACAAGAATCAAAAGGATACAAAAGCTCCAACTCTCCAATGATATAATCCCGCTCAGCCACACGAGACCTGATGTCTTGGGCTATTTTCATTAGTTCTCCTTCATCCACCATAGTCACTGTCACCTCCCTCTGAAATATAACAACCATCATATCCCTGACGAAACAAGGACCAGCAGCAGCAGCAAGCTCTTTGCAGAAAGCCATTGGTGTATTCATTTTATTTTTTTTGGTTTTTTTTTTATTCTAAAATAGGTCTTCTTTGCTATGTGTGTGTTTTAAAGTGAAGATTTTGGTTAAGTTATAATTGCTATAGTGTAATTGTACATGAGTGATGAGGCCTTTGATTTAAATGCCACCCTAGAGCCACCAAATCCAACATAAACTAATGATGGATTTGGCTTCCCATAAACAACCATTAATTAGGCAAACCTTTCACATACTTGCCCTTTTTTTTCAAGTGCACTCCCCTCAAAAAATCAATCTGCTCTTATTAAAAAAAAATAGGGAAAATGATAAAAAAAAAAAAAAAAAAAAAAAAAAAAAAAAAAAAAGGCATCAAAGTTGCCACGTTTTCCTTTTCTGGGCATCAAACTTTTTTTTTTCCTATAGTAGCATTAAACTTGACTAATTTTCCTATTGTAGCCCTAAATCTGATCTAATTACATAAATTTACATAAATCACATTATCTTACTGCCTCTCCCCCTCTCTCGCACCACCACACCGACACCACAGCCACCACAACAACCACCACTCTCCGCCACTACCTCCTTTCAAAACCCATGTCCCTCCACCGCCAATCCATCAAATGCTCACTTCTTAACCCCTCCCCACAAACCCTATCACAATCTTTTAAATCTAAACCAAGCTTACCCTTTTCGATGCGATGGGGTTGCTTTTAAGGGAAAGGATTGTGTTCTTAGGGACCCAAATTGATGATTTTGTGGCTGATGCTATTATTAGTGTTGTTGTTATTGGATGCTCAAGATCCTAAGATGGGGTTTATTATAATGTGGCAAGGTATACGCTTTTGATTGAGTTTTATTCGTTGTGTGGAGGATGCAGAGAAGGTTTTTGGTGAAATGCTTGTGAGGGGATAGTTGCCGATGTTTATGTGTTTACTTCGATGATTAGTTGCAATTGTAAGGCGGGGATTCAGTTTTTATGATCATGACACCCTCCTATTATTAATATGAACATGTTAAGTGAGGTCAGCATTGAAAATTATTCATTCTCTGAAACTGAAAACCATGTTATATAAACTTTTGTTACAGTCTTCTTACAAAAATTACAATTGTCATATGAAATATAATACAAGGAAGAGCTGAGCCTTCCATTTATAGGAAGTGGGAGCCTGAGAACAAAGGAAGAGGTTGCTGGTTTTTCGAGTTGGGTCGAGTTGACTCAACTTGGTATAAGTTTTCCAATGGTGACTTCATGGCTTTGTCTCATAAAGATGAACATGCAACATGCCCAAGGTACCACCTTTTTTGTTGATGTTAAATTATCTTAGTTTTTTTTTGTCATGGTGGTGCTACTGTACTAGGTCTATTGTTGTTATGGATGACATATTTTGCATCTTCAATGGCTATCTATACAATACTTGTGTCCTACGTCGAAGTTATGGGCTTTCGAAACAAGCTAATGAAGCCATGGTTGTTGTGGAAGCTTATAAAGTGTTGAGGGATCGAGCACCTTATCGTGCTGATCAAGTCATCAAAGAGCTTGATGGGAAATTTTCTTTTGTTTTGTTTGATGCTAAAGCAACAAAACTCTTCATAGCTCGGGTAATTTCTTGCAAAACGTTCATAACCAGCAACACTAACCAGCCTGCACTTTTACTTTAGTAAATTGGTTTTTGTTGCAGGATCGTGATGGATCATTTTTTAAAGATTATTGCAAGTTCATAAGCCAATTTATCTAATAAGTTCCTATTGCAGGCTGTTTATTCATCAATATATGAACCTAAGTGTCCTGTTAATGCACAAAATCTCCAGATTACTCTCATAAAAATTTAGTAACCATTGAAATTATACAAATTCTATAGTCACTGTCTAAAAAGCAAGAAAAACATTGGAACTAAAACTTTTCAAGTCAATCTGTTAAGAAGCTAATCTAGAGTATATGAATCTCAGTACTACCTATATCATTATAAACTTCTGTATGATCTAAAGTATGAGTATGAATCTGATTGTACACAATCAGTAATGTGTTTTGAAGCAAAGTGTTTTGCACTCGATTGCTGAGGTTGCGGCGATAAGCAAAGTATGAGTATGAATCTCAGTATTCTTAATTTTATATCTTGTATGCGACAGTCATTTGGGCGGTTCTCTGTGTGGTAAATGGTTTCATCATGCACGTAATACCAGTTTTTTTATTGAATGTACAGAACGATGTAGTTGGGGCTGATGTAGAGGACAAAGCAGGCACAAGTGACTTAATTGATAACCGTGAGTTTTTCTTTTATCACATGGATCTTACATCCCCTCCCTCCCATCGTGTGGTGGTCCAAGTTGCTGTTCTCAGTACTTTGAAAAACTAGGTGATAGCTCTTGTTTATGTATTACTTATGGTTGTTGGTTACACATGTTTTTCCGAGTCGGTGAGCGGATTGGACCAGGTTGAATACATTTATCGCTATTATGGAGTAGTAAATTATTGATATGTGTATACTAGTTAAATTCCCTTTAAATAATTGCTTAAATTTTCTTTTCTGTTGATTGTTTATTTTTTTTATTTTTTTTAGTTTAGGCACGGCCTGATGCCCAGATCAACATGGTCATGTGGTGTTTTCCTTTATTGGTCGGCGGAAGATTAAGCAAAACTCATGGGACGAAATGTGTAAATTATTAGTGCCACAGGGACCTTTTATGTAATTGACTCAAGGATGAATGGTGTAATTGTTTAGAGCCACAGGGACGATTTATGTAAATTTATGTAATTAACTTGTGATTAGATCAGATTTAGGGCTACAATAGGAAAATTAGTCAAGTTTAGTGCTACTATAGGAAAAAAAAAAGTTTGATGCCGAGAAAAGGAAAACGTGGCAACTTTGATGTCTTTTTTTATCATTTTCCCAAAAAAATAAAGGAAAACAAGAAAAAAAAAATGTATCTGTATATATATGAAATCGAAAAAAAAGAATGATAAAAAATGGAAACATGATGATTGCAACATTTAACTTGCTTTCTTTTTTCTTGGATCCCACAGTTTTTTTTTTTTTTTTTTTTTTTTTTTTTTTTTTTTTTTTTTTTTTTTCACTTGATGTTATGACACTTGATGATATTGTATACTTAATTGAAATATTTAACTTCTTTTTTGTTCTTGAATTGCACATGTTTTGTTTTCGGCATAACAATACAAGAACGGGAAAAATGGCATAAAATTATTGTAAACGTTTATACATTCAGAATAGTTCAATAACTATATTTTATATTTGATTTACCAATATTGTATTCGACATATGTATTTACGTGTTATTTCTTTCATTGACTTTCGAATATTTAAATGTTTCAAATCCCTCTTCAAAACAATTACTAACAAATGAATACTGTTTCCTGAGACACTTCTATAAAAACAACAGCGTAAGTGAAAAACCATTAATTTTAAACACATGGATTACGCAACATAAACAGACATAAAACAACAAAACATATACAAACAACATTTACAAGTTATGTCCAGCAAAAACACTCTCGCAGCAATGCTCGAGCTACCCAGCTCGTTTACAATAATCTCAACTCAAACTAATTAATGTAAAATATTAATCATAGGATTTTGGTGTAAGTGGTGTGTATATTGGACGTGAACCAGATTTGTAAGCAAACTTTTACATCGTATGGGCTGGGCTCCTTCTGAAATAAGCTAACCCTTTTGATCGTCCTGTTTGGTCAAAATTGAACTTGACGAATAGCATTATGCAGAATCTAAAAAAAAAAACTTTTGTGACTATCAATTCTTGATAAAAGCTGGATTTTAATGCTTACATAATAAAACCTACGAGTAATAAATCAGTTAACCATGCTTATATCTATATTGAATAATACCTCAACACCTCAAATTAGTTTACCTTTTCATAACTTATTCTACAAACTTAGCGACGAAGAGGTCAAGAGTTTGAATTTAACGGGGAGAAAATTAATCCCTTTGTGGCCATGGACGTTCATATGCGCAGACTTTGGGCTATCTCAAAAGTTAGTTGTGCTGAGATTAGTCGGCTCGCAATATCAAATTAGAAATCCAGGTAACTCGGATAAAAGAAAGAAAAGAAAATAGACTTTTAGTTAATCTCAAGTTTTCTCTAAATAGGGTCATGGTGGCACGAAGTTATACAACTTTTAATGAAATTACCACATACACATGTCGATGGTATTACTCAAATCGTTTTCTTAATTTATTTGTGATTTTTACTTTAGTTTTCATATAGAATTAAATTTAGTTATAGAAACAATTGTGTTCAGTTAATGTTTAAAACATGTGTCACCGTTGCTCAAGTTAGGAACAACTATCTTTTATTAGTCCGGGTTCAGGGTTTTTTCGTTGGATTTGGGTTTTTTATTGCTGTCCTACACATACGATTACCATGATAAACCCTAGGGGACTTTACTTTCTACTACATTATACACGTGGCCGAGTTGTTGTATCGAATAGATATCAACACAGTCATTCTCTTAAACCATTAGAGGTACATTTTCAATTTCTTAATGGAAACCTATAAATGGTTGTGTCCGTCATTCATGCATTGCCATACCAATCTATTCATCCTGAAGTCCATATTGTCAAGTTGAAATTAAATGAACCTATACTTTTTCATGTTGTGCATCATCAGTTCTCAACACACCGCGCGTGCATAAGTTTCATGCAATATTTATTTCCCTTTGGTGAATATAGCAACTCTTTTCGTCACGTATATCGTCATCACTATATATGTGTTAGCATAACTTTTATGCGCATATATAATATAATGTTTTTGGGTAAAAATATATAATATAATGTTTGACCACTATGTCAACAATTTCATGACACTTGCTCTTAGAGAGCTAGGTGTCATGACGAAGTGAAAGTTCGTCGTCGCGCCACCTCAACGCCACATCAGCATCTCATTTTCCCACAACTAACCACAACAAACCCCCTCCTCACTCATAACAAACCCCAACCTCTTCATTTGGGGCCCACAATTACACACACAAACACACACACAAACACACAAACCGTTCTGATTTTGTGTCAGTAGATAAGCTCGTCGTCCCCACGATTTGGTAGTCCACGGCGAGCCACAACGAGGCACCCCGGTGTGGCGGCGAGCCACGGCGGGGCTACACGTCAGCCCACGGCGAGGCACGACAACTCCACACCGTCCGCTCTTAATGATGCATAGACATATGTTACATCACAACCTACAAATATATATATTTTGTCGATTAAACCATTTAGTGTAATTTTTAGTGTAATTTTGCTTAAGAATGTCGTCGGTTTGTTTTTGTGTCACCTGGCATGGTCCCAAAACTGTGTTTTCTGGAGTCTGGACTTGGCCAAGCTTGGAATATATTTATTGACTGAAACAACTCAGTATTTTAATTTTCAAATAACCAAAGTATTTTTCTTTTGTTTTGAACAAACAGCCTCATCTAAATGTCTATTAACCAGAATCTACAATGATAATTTGTCATATCAATACACCATAAATTTGATCATCGATCCAGCTTTGAATCGTACATCATTCATTTGCTATCAGTGTACCATAGGGTCCATATCTTTTATTGCACAACAATAAATAATTTTTTGCATAACTATTTCTTCAAAGTTAAAAACAGTAAGTCTAAATGCTCACACAGTTTTAAACAGAACATTGTAGGTTTAGTGTATCTATTACAACTAACATGCTAACATCATTGTCCTTGTTACTCGGGTCTATGCTACTTATTTTTATTTCTTGTAACGGTCAACCCTTAGCCCTGTCACAATCCTTCGGTTCGCCACCAAAGAACATTTTGCCTAGCGGTGTGAGTATGCTCATTAACCAAAAGTTTATGATTTGTGAGATAGTGTGAGAATTATTATATATAGGTGTGTAAAATTTTGTAATCTTTTAACCAAAAAATAAAAACGAAAATCCTTTCATTAGTCGGTTCAACCTGAGGTTCACACCTTAACATGTCTATACTTTTGACACTAGAGCTTGATCGAGTGTCACATTTATTAACCTCATATTTTCCTTTTTCTTACCTTTGTCAAAAGTATCCTTGTCATGAGTGTCGATCGTTTACTCATCGGCTATCACTATTTACATTGTAATCTTCATACCTCGTTACGTGTTATTTTAACTTTTATGACACGGTTGACATTCCTTCATCTTCAGATAATCAAGCCAACCCATATTTTACTTATTCTGATGATATATAACACTAACCACTCACAATCTTTTGACCACATTAGGGATACCGTTCATCTTGAATGGCACAAACAATATGTTTTACCACTAGTTATTTTTTGGTCAGGTTGAAAGTTACAACACGTATTTGAGTGTTACACATAGGTGATAGTTTATCAAACAGAGTAAGTTCATTTATTTATTTTTTCATTTTTTTAGATCGTTATTATCTTTTGAGCAATAAGATCTCTTACACACTATTTGTCTTACACGGGACTTAAACTCATAGGAACTTTGTTGATGAGTACATCTTCACCACTTGGATATATTTAGGCCAGAGTTTCTTGTCATGCTAAATTATGATTAGCATAGTACTAATTAACATAACCTAGTTTATTTAGTATGAAGTATAGAACCTATGTAGGGTGGATTTTTTTTCTTTAACGACAATATTCTATTAAAACATCAGTTAAAAGCTAGTAAAAGATTGCATACACTTTAAGCTAAAATTGGATAGTTATTTCACTCAGTCAATTTGGATTTAACATTACTCACCCTATGTAAAATCCAAGAACGGGAAGGAAGCGTAACCTCTTCGCCAAATATATATGTCTTTCTTACTAGGTTTGTGGTAAAAAGAAACAGGGTTTTGATATCTTCTAATACCCCAAGTTGTGGTTTGAATGACCGCATCAAAACATGTCTTAACCGATTTGTGATGAGCAACTGAGTCCCCCATTTAATAGGGGATTGAGTGTTTCTTGGGTGATCATCCATTCTCCACCAAGTTTTGATGGCATTCAATAAATCTGCAGCTACAAAACAATCGATGAAGATGTGTTTTGCATCTTCAATGGCTAAGTCAAAACCCGGCATCTAGTCGTGTCAAGATCAATACCTCAAGGGTGGAATCTTATCTAACAAATAGATTATATATGTTAAGAAATTTGGAATGGAAGATTAAGAATAGAAAGCTCAAAACCAAGCTACTTACAGGATGATGCCGATACTCTAAAGATGCAAGGTCGTAGACTGCCTATAACAAGAAAATTATCCGTTAGACGTACACAACTCTAATGGGTCGATCAAATATTAGATGCAAAAAACTAACTAATATATGCGTTAGTTACGTTGCTTAAGATAATGCTAGCTCGAAATATTAGATGCATACTAATTAACTAATATAAGTTGCCACAAAGTTATTGTATTGAGTACAAACATAACAATATGATAAAACCAAAAATGGACAATTTCCAAATTTAATGCCACCACCCAATATGGGTAATAGGTGTAATGCAAATTAATGAGACTGTTCTTGCCATCAGTTGACAATGGTTAGCATGTTCGTTTCTCATCACCAACTAAATATAGTCAATTAATTATTTCTCAATTTGTTAGAAGGAAGGAGTAATATCCAACATAGTTATTGATAAAATAGACTATAGATAGCACTAAGAACAAAATTCAATGCATTTCAGAAAATGAATATAGTAATTTATAGTTGCACCTATTAAATTAAATGAACAATATTTACATGTGTTTAACAAGCTCAACTAGTCTGAATGAAAAATAAATTTAAATAAGTACATTTATATAACTCATGATCAACAATATTAAATTCAAACACATTCCATACGATCAGTGACTTATGAACATTAAAATAATTACCACTAGGTAGCTACGACGACACTTTGCCTTTGCATAGTAAAAGAAGTGACATATCGATTGACGCTAAACAAAATACAACAGAAGATCAAATAAGCAATAGCTTCGCCAAATCGTACATATATATACTAACCCTACTAGTATTTATCCATCTTCTTGAATTTTAAGTGGATTTCATCTTTTATTTACCCATTTTGTTTCGAACTATTCCAAATCTCTTCGAGCTCTCTAGCAAAAGCCTCTTGCCGTCCCACGACAATGGTAATATGATCTTTCTTTTCTACAACCTTGATGTTGGCTCGAGGGACTTTGTTCTTCACGTGGCCGCTACACTCCACAGGGATTAGCTCGTCATCTTGACCGTGAAAAATATTAACACTACAAGTTAACTTGTTCTGAACGATATCCAAATACCCTTCGATCTTGCCAGCAGTCCCACATATGATGTTGTGAAGAGTATGCCATGCAGCATTATGAGTATGACAGCAAAATCCTTTGATTAAATATGTCTTAATCCTGTATTAAATAAATATAACATGAAATTAATTAAAAAAGTTGTTTTCTAGAAGGAGAGCAATAGTCTTAACAACATTTGATCTGCATGTAGGTGGGTACCATTGGTACTAAATTAGTAATTTATCATGGTCGTTAACTAAAATATAATAGTAAGATATAAGGAGCCACGTAAATAACATTTCATTTAATGGCCTCATATTATGAGTGTGACATACGCATTTGCAACTTGGTTGCATGTTATAATTGAATACAGTTTAACCAAAAAATGACTAGTCCCCATTGTTGATCGTGACACTATGCTTGCTAAGATAGCCACAAGTTACATTCTGATATTATTATCGATTAGGCACCCTAATGGATGTCAGTTTTGTGTAAAAGCCTGATTGTTAAATATTTGAAGTTAAATTGTCATATTTTACAACATTTTTTTGATCAAAACCATAGCTAAACTATGGAATGTGAATGACAAGCTTAGTTGGTGGTCCTAAATTCAGAGTTCGGTGGATCAATTTCGGTTGTCCAAGTGACTAAGGTATGACGGAGTGGAGCTCGGGCTCCTAATCGAGTTCATGAAACCGATCGGCTACACCGATCCTACCTCTTAGGGTAGTTCAAAATCTGGAACAAATCGAGTTCACAACCCGATTGTTTTAAGCTTTCTTCTCTCTTTTTTTTTTGTCTTTTTATGTTAGGGTAGTATCAGGTACCACTCCGTCCACTTAGGGTAGTGTTAGGGTAGTATTGGGGTAGTTTTGAGTTGAAAGATTTTTATTGGATAGAGGTGACGTGACACCCTCAGGGTATTAGGGTATGAAATATCCACTCGTCCCTCCCTAAGACATTGACTAGATTTTTGCGGGGATACAACGTACATTTTGGGACTTTAATTTCTACTTCTCAAATAATGTATAAAATACTCAACCCAAAGTACATATGATAATTCTTGTTTCCGAGATTCTCAAAATTAATACAAACCTCTTTTATTATACTTTCTATGAAAAGTAAAGATCTCTTCAATCTTATTCAAATTTCTATAAAAATCGATAAATAAAAAGATAAAGATAGAAAATAATTTTACCTATTTCTGGTAATGAGTTTGGTGAGAAATTCCCATATTCGGTGGTTCTTGCAGATAAGCAAACAAATCGTTCGGCTAACATGTTCATACCAACAAGCTAACGATGCTCCAAATGCTATTAATGGCCACACACGTCGTGGCGCCACCTTTCTCATCATATATTGCGTTGCTTGTTCGCCTTTTGGTGTCGGAAAATATGGCTGTCAAACAACCCCGTTATGCAACATCGATCATTAGATCCATGTTTAAGTTGTAGTTAACTTTTTTTCTACATTAAGTGTACATGGGTTTGTCGAATATATTAACATAATGGCACATGTTAAGATGCATTTAATATACGTTCAAAAGTAGATAGACTAAAAGATATTGGAAGGATATGAATTTATTTATATTAATAACTGAAAAATAAAAAGTTTATTTGCACATTAACATTTGCTTTAAGACACAGGAAGGACAAACTTATCATAAAGTGTTACGGAGTATTATAAATTCCTTAAATGCTAGTAGGATGCTTACCGGTGCGAGTAACGTGAGCGACTTGACTGAGTTAGGGTACTTCACAGCAAGTGCTAGGGCTAAAAGGCAACCAAGAGAATGAGCCACAATGTGAAAAGATTTAACCTTGTGTTCCTCAAGTACCGATTTTTCAATCATGTCTAAATGCTCCTTTATCGTGTAAAGCGAGTCATGGGGCTTCGGACTCTGTCCAAAGCCCAACAGATCGATTGCAAATAATCGATACCTGGATTTAGTCGATTTTGTGAAGTTTGGGAACACTGTCTCAGTCCAAAATGCCGACGATGATATGAACCCATGGATGAATAAAACATCATCTTCAACTTTATCTGTCACAATGAAATAAAATGAATACCACACTTAAGAAAATTTAAGAAAAAAGTAAATTGGTACGGAGAACTAACGGTACTAGTATTACACAAACCTTTAGGTCCATCGGTATGGACAAAAAGAGTGTCTTTACACGAGCTCGACCACGAGTTACAAGTGTCACAATCGCAATCTGACCATCGAGGAATAGGGTGGGATTTGTGTGCACCGATCTTTTCTTGGAGCATTTCAACAATGGTGTTGTTCACGGTGAATGTCGACATAACAGTGGCCTTATTAATGGAGGCAACTACGGTAGTGGTGTCATTAATTTTTCGACGTTTAAGTTCCTTAACGGTGGTTTTCGACACCTCAGACACCAACGAAGGTCGAGTGTAGAGAGTGTCGGAGATCTCTTCGAGTTGTAACTTTGTCGACGTAAGACAAACTATCTTTTTGGATTCGCCTTTTTCTGACACCAAGATTTTACCACTACTACTCGTAATGGCTTCTTTCGGTGAAGAACAATAACACGGTTTCCATTCGGCTTCGATGAAAAAATCGATAACTTTGTAAACATGACAAAGGATCAAATCAAGAATGTCTAGGATAGAGAATATAACGAAGCTTAAAACATCGTTAACAAAATTCCCTATCACTGCTAGAGCTTTCAGCACTCTCGACATGCCCATTTTGCCACCAAAACCAAGATTTTGCTCCCACATTAAATCTAGCTAAAATGTTACACAAGTCAAAAAGGTCGAAATAACTCGATCAACCCAACCTGACCTGACCCTTTAAACCAGACCCACTAGCTAGAACTCATGCACCACCTTCTTCAAGACACTTGTGTGTTTGAAGGGGAAGAGTGTGAGTTTGCACTTGTATTAATGGTGATTTTTGTGGACAGGTACTAACAGGTAAGAGATAAATGCATTCATTAAAACAGTTTGCTGGAAGAAAATAAAATATAATGGTTTTTCTAACATTTTTAAACATAAAGTTGGTGGTGGTTGAACCTCCAATATATTGAGCACCTCCCAAGAAACCATATTATGCAAGGCTAAAATTGTAACTTTCTACACTAGTAACCATAAATTTATTAAACGTGTTGAATCTAAATTAAGGAGTTAACCAACCCAAAATCTTGAACGGTTTTCATGACTAGATGTCCTAAACTGGTTGAGTCACTCATATCACATTGTACTTCGTGGGACCAAAATCGAAAGATTGGGTGATACTCACAGCACATTTTTTGATACATGCATCACAATTTGTGCATTACAGTTTTGAACAGTACAAACTGTAATGAACAAATTGTGGTGCATGCATTAAAATATGTGATGTAGGTATCAAATCTCTTATCATTATGTATCATTATGTGTGTAGAACGAAATAAATATTTTTTTAGCAAAGGTATGTTTTAAAGTGAAAATTGAAGATAATATAGTATTTTTATTGCATAATACGAAGTAGTTTCAAATTTCTAAAGTTAGAAATGGGCCTCTAGATTGCATGCCAAATAAATATTTGACTTAGTTGAAGGAAACTTTATACGGAACCTAAATAATGACTAAAACTTACAACTTAAAATAGAACTTGATCCAACCATTCACGCAATGATTTAATATCATTTGAGGACAAAAGATTCTTTACATACCAAGGGATTAATCTCCGCCATCCATTTTTATTAGATCTAACGGATGAGATTAATCCTAACAATTAAAAAAACTCACTTTCATCTTTTTTTTTTCAAATATAAATATCTTTTAAACCGTTAATCGCCAAGCGAAAAAAAATATATCATTACGACGAGCATTTAATTGTCTTTCTATAGATAGGCACTTTGATATACTTTCGACAAAAAAAAAATCGTGTTTTTCACGTCTTTTTTTAAGTTTTTTTCGTTTTTTTACGTTACTGAAATTTGCATGAAAAAATCATATATGATTTAACACTAATTTGAATACCACATGTGATATTGGTGTTAAATTATATATGATATGTATATCATATGTGATTTATCATATATGATTTAACACTAGTATCACATATGATATTACATATCATATATGATTTAACAATAATATCACATGTGATCTTCAAATTAGTGTTAAATCATATATGATATTTCATGCAAATTCTAGTTTCGAAGAAAAACGAAAAAACGTGAAAAAAAATATATTTTTTTCTTTTTTCGAAAGTATATAAAAGTGACCGTCTATAGAAAGATAATTAAATGCTCGTCGCGATGGCGTAATTATTTTTGCTTAACGATTAACGGTTTAAGAGATATTTAAATTATAAAAAATAGGTGAAATAATAAATGTTTTTAATCTCAATCATTGAAATTTTTTTAGATGGATGATGGAGAAGAGTCCTTTGTAAGAAAAGTTTAGTATGTAAAATAACTCTCCTCTTGCTTTTCCTAAATAAAAACAAAAACAGTCGTATAAAAAAAACTAAATATTTTGTTTCAATTTCGTGAAATAATAGGATTAGGAACTCTAAATAAAGGATTTTACCGAAAAGGCTGATCCAAACTAGGGGTGTTCACGGATTGGGTAATATCCACAGTAATCGAAAACCGAAACCAAACCGAACCGAAAATAACTGAACCGAATTTGTGACCGAACCGAATTGGTCAAAACCGAACCGAACCGAACTAAATATTTGGTTATCGGGTTGGATATGGTTTTGGCAATGAAAACCGAAAACCGAATTCATATAAAATATATATTTTTTCTATGTATATATATGAAAAAAAATCACTAAAACTCTTTTTTAGTATAAATATAACATGATTTAAGCTTGAAAAAAATATTTTATGCTAAAAATATACATAATTAAATAAAAAAATAATTAAAATTATGTAATTCGGGTTATTCGGTTCGGTTTTCGGTTATTCGGTTCGGTTTTCGGTTCGGTTGAATCAAATTTAATTTCGGTTCGGTTCGGTTTTCGGTTATACCCAGGAAAAAAAATTAACTGAACTAACCGAACCGAATAAACCGAATAACCCGATAACTGAACCGATGAACACCCCTAATCCAAACCGATATGGATGTATGGTTTACATATATGTAAGTCAAGGCCCGTCAAGATCGGTTCATGGGTTTGGTCGCAAGCTTTATAAGGCTAAGAACCTAATGATTAAATATCTCAATTAGGGGTGTTCATCGGTTCGGTTATCGGGTTGTTCGGTTTGTTTGGTTCGGTTAGTTCGGTTAATTTTTTTTTCTAGGTATAACCGAGAACCGAACCGAACCGAACCGAAATTAAAATGATTCAACCGAACCGAAAATCGAACCGAATAACCGAAAACTGAACCCACTTAACTGAAAACCGAACCGAATAACCCGAATTATATAAATTTAATTATTTATTCATTTATTTATAAGATTTTTAGAAAGAAAAAAAAAATTAAAGCTTAAAAAATGTTATATTTAAAAGAGTTTTAATATTTTTTTTATATAAATATATAAAAAAATATATATATTTATTTGAATTCGGTTTTCGGTTTGGATTGCTAAAACTATAACCGAACCGAAAACCGTATATTTAATTCGGTTCAGTTCGGTTTTGGCAAATTCGGTTCGATTACGAGTTCGGTTTGATTATTTTCGGTTCGGTTCGGTTCGGTTTCGGTTTTTGGTTTATTCGGGTATTACCCAACCCATACACCCCTAATCCCAATGCCCGCAAAGTTACGAGATATCTAAGGTTCAAACTTTGGTAAATAAATATTTTAAGAGTGACTAGTTAAAAGACTTGTCAGTAACCTCTAATTATATGATAGACATCACTTCACTCCAAGCTCGGTTGTGGGTTTGAGTTCACTAGGTTTTTAAGTTTTTTATTTGTCTACCGCTATAAATATTGTGCAATAATACAATGAACATATCACCATTTAACGCGGTATCATAGCCTAATTTTGATCCAGACCTATTTTCATTCTAATTATTGTCCCTTCCCTAAGCTTTCTGTAACTTACGGCATAAACCTTTTTTGTATAACCATAAACACCTAATTCTTCATCTTTAAATCAGCAACAGGGATTGTTGATTATATCCCTCCACCACCGCCTTCCTCTTCTCATAAAATCATTCATTGCTCTGCTTGCAGAAAGTTTAGATGATAGATATCAATTGGCCCAAGCACGATTATGAATTTGCCTCCATTAAAGTTTCTATGTCTCTTATATATTTACCATTATATATGTTGATCAATAATACAATAAAAGTTTTACCATTAAACAACCTCAAAATAGAAAACATCGTCCATTTACTGTTTAAAATTATATTTGACTTTTAATATTCTATTTTACTTTGGTTCTACATTTACGACAAGTCATATATAAAATTTTGTTATCCAACTACATACTATACTATAAGGAAACTCTTTATTAGTGATATAATCAACACCCTCTCACTACAAATAAACTTCTTGATACAATGCTCTTAGAAGGCTCGATATTGATCATCATAGATCTCTCATTATAGCAGTTTTGGAGCTATCCGCTGCGACTGTGTGTTATAAGACCTACGCCATTGTGGTAACAAGTACTATCCGGTTTTCTTTTCTTTTACTTCTTTATAGTGTAAATAAAAATTGTGGGTCTTAATAACCCATAACTTGTGTAACGAGTGAGTGTATCTTTTAGTTTTATGTTATACGACCGGTGCCTCCCATGGCAAGCCCAAAAATTTAAGATTTTAGTGTAATTGTTTTATCTAATTTAAGATTTTAGTGTAATTGTTTTATCTAATTTTGAACTTTTTTTTAAAGTGCCCCCTACCCAAAACTCAAATTGCGCTCCCACTCACATACTAAAAGAAAACATTCAACACTCTAAAGCCTTATAAATCATTCATCTCTAAGTAAAAATACTCGATTTATTATTACGATTCTAGTTTTTTCTTCCGCATTTTATTGGTTAAAAAAAATAAATAAAGTAAAATAAAATAGGGTTAATGGTCTGAAAAACATACAAACTTTTCACTTTTTACTATTGTGACAATAAACTTTTTTTTTTCTATTGTAACAAAATAACTTCTTAATGACTATTATTGTAACCAAATATGCCACGTGGCATAGTTAATTACCACAGTTAATTACTTCTTAATGAGTATTATTTGGTTACAATAATAGTCATTAAGAAGTTATTTTGTTACAATAGGAAAAAAAAAAGTTTATTGTCACAATAATAAAAAGTAGAAAGTTTGTATGTTTTCTAAACCATTAACCCAATAAAATAAAATAAAGTTTTGCCCCTCATATCCTAAATTCTAGGTTCCGCCACTCATACATTGCCCTTTGCAATCATGATCAATAATCCCAAAGTCCCAATCGAGTTATACACAGTAACTATCAGTTATGATATAAGGAATCACTCTTTACATTTATCAAGTGATCGTTTTAGACCTGTCTAAAATCTACTTTTACGTCCATTAACTTAATAGAAAGTATAGGCGTATAATTGTTAAATTTCGTCGCTAGCTATGAAAAAGAATACGCAACAACTTAGAAGCTGTCTTATCTGTTTTGATAGGCAAGCACACTAATTTTGAAAGTATGAATTCAAAGTACACGTTTGTGTTCTAAACGGCAATTCCTAGCTAATGTTGAGTTAATTCCACATGTTCAAAATATCTAATATCTTAAATTATAAAGTTTCCTAGGAATTCCAAAGTACATTATGTATCAACGAGTATTTTCGCTTTTAGAAATGGTTAATGAATTAGTTTAAGCATGAATACTACGAGTGTTTTGATATTTTTGGAAAATTAGATAAAACAAGCATAAAAAACCTAACTTTGTAGGGTTTTTGTAGTTTTTGAGAAGCTACAAAGATCAGCAAATGAAAAGTTAAAGTTATATCGTAAGTGTTTTAAAATTCTAGATAAATAAATCCAAGAAAAAATCTAGGGCAAATGACAAAAAAATGCATCGAACTTGACACTTTATGTGATTGTGTGTAGCCAACTATTTTTTTTCTTATTGTATGTACTGAACTTTCAAATTTTGATCATTATGTGTATTTTGTAACTATTCTGCCATGTAAAATGACCATTTTACCCTTTGAAATTTGAAAAAATTAAGGGTAAAATGGTCACAAAATACACACAATAATCGAATTTTGAAAGTTCAGTACACACAATAAGAAAAAAAATAGTTGGCTGCACACAATCATAAAAAGTGTCAAGTTCGATGCATTTTTTTGTTATTTGCCCAAAAATCTACTGTAAACTTTTACTTTTTTTTAAAAAAAAAGGTGAATTTATATGTTATGAACACAATGTTACAAACAAATATATAAAGTATTATGGACATGCCTATATTCTTCCAATACAAGGAGTGCATTAAAATTCATAACCAATACAGAGCAAACAATACAATTGCAGGTTGCAAACACCTAACAACTTTTATTCACCTTAAAATACACCAACACCATAACCCCATGACTTTATTTTCATGACTAAGCATGGCATTATCATGAAGGTTATAGCTGGCCTAGACATCAACACAGTATAAACATCGCCTTTCTAGGGTGAAAGTCAAAAGTAAACAATATGCTTTTTCATATATACCAATATGATAAACATGTACATTTAAGTATCAATATGCTATACTTAAGTTCAAATTTTGTACGTAAGTGCTAAGCTATACTAATAAACTTGGCATCGTTAGTTCTTTATACTAACGCCTTTAGTAAATAACTTCAAATTTGGTTTTCTTACGTTTTTATACGTTTTTGTCTGTTTATATATGTTTTCGTCCGTTTTCTTACATTTGCATATGTTTTTTTACGTTTTCGTTCGTTTTTATATGTTTTCGTCCATTTTTGTATGTTTTCGCATGTTTTTCTTACGTTTTCATATGTTTCTTACGTTTTGTCCGTTTTAATACGCTTTCTTACGTTTTCATACGTTTTCATCTTTCTTCATCCGTTTTCATACATTTTTGTCCGTTTTGATATGCTTTCGTATGTTTTCATTAGTTTATATACGTTTCGTCCATTTTTGTACATTTTCGCTTGTTTTTCATACGTTTTCATACATTGTCATCCATTTTTATACACTTTTGTTGGCTTTTATACGTATGAAAACAGATGAAAAAGTATAAAAAACGTAAGAAAATGTACAAAAATGAATGAAAACGAATAAAAACGGACAAAATGGTAAGAAAAACAGGCAAAAATGTACAAAACGTATATAAACGGACGAAAACATATGAAAACGTTTAGAAACCGGACGAAAACATATAAAAACAGATAAAATTGTATAAAACAAACGAAAACGTATAAAAATGCACAAAAACGGACGATGACGTATAAAAATAGACGTGAACGTATAAAAAATTAATGAAAGCGTAAGAAAACGGACGAAAACGTATAAAACGTAAGAAGACAGACGAAAACATATAAAAACGGACGAAAACGTTTAAAAACAGATAAAAACCTAAGAAAATGGACGAAAACGTATAAAAACGTATGAAACATAAGAAAACGTAAGAAAACATATAAAACAGACGAAAACGTATAAAAGTGGACCAAAACTTATAAAAACGTATGAAAACGTAAGAAAACGTAAGAAAACGGACGAAAAAGTATAAAAACGGACGAAAACATATAAAACGGATGAAAATGTATAAAATGTAAGAAAACTAAATTTTAAGTTATTTATTAACGGTCGTTAGTACAAAGGACTAACAATGCCAAGTTTAGTAGTACAATTTAGCACTTGCGTACAAAATTTGAACTTAAGTGTAGCATATTGGTACTTAAATGGACATGTTTATCATATTGGTACATATGAAAAAGCATGTTGTTCATTTTTGACTCTTACCCTACTTTCTAATAGTCACCATACCAACCCAACACCAGGTATAGTGAAGTATTAGAAAGAAAGCAGGGCTCATCTAGCAGGTAGATCACCTCTATGTGAATCCCAACCTATCCTCCTTTGGTAATGCATAACTAAGACCAAGTAGGTTTATCTTTCACTCCTCACTATTCTTAGAAACATGCATTACCCTCCAAGTCCACTTACCCTTCTGAATAGGGAACCTACTTTATGGTCACTTGTCTGCAATTACAATGTATATCCAAGAATCCAATTCAGTTACCTTAACTAAGGCTTAATGAAAGATTACTAGGATATTCAAAGTACATAGGATCCAAGTTTCCAAGCTACAAGGCAATCTATTGAAGTGGAGTTACAATGCTCACATTTTGTAGTGAAAACTATGAGTATTCCTGGTCTAAATCATATTCTGCAATTAACTTGAATTTCAACTCTACAATATATATCTTTGATAATCATTAGAATCCATTTTAGTCTTTACTGCATTACCAATCAACATTATTGTGGAAAACTAGAAGGGGGGGTTGAATAGTTTTGCTGATTTTAAGTTAGTTTCAAAAACTTTTAGATTGGATGTTATGTGAAATCGTATGAATGAGGAGATAGTATAGATCTATGAGTAATGCAAGTAAAGTAAGTAAAGTAAATGATATAAATGACACAACCGATTTATAGTGGTTCGGCTACAACTCCTATAAGGACACCTTCCTTGCCCTACTCTACTCCCCGAGTCACCTACTCGAGAGTTCAAGCACTATGTCAACAAACTCCTTCAACTTGGCGGAGAAGCCTTCACAACGTTGCTTACTCCTTTTTCCGGTACAAAGCTAAATACCGAGTCCGTAACACGGAGGACCAAACCAACACTACTATAACACAACAAATATGTGAAATATGAAATACAAGATCTTTGCTACAGAAATCTTGTGGAGTAACAAATCAATCAAGGACCCCTTGCTTGGATGACTTGTAGAATGCTCGTGATCTCGCCTTAGAAAAGGACCTATATGAGAATTACAATAGAAGAAAGAAGAACAACTCTCAAGATCAAGTGATCTTTTGTTAGAAGAGTGTAAGATACATGAGAGAGTTTGTAAGAAGAAGGGTGAGTAAAAATAAAGAAATGGCTCTCTATTTATAGGCAAATTCTTGCCACTGTTGCACAGATCCCACAGATCCCTTGCTTGAGGGATCCGTCTAGTATAACTCCAAGGATCCGTGAGACGCTCCTCTTTGCCCATGGGTTTTTGAGTTATGGGTCATGGGTTATGGTTTGAACCATGGGTATCTAAGTAGATACAATGTATCTAATAGATGCATTGCATCTAGTCAAATGGGTATGGGTTAACTCCATGGGTTATGGATATGCTCCATGGGTATGGGTCATGGGTTGTGGTTTTTACCCATCTTAATAAACTATTACAACAAATGAATTATTACAATAACTTGTATTAAATGACTATATGTAGATGCTTTACAAAAATAACATGTATCCTTATAGTTTTACTTATGATAACATTATATTTGTTATCAACAAAACAAAAAGAGATCGCTAAATATTAATAAATGTTTTTACGATTTATTTGTATTAACAATCTCCCCCTTTTTGTTGATGACAAAACATAATGTTATGATGAGTAAAACTTAAGATTAGATGTATGTTTTGAAAGCATACCTTTTACTTTTTCCTCCCTTTTTGTCAAAACAAAAAGTGACCCTAATGAAGAAATAAAAATGATGAAAAATAGTCCACGAATCTCTAACTCCCCCTTGACGGTAGCTCCCCCTAGAATGGGGCGTCAAGTGAGAAAAATTACCTACAAAGAAAAGGTTAGTAGTAACATGCATACATAATCTTGTGATTCACGAGAATCAAGATTGGGATACAGGGTATGTAAACAAAGCCTTGTAATAAAATAACAAAGTGTAGTGGTATTTATGCCACATACAAGCATGTAAAACTAAGAACAAGACTTGTTCTAAAAATGACTCAAAAGAAAATACTAAAAATAATAAAATGATTCCTTCCATGCTTGCATAAGGTTATGGATGGAATTTTTAGTGAGTAATGATGTTGACGCGATCAAGGATGAGGTTAAGTATGACTCGCATTTCTTCCCTAGTTTATATTGCAAGATCCCTAGTGGATTGTCAATGTTCACAATGTAAGTGATGTTGGTAATGTGTGCGGAAATTTTCCGGGTTAGTTTCATGTGTGAGATGCGGAAGTTGTGGTGGAAAAGTTGGAAAATACGGATCAAAGTCCGGAATGTTTCAAAGTGGTGGTGGAAAAGAACCTAGATGTTCTTGTAACACAATGGGAGCTAAAGGTGGTGAGGTTTCAAGGTCTTTGAAGATTGTGTTTGGAGATGTGGGAGGTGTTAAAAAGACTAGTTCTTTTTGGTTGGTTTGTTGAGATCTTGTTGGATTCTTAAGGAGTTCCAAAAGAGTGACCTTAGATGGGGATTTGATGGGTGATGAAGTTTGTGTACTTGTTGGAGATGAAGGAGGTGCTATAATGGAAGCATTTTGTGGTGAATGAGTGGTTGGTGATGTGGGAGGTGTTAAAAAGACTAGTTCTTTTTGGTTGGTTTGTTGAGATCTTGTTGGATTCTTAAGGAGTTCCAAAAGAGTGACCTTAGATGGGGATTTGATGGGTGATGAAGTTTGTGTACTTGTTGGAGATGAAGGAGGTGCTATAATGGAAGCATTTTGTGGTGAATGAGTGGTTGGTGATGAACCATTTGATGATGGTTTTGCTAAGCAACAAGGCCGAATGCTAATCCGTGCGGTTTTTCTAGATTTGGGTGGTGGTACTTTGGAAGGTGGGAGAACAAAATTTTGGATTTCTTGAAAGGGATTGTTTACACTAGGTGATTCATCTATGTTGGAAGATCTTTTGGATGACATGATGATGTTTGTTTGTGAGGTTGAGAGTGATGAAGATGCAAGCATTTTGGGAATCCTATTTATAGAAAAATAATGCATTGTAATGAATGCTTGACCCAAAATGTGGATTAAAATCTAATGATTAGATATGAATTTAAGGCATGTGATCATGAGAACACAAGCATTAAGTAACATACTCCCAAAAAAAATGATAAAAAATGATGAAAATATAGAAGTTTTCATCCAAAGTGAGAAAAATAGAAGATAATTTTAGCTTCTGTGTCACGGATCCTTCCTTTGAGGGAACCGTCCAATATTAAAGCTGGGATCTGTGGTACTGGTGACTCAGGCAGCTCAAAATTTTCCTTATGGAAACATTTGTGCCTAGTGTGTGCCTATATGCAAACCATTTGGAGTTGTGGTTATCTCGACTCCTAAAAGGAAAAGAAAAATAAACTAGAAGTGAAAAAGCACACTATTATGTGAGATAACCCGAGTGCTCCTAATTCATTGTTGCTTAAATGAATGTACCCGAAAAAACATATTAGTCATGTGTCCTCTTTAGCATTCAAAGGACATGAGATGCAATGAAAACGGGTTTTTACGTTGTATTAATAATGAAAAAAAAAAACGGTTTGTCCTAGACGTGAGAAATTACTTTTATAAAAGTGATACGGGAAGAAGTACCCTTTTAGAAAACATTTTGAAAAGAGGTTTATTTGTGTGAATAAAAAAAATTTCTCCTTGAGAAATAAAATAGGTATGCAATTACGTGTTTGCAAAAGGTACTTGCCTTGAAAGAATAAAAGAAAGCTATGAAAGTATGAGTTATAAGTAAAACCTATCTTGGGTTTTGAAAATTCCCCGTATTGCTTGTGAGTTGTGTGTGAAATAGAGATCCTAGACTCAGAAAGAAGAAGGCTAGTGTTTACATACCTTGTAGAGTTTATAAGCTAATTACGACGATTGTTCCATGAGACCAAGACCAAGACGAAGTAGGTTGAATTGTTCCCGCTAAAACGGTTTGGTGAGGACGTCGGCTATGTTGTCTTCGGATGCTACCTTCTCAATAGAGATGTTCCCCTTTTGAACATTGTCTCTTAAGAAGTGACGACGAATCGCTATATGCTTGGTGCGAGAGTGCAATACCGGATTTTTTCTTAAGTCGATGGCACCTTTGTTGTCACATAGAATGGCTATGTCACTTAGGTGAATGTCGTAGTCAACTAACGCTTGTTTCATCAATAGTTCTTGTTGGCATGCTTTGCCGGCGGAGACATATTCGGCTTCGGTTGTTGATATGGCCAATGCCGTTTGCTTCTTTGAGAACCAAGATGTTAAGCAACATCCCATAAAAGTACATACCCCACTTGTACTTTTTTGGTCAACATAATCACCTGCATGGTCAGAATCTACATATACAACTGTTTCTACCCCCGTACCCTTAGGATACCACAATCCTAATTGAGTCGTACCCTTAATGTATCTAAATATTCTCTTGACGGCTTCTAGATGTGATGTTTTAGGATCTTCTTGAAACCTAGCACATAGACAAACACTAAACATGATATCCGGCCGACTAGCCGTGAGGTAGAGAAGACTACCAATCATGCCATGGTATTTTGTGTTATCAACGGATTCGCCGTCTTCATCTTTTGTAAGTTTAGTGGTGGATGACATTGGTGTTCTTATGGGTTTTGACTTTTCTAAACCAAATTTCTTTAACATCTCCTTTATGTATTTAGATTGATTAAAGAAGATACCATCTTCCACTTGTTTGATTTGTAGACCAAGAAAGAAACTAAGTTCTCCCATCATGCTCATCTCAAACTCGTCATGCATGATTTTAGAGAAATCATCACACATGTCTTGACAAGTAGATCCGAATATAATATCATCTACATATATTTGAACAATGATTATATGTGACTCTCTTTTCTTAGTAAAAAGTATGTTATCAACTAACCCCATGGTGTAGTTGTTTTTGATTAAGAATGACTTGAGTCTATCATACCAAGCTTTTGGAGCTTGTTTAAGACCATAAAGAGCTTTCTTTAACTTATACACATGTTTAGGTTTTTAAAAATCGATGAAGCCCGGAGGTTGAGCTACATATACTTCTTTATTAATAAAACCATTTAGAAAAGCACTTTTGACATCCATTTGATAAAGCTTAAGATCATTAGCACAAGCATAAGCAAGAAGTATTCTTATAGACTCTAATCTAGCCACGAGGGCATAGGTCTCATCAAAGTCTATTCCTTCTTGTTGATTATACCCTTGGGCAACGAGTATAGCTTTGTTTTTAGACACTACACCGTTTGCATCTAACTTGTTTTTATATACCCATTTGGTTCCTATTATGGTTTGATTACTAGGTGGAGGGACGAGTGATCAAATATCATTAGAAACAAATTGATTTAACTCTTCTTGCATAGCCATTACCCAACTTTCATATTTTATTGCTTCTTGTGTATTCTTAGGTTCTATGGTTGAGACAAAACAAAATAAGCTACTTTGGTTTTGGACTTGGGACCTTAAGGTTCTTTCGTTTAACTTTCCTATGACCTTATCTTCGGGGTGATCTTTAGACTCTTTAATATTTATGATTTCATCATTTAAAGGTTCTTCTTGTTAGCCTCGCTTTTTTATAAAGATAACGTCACTTACGTGAATTGGACTAGCTGCGTAGTATACTTTGCCCATAGGGACTAGTATCGTTTAAGTGGCAAAGTTATGGTTTGTTGAGCCTATAAATACCCCTCATGACTCTCCATGAGGGGTGAGGTGAAGCAGTAGGCTAAAGGTGTAGTGTGTGTTTTCTTAATAAAAGTCTTTGTTTTCTCCTCCCTCTCTCTAGTTTCTCTCACTAAACAAGATGAATACTTTCATCTTCTTCCACCAACCAAGACCTCCAAACCACATAAATCATAGTATTCACGGTCCTACAATTGGTATCAGAGCCATGGCTATCTTTTGTTGATTTGTGTTGGTTTTTGATACATGTTTAATCTATTTTTGAGCTATTTTTGTGGTCGGAATTTTTTTTTCGAGTATTGTGGGAAAACATTTTATACAAGTTTTTGTTATCCTTTATCTTTTTGGTCAAAAAAGTTATATGGTATATTCTGTCTAATATCTGTCTTGGTCTATAACTGGTCCAAACAGTTTATTCATCTTTAGACTTTTTTGTTACCAAAGCTTGTGAAATATTGGTGGTCAACTGGTCATTTCTTTGGTCAAACTGGGCATTCAAGAACATTCATAGCAGTTTTTCTGGGTTTTTAATAAAGATTGATGGTTTTTTGGTGAGAAAAACTCGCCGGAAAAAATGGTCAAAGGGTCAAAACCCTCATTTTCTACGCATAAGGAGCATCTTCAGAGCATTTACGCATAACTGTGAAGTTATGCGTAAGAACAGTTGCGCGTATGTTTTTACGCATAAGCTTAGGCTTACGCGTAAGAATGGGTTACGCCTATGCTTTTACGCTTAAGTAGTTACGCGTAACAAAGACCTACGCATAAGGTTTCAAGAATGCTACGCGTATGGTTTTTTTTTCTGAGCATAAGAACTGAAAAAAAAATACAAAAGAAAAGCTACGCGTAAACTGCAATGACCTCGACCACAAACGAATACCAAATACCAAAAAGACTCATGAACCTGAGTACCATCCATCATCAGTCCATACCTTCAACATAAAAAATCGACCAATCTTTCATAACTTATCCTATCCAATCCCATATTAATCTAGACCTTGACTCGACTAATATCAATAACTGATAATTAAACAATCTCAGATTGGTGTCAATTTTTTTGCAAATGTTTGTTTAGATTGTTGTAATTGAACACATATCATCATCGACCCTTTTGGAAACTTAGTTTTCTTAATATCCGAAACTTATAAAGAAAGGATTTATAACAATGTTGCTATAATCATTTCTTGTTTCGTTCATGAACTCAAAATGGAAATACATCACATAAAACCTACCCGAGACCTTTCATGAAAGATCTTGAAGCAACAATCTCTTATGGTCTTCAATGCGTGATAAAATCAGATACATAAAGGGTGCTCATTTGTTTGATTCGTAAGTTTTATGTGTGGATTAGTGATGAGATCGATTGAGATGATCTAAAGGATTGACTGATCTGAGCCGAGATGAGATTTGAGATGAGTTGGGTGTGAGGATAAGTTGGAGCAGGTAGGAGTTTTTTTATCAAGTGATGTTTCTTTAGGTTTAGGTTAAGAGTCTTCATTTATAAACGGTTCTTGTTATTTCCGGACATGGATCGGGCTGTTCATTGAGATTCAATGGACGTGGGCTTCTCAACCTGGATCTTTCATGGGCCTAAGTGATTTATACTAATATGTATTTGGAATGGATGTGAGACGTTGCTACATGGACTGTGATTTGGTGATATCTTCGGTTAAATGAAATGGAATAAAACTTGTTATCCAAAATTTTTTAAAAATTTTGGATACAAAATTTTGGATACAATGTTTTATATATTGGAAATGAGTGGTATTTTGGACTTATAAATTTTCACGGAAGGATACATTATTCACGGCTTGAGCGATATTTGAAAAAATGACTACGGGGTTTTTGTACGGTATTGCTTACGAGAAATTGAAGTGACATTTCACGAGTGAGCTTTTTTATCATTGAGACGATGTTTGGTTGGTTGCATGTCTCAAGATAACTTGTTGGGGGTATTACTGTCACTTTAAGTGATTTTGAATTGACAATCTGGTTATAACTGATGTAAGGACTTACGTTGTAGTGCTCACAGTGTGTAACCATCACTTTAAGGAGTTACGTTGTAGTGCTCAGTGTCACACGGTGTTGTGGATTGTTCAAAAAGTTGAGATGTTTCCTTTTCAAATTGTTCGTATCGGGTTTTCTCCATATGTGGTCATTACAATTAGCCGGTGAATTCAAAGGAGGTTCGTTTTAAGGTTGGTTTGAGAGAATAGAATTATTGAGAGTATTTTTGCGACATATTCTCACGGAATTATATGCTCAATCTAAGGATTTCAAATTGCATCAAGTGAAAGGTAATACGGCATGTACGCAACATTATGATGATTCCGATAGCTCGCAACCGTCAGGAGGGAGAATTTGGTATTTCATCTTTCGTGATTGGATTACGAAGGGATTTGTGCTTAAGACCGAAGAAGGAGAAGTAGTGTGGTGTACACCGGGGCTTTTTACCTACTTGGATGCAATACTAAGTGAGTTATGTTGTTATGATGTTCCCAGAACGACAACCATTGTGCTTCAAGAGTTTACTTTCTCCGCTGCGTGTTAGAAGAAGAGTTGTCGGTTCAGGAGGGAGCATAGAAAGAAAAAAGGCTCACTAGTTAGGAGGGAGTAATAACCTAACTAGACCGTTACAGTTGAAGTTCAGAGCTACAAGGATTTGTGCCGTCAGCGCCAAAGATCAAATGTCGAGATCGTCGGAAGATAGAACTTCAAGTTTTCCTTAGTATCTAGACTACAGAGACTCTGCGCTTCAACAAAGTCAACATTGTTCATTACTATTGTAATTTACTTTGTTTTGTATTTATAGGTCTCATTGTAACCATTCACGTGTGACGATATCTTGGAGGGAGATTGTTAGCCTCGCTTTTTTATAAAGATAACGTCACTTACGTGAATTGGACTAGATGCGTAGTATACTTTGCCCATAGGGACTAGTATCGTTTAAGTGGCAAAGTTATGGTTTGTTGAGCCTATAAATACCCCTCATGACTCTCCATGAGGGATGAGGTGAAGCATTAGGCTAAAGGTGTAGTGTGTGTTTTCTTAATAAAAGTCTTTGTTTTCTCCTCCCTCTCTCTAGTTTCTCTCACTAAACAAGATGAATACTTTCATCTTCTTCCACCAGCCAAGACCTCCAAACCACATAAATCATAGTATTCACGGTCCTACACTTCTTCTTCGTTTGTATTTTTCTTTATTACAATAGCTTCACTCTCGACAATCGCGTCATCGACAAGAGGTAGAGTAGGTTTGGGTGGAATCTCATCAAATTTTACGTTTAATGAGTCTTCAACCTTCATTGCTTCTTTATTTAATATGACGTAAGCTTTGCTATTAGGAGAGTAACCTAAAAAGATATCTTCGGTTGACTTAGGATCAAAATTTGTAAGGTAATCTTTAGTATTAAGTAGAAAACATTTGCTACCAAAGACTCTAAAGTGATTTAGCGTAGGCTTTTTGCCTCGAAGTAACTCATATGGAGTTTTTCCTAAAAATGGTCTAATTAAGACTCGGTTAAGTATGTACGTTGATGTATTAACGGCATTGCACCAAAACTTTTGAGGTATGGATTGCTCATTTAGCATGGTGCGACTCTTTTCTTGTAGGATTCTATTCTTTCTTTCAACTACCCCATTCGATTGTTGAGTGCGAGGAGCCGAGAAGTTGTGAGTAATACCATTAGCGTCATAAAAGGCTCCAAATTGCACTTCATTTTCGTATTCCCTACCATGATCCGTTATAATAGACACTATAGGACTTCCTAATTGTCTTTGGATTTCTTACTTAATATTTCAAAGTAATTGAACGTTTCAGTTTTGTTCTTTAAAAATTTAGTCCATGTGTACCTAGAGTAATCATCCACTATAACCAAAGTGTAGTAGTTGCCTCCATAACTTTGGATAGCGGATGGACCAAATAAATCCATGTGTAGTAATTCTAGACACTTAGTTGTAGAGACCATGTTTTTAACTTTGTGACTAGCATGGACTTGTTTTCCTACATTACAAGCATCACAAAAAATGATTTTCATATTTTAATTTTGGTAGATCTCTTACTAGATCTTTGGATGATAGCGATTGAAGAAGTCGCATATTGGCATGACCCAATCTTCGATGCCATAAAGTCGAAGTATCATCCATAGAAGTAAGACAAAGTTTTTCTTGAGGTTCATTACCGATTTTAATGACATAGACTCCATGTTTCCTAATTTCTCTACCTATAGTGATACCGTTTTTCAATATCTTACTACCGGTTTCGTTAAAAAGTACGTTGCACTTTTTATCACATAGTTTTCCTATACTTAAGAGGTTAAAGTTTAGGTTTTCTACGTGACACACATCGTTGATGGTTAGAGATTTGTTAGAAATCGTACCTTTACCGATGATTTTGCTTTTGCTATTTTTAAATATCACATTTCCTCCATTGAAGGATTCATATGTGGAGAATAAATCTTTATTGCCGGTAATGTGCCTCATGCACCCGCTATCCTTGATCCACTCATCCGGATCTAGGTCGACCTTTAAGTACACCTAAGAAAACAATTAACTCAAAAGTTTGGTCCCCATTTGTTCATGGGTCCATTAGTGTTAAACATTCCATTTATGTTAGACATATATGGATAAGGTGAGTACGCGTTCCATGGTGCAAAGTTTTGAAATGGAAAGCCATTTTGCATATTTGGATTCCATCCCATTTGATGGTTACTTCTTGGATAAACATTATTAGGTCTCCTAAATGTGTTCGGTTTTGAAAATGATGGACCTTTGTTTCTTGTAAAACTTTGATTTTGTCTTGGAGGTGGTTGTCTAATAGTAATATGGGTTGGTTTCTTCTTATTAACAATAACAAAATCAGTTCTGGATGAGGAAGCTATATTATTACCACTGTTTGCTTCAGCAGACCCACGGATCCCTGGCTGTACACTAGCCGGTTCCCTTTTGGTGGGATCGGTGGGATCCGTGACTACAGTGGTTTGTTTTTCTATTGCTTTTACGAATTGTGTTTCTTTGTTTTCACTAGTTGATGCATCAAGTTGCTGAAAGCCTAAACCTTTTTGGTTGTTTCATGTTTTAACACTATCTAATATCATATCTAGAGTATTAGTATTCATTCTAGCAATTTTAGAGTCTAGATGATCAACAAGTGTTTGAAGTTGAACGCAAAGTTCACATTCCCCACTTGCTATCTTCTCCTTTTCTAGACGTTTTAGTTTTTGTTTTAGCTCAATGACTTCCTTTTCTAAACGTTGATTTTGGTTTTTCAAAAACTTATTTTTGTTGATTACTTTTAAACTAATTTTTCAAAGTTTATCATATTCATTATGCAATGAATCATCATCTAATGATGAACTACTATAGTATTCGTGACATACCTCGTCATTTGCCATGAGACAAATTTCTTCGTCTTCCTCCTCGCTCGTTCCCCACGAACCGCTTACGAAGGCTTTTTTTCATCACGTTTGGGACACTTACTAATAAAGTGGTTTAGGTCCCCACATTTAAAGCAAGCCGATCATCCCTTGCCTTCTCGTCCTCTTTTCTTTTCCGGAATCCTTTCTTGTCGTCATATGGTTGCTTGACGTATCTTCCCTTTCTTCTAAAGAACTTTTTGAAGTTCCTTACCGCCATGGCATTCTCCTTGTCATCACTATCCGAAGAGGAGTTATCTTCATCGCTTGAGACCTTCTTGGCTTTAAGGGCAAGAGATTTGTGTTTCTCTTTCACTTTTGAGGCTTCGGAATCTTTAGCGAGGACAAGCTCATAGACTTTTAAATTGCCTATGAGTTCATCAAGGGTGAGGATTGACAAGTCTTTTGATTCTTCGATTGCCGTCACCTTAGATCTCCACTTGGATGGAAGTGCCCTTAGATATCTCCTAACATGATTACTGATCTGTTTCAAATAGTATATATAAGAAATATCAAATTACGAATACCCGAGAGAATTGCAAATCAACCGTTTAGGAAAAAGATCGACCCTCAAATATAAGATAAGTGATATCGGGCAAGTGATTACCTGGGTTGTTTCCCAACAAGGAGTGAATTGACGGTTACGTTTGAGGTTTGTTATTAAAGTGCTTAAATGGATCGGGAATTTACGTATTGGATTAAGTTATTCTACAAAATAAAGAACGGGAATGAAAACTAAGCATGCAAAACAAAGTAAACTCTAAATAAACTACTACTAAGCCTAAGAAACAATAAACCGAAGCTAAACTACGTCCTAGGGCATTAAAACTAAAAAACGCGAAAAACCGGGGACATTCCGAGCTCTAAAAGCGAATTTTTTTTCAATTTAAGGCCTACGGATGCAAAAGTAATTTTCCTACATTCTAAACGACTAAAAATAATTTTAGAAAAAAGCCGGATATTTTTTCGAATTTTAATTTATTTATTACGAATTAAAAACTAAATTAAACTAATTAATTAATTAAAAATACAAAACTATTATATAAAAATCTGAGAAATTTAAAAAAAAAAACTTTAAATGAAACTGAAGTTAAGAAAAATAAAAAAGTTGAAGGTTGCTTTTTGAAATAAGTTGTTAATAAAGGAAATAAGCTATATGAACTTAAATTAAAGGTGACATTAAATATTAAAGGTGCCGAAGTATGACACGAAACACCCCATAGAGCAGTGGGTAAAGTGATGTTGGTGCTTTGTGGTGTTGAGAGATGATGAGGAGGTCACAGGCTCGAATCCTGTGGCCTTCTTTTTGCAAAATTTATTTATTATTTTTTTTTTGATTTTTTCTTTTGCAAACCAATTAACAAACCAATATAAACATTTTTTATAAAAACTAGAACTTGGAAAGTCTAAAAAAAGCTGTATAACAGCTTAATTCCCTACAGATTTGACAAAAAAACTTGAATGAGCTGTTTGAGGTGGTTTGGTTAAGTGGCTGCTAAAGGGACAAGAAGCTATCAAAGAAGCTTGACTAAGCTAAGGAAAGAGCATGAATTAAGCTAGAACCTAAAATTCTTAATCTAAACTACCTAAAGGGTCACTAATAAGCAATAAAAGAAGACTAATAAGCCCAACAAAAGCCACTAAAGGCTGCTGTGGACAACAGTGAACTAGGCAAAACTAAGGGGTTTAACACACTAAAATAAGCTCCTAATTAAGCTCTAAAATCCTAAGGGAGGATAAAAAGATAAATACCAATATAAGGACCACTAGAAAATACAAAAATTTGACAACCAAAGCAATTAAATAAGCAGATACTCTGCTGAATAAATCAGCAATTGGGACAGAAAAAGAGAATTTGACAGATTTAAAAAATAAACTTAAAACATTTATATGACTTGAAAAACTTGAAACTTCAATTGAGAAAGCCTTCAAACATGTTTGTAAACTCAGAAAACAAAGATTTAACCAACTTTAATGACTAGAACCCTAAAAATTTGCAATTCCAAACGCTTCCTACTGGGCAGAAATGACTAAAACAAACTGTGAAGGATTTTGAAGATTAAAAAAAAACAAACTTGTAAGCTTAAACACAAGCTCACATGAGCTTAAAAACAAACTTTTAACAACTTGATCAATGATGCTTATCAAATTAAAAAAAATGGCAGGTTCATAAAATAAATTTCAAAACTGGAAATTAAAATTAACTTGAAATTAAATTGCAAAACTTAAATGAAAAATTACATGTAAATTTAAATGACAATGAAAGTAAATTGGTACTAGAATTGGAATTTCTAGACAAGTTTTTACAAAATTACATCTATCCTTTTTATACACTAAGCCTAAATTTGGGTCCTCATTCCTTGTCTTCATGTTGCTGTGTTTCCTGAGAGAGAGAGGAAAGGTACTGAGCTTGTTTGTGCTTCTTCCAAATCCATCACAGCCCTTGGATTATGCTTGGTGCCCAAGCAGGGACATCACAACCCTTGATCTTTCTTTTGCATCTTGGATGGATGACATGGAGGGGGACCAAAGGATGAGCATGTGACTTAGTGTTGTTTGTATCTGTGAGAGTGATAGGACAAGAGGGAAGGCTTGGGTAATTTATTGGCGCCAATGGAAATTAAGGTTCCTGGGATTTGACTTAGGTTGGGCAGTCAAAGAAAGGGGTTTGGGTAAAAATTAAAAACGGGTAGTGGGTAAAAATGGGTTGGGTGGAAGGGGTCAATTGGTTAAGGGGGTTTAAGTAGTTAAAAGGTTATATTTTTTAGAAAGGTTATGTGTTTGAATTTAAATGAAATGTATTTTATGTTAAAGGTTTTTAAGAAAAAAGTAAAAATGGTTTTTCATAAAAAATGTTTTTAATAAAAATAATTGTTTTTAAAAAATAAAAATTGGTTTTAAATAAAAATAATTGTTTTAATGAAAAATGGGTAAATTGGTAATTTGGGTTTCGGTGAAGGGTAAAAAGGTTATTTTGGTTTAGGTTAAGGGTAGAATGGTATTTTCGGGTTTAGGGTTTAGTTTCGAGTTTGTTTTCCATTCCAAGCTCAATTCTATCCGTTTTTTCCCTGTTTTCGATCCTTTGTACCTGAAATACGTAAAAACACAATCCAAGGATATTTGCAATATAATTTGATATAATTGAGTGTTTTTAGACATTTTCGTGGGTTTTTCGGGGTTAAAATGATGAGTAAAAGGCCACTCATCATCCCCCCACACTATCAATTGCTAGTCCCTGGCAATCCGATCATATGAAGTAATGAAAGGATCAAGAACACAAAGAATACCCCGTTTTGACTTTTTATTCACTACGAGAAATTTAAACAAGACGATAATAAATAAAATGCTTGATTATCAAAACAAGGCATCATGGAACGGGATTCACACAAAATGGGTGTCTCCAGGGTATTGTAATCGTCATCCTCTTTTTGATACTCTCAAACCAAGCTTAAACTTATAGTGCAAATGTTTTTGTAAAATGCTAACACTACTTATATCAATAATCTATGTAAGTCGAGACTTAATTTTTTACTCCCGCAATTTATAAATTTAACTGAGTGTGCTCATTTTCAAAAGTTTGACCATTAAAATCGACATTTGTTATGGTTGTTATCCACTTAACTAAAATATTAACTCACCGGAAACGACGAAAGTCTAAGGATCGAAAGGGCCTTTTCCATGTAGCGACTTTCTTCTCGGCACATCCCAAAACATCAGTTTTAAGTGACCGGGCTTTTGACACCTCACAGAGAATAGTACCGGAATCAGCGGGAATTCGATTCCAAAGATTACGAGGCTACCGTTAAATTAAAACTAAACCTAAATGGATCACAACCGACGATTATTTAGAAATTCAAGATTCAAAGGTGAGATCACTCCATGTAGCGACTTTCTTCTCAGCTTGTCCTTTTAAGGAGGCTAGGTTTTCACCCTCGAGAATAGTATCGGATCTTTCTGGATCTTTGAAATCAAGAATTTCGAAATTACCGTCGAATTTTTAGACAACTTTGACGAATACTAGTTCAACTTTCGATTTAAATTTGAGAAAAAGCAAGTTTCACACATTTATTCATAAGCAACATAGTACTTTTATTCAAGCAACTCATATTTTTTTTTTCATTTTTCATTCTTCAATTTTTTCACTTTTTTCATTTTTTCACTTGAAACTTTTGCATCATTCAAGTACTTTTCGACTTTCATTTTGCAACATTATTCAGATTTTAAGAAAGTAAGCTTTCTCGGAAATTTAAATAAAAAGTTGAACTCGGACTCTAAATCAATTTTGCTTTAAAACTTTTTATTGTAACAAGACTATTTGAATGTTCAAAAGTTTGAAAACGGCACGTATTTTAGTTCGTTTTAGTTATATTCTCGGAGAAAAAGCCATAGATTACTTATATAAGCTCTAAAGAGAACCAACTACTCCACGCTTAGCATTTTCATTTGCACAACTCGTAAAAACATAGCCTAAATGTTAAAAGAGCAGCTAGATGAACACTCTAGCAGAGTCGAGATTCCCCTTGTTCTAGTCTAATCAAGACTAAACTACCATTAATACCGAAGAATTAACGCATTATTTTTGTGCAAAGCACTTCTTATAAATGTAAATACTTGACTTGAAACAATAACAATTTTAAAAATTTTGGTCAAAACGGGGGTGCTAGGGTACTAAAAGGTACATATGTGATCAAAATTCGCTAGAATTCCCCCCACACTTAGAATTGAATATTGCCATCAATATTCAAAGTATTGGCCGTAACCGAAACTATAGAACGGAAAAAGGTAATACTACTAGCCAAGTGTGGAAGCGAAATCTTTTTTCATAAAAAGGATTAATAAAGATATCCCTAGATAATTGTTAGCAAAAAGATCGGATATTGGGCGGCTGGATTGAAAACAGGCGCATCAATTATCACGATCTACGGGAATCCTAAAAACAGAGAGCAAACACACAACAAGCAAATAACAATGGGGGAAATACCCCAACACTTAGTGTTAGAAAATAGAAAGAAGTCAGAAACATGGGCTGTCACCCATGAAATGCTACTTTTTTTGTTAACCGAGTCGCTAGCTTGACTCGACCCCGAATTCATTGGTCCATGGGGGAGCAAGTGGAAGAGAAGATCTCCATCGGAATTTCATTCAAATTGTTTGGATAAAAATTGAATGTGCTGAAAGTTCCACTCCGATGAGATGCAACTGGCTCAAAAGAATGAGAAATGTCGGGGTCGAAGAGGGTATCTTCACTCCCGCAAGAGATAAGACATGAAGAAGTCACACCATATGTGACGAAAGGAAGAAAGGTTCGGATGATGTATGTTTCAAGCTCAAATATCTCATTAAAATTTTCATCCACGTGCATTTTTCTTCCAACGAGTATCCCTGGATTAAAAAATTTTTCTTCGCCAGATGCCTCAACGGGATACTCGAAAGACATCTCATCAGTGAGGATAGAATTATCATCACATGATGGAAGAGATGAGTCAGAATACAAAGGTGGGACAAGTGGTGTGATCTGAGAGCTAGCAAGTTTCACCACTTCCATGATGGTCTCTGTATCGGACTCATACATTTCATCGAAAAGAGGATTTACTTTGCAAAAAGTGGATTTGAGAAAATCCCGGAAGTAACCTCAGAAATTTTGAGAGAATCACAAAAAGGGAAATCACAATCACTATCGGATATATCCTCAGACTCACTTGGGACTGTGACAAGGTTCTTAGCACTAGACTTTATTACTTCGTCCGATTCCGTTTCCAGAATAGTGCTAAGATGCTCGTCCCCCATTATGAGAGAGTCCTCGGGATTACAAATTTTCGGAGAAATAGGATCATTGTTAAGAAAAGCATCGACCTCTTCCGAAAGGAAATCACTTCTCTCAACCGGCGTGAGTGAAGGGGAAGATTCGGAAATGATAAGCTCTAAAACGGGAGTAGGATTGCCACTCGGAGCATCATCATAAACGTCATCGACTTTATCGTAAACATATATAGCTCCTATGTTATTCATATTCTCCTCCGCCAACAATTCTCCCATACTCTTTCCTTCTTTAACTTTCTCAACGGGAATGAGATTGCCACTCGGAGTCGTATATTCATTATCAGAATCATCGTCTTCGTCGTCATCATAATCGTACACGATAGGTTTCCAATATTGGGAACTTACTCTTGCTGCTTGTTCTTTAGCTAATAATTCTCCATACGTTTTCTGACGAGACTCTTCTTTAACCAATTCTTTTAAATCTTTGAGTATATCGAGACAATTTTGGAGAAGTTCTTGAGGAATTTGCGGAGGTTGTGTTTGAATCTTTTGGTACTGTAGAGGTTGGTCATGATAAGAGTAGTCATAATTGTTACAAGGATCATGCTCATAGACAAGCGGATTCCTCGTTTGACAATCAGTATTATAGTGCGGACCTCCACAGTACTCACAACCATATGATTGTTGTGAGTGATTTGGTAAATTATGTGGATATTGGTCAAAACCAAAGTTTTGATTGTTACACGGAACCTACTCATAGACAAGCGTGTTCCCCGTTTGACACTCAATACTCGGGTGAGGACCTCCAGAATACTCACAAGAATATGTCTCCATCTCATAGTGTGGGGGTTGGTTAAGGAAATTGGTTGTTTCATTGTAGGGATTTTGGTCATAGACAAACCCGTTTCTCGAATTCATAATGCTACAACCGGGACAATTTCCACCATTTTGAGGTCCCCCGCACCATTGACAACCATATTGGTAAGACGAAGACATAACGAAGAATTAAACGCATAGAGGGTAAACGAAATAGAATTTAGCGATCGAGAGGATAACGAAGAATAGAATTAAACGGTAAAAGAGGGTAAGAGAAATAGAATTAAATGGATAAGAGGAATGAGAATAATATTTTTGGGGTTTTATAATGAAAATGAGTACACATGCACAAAAATCAATCAATCAAAACGATACCGAAGCAAAAACACAAGGAACTTAAACCAATAATCACAAGCGTATTCACGCAAGTGACACAAAGGCAAGTTTTGAATCTTTTGTTTGGGAACTTATTATGATAACACTCAAGTTGGGAATCTTATATGATTGATGTCTTTTATCTTTTATTAAACAAAGCAAAATGTTTTTGGTTTTTTAATTTTTATATATATACAAAAGAAAAGGAAAATATTTTTGTGTTTTAGGGTTTTTTGGAAAGCAATAACTTCTCGAGGAAGGTTCTTCAAGTCACTAATCATCAAACCTTAACGATATTGTCGCAACACAACCTCCCCGGCAGCGGCGCCAAAAATTGATCCGTTTCAAATTAATATATATAAGAAATATCAAATTACGAATACCCGAGAGAATTGCAAATCAACCGTTTAGGAAAAATATCGACACGAAAAACCCTCAAATATACGATAAGTGATACCGGGCAAGTGATTATTACCCGGGTCGTTTCCCAACGAGGAGTGAATTGACGGTTACGTTTGAGGTTTGTTATTAAAGTGCTTGAATGGATCGGGAATTTACGTATTGGATTACGTTAATCTACAAAATAAAGAACAGGAATGAAAAATAAGCACGTAAAACAAAGTAAACTCTAAATAAACTACTACTAAGCCTAAGAAATAATAAAACGAAGCTAAACTACGTCCTAGGGCATTAAAACTAAAAAACGCGAAAACCGGGGACATCCCGAGCTCTAAAAGTGAAATTTTGCAATTTAAGGCCTACGGATGAAAAAGTAATTTTCCTACATTCTAAACGACTAAAAATAGTTTTAGAAAAAAGCCGGACATTTTTTCGACTTTTAATTTATTTATTACGAATTAAAAACTAAATTAAACTAATTAATTAATTAAAAATATTAAACTATTTTATAAAAATCTGAGAAATTTACAAAAAAAAGCTTTAAATGAAACTGAAGTTAAGAAAAATAAAAAAGTTGAAGGTTGCTTTTTGAAATAAGCTGTTAATAAAGGAAATAAGCTATATGAACTTAAACTAAAAGTGACATTAAATATTAAAGGTGCCAAAGTATGACACGAAACACCCCATAGAGCAGTTGGTAAAGTGATGTTGGTGCTTTGTGTTGCTGAGAGATGAGGAGGTCACGGGCTCGAATCCTGTGTCCTTCTTTTTGCAAAATTTATTTATTATTATTTTTTTTTGATTTTTTTTTTTGCAAACCAATTAACATACCAATATAAACAATTTTTATATAAACTAGAACTTGGAAAGTCTAAAACAAGTTATATAACAGCTTAATTCGCCTACGGATTTGACAAAAAAACTTGAATGGCCTGTTTGGGATGGTTTGGTTAAGTGGCTGCTAAAGGGACAAGAAGCTATCAAAGAAGCTTGACTAAGCTAAGGAAAGAGCATCAATTAAGCTAGAACCTAAAATTCTTAATCTAAGCTACCTACAGGGTCACTGATAAGCAATAAAATAAGACTAATAAGCCCAACAAAAGCCACTAAAGCCTGCTGTGGACAGCAGTGAACATGGCAAAACTAGGGGGTTTAACACACTAAAATAAGCTCCTAATTAAGCTCTAAAATCCTAAGGGAGGATAAACCGATAAAATAACAATATAAGGGCCACTAGAAAATACAAAAATTTGACAACCAAAGCAACTAAATAAGCAGATACTCTGCTGAATAAATCAGCAATTGGGACAGAAAAAGAGAATTTGACAGATTTAAAAAATAAAACTTAAAACGTTTATATGACTTGAAAAACTTGAAACTTCAATTGAGAAAGCCTTGAAACATGTTTGTAAACTCAGAAAACAAAGAATTAACCAACTTTAATGACTAAAACCCTAAAAAAATTTGCAATTCCAAACGCTCACTACTGGGCAGAAATGACTAAAAAAAACTGTGAAGGATTTTGAAAATTAAAAAAAAAAAAAAAACTTGTAAGCTTAAAAACAAGCTCACATGAGCTTAAAAACAAACTTTTAACAACTTGATCGATGATGCTTTTCAAATTAAAAAAAAAGGCAGGTTCATAAAATAAATTGCAAAACTGGAAATTAAAATTAACTTGAAATTAAATTGCATAACTGAAATGAAAAATTACATGTATATTTAAATGACAATGAAAGTAAATTGGTACTAGAATTGGAATTTCTAGACAAGTTTTTACAAAATTACATCTATCCTATTTATACACTAAGCCTAAACTTGGGTCCTCATTTCTTGTCTTCATGTTGCTGTGTTTCCTGAGAGATAGAGGAAAGGTACTGAGCTTGTTTGTGCTTCTTCCAAATCCATCACAACCGTTGGATTATGCTTGGTGCCCAACCAGGGACATCACAATCCTTGATCCTTCTTTTGCACCTTGGATGGATGACATGGAGGGGGGACCAAAGGATGAGCATGTGGCTTAGTGTTGTTTGTATATGTGAGAGTGACAGGATGAGAGGGAAGGCTTGGGTAATTTATTGGCGTCAATGGAAATTAAGGTTTCCTCGGATTTGACTTAGGTTGGGCAGTCAAAGAAAAGGGGTTTGGGTAAAAATAAAAAACGGGTAGTGGGTAAAAATGGGTTGGGTGGAAGGGGTCAATTGGTTAAGGGGGTTTAGGTAGTTAAAAGGTTATATTTTTTTAGAAAGGTTATGTGTTTGAATTTAAATGAAATGTATTTTATGTTAAAGGTTTTTAAGAAAAAGTAAAAATGGTTTTTCATAAAAAATGTTTTTAATAAAAATAATTGTTTTTAAAAAATAAAAATTGGTTTTAAATAAAAATAATCGTTTTTAATGATAAATGGGTAAATTGGTAATTTGGGTTTCGGGTGAAGGGTAAAAAGGTTATTTTGGTTTAGGTTAAGGGTAGAATGGTATTTTCGGGTTTAGGGTTTGGTTTCGAGTTTTTTTCCCAATCTCACTCCAAAAACGCGTCCCGGGATCCAAAAAAATGTAGAAATTCACTCCCGGCTTCGTTCGCAAAGCACGTTTTCCATTCCAAGCTCAATTATGTCCGTTTTTGCCCTGTTTTCGATGCTTTGTACCTGAAATATATACAAACACAATCCGAGGATATTTGCAATATAATTTGATATAATCGAGTGTTTTTAGACATTTTTATGGGTTTTTCGGGCTTAAAATGATGAGTAAAAGGCCACTCATCAATTACGGCTAGAGAAAGATTCTTCAAGTGCTTGTAAAGATGTAATTATAGTATTAAAGTTAGCAAAAGAATGATCTATAGTATCCTCATCCGATATTGAAAATTGTTCATATTGTTGAACAAATAAATCAATTTTATTGTTTTTAACTTGTTGATTACCTTGATGAGTTACAATTAAAGAATTCCAAATTTCTTTAGAGGTTTTAAGCATGGAAATTCTTTCGAATTATTTTTTGGGTAAAGCATTATATAAGACCATTTTAGCTTCACTATTTTTGGAAATCTTTTTCATAATATCATCGGTGAGTTTATCATGAGGTATGTTAACTAAGTTTCCACTTTCATCTTTTGCAGTGGCTTCAAAATCGCCTTCAACAATGATGTACCAAAGATCAATATCTTTAGACTTCACATACGTTTCGAATCTAGTTTTCCAATATATAAAACCATTAGTTTCAAGTAGTGGAGGTAGTTGCATGGATTGCCCTTCCTTGTAATTTTCAGAACCCATAGTGATTGAAAAGTTTTTAAAATACGGTTTACTTTAAAACTTTTATAAACTTAGCTCTTGATGCCAATTGTGAAAAACTAGAAGGGGGGGGGGGGGGTTGAATAGTTTTGCTGATTTTAAGTTAGTTTCAAAAACTTTTAGATTTGATGTTATGTAAAATCATATGAATGAGGAGATAGTACAGATCTATGAGTAATGCAAGTAAAGTAAGTAAAGTAAAGGATTGAAATGACACAACAGATTTATAGTGGTTCGGCTACAAGGACACCTTCCTTGCCCTACTCCAATCCCCGAGTCACTTACTCGAGAGTTCAAGCACTATGTCAAGAAACTCCTTCAACTTGGAGGAGAAGCCTTCACAACATTGCTTACTCCTTTTTACGGTACAAAGCTAAATACCGAGTCCATAACATGGAGGACCAAACCAACACTACTATAACACAACAAATATTTGAAATATGAAATACAAGATCTTTGCTACAGAAATCTTGTGGAGGAACAAATCAATCAAGGACCCCTTGCTTGGATGACTTGTAGAATGCTCGTGATCTCGCCTTAGAGAAGGACCTATATGAGAATCACAATAGAAGAAAGAAGAACAACTCTCAAGATCAAGTGATCTTTTGTTAGAAGAGTGTAAGAATATATGAGAGAGTTTGTAAGAAGAGGGGTGAGTAAAAACGAAGAAATGGCTCTCTATTTATAGGCAAATTCTCTATTTATAGACGCTCTTCTTTGCCCATGGGTTTTTGAGTTATGGGTCATGGGTCATGGGTTATGGTTTGAACCATGGGTATCTAAGTAGATATAATGTATCTAATAAATGCAATGCATCTAGTCAAATGGGTATGGGTTAACTCCATGGGTATGGGTCATGGGTTGTGGTTTTTACCCATCTTAATAAAATATTACAACAAATGAATTATTACAATAACTTGTATTAAATGACTATATGTAGATGCTTTACAAAAATAACATGTATCCTTATTGTTTTACTTATGATAACATTATATTCGTTATCAACAAAACACAAAGAGATTGCTAAATATTAATAAACGTTTTTACGGTTTATTTGTATTAACAATTCTGACACGTGTAGTTTATTCAAACAGGAAACTACCTTATGCTACCCAAATCGATATACACCATTGTAGGAGAACTAACAAGGAAATCTATTGAAGTGCAGTTACAATGCTCACATTTTGTAGTGAAGACTATGAGCATTCCTGGTCTAAATCATATTCTGCAATTAACTTGAATTTCAACTCTATAATATATATCCTTGATAATCATTAGAATCCATTTTGGTCTTTACTGCATCAGCAATCAACATTCTGACATGTGTAGTTTATTCAAACAGGAAACTACCTTATGCCACCTAAGCCGATATACACCATTGGCTAAACTAGTCCCTGTGTTAGTAATTAAGAAATCTAATGCAATTCCCGTAATGACTTCACTTTAACGAGGTTAACAATATCTCCCCAGGTGATGTCATACGTGATTTGCTTACAACGTTCCTTACAAGCAAAATTAAATACAAAATATAAGCGCAACAGCTCCGAGAATGTCTTCACAATCTTCAAACTTCATTAATCTTTTCAGCTTCATGAATCTTCTCAGCTGCCATCTCTTTACTTGAAGAAGAATAATGCGAGAAAATCTAATTGGGTATTAAATTTGGCCTTTTACTCTTCCCTAATTAGTGCTCTCCCCCAAACTAACAACCTTTCTGATGAATGCCCTGAATCTGAAGATGTCTTTTGATGAGTAAATGCATACCGTCTTTAGTCTTCTAACACGCATCGGAAAATGTAGAATACACTGTCGACTCGACCTTCTTCAAGATTGTTCATTTGGGGGAACAAGATATCAACATATTCATCTCATCAAATGCATTCCAGTTATCTTACGTGTAACAAATCAGCCCATAATGTACACATGAAATGAAAACATGATAAGGTTTTAAAATGTACCTTTTTGAGGGGTCGTTTAAGCCCTTATTTGATCATTTTTGTATCCGTTATTACTTAATATCGTTCCTTTTCAGTTTTTAGGTATCTTGAACGCAAAATGCTGGAATGACACTTATTCGGACGAAAAGACACGAATATACGAAGAAAATGGCCAAAGTCAAGAATCGAGACACTCAGGCTACTGGAACTGAAGGAGACGGCGTCAGAAGTTACAAGTGACGGCGTCAGGCACAACTAGTGACGCCGTCGGACAACTTTTGTGACGGCTGAGTAGCCAAATTGCTCATTTACAAGTGACGGCTTCAGGTTTTAAAAGAGTAGGGCGTCGCAACTCAGACGGCCTAGATTTGATCCAGATGACGTCAGAGACTGAAGGGGACGGCGTCACAAGCATAAGGTGATGCCGTCGCAAGACTAACGTAGCCAAGACGAAACCCTAATAACGGTGACCTGACGGCGTCACAAATTAAAGGGTGACACCGTCGCATGTGTAATCTTATATATAGAATCCGAATTTTTTAGTTTTCAGTGTGTAGTCTTTAGGATTAAAAACCTAAACCGAACCAAGGCTGTCTTGTACAGTATTTTAGGGTTCTATACCGTATCTTAGATCAAGATAAGTGTTTTACTTCATTAATTCAAGTATGTCTTCAATTAATTGTGTGTATGCTTGCATGTTTCCCATGTACGGCTAATTTACTTGTGTGTTTGCTTAGGGAATATGAAACTTAATTATTGAATATTGATTGGTTGTCTCTTATCTTAATTTTTAATGATCTAGTATTGCGATAGGTCATCCGTTGTGTAGCTAATGCTTGATTAATCTTTGTGAACCTTAGCTTATAGTACCTAGAGTCATTGTAGGCTAAACCATCCGAAGAGTACCTTAGTGTTAGGTTTATAAATCCTAGAGATTTTGTAGGCAATAACCTTTGGTAGTTTCAAAGAGTTAGGAATAAACGCATACCCTACGACCTTAGACACACAACACGATTAAGAATAAGGACGTGACAATTCAACCATCAATAGGAGATAATTAAGGAGTAATAAAACCTAAGTAAACACATCTTTAAATCATCATACGAGCACACAATAATTAGACATAGACTACATACACCTTAAATTAGATAATTAGACGAGTAGAGTAATCGGTAGAAATACGAACCCCCAAATCCAATACCCCGAGATTCGTACCTTTCCATTTCCTAAAAACATAAAAAGATAAAAAAATAATCTTCCTCAACCCCAACCTTAGCGTAGTAACTTCTCACAAGCATTTCTATTCCCCTAGAGAACGATATCAATTCCAGTGGCTTACCTTATTACTACACTACAACGATTAGGTTCACTGCCTAGGGTGTTGAAAAACTTGCTCGACGAAAAGGAAGTTCCTTTGACCCTGAACGACGCGTGTAGCGTTATCATAACACCAAAGTAACAAGCTGAATCACTGATCATCTTGAATTTGTTGCCCGAAATTGCTGAAGGTTGATAAGGGAGAAGTGCGTAGAAAAATACGAGAGAAGGATATAAAATCAACCAATTTTGAACATAAATCATTAAATAAACCATTAAGCCCGATCACGTGAACTTGTTGTGCATCCCTGATGTACACATTTCTCTCCCCTGATGGTTACGATTTATCAGAATCAGCATAAAATTGTGTACATGAAGCATTAACTGGAAGAACTCTATCATTAATCATATCAGCCCATGAGAAGATGTAGATAAACCTAATTTACTAACAATACCATTAGAAAATGTTTAAATCATTTTCAACCCCCTGTATCAAAGTTCAACGGCTGTTTGTAATAACCACATGTGATGATAACCCAATATGACGAACTTGAGAATGAAGTAAAATCTCTCAGACTAGTTACTTAAGCTTGTACTATCCTTGTGAATAAGAGCGGTTATACCCCACAACAAAATTATTAGAAGCATTATTCCTCTTGACATATCCTCAACTACATGAGACACCGAAAGTGATAGCTACTTTATGGGTTAAGAGAGAAAGAATCACAAAAGTAACTAGATATCCAAGTCTTCATCAAAATCAATATATTCCCAAACAAGTCATCTTCACGGAAGGGAAGAAAGAAAGAAGATGAAATAAGTACATGCATCCGTCAAACTTCACTTCAAACCCAAATAAATAATACAGAATTATCCCTGCTATCTCAGTTGATATGCATTGAAAACATTGGCCGTGGAACATTAACCTTGTGAAAATTTGTATCAACCAAAAATACCATTCTTGAGATAAATGTATCAGCCCAGACCAAATTATGATGAGTCATAGCAGCCCGTGTAGGAACAAAAATAACTGATCAAACCCAAAATTTATTAACAACTCATTTAGCCTAATACTCAAATCTGTAAACAAAGAAGAGGCCCAATGTTCATTCCAGTTAATTAAGCCCGATCCATTTAACTAACTTTAAGGCCCGATATTATTTTTTAAAGATAAGTCCAATCCAATGTATCCGATCCTCCACAAATACCACAGAAAGTATAATATGGTATAAAAGGATACGCTAATTACACGGTTTTTATTAGTACCACCCAGCCCTAATTTACACATATTATGGGCCTCTCTCTATCACAGACCTTGTTATTTCCACCTCCCATCCATACTCTCTCTCCAAAAATGGATCTGAAAACATATGTTATCTCAATCTGCTATCATCTCATCTCATCTCAGCCAAACTAATCAAAATACTCATATCATCTCTGATTATCATCAACCGATCATAGTCACAATCCAATTAGTCGGGTATCACCACAACAAACATATCCACACCTTTACCTATGTCGTTATTAGCTTTTCAGTTTGAATCATGAAAGTATCTCATGTCTTCAAGATCCATGAGGGTCTAAGGTAGGATTTGTTTTGTTGTGTATGGATTATGTACGAATCATTAAAAGGGTGTAACATAATTGTTACAAGCCTCTCTTGTTGTTCATATAATTATTGAAGCTAAGCTTCAAACATAAATGAATTGATGATGATTGTTCGTGTATAAGACCTTCAAGTTCTTGATATATCATGAATAAACATGATTAGATCTGAGATCATTGTAGTTTCATTAAGTACGAGTCTTGAATTAAGTTTTATAGATTATTGTAGTTAACTGTTGAGATTAGAGGAGGTGAAGGGTTTAGGGTAGTTATGGATTTGTGTTGGGATTGTAGATTGGTATGGCTGTGGTTGTCATTTATACATCAGTCCATGTAATTTTTTCTTTTTAGATCTTGACCTATGATGTTGGAAAAAGAGATTGAAGTCACTTGTGAGAGTCTGTTGTATTTGGTTGTTGGTCAAACTGTCTCTTCTTCTTCATTTCTATCTAAGTCGCAAATTCTTGTTCGTAAACCTTGTTCATAAAGTCTTAGTTGTAGAACCCTTATTCTTAAGCATGGTCGCAAGTCCTTATTCGTAAGGCCTTATTCGTAAGTCCTTATTCGTAAGGCTTACGAGTAACCTTATTCATAAGGCATGTTCTAATTCGTAAACTAAGGGTTATTTCTAACTCGTAAGGCATGTCCTTATTTGTAAGGCTAAATTGTGATGATGTCATTAGTCGTCTTGATCTTGAATTTCATGAAATGTCTTAGAATTATCTTGATTCTTTGTTCCTTCATGCTTTGTGATATTTGATTAACGTTTTTGATCTTTCCTGCCTTCGATCAACATCTTCATTGATTTGTTGTGTCGTCTTCTCCACCATACTCATACATCTTGAAAAGACTTTGAACTTCATACTAATGTCTTCTTCACTTGATATATGAACTTGTTCTTTGACATCTTGATCTTTAATTTTGAAGTAAAACTTTGTCTTGAACGTTCCGACTTGATATTTGATGAGGATGAACTTCATATAAGTATGAGTATGTGGAGGTGAACGTGTTGATCCACATCGTGGTGACAAATGGCCTTTCCCCCAAGGGACTATCATTAGTACCTGCATAAATAATGTTAGTTGAAAATACCAATCGATCACAGTGGACTTTTCTTAGAGAATTTATCACTACAATTGTTTTACTGATGAATGTCTTGATTCCATTCACCTTGGTTGGGCACATCAGCCGTCCAAATCCCGTTGAGGGATAGTTATCATTACATTGGATAAATCCAAGTAATGACCCACGTCTTCAGGACTCGATTCATGAAAGGAATCTCCTTGGCGGGATTTCCAGCATGTACAGGTTCGAATGTCGAGAGTATTAACAGCATAGTGTTAAAATACGTCTCTAATCCTCACAAAGTTTGTTCCTGAATTGGAGGCCCTCAAGACGGCTAACAAGATATACCGAAGTGTATCAACAATTCAGGTGAGTCGCTGAATTATACCGAAGTATCACTCCACGACTGGAGACCGTGTGAAACATAAAACAACCACCATGATATGTGTGGCAAGATCGAAAGATCTTACAAGAGACTCTTTATACAACTTGTGTCCTTTTTGGCGAACAAAAGTGTATGATATTTGACAGTGTATCCTAAGAGATCTTTTGATGAATCTCGTGACTCTAGACTCAATTAAGTGCGTTTTGATTTTAGTGAGCGGAGGCTGGAGCAGACTGCTACCTTTTCAATATCAACACATCTCAGAGTGAGAGGTCGATAGATTATGCATGGTTCTTCATGAGAAATGAAACAAGAACCTTTTAAGAGGAACTTGAGTGGCTATAAGGGGTTGTGTAGTACGTCACTGGGTCCATGATGTCTTGTCTTCAATACCGGCATAATCTTAGTGACAACCAGTAGCAGATGAAATTGAACCCGATTTTTCCCCTAAATTGAGTTATAGAGGGATATTTCTTTTCACCCTTTGCTTTAATTTTTTTAATTCTGCAACCCCTTCTTTCTAGTTCTAAACTATTGGTGATGTCTTTGGGTAGATCCCTCCGGCTCTAGCGGATCATAGGACGAATTTCCTATCCTTAGTCACCTTATAGCTCCATGATTATCCTATGTTGCCATAAAACCTTTTTATTTAAAACCTCTCAACGTGTTTATGATTATAAAACATATTTTGTTAACACCCTGAGAGTTCTGCATTTTCAGAAACACTCCCCCCTTCACATGTGCTTATATTGTTTTATCTTAAATCAGCACATTGAGGGAAGAGTTTGCACTTTTTGAATTGATCGACTTTCAATAAACAAGACCTTTGCGAGACACATTTACATCACTTGTGGGACCAGCTTGAAATTATTACCCGTCTAGGTGCAAGTCCAAAGAAAGTCTCTCGAGATGATACATTCTACTTAGAAAAGTCCTTTGCGAGACATGTTTACATCACTGGTTAGACCAACTTGAAATTATTACCCATCCAGGAACAAGTCTTTTCGAGTACTGACTTTATTTTATCATCAATTCATTGGTTACGTCTAAGTCGAGGTCTTTTGAGATTCAACAACGATCTTAAAACATTTTTGATCACATTTTAATCACGTTTCTTCCCCTAAAAAATAAAATATCTATGATGTTTTTGAAATAAAAAAATTAAAAGATATGTTTTTCGAAAAGCATTTGGAGAAAAACTGATTTTGCATGAATTTTGGAACAATTTTGGTTTTACACCCCCTTAAAGAAAGCATATTTTGAAATTTTTATGAGGGAGATATCTTGGTACCAAATGTGAGAGATTTTGAGAAATCCTTTTTTAATTTTTTTAATCAATGGTACGTAAGATGAGGAAGATTTTGAAAATATTTTGAAGATATAGGACAGAATTATCTTCATTTGTTTCAGGATAAGTGCTCGATATTTATAAAAATCAATTTTGCGCAGCACTTTCATTTTTTTAAAGGTCGGGTTGCAAGCTGACATACTTACAACCAATTATTTTGAAGTCCGGGTTACAGTCTGAAGTAACTGTAAGCCATTATTTTGAAGACCGAGTTTCGTACTGAAGTATATGAAAGCCATTAAATTTTAAGAAACGACATGTTTTTAGAAAACATTTTAAAGAAATCTCGCTCAAGCATCTGTTCATGTTCGTATCATTGTTGAATGACATTTCTAGAAATGTACAGAATATCGATTATATGAGAGACATGTCGTAGAAGAATATTTTTGGATTTTTGAATTTTATAATGTTTTTGAATTTTTGAAAATTTTCTATTTTTGTATTTTTCTTTGTTGGTATTTCAAATTTTGTATTTGGTTTTTCATAAAAATTTACAAAGAATGTTTGAAGAAAGAAAAATTAAGTTTGGACAAGTAAAAGTGGAGTTAACAGTGGAACTAGAAAAGGATTTGCACATGCGATATTGGCATAAAGTTCTTCTTTACCACATCGGGTATATGAACCTTCAACACTTTTACAAGTACCTGCATCCATAGAAGAAGAATTTTCACAAATAACACTGTTAGAAGTATATTTTTCCTCACGCTGAAGGTGTTCACTATCAACAGTTGTAGTGGTTTCTACTTCATTATCCTGATGATTTTCACTATTATTTGTCTTGGAGCAAGTATTAAAAATCTTCCCTGTGGGAATCCATCTAAGACCAACTGTGTTTAAAACTTTTCCCGTGGGAATCCACCTAAGGCATGATCTAATAGTTGTTTTCATTTCAGATGAAATGGAAGTCTCATTTTGAGAAAAACTGCGTCCTGTAGAGATCCCCCAATTAGGTTTCTTATCCATAGTACTCATGTGAATTTACATTATCCATATTCCCGACTCTTTTTTCTGTGCTAACATCAACATGTACTTAACCCTTTCTACCTTTATCATTGCTTTGACACTGCATTCTGAATCAAAATAACCGGAATCTTTGTTGTGATCGTTAGAGGTAGCTTGCTGAACCGTAGTCATAAAATAGTTATTCCTAGCTGATTCCTTATCCTATGTTTCGCTATAATCACTGTTTTCAATACCCTAAAAATATTCAGGTGCATCTGTGTTAGATATTGGTTATTGTAACACAGAAACAATCATATCTATGGTTCAAATCATGCAAGATCTTAGAGAGAGAAAGTAGGATATGAGATCCTTTCTGGAGAGAGAAAGTGAGAGAAAAACAAAGAGAAGGTTAGATTGAGAAAAATGAAGGTCCAACCCTCTACCTTGGAAGGTAGAGGGTATTTATAGTTTTACATAATACGCCCTCTGTCGGGCTGCGGATCAGGCATACAGTGGGTAAAGACCCGTCCGTCCTCCACGGTGTTACTCTAACTTACTAACTAACTAATTAATAACCTAATGTTTATGAGCTAACATATGCTAGACAATAGTTGGGGTGACTGACACTTTACTATGGATTTTTTAAATCCGAACAATCTCCCCCTAAGGGAGGTCACCCCATGATTTACATTTTGAATCCTAGCATTCTATTTTGTCTTCTGTTCTGAGCTTGTAGACTTCAATTCTTCACTTCCGCAATCTTTGTGCTTTAGCAGTGATACTTCAAAGTCCAAATGCTTTGTACTTTCAGTGGAGGTCTTTGAACAGATCCACATCTTGATGATCTTTGAGCTTTCTTTGAGATCATCAGCCACAATAAATCTCTGGATCACCCTTTATTATGTTGCCTTGATGTGATGTTGTGACTTTTGGACCGACATGCTCACACTTTATGGATCATGACATCTTTTCATCAGAGTAGCAGAAGCATCTTTGTATGTCTTCATGGTCATGATTTTCTTCAATTAAGCGTGTGTGCTGTGAGCATGCGGTTGTGAATTGACTTCTCAATATCGATAAGCTGCAACTGTCCAAATTTTCCTGCAAAGAACAGTTAGCACTAAAACACACGAAGTGTCTTTGTTCACTTTCGTTGAATACAGTTGCAAGAACCACGGTTCCCCGTTGATCAGTATAAATAGTGTCTGTGATCAGGTAGAATTTCGAAGAATCTCCTTGACACGGTTTCGCAGCTAGATCTAGCAGTTCTCAAATTGGAGCGTCCCAAAGTAGACAACACGGAGTGAGTGAACCAGCGAATTGAGATTCACTGATTGATGATAAATTGATTTGAAAACAATTGCGTATTGCTTGAAGAAAGAGTTTTGCAATACGACGACTGTTTTATAAGAAAGATCAATTTTCAATCAGAAATACTTTTTGTATTTGAAAATGAATACACATTCGATGTGCTAGAGAAAAGAAGAGATTTGCACATCGATCGGTTTTTCCAAAAGTATTCGTCAATTCATTTCCTGGACCAAGGTTGATTCAAGAGTGAATCTCCCTATTGTTTCTATCCAGTTGTCACTAGCTTGATCTTATGTAAGATCTCACATGTCACCCACCAAGAGCTTATTTGATGTTGGCTCTAGAAGGATTTCCATCTTCATTGTGAATATTTTACATATCACTCGGATGTTCTGGCAATTACCACAATGATAATGCGTAGGATTCTCAATATATATTCTTACTTTCCACATTGTGTGAAATAGCAAGACTTCATTAATTTTGTGTCCTAGTGAGATTTTGTTGATGATCTCTTGGCTCTAGACTCAATAGTGCACATTTGGTTTCCTATGTAGGAGACTAGGGAGAGGGTCTCCTTCTTCAATATCAACCATCTCTAAGAGAAATTCGATAGATTATGTAGGTTCCCCGTGAGAATGAAACAAGTCCTTTCAAGAGGAACTTAAGTAGCTTGGGAAGTTTAGTGAAGTGCATCACTTGGTCCATGACGTCTTGTCTTCAATACCGGCGTTACTTTAGTAACCACCGGTAACATATGTATTGAACCCGATTTCTGCCCTAAGGTTGAATTATTGGAGGGCTATTTCTTTTTACCCTTTTTACATTCATTTCTTTTTTCATTCTTCAACCCCTTCAGTGCTTACCGAGACTTCATAACTAGAACCTTGTTGGGTTTGTTCCATTCCTAGCTTTGCCTCAGTCGGCACTCTTCCCATATTCTCATTTTTCTCTTTTGTTCATCATACCTAAGGACTTCTACACTATCTAGTGGATTATCCCTGGGTAGATCCCTCCGGCTCTGGCTGGATCGTGGGAACTAAAACCTGACCTTATCATCCTTATAACTCCAATGCATAAAGTAAGATGGTCGGTCTTTTGGTATTGTTTTGATCATTTAGAAATGCTCCTCCTCAACATGTGCATATGATTTTGAAATTGTTTAGCACATGGAGGCAAGAGTTCTTTGAAACAATTTCTTAATCACAATTTCATTAGAAAAAGCCTTTTGATTTTCTTGGTAAATTCTCCCCCTCAAAATGTGCGTTGATTGTTTGAAATCATTTAGCACATAGAGGAAAGAGTTCTTTGAAGAAGTTTCACGATCACACTAGCCATTAAGAAACCATTAGAAAATCAATCAAGGTACTTTAAGTTGACCCATATAAATATTTGTACCTTGATAGTTTAGCACATATGGTTGAGAAGCCTGCACTTTTGAATCCAAATGATCATCTTTTATCAGATTTCATATTTAAATCACATTTTCTCCCCCGATCAAAAATATCAAACCCTTTGAGATTTTGGATCCCATATGATTTAAATAGTTTTAGAAAACATGGGAGAAAATATGCATGGTTTAAATTTTTTTCTTGTTTTTGGTTAAATGCTCCTCCTCAATCATGTGCATCATGTATTTGAAATCGTTTGGCACATGAAGGAAGGAGTGCTTTTGATACAATCGCCCTTTAAAACCGATTTGAGATTTAAATCACGATCTCTCCCCCGATCAAAAATTTCAAACCAGTTGAGATTTGTGATCCCAATTGATTTAAATCATTTAGAAAAATTTGGGGAAAGACGTGGCATGATTTAATTTTTGAAATTGACTGATAAGGACCAATTTTAGACATTAAAGATTGTTAGTGTCAGGTATGATAAATTTAAGAGATCTTTAGGAAAAAGAAAAAAATTTCACAATCAAACAAGAACAGAAAAATTTTCGTTTTGAAAGATCTTTGATTTTAAATAAAAATCATACCATGACATAACATTAAATCTTTAGATCACCACTTATTTTGTACAAACGGACTTTTTGATGAAATATCGTTTGAAAATATTTAAGATTGAAATCACTCTCCCCCTCAATCGATGACCGTAGTCGTTGATTGAGTGACTTATATTTTAACAAAATGAAGTCCGATTGATTTTCAAAAATTAAGTCCGATTATTTTCAAAACAATATTAATCTACCATTTTGAGAAATTCAAAAATGGTATCATCACTATTTTTCCTGCACAAAGATACGTTAGGTGGTGTAGAAGCTGCTTCTGTTGTTGCTATTTAGAGTGAAAGAAAACCATATGCTGTTGCAGTGAGACCTCTGACGTTGCATCTATCATGCCAACTCTCCATAGAGATCCAATTAAGCTCTGTTTCTTCTTTTGTCGACCCAAGATATAGTTACCCTTTCCTTTCGGCATCCAATCATCTGCTTTTGTAGGATCCGGATCGGGAACATTCTTATATACCATGATATCTTCATACGTTAGTGGACATACATACAGATATATGGTGGTCGACAACACCCTAACAACAATCGACTAATACAAGTCAATCCAACATATCAATCAGATCATGTAAAGCATGTGAATACTGTGTTCATCAAACTGTAATCATCTAATCTTAACAATCATATCCTATGCTCCTAGTCCTTCAACTTAGGCAAACATATTTTTTTTTAAGTATGTAGGATGATTATATAAGCCCGTTAGATGATATATATTTGAAACATTCTTCCCCTCAATCAATGACTTATTTCATAAAAAGTTTTAACCATGCTGAAGTCATTGATTGGGTTTTGCAAATTTATGTAAACTCCAAGTCTGATTGATTTTCAAGCAACTCATTTTCCACCATGTTTGAACACAACAAATATTTTTCTGAAGAATTTTAGAAGGAAAAACATTTGTGTAGGAACAACAGTCTTTTAGGCGACATGCTTTCCTCATTTTTGTTTTAGGATAAGTGCACGAAATTTATGAAAATTGGTTTAGCACAACACTTTCCTTTCTTTAAAAACGGGTTTCAGTCTGAGGTAACTACAAGCCATATTTTGAGACATGTTTTGGAAAAAATATTTACACCTTCTGCTCGAACTTCATCTAAAGTCCCATGCCATTATTTAATGACATCTATAAGACCGTAGATGTTATCGATACCAAAAGACACGTCTTGAAAAAACAATAATTTTTGGTATTTTCTGAGTTTTTCAAATTTTTTTATGGGTTTTTGAAAATTTTATACTTTTCTATTTTCTTTTTGTTGGCTTTATATTTTTGTATTTTGTTTTTTGATAACTATATACAAAGAAGATGATATAGTTTAAGAAGGATGATGATACGAGTACCGAGATAGGGATATCGTTCAACACTTTAGAAGATAGAAGTCATCATCTCTTAAACTTTCACCACCAAAGCTTTTGAGGCTCTTGAATATTCGTCAGAACTTGAGCCTTCTGAAAGTGAGACTTTGGTAGCTTCCCCCCCCAAACCAACAATCTAAGAATAAAGACCATTTCCCTAAGAAGTAGAATTGAAGAAAGACGGTCTCATCGAATGAAGCTCAGCATCCCGAAGAACACGAGAACACCAAAGTAACAAGTTGAAACATTAATCGTCTCTGCGGTTATCAAATCCGGGATAGATGATTAAGTTCGATCACATACACTTGCTGTGCGTCCCTGATGTACACATTACTCTTCAAGATTGAGCAGTTGTCTATTCAGGGGAACAATATATCAGCATCTTCATTTCTCCAAATGCATTCCAATTATCTTACATATAACCAATCAGCCCATGATGTACACATGTACCCAACAAAAGTAGAGACGATGACATCCAAGTAACATGTTGAGTCAATGATTATTTCTACGGATGTCAACTCCGGAATATCTTATTAAGCTCGATCATGTTTGATGTCAACTCCGGAATATCTGATTAAGCTCGATCATGTGAACATGTTGTGTGTCCTTGATGTACACATATCTCTCCCCTGATGGTTGCGATCTCATCGAAATCATCATTACATTGTGTACATGAAGCAATAACCGGAAGCACTTTATCATAAACCACATCGAAGGTGTTAATAAGCAATATCATCTCACGCTCCAAATATTCTTCTCATATTTCTTCCCATCGAAAGCTGAGTTAACACATACCAAACGTGTCAAGAGACCACTTACCTCAAATAGTTGGAATAATACATCATTCCCCCAAATAGTTGGAATGATACATCCTTCCCCCAAATAGTTGGAATAATAACACCAAACGCCACGAATTAAACACTGAGTTTCTCTGCAGTTATGACATTTGTCTCCCTGAAATAACTTCAATATAGAAGAAGTATTAAGTTCAGCACGTGTACTCGTTGTGTGTTTAGATGTATGTCTCTCTCCCCCTTGCTGGTTTTGATACCTCATAATCAGCAAAACATAATACACTCATATACTTGAAATAGAGAAGAACACAATTAGCCCAAATGAATCTTGTGAGAATTAACTTCTACATAAACTCTCTCTGACTATCTTTATCAACCCATATGTAGACAATTTTAAGTGACCACTGAAGAAGAAAACCCGATATACCAAACTTGAAACTGAAGTAGAATTCCCCGCATTTGTATCTTAAGCTTACACTAATGTTGGAAGAATGGTGTCAAGAATTTATGTTCCAAGCAACTCTCTAGGTACTCAATACTCAAACTAAGTATGAGACATTAACACCTCTTGGTATTATCCACAACGTCATATGCGTGTGACACTGAGTAAAACAATGTAACTCGATAATGTGATAGTTAACCAGATCTTCAATCAACCATCCCGACTACTGGTAACTAGATAAACCAAGTCTTCATCTCAATTTCTAAGCACGAGCAAGTTATCATTGAGAGTCATGCATCCAACCAACCCCGACTTCAAGATAAAGTAAGAACACGCCTTTGTGAAATACAACTTTAATTTCAAATAAGTGATAAACGATTAACTCCGAAGTAATTTCTTTGTGTCAAATGCCCAACTGTTGAATAGACATACAATTAAATGTACGTTAATCCACTGAATGAACCAGAGCAAATGATTCCTCAACATCAATGCCTTCTTCCAAAAGGTATCCTCATGCTACCAACTTAGCCTTGTTTTTCAACCCTCCTCCCAGTTCATTAAGTTTGACATTAAGTATCCACTTTAAAGTGATGATCATAGCAAGATCTGGACGAGGAACGAGCTCCCAAACTTCAAGTATTCAAGCTCATTGATCTTTTCTTGCATAGCTTCAATCTAGCAGGATTCAGTCAATGCTTCTTTGTAAGTTTTAGGTTCAGTTGAGTATATGAGAGCATCATGGTAACAAAAACATTGCTTGAGTGGGTAGATGAAGGCGTGTAGAGACTGATCTGGAAGATTCACTAATAATATCTTCAAGCGGATGAGGAAGTCATTTTCCTTAATGTTCATGTGGTTGATATACAGAGTGCACATTGCGAGAAACAATAATCCATGAAGATTTGGCAAAGGAATACCAAAGAGCAGATCATTATTCATGAACAATAATCCGTGAAGATTTGGCAAAGGAATACCAAAGAGTGGATCATTATTCATGAGTGCAACTGCAATAATATGATAGTCATTATCAACGCCTTAAGGACTAATTGGAGATTGGGTTTCTTGAGTAGTTTGAGTTGTACTTCTTAGAAGGTGTACCAGTTGAGTCAGCAGGAACTGGAGCAGGAGCATCAGGAACTGGATGATTAACATTCGTTGGAAGTTGGAAGTATTCATCAAACATAGGTTGAAACATTAAATCCCAAACAATAACTCCCAGATATCCTTAGTAAGTCGAACATTAGGCGTATGACCATTATACAAACATCCATCAACATGTAGATCCACTTCTCCCCATAAAAAATTACATATGATGTTGCCAATGCCATTTTTTGATTTGAGCAAGTGAATAAGAATACAACCACCGGTAAGTAGATCCATTTGATAATTGTCATTTTATTCACACTTCTCCCCCTCAAAAATTGCATCCGAAGTTGCCATTTTTGATTTGAACAAGTGAATAAGAATATACTCCAATGAACGTAGATTCACTTGATGATTTAATGAGCATGGGAAAAGTATGAAGCTCGTTGATGGAGAATGTAGATGAGAATGTAGATAAGAATGGTCATTCTTGAGAGAATTTCTCTTAAAATGAAGATAAAACGCACTGAATTGTACGCCTTTCTTTTCTTTGAGGAATGGGGCTGGACGTGTTATCTGCAGACGCCATAATGATGAAATACGAGGCCTGAACTAATGTAAACAGACGTCATTGGCGATTGAATATCAAGGTTCAGTTACTAGAACCTGTGAGTTATGAGATATCAATCCTTTTGTTATGCATACTTTAAGCCAGTCCATGTAGTGAAGGATCAAAGTATCTGCATCTGAGTAAGGACTACCTACACGAACATTACAAGCTTGATTTCATATATATTGGTTACTGACATTAGTATCCAAACACTTTTTGGTTTCATGGTCAACCTTGATTTTGCAATCGGTAAACAACTTTCCGGTAGGTATCCACCTAAGACCAACATCCTTAAACATTCTACCAGACGGTATCCACTTATGTCAAGGTCTAGGATTGTTGATATTCTTATGCACAGTGGAAGACTTTTCGTTATTCCTAGACTCTAAAGATTTAGCAGTTGGGTTCCATCTAGGCAAAGTTTTAGGTTTGTTTTGCTTCATAACATGTTGAACCTTAGCTATGTTGGTATTCTTAGTGGATTGTACCTTAGCATGTGAATTAGGAAAATGTTTCTTATTCGGAAAAGACTCAGAATTTCTAATTTTGTTTTCTACATGCTTAGCATTCTTCTTCACATAACTACTCTTAGACGCAAGCCAATCCCTAGTCTTTTAAGTGTTCATAGGTAATGGTTTACTACTACTAGCAGTGCCTTGAAATCTCGTAGAATTCATCATCCTAGGTCTTGCACCTAAAATTCTGTCTTTACAAATCCGTGTCTTTTTCCTAGCTTCTTCTAGATAATAGTTCTTCCACAAGTCATTCATATCATATGAATTCTGGATTTTAATGCTTGGTTTTGACACTGTTTTCGAACTAATCCTAGAGGTGCTAGGAGGAGAAGTAGCTACTTGTTGAGGGTTAACGGAACTAGAAGCGTTATTGTTAGGAAACTCAGGTGAAGTGACTGGTTTTGACAAAACTTGTATCACATCAACTTAGGAGGCAAGCCTTGTCTTTAATGATTTTGTTCTTTCAGATATAAATTCAGTAGGCTGCCTAACAATGGGCCGGTCTCTAGTGGGATGAGAAACTGGCTTCCCCAAGGTTGATGGTTTTGTAAACTTAGTGTTCACACTTTTCCCTACGGTTTTTCTAAGCTCATTCTTTAAGGCAACAATAGCGAAACTCTTTTCCTGAAGTTGAGCTTTGAGTTCATCAATTTTTGCTATCAAAGAGTTTGTTTGTTTCGTTAACTTAGTTCTAGCTTCTTTGACAGAGTCACTTAGTTCTATGTGATGCTTTCTCAAAGTCTCATTTTCCTTTGGTAATTTAGCCACATAAATTGACAGTTCATTATTTCTTGTTATAATAGTATCAATGTCTTATGCAGTCTTGACTAAATTATTTTTCTCATGCATACCAGAAATATGTTTCTTCAAATTGTTGATAGTCGAGTTTTTGGCTTGAAGCTGAGCTTTTAAATCTTTTATTTCAAAAAATTCACGAAATTTAGTAAATTCCGGATTTTTACATGGTTTCTTAGTTTGAAAACTTTCATCCTTTCTTTGTATTGCAATTTCAAGTGAAATGCAATGTTTTTAAAGTTTTGAGAATTTGTTTAAAAGTTCATCAAAAGCCTTTTTATCAACCATATCATTTGTTTTGAAATTATTAGTCTCAGCCTCAACCAAGGAACATTTATCAGAATCATGTTTAGCATTAAGAATAGTTTGTTTAGGTACATTAGCAGATGCACTATGTTGAACAGTTAAGGGAGCCTCATCACATGACACCTTTTCATTTATCGGTCTGATATCTGCATCCACATCATGTGTAACAAGAGTCACTGAACTACTGGCTCTTTCAAGCTTATCTGTCTCTGAGCCCTGTATTTAATGCCAACTGACCCATCATCTGGTGCTCTAACCATCTCAACACTACAATCTCTTGATTGCACTCGACATTCATTCACCTGACATTCATTCACCTTTCTGATTTCTTTATCCACATCTTGTCTGACAGGAGTTACTGAACAACTGGTTACATCATTCTTTGTTGTCTCTGTTATTCTACATTTAGAAACACCCGATCTTTCAACTAATACATTACCCGACTCATCCACTTTTTCATCATTCTGTGTAACTTCCCTAATATACTTCTCCACATTATCCATGAGTTGGATTAATGTATCTTTGAACACATTAGCTTCCATCCGAGTGTGATTCTTAAAGCACATTTCAGTCACCAGATAATCATAATCTGAAGTGTATTCCCTTTTGATGAATGACTGAAGTTGTTTGTTGATCACCTGAAGTGCAGCTTTAGAACTGGCTTCTTGAACCTTTTTCATGTTAAGTCGTTGTTCTAATTGTTCCAAGTTCAAGAACAATGTGCCAGTAATCGATGATAATTCTTGACGGAAGAGTGTAATACATGATCGTACATTTCCTATTGTGTATTTGTCATCAATTCTAAGTAACTTGAGGTGTGAATGAAGTTGTCGATAAGGTTCAATGCAACTTTCCTTATCCTTTGCAAGAGCATTATGTAACCTTGACTGGTGCATTTCTCTCTCTCTAGATTCTAAACACGGAGATCTCACATCCTCATTGATTGAATCCATCATCTTTCACCATTCAGTATAGCTAATATTCTCATGGTTGTCTACAACATCATACAGTTTGAGTACTTCTGAAGTCATTGAATCAGGAGTGTAAGACATGATGTTGTTGTGTACACGGGATTTTACAAGTCTGTGATTTAAACCGAGAAATTGAATCTTTCGCGGGATTTATAAAAATCAAGACCAAACCGTAAAGCAATGACCAATATAACGTGTTAAGATGAATGATGGATCGACATAATGATAGACGATTGTGTGTTAGGACTTATGATTGTTTGTAAGATTAGCTGAGATATAGTTTGGTTGAGATTTGGATTGGTTGATGCATGTTTTTAGGGTGAAATTTAGGTCTAAAAACTTAAAACCTCAATAACTTCCTTTCGGAGTATTTGGGCCTCGACATATTTGTTTCACGACTTTTTGGTAAAACCTCACAATATTCAGGCTGTTCCGGTCGTTTTGACAGGTATTTCGCTGAAAACGGAGTTACAGTTCAAAAGTTATGGCCGTTTGAAGTTTTGACGTAAAAAGTCAAGTTTGGTCAAGCCGCAAGTGGTCAAACCGCAAGTAGTCAAACCGTAAAAGTCAAAACTCAGTTTTCTTGATCAAATCGCATTGGTCAAATCGCAAGATTGTCAAACTGCTTCAATCAAACCGCTGGAATACAAACCGCTTAACTCAAATCGCTTCTTATCAAACCGCTTCTTATCAAACCGCTTAACTCAAACCGCTTCTTATCAAACCGCTTAGATCAAACCGCTGAAGACCAACCACTTGAGTCAAACGGCTTAAGTCAAACCGCAGTGTCAAACCGCTTAAGTCAAACCGCTTGAGTCAAACCGCTTAAGTCAATCCGCTTAAGTCAAACCGCTTAGGTCAAATCGCTTACATCAAACCGCTTAAGTGTCAAACCTTATAAGTGACAAACCTCTTAAGTGACAAACCTCTTCTGATACAACGAATCTGGACAAACTGCTTTAGATACAACGAATCTGGACAAACCGCATCATATACAACTTGACAAACCGCATCCAAGAACTTGACAAATCGTTTCCTTGAAACTCTTCAAAAACTAAACTTTTCCAATCAAAAACACTATAACCAAGATGAATTAAACCTTCCAAACCAAAAACTAGACTAATATGATGATCCTAAACACAAAAGTACAAACCTTTAGCACATTTAACCATCAAAAATTCAAACTTGGTGTATTTTTGTGCAATAAAATTCGAACCAAATAAAATACAATAACCAAACTTGATGATTAAACCATGGCTCTTGATACCATTTGTTAGATATTGGTTATTGTAACACACAAACAATCAATTCTATGGTTCAAATCATGCAAGATCTTAGAGAGAGAAAGTAGGAGATGGTATCCTTTCTAAAGAGAGAAAGTGAGAGAAAAACAAAGAGAATGTTAGATTGAGAAAAATGAAAGGTCCAACTCTCTACCTTGAAAGATAGAGGATATTTATAGTTTTACATAATACGCCCTCTGTCGGGCTGTGGATCAGGTATACAGTGGGTAAAGACCCGTCCGTCCTCCACGGTGTTACTCTAACTAACTAACTAACTAATAAATAACGTAATGTCTATGAGCTAACATATGCTAGACAATAGTTAGGGTGACCAACACTTCACTATGGATTTTCTAAATCCTAACAATCTGGCTTAGATTCAAACAATGCTTCAGGACTTCGTGCTTGTTCAGTCAACAGCTTGTGGTTTATATACTCAATGAATGAAATTGGAATCTCAGGTCGAGTTATCTTAAGTGATCTGGAAACTCATTTTCTTCAACCTCTTGCTCATTATCAGTCGATTTCTGCTCATTCTCAGTCAACATGTTCTCAGTCTTAGTCACCGTCTTCTCAGTCTTAGGATATGGAGCAAAGATTTGAACAATAGAGTCCATATCGATCGATGGTAGTAAACTATTGACAAAAGACATTGTGAATGTGTGAAATAAATTTATGGATCTTGTAGACGATAAATAAGTGATTTTTGTTTCCGAGTAAATCGTTATCAATCTTTCACGGTGTCGCAATAACTAGCACGGTAGTTATATTCAATAAACCCGAATAATCTAAACCCAAGATAATACTCAATCTTAGATTATTGAAGCTCAAGTAAAACCGTAGTCCAAAATTATACCAATATTTTTACAAAATATCAATTTGTGAATAAAAATCAAGAATATTATTAATGTTGGGATTTAGAAAATCCATGTTCAAGAGTCGGTCACCCCAATTATAGTTTAGCATGTCTTAGCTCGTAGACATTATGTTATTTATTAGTTAGTTAGTTAGTTTAGTTAGTTTAGCAACACCGTGGAGGATGGACGGGTCTTTACCCAATGTATGCCTGATCCATAGCCCGAAAGAGGGTGTGTAGTTTGTAGTATAAATACCTCTTCCCTCTAAGGGAAGAGGTGGTGCTTTCTAATCTAATTTTCCATTTTCCTTTTTACTTTCTCTCTCTAAGAAACACCCTTTCTACTCTTTCTCTCTCTAAAATGGCTTACTTGTTTTATCATCATCCTAGACAACCCGAATCATCAAACAACATAGAATAATGATCCTACAATTGGTATCAGAGCCAAGGCTATGTTGTTCTTGATGATTTGTTTGATTTTTGTACAGCTTTTGATGCGTTCTTCTATGCGGTTTTAGTTGCGGTTTGATGTGATTGTGTTGATGTTTTATGTTGTTTGTTGAATTTGTTTGGGCACGTGTATCTATTTTGGTTCTCATTGCAGTTTTATATGCGGTTCTGTCTACTAGTCTTGATGCGGTTTTGATTCACGGTTTTGTTGATTTTGATGTCATTTACTGGTTAAGTTGGCATCAAATCTGTTGCTGTTAAAAGTCGTATTAAGCAGTTTTGTATGTTGGAATATGGTGTTGATATTGTTTAAATCTGGTTCTTAAGCAGTTTTTTAAACAGTCTTATAATTGTTCGTTGATGCGGTTTGAAACTGGTACTGATGTTCTTCTGTGCGGTTGGAATAAATTCTTCACTGCGGTTTGTTATGCAAGACAGTCCAAATTCAATGTTCCAGATGCAGTTTGGTAAAGTCGGATGCGGTTAGGTCTTATTCATGCGTTTTGATACTGATCATCCGTTTTTAAGATAAAAGGATGCGACTTGAATGTATGCAGTTTGACAAAATATGGTGCAGTTTGACTCTGATTAATGGGTGTGGTTTGGTACTATGTGGTTTGACAACGGATAAAGGAGACTGCTATTTGTAAAGATACTCATACGGTTTTATGAAGGGGTACATGTTGCGGTTTGTTAAATGGCTTGTTGTGTTTTGACCAAAACCTTGGTGCGTTTTGAAAGGAGGAGAAGAAGACCTTAAGCGATTTGACTCTAAAGCGGTTTATTCAAAGACCCGTACCACATAATTGACATAAACTCAACAAATCACATTCATTCAGATTATCAAACATCATCATCAAACATCAAACACATCAAACATCATTCAGATTATCACATACATCAAACATCAAACATCATTACAAACATCATTCTACACGAACCAGTTCATATCATCAAACATCATTACAAACTCATTTCTACACGAATCTATATTATCACAAACATCATCATCAAACATCATTCTTATTCACATAAACAACATCTATAACTATCATCAAAATCATTTATCTTCGTACTCAAAAAGATAAACATTCCATGATCTCAGATTCTTTGTTTCGTGGTTAAAATATTTCCCAAAGATCTTTTTCAGATCCAAACAACCACAAAGGAAAATCATCATCGATCCACTTTGTCACTATCTGAATCATAAGAAAAAGATAAATAACATAAATGTTATTTGTTTTTCAAATTCGTTCTTAACATAACTTGAAACTGAGTACTAAATGAAAGAAATGAATTATATCCGATCTCAGTTTCGATTTTGTGTGTGGTTCATCAAACACATAGATCTTTAAGTTGTATACACATGAAACGATATCACCATTGATACTTGTGAACATTAACAGACTGGTTTCTCCATATCTTTTGTTCATTCAAAGTCACATGAAATAAATAAGAAATTTAGAAGATCTCAGATTGGTGTTCGATAATAATAGCTTCAAATCGTTCAAAGAGCTTAAACACCACATCATCATAGATCTTAAACGTTTCACATTATCCAAAAATAAAGAAAAAAGAGTATAACAACTACGTTATTCGTCGTTTCTTAGTTTCGTTAACTAAATCATCAACAATAATAAAAACTCATGAAATTAAACCTACCCGAAACCCTGTACAAGGATCTTAAAATAAAAAAAAAAAACTTGATTTTCTCTGTGGGGTTCATGCTAATGTTGTGATTGAAATCAAGTAATAGGATTTCATATATTCCGATTGATGGCACGGATGAAGTCAGAAAATGATGAGATCGTGTGATTATTTGTTAGATCTGAGGTTAGGTGAGAGAGTTTAGGAGAGAGGCGGATATACTTTGAGAATAATTAGGGTTTGTTAGGTGTGAGTTGGTGTGTTAAATGCCCGATGCATTAGGGTTGTGAAGATTTTACTACCGGTTGGTAGTTTGAGTTTGGATACGTCTCATGGATATAACGGACTGGAATGGGCCGTGCACTGTTTTGAAAAATCTCTCATGAATAAAATAAACGTGTATTATTTTGGATCGGGTGTTATGTTAAAATTGGGCCGGGTTTCAGTGTAATATATACAGGCTTTGCATTTGGATTGAAACAGGCTTTGTGGAATACTTTACTTGGATCATAGATAGTAAATTGGGAAGCTTTGTTACACATGGACTATAATTGATATCTATTATTTGGATTGAAATTGGGATCTTGGTAGTTTGTGCATTTTTATAGAATATAGGCTACGTTTTGTGTATATTAATTCTTGCGGTTTGTATTTTTCTTGGATAACATGATTTGGATCGGATTTGATTTTCTTGGGCTTGGACGGATCTATTGTTGATTTGAAAAGTGAATTTATTCAAATGGGCCGACGTTTATGATGGACTGGTCGAGCATAATAGCTGGATTGAGCCCAAGAAATTTATGAATGTTGATTTGGATTTAAGTTGTTAATTTATTTTGAACTGGGTTATATGTCACTTAGATTGAGTATACTTTTTGAACCGGGTCAAGATAAAATTGATTATTTGGTTCGGTTGATGATTATTCTTGGATATGGACTGAGATTTGATGATACGATTTGAGACATGCAAGTTGTGAATTGATCATGCGATTTGATGATGAGATTTGCCACTTGATGAGATTTGATAATGAGATTTGCAATTTGATGAGATTTGATGATGAGCGTTGTTATGTTATGTGGATTGGTACTTTGGTTTATATATTTTCAGGGAGGATATTATGTTTCAGCTTGAATTGATGTTTGAACAAAGTTGACTACGAGGTTGTTTGTACGGTATTTCTTATTTGGATTTGCAGTGAGGTTTTCCGGGCGCGTGTACTTATTTCGTCTTCTTTCTTTCTTCCTTTCCGCGAAGATGACTTGTTTGGGAATTTATTGAGTGTGATGTAGACTTGGCTATCTAGTTACTTTTGTGATTCTTTCTCGCTTAACCCACAACGTAGCTATCACTTCAGTGTCTCACGCAGTTGAGGATACGTCAGGAGGTTTTGTACATTGGGTACACCGTTTCTTTTTCACAAGAATAGTACAAGCTTAAGTAACAAATCTGGAGAATTCTACTTCATGATCAAGTTTGATATATCGGTTTTACTTCACCAAGTGGTCACAGCAATAGCCGATAGAATACGTGAATGATATGTTAGCCATAAGGGTTTAAAGGATGAGATGTGATCAGCAATTCTCATGGGATATTTGATGCTACAAAATGTCAATGATACTTCACAGTATAAGCAAAATCTTTCAATAATGTTCAGTATCATTCATGATTTTTCAAGATGTTTGCTTATGACAAGAACTTCTTGTGCAAATGGTTGTACACGTTAATGATGCTTCCAAAAGTTCGAAACCATCATGGGGAAGAAACATGTACTTTGATGTTATAAGGTCAACCTCCAGGGGGAAATAGTGTTTACTACTTTACTTAGTATGGTTTGTGAAGTATTCTACATATGAAAGAGTAATTGTTGATGATCCACTGCATGTTCCTCTAAAACAGATATTCACCAAAACCAAATTTGTCATAACACATTCAATCTGTCATTGTTCACGGTTTAATCTTGGTTTTGTAAAATCCCGTGAAAGAATCTATTTCTTGGTTTAAATCATAGACTTGTAAAATCCCGTGACAATGGAAACATCCTGGTGAAAGAAAAGTGCATTTCTGGATCTATCTCTCTGTTTATTATTGGTTTTGTAAAATCCCGCGAAAGAGACTATTTCTCGGTTTAAACCACAGAATTGTAAAATCCCGTGATGATGGAACCATCATGGAGAAAATAAAGTGTATTTATGGATCTTATCTGAGTCTGGTGCTACGATTTCAAATTCGAAGAAGGGATAAAGTGTGTACTTCATGTCTTGGATGATTGTTTGGATATTCTTCATGGCAGTTTGGTTATTACAAGGTTTTACGGGGTTATGTGCTTTTGACTAAGGTCGGGATGAAACCATTATCAAATTTCATTTAAAACGTCAAAGGGGGCAAGATCCAGGCTTTTAAACTACAAGATGTGACGACGGCGTTAATTCATTATTATTTATTTGAGGTTGAAGTGAAATTTCACGGGGAAGTGTACTTAGTATCTGAAGGATGGTTGGGTGAAGATTCTTTGTGATCCTTGTTCGAGCTTTTTAACATTTTCAATGACGAAGACTTGGGAATCTCGTTATTCTTGGGTGATTCATCCTTTTTACTACCACAAAATAACTATCACTTTAAGGAGTTACGTTGTAGTGCTCAGTGTCACATTAAATTTTGGATTTTCAAGAGGTGATGTGCGTCTTATACTTGATGGTTGGTTGGGTAAAGAGTATAGAGTACTTAAGGATTCAAAGTTGCATGAACTCTGTGCACCGCTCTTAGTCACACATTTATGAAAGTTTAAGTCACAAGTTTGGGTTCACTTCAGTGTCAAATTCATCATATTGGGTTTTCTCTGTCAGCTGTCACAATAAAGAAGCTGACTGAATGATAATGGGGTTGGTAACAAGTTAGCCAGGAGTAGTAGAAAAGAGATAGATGACGTTTAAATACTACAGTTCAAACCTCGTTCCCTAAAGAAAAGAAGAGTGTACGCTTCAATGCGCTTTATCTTTGAAAGAAGAGAAATCGTCTTATTTATGACCATTCTCATCAACATGCTTCATGCTTTTTCCATGCATGCTCAATCACCAAGTGAATCTATTTACCATTGATTGTATTCTTATTTCACTTGCTCAATCAAAATTGGCAATGGCGACATCATTTGAAACTCTTACGGGGGAGAAGTATGAATAAACTACATCGTGATGATTTCACTTATTCAAGTGGATCTATTTACCATTGACTATATTCTTATTTCAGTTGCTCAATCAAAATTGGAAATGGCGACTTCATATGCAAGTTTTGCGGGGGAGAATTGTGAATGAACTACATCGTGATGATTTCACTTGTTAAATCAAGAATGGCAACTTCGTATGCAATTATTGAGGGGGAGAAGTGTGAAAATACTGCATGTTGATTGACATCTGAGAAATAATGGTCATACGGCTCCAAAATCATGTAAGAACCGAGCTTCTTCTTATCGAGTCATCTTCACGTGGAGTTTCTTCTAAGAGCCATTGGTTGATATCTTCTCACGAGCTGATATGATTAATGATTAAGTGCTTCCAGTTAATTCTTCACGTACACATCATCATGAGGATTCCGATCAATCAGAATCATCAGGGGAGAGAGAATGTGTATACCAAGGACTCACAAAAAGTTTACCTGATCGAGTTTAATGACTTATGAAGCGATTTGTGTCAAAGATTGGTTGATTCTGTATCTCTTCGTGTCTTATTCTCCGTACTTCTATCTTATCCACCTTCACCTATCTCGGACAACAAATTGAAGATTATCAGTGTTCCAATTTGTTAGTTTGGTGTTACCATTTCATGTGTTCGTTGTGGGGCTGATTTCCTTGATGAACATCTTTCTGTTCTTGTTTGATGTGAGGGATTTTTAAGGGAATTTTCAATATGTAAGCTAATTGGAATGCATGTGGTGAGATGAAGATGTTGACTTTTTGTTCCCCAAACGGACAATCTTGAAGAAAATCGAGTCTACAGTCTGTTCTACATTTTCTGCTGCATGATAGAAGACTAAAGACGAGTTGCATTTAACTATCAAAAGACTTCTTCATATTCTGGGCATTCATCAGAAAGATTGTTAGTTTAGGGGAGAGTGAAAAGTCAGATTTAATCTCTAATTAAACTTGCTCACACTGTTCTTCAGCAAGTTGATTCTCACAAGATTTCAAGTGTTCTTCTCAAAAGGTTTCTAGTATATGGGCTTACAATGTGTTGCTGATTCTGAAGTATCAAAACCATCAAGGGGAAGGAGACACACATCTAAAAGCACATGGAGTACACATGATGAACTTAACACTTCTACCTGATTGAAGTTATTTCAAGAAGACAAATGTCATAACCGTAGAGAAACTCAGTGTTTGACTCATACCTTTTAAAGCACATCGAGACACGTGATGAACCTAATACTTCTACTTCATTGAAATTATTCCGGGAAGATAAAGGTCATAACCACAGAGAAACTCAGTGATTCAACCTGCTACTTCAATGTTATCGGTTTTTCTTTCTTTGAGAATTTGTGTACTTTGGGTTCTTGAGCTTCATACACTATCATCAGGGGAGAGAAATGTGTACTTTAGGGATGTTCAGTAGATTCACGTGATCGGACTTAATCATTTATTCCGGAGTTGATATCCGCAGAGATGATTAGTGATTCAATCTGCTACTTTGGTGTTATCAATTATTCTCTCTTCGGGTATATGTGTACTTTGGGTTCTTGAGCTTCATTCAATGAGACTGACTGCATCAATTCAACTACTTGGGGGAGGTTGTCTCTTGAAACTTTTGGAATGCATCGCTTCAGACTTCAGTGGAGAGAAATATGAGAAGATTTATTCAAGCGTGAGATGATACGTTGCTGTTCTACTTGATGATACCCCGAACGGAGAATCTCGATGATCATTCTTAAAAGGAGCAGCAAGCTCGATGATATGGTGTGCTTCGCTGTGCACCTGGCTAAGGAAAGCTTGAAATAGAGCTTCGAATCTGCTCAACAAGAAGATTTTCGGTTTGGGGGGAAGTGATCCGTGCAAAACCGTCAAGTTTTCTCACGCAAGCTGACCACTTGTGAATGGCCAACTGTAAGAAACTTAAAACAGCTTAAGCACAAATGCAATGAAGATCAAGAGAGTATAGTGTTTCCCCAGGTCGTTAAGTCCCAACGAGCTGTGCGAGAATAGTCAAACGTAAAGTGATCGAGAGGATTTGAACGAGAAAGGATTGTGATTGATCTATACCTAAAGAGAAAGCCCATAAACTACAGGGGCTTAAATGCAAATTAAAGAAAATTAAAAAGATAAAAAATATTAAATAAACGCTATCACTATATTTAAAATGATGTTTTTGTTTTTATGTTTTTATAAAACTGAAATTAAAAACTACGTAACGTACAAATGAAAACGTGAAACTTACACAATATTAATCCTAAAAATATGAAAATGATATTTTTACAAACCTAATGATATAAGAAAATTTTAAGAAAAATAAAATTATTTTTATAACTATTAAATTAATTATTATTAATTAAAAACTATTTTTAACTATTAAATAATTACCTAAAATACAAGAAAATAGGAAATAAAGCTAGAAAAATAAAATTATGAATTGGAAAAATCTAAAATATCAAAAAAGAATTTTCAAAACTATTTTTGTATTTTTCTGATTATTTTTCTATTTTCTATGAATTAAAAACTATTAAAAACTAATTAAATTATTTAAAAATACAAATTTAACTAAGAAAAATCTAGAAAAATATTTTTTTGGCTTTTTATATTTATCTTAACTTAATAAAAATGAAAAATTATTTTTTTTGATACTTTTCTGAATTTTTTGTATTAAATGCTATTTAAAAATGCTTAAAAACTAATTTAAATCAAGAAAAATAGCAAACAAGCTTGGAAAAATATGAAAATTTCAGGAAAAGTCTAAAATTATGTTAGGAAGCTAGAAAAAATGGAAAAACAGGTGCTTATGCGGAGGAAATTGGAACTGATATGGAATGTGCTTAAAAATAAGCACTTTCAATAAGCAAATGGAGACCAATAAGCACCAAACCAAAACAGAAGCCTAAATATACTAAAAGTGACCAAATGAAACACAAATCAACAAGCCCTAACCACTGGATTGCAAGTTGTACAGATTTGATGAAATGAGTTAATAAGCTAAAAGCAGTTAGAGGGTGCCTACTTGCAGCCTATGAATAAGCTGTCAAATAAGCTAAGAACTAGAAAACAAAAGCTGGATCCTAAAGAAGACCTGGGTGAGAGCTTGTAAACTAAATTTCAGACCTAGAGGAGCTATGATAAGCTCTGTGCAAGAGCTGCAAGATCTGCACAAAACCTGTGCAGATCAGTGCCCTGCACATGGCATATAAGCCCTATTTGACAAGCCAGTTTGAGCTTATAGAAAAAATTACAAAAATCTATTAAAATGGCCATAAGAATTTAGACCAGAGGAAGTTTTTAAAACCACAAGATTTACATGATTTGGCCCAAAACTGAGTGAATGAAAAATCCTCCTAGTTGAGCTGAAAACAGGTTTTCATGGTTTTGACTTTTTTAACAAAACTGAAACTTTGACTAACTTGAACTTTAATTCCAATTTGTGGAATGAAATTGATGTAAAGTGATAAAATGAAGATATTTCAAGCTTTGTCTATGAAACTTACACACAAAACAAGATTTTGATTTTATGAAACCTTAACAGTTAAAGGATTAAAGACAGATTAGATAGATTTTGACTTTTGAGAGTGTACAAGCACAAAACTATGACAGTTATAAGTTCAAATGGATTCAACAAGCATAAACCAACAGAGTTATCCACTGCATACACCCTAAAGACAGATATGCTGTCAAATCCAAACACCTCTTTAAACATTGATATGCACACTTAAACTGAGACAAATACTGAACCAGATAGTACAATTGATCAAAATGAGCTCACATGACCTAAATACAACTATATGAACAAGTTTACACTACTGATAACCACAAATACTTAGACAAGCAAAAGCTACAAATTGACTTGAAATTTGAAAATTGAAATGCCAACTCACATGGATCCAGATTATTGCAGGCTAAAAACCAAACCCAAGACTATCCTAACCTATTCTATTTCAACCCATTATCACCTCTGCATCAACCCAAGATCACCATTTTCCAGTTTAGCTCCCCAGTTGACTTTTGTTGACCATGAACCTACTTTGCTTGAAACTGATCTTCAAGCTTGCCAAAAGCTATATGGAACTTAAGTAACCCTGATTGAACTTAAAAATAAGCTAATAGCAGCTTTAATACAAGAGTTTGAAATTCAAATTTTCAACAGTGAACATGAGATTTAGAATTCATATAAAAACTTGAGATTGATACTTAAAAGTGACTTACAATGATTTGTTAACTTAATTGTGATACATAAAAGCTGAGATTACAATATTTGGACTTAAAACTAAAACATTAATTTAAAAATGACATTAAGAAAAAAAAAACTAAAAACTAACTACTCTCTTCCACTGCTTCTTTCTTTATTTTTATAGCTCCCAATGCTTCCACGTGTCCTCTTGATCCAATCCCACCACTCTTTTGAGCCAATGGGTGAGCAGAGGCCATATTGGCCTTTATATGATTTTTGGCGGGAAATCTATTTTTTGACCTGTGTTGACTTTTAGACTGCAACTAGGGGGGGGGGTGGCTAGGTATGATGATGAGGAGGGGGCTTGGAAGAGATAAGGTGAGGGTGAGAGGTGATGGGTGTAAGTTGCAGAGTGTAGCAGGGCAAGTGGTGGGGAAGCAGGAGGTGGGAGGGAAAGGTTGGGTGTTTGACTGGTATTTGACTAGGGGGTCAAAAACAGGTTAATTGGCAGGGGTTCAATTTGGTTGGCAGGTGGGTCAAATAGGTAAAGGGTCATATGATTAGGTTTATAATACAAGGACCACTTTTGCAATTTTCCAATTCTTGAGGGACCAAATCTGCCCATTTCTCAAAGTTAACACAAGGACTGAAACTGAAAAACTTTAATAGTGCAAGAACCAGTTTTGACATTTTTAATTTTCCAGGGACCAAACTTGACATTTTATGAAAGTTCAGGGACCTTTTCTGCCATTTGACAAAAGATTTATTCAAGGACCATTTTTGACAATTTAGAATATTTCAAGGACCTTGAATAACATTTTTCTTTATTTAGATTTACCAGGGACTGTTTTTGACAACTTTTGAAACTTGGAGGACTAAAACTGCCAATTATGCAAACTTTATACGTTTTTCACCAGATTTTGATATTTTTGCATTTAAAACATATAAAACACTTATTTGTGATATTTTTATCATTTTGATGCATTTCTGAGTGTTTTCAGATGTTTTTGCAGTTTAATTGGTACAAAAATGATGAGTATTTAGACACTCATCAATCCCCCACACTAAGATATTGCTAGTCCCTAGCAATGTTTTGAGAAAAATTAATGGATTTCATCTCTTTACCAAAAGCCATTACTTCTGGAGTAGCCAAATGTTTCAGTTCAAGTAAGAACCTTGGTACACCGATAACCAAATGATTTTGAGCAAATCACCAGCTTTCAACGGATTTGATTTGTCTTTACCAGAAGCCGTTTGCTTCTGGACTAGCCAACTCTTAGATAAATTATCAATATTATCTTTGGTGAGTCGATTACCAATTATGGTTTTTCCACTGCCTTTACCACAAGCCATAAACTTGCGGGCTAGCCAACTCTTCACTTATAAGGATATGGTGAGCTGAATACCATACAATTTTGGGCAAATTGCAAGCCATCAACGGATTTGAGATATCTTTACCAAGAGCCGTTTGCTCCTGGATTAGCCAATCCTTATGTGGGTTAGACATGGTGGACTGATTACCATTTGTTGTGTTTAGTACATAGTACTTCCACTAAAAAAATTTTAAAATTTGGCCATTTTGGGGGAAAAAGGGACTAAAAGGGTACATTTATGATCAAAATTCGCCAGAATTTCCCCCCACACTTAGAAATGAATATTGTCCTCAATATTCAAAGTACCGGCTGTTATGCCGAAACTTAGAACATAAAAAGATAACATTACTAGCTAAGTGTAGAAACACAACAATTATTCTCTTTTTTAATATTTACAATTTGCATTCATTTTTAAGATCTATATACAACATGTGGGGTATCTCCCCCACACTAGGGTGGTACACACGGGTGAAAACCCATGTTTTAGCTACTGTTTTTGATTACCGAGTCGCTAGCTTGACTCGACCCCGAATTCATTTGTTCATGGGGAAGTAAGTGGAAGAGACAATCTCCATCGGACTTTCATTCAAGATGTTTGGATAAACATTGAAGTACGTGAAAGTTCCACACCGATGAGATACAGAGACAGACCCGGCTCACAAATGGCACACGGAAATGCCAGGGTCAAAGATAATGTCTTCATTCCCGAAGGAGTGAAGAACAGGAGAAGCCACGGGATAGGTGAAGAAGAGAAAGAAAGTCATGATAATGATCTTGACTAACTCATCATCATCAGAAGGGGAATTCATGATAGCATGAATTTCATCTTTTAAGCTCAATTGGTCTAGACATATCCCGGTTGTGTCTAGATCAAAGTAGAAGTTATCATACTCTGGTGGAGATATGATAACAGTGAGTTCATCTGAGAACTCCATGAATGTGAATGAATCATATTCAGAATTGAAATGAGTGGGTTCACTGGTGAACTCCTCCAATGTACATGATTCATAATCGGGGAAAGAATTATGAGAATGAAAAGTGGTACTGCCACCAATCTTCTCTCCCATATCATCAAAACAGAAGGCTTTCATTTCCGGAATAGAATCATCGGAAAGAATGTCACTATCCTTAATGGGGATAGGAGATGAAATAGGTTTTTCATTGAAAGCCTCGATTTTAGAAATGAGAAGACTGACATTCAGTAATGTTGCACGAAGTGCTTCATCTTTGATTTCAGTGTCAGTAACTTCATCATTCTCTTCTTCTAAGCTAACAAGCTCAGAAGGTAAATCTTCCACATAAACGATGTCTCCACAAGATAACGAATCATTATCATTAGAATCGGAGAACATCTCAACATGATCATTTTGGAAGACAAGAGGAGGAGGGATATCACACACATGATCAAGAATTCCCACTGACTCTCTTGGGATTGGGACAAGGTTCTCAACACTAGAATTTATGAATCCGTCCGATTCCTTTTCAGGAACAGTGTCAAGATGCTCGTCCCCCATAGTCAGAGAGTGAGTGGGAGCTTCAGGTGTGATAGCAGTTGTTTGAGATGGAATCTCAACTGCTGGGATATCATCTGATGAACTTGATGAATCAAGTGTATCCTCATCATCACTGTCATCAGGAATAAAACGTAACTGAGAGCTAGATCTGGCTGCTTTTTCTTTTGCAATTGATTCCCTAACAGATTTTTCAAAGGCAATTTGGGAATTTATTTTAGCAGCCTGCTCTTCAGCTAGCAATTCTTCCATGGATTTCTCATGTGAATTTTGAATGACGGGACATTGTGGGAGTGGAGATTTGTCAAAACCGGAAGGTTGACATTGATAATCATCATGAGGACCCCCACAATATACACAAGAAATACTGGGAGCATTTTGAAATGCTGTTTTACACAACTCCTCAGTTCTTTTCGCTGACTCCAGAAGTTCTAGAAAAGTGTCTCGTTGGGCTTGCTGAGGAGTTGGATTCATTTGGCACTGTGGAGGTTGGTCGTGATATGGATAGTCGTAATTGTTACAAGGATATGAATTCCCTGTTTGACAATCAGAGCTAAAATGGGGACCTCCACAGTTCTCACAACAGTAAAACTGTTGAGTCTGGACTGGTGAATTATATGGATATTGGTCATAACCAAAGTTCTGAGCATCACCGGAGAACTGTTCATAGACAAACGTGTTTCCGGATTGACACTCAGATCCTTGGTGAGGACCTCCACAAAATTCACAGCAGTAATGTTGGTTATATGAAGATAAGTCGGGCTGTGGTGGGTAATTGGAAAAGTTTGAGGGGTCGTTAAATGAGTTCTGATTAGGATCATAATCAAATGAATTCCTCGAACCACAATACAAACAACTCCCGTTACGGATATCATTACCACATTGTACACACGTACACCAACGACAGGGTGAACCATAAAGAGGCTCACCACATCCGACACAAGGAATAAATGATTCTATTTGAGAATTATGAGAAGGAATCTGTTTATTCAAAGAATCAACAAAACCAACATGGTGATCTGAATGACTATCAAGTCTCGAAGAACATTTTGAAAAATCAGGAGGTGGGACAAGTGGTGTGCTCTGAGAGCTAGCAATTTCCACCACTTCCGTTACGGTCTTCGAGGCAAGTCATTCTTGCTGGTCACCGGTCTAAATTCTGCATGTTTGCTTTTAACCGTAAATCGTGAAAGTTTAGGATCAATTCTAGACGGCTTAGGAGCATTTGAGGGTTTAGATCTTTGGATAACCGTGGGTTGGACGTATTTAGTACCTCCATTATCAGAGGGAAGTACCTGGTCCTTTGTCACCCCGGTTTCTCGTTCTATTTCCCTACGCAGAATCAATGGATCATCACGAACAACACGAATTCTTGACATTTGTGATAAAGTCTGAAGCTTTTCAGCTTCGTCCCAGAATTTGTCGTAGTCGAGAGATTCCATGAGAATAGAAGTTTAGAATCAAATGGGTAGAGGGTAAAAGGATAAAGAATCAAAAAGGGTAGGAGGGTAAAGAGGAATATTTTTGGTATTTTTGAAAAACATGATGTAAAAACTAAGAATGAAAATCTTTTTGGGTTTTTGGATTATATAGATGGTATAAACAAAGAGTGAATATTCAAATCACTAATCTGCTAAACGTAAGACTATTAGCACTGCTCCCCGGCAGCGGCGCCAAAATTTGATCCGTGCAAAACCGTCAAGTTTTCTCACGCAAGCTGACCACTTGTGAATGGCCAACTGTAAGAAACTTAAAACAGCTTAAGCACAAATGCAATGAAGATCAAGAGAGTATAGTGTTTCCCCAGGTCGTTAAGTCCCAACGAGCTGTGCGAGAATAGTCAAACGTAAAGTGATCGAGAGGATTTGAACGGGAAAGGATTGTGATTGATCTATACCTAAAGAGAAAGCCCATAAACTACAGGGGCTTAAATGCAAATTAAAGAAAATTAAAAAGATAAAAAATACTAAATAAACGCTATCACTATATTTAAAATGATGTTTTTGTTTTTATGTTTTTATAAAACTGAAATTAAAAACTACGTAACGTACAAATGAAAACGTGAAACTTACACAATATTAATCCTAAAAATATGAAAATGATATTTTTACAAACCTAATGATATAAGAAAATTTTAAGAAAAAGAAAATTATTTTTATAACTATTAAATTAATTATTATTAATTAAAAACTATTTTTAACTATTAAATAATTTCCTAAAATACAAGAAAATAGGAAATAAAGCTAGAAAAATAAAATTATGAATTGGAAAAATCTAAAATATCAAAAAAGAATTTTCAAAACTATTTTTGTATTTTTCTGATTATTTTTCTATTTTCTATGAATTAAAAACTATTAAAAACTAATTAAATTATTTAAAAATACAAATTTAACTAAGAAAAATATAGAAAAATATTTTTTTGGCTTTTTATATTTATCTTAACTTAATAAAAATGAAAAATTATTTTTTTTGATACTTTTCTGAATTTTTTGTATTAAATGCTATTTAAAAATGCTTAAAAACTAATTTAAATCAAGAAAAATAGCAAACAAGCTTGGAAAAATATGAAAATTTCAGGAAAAGTCTAAAATTATGTTAGGAAGCTAGGAAAAATGGAAAAACAGGTGCTTATGTGGAGGAAATTGGAACTGATATGGAATGTGCTTAAAAATAAGCACTTTCAATAAGCAAATGGAGACCAATAAGCACCAAACCAAAACAGAAGCCTAAATATACTAAAAGTGACCAAATGCAACACAAATCAACAAGCCCTAACCACTGGATTGCAAGTTGTACAGATTTGATGAAATGAGTTAATAAGCTAAAAGCAGTTAGAGGGTGCCTACTTGCAGCCTATGAATAAGCTGTCAAATAAGCTAAGAACTAGAAAACAAAAGCTGGATCCTAAAGAAGACCTGGGTGAGAGCTTGTAAACTAAATTTCAGACCTAGAGGAGCTATGATAAGCTCTGTGCAAGAGCTGCAAGATCTGCACAAAACCTGTGCAGATCAGTGCCCTGCACAGGGCATATAAGCCCTATTTGACAAGCCAGTTTGAGCTTATAGAAAAAATTACAAAAATCTATTAAAATGGCCATAAGAATTTAGACCAGAGGAAGTTTTTAAAACCACAAGATTTACATGATTTGGCCCAAAACTGAGTGAATGAAAAATCCTCCTAGTTGAGCTGAAAACAGGTTTTCATGGTTTTGACTTTTTTAACAAAACTGAAACTTTGACTAACTTGAACTTTAATTCCAATTTGTGGAATGAAATTGATGTAAAGTGATAAAATGAAGATATTTCAAGCTTTGTCTATGAATCTTACACACAAAACAAGATTTTGATTTTATGAAACCTTAACAGTTAAAGGATTAAAGACAGATTAGATAGATTTTGACTTTTGAGAGTGTACAAGCACAAAACTATGACAGTTATAAGTTCAAATGGATTCAACAAGCATGAACCAACAGAGTTATCCACTGCATACACCCTAAAGACAGATATTCTGTCAAATCCAAACACCTCTTTAAACATTGATATGCACACTTAAACTGAGACAAATACTGAACCAGATAGTACAATTGATCAAAATGAGCTCACATGACCTAAATACAACTATATGAACAAGTTTACACTACTGATAACCACAGATACTTAGACAAGCAAAAACTACAAATTGACTTGAAATTTGAAAATTGAAATGCCAACTCACATGGATCCAGATTATTGCAGGCTAAAAACCAAACCCAAGACTATCCTAACCTATTCTATTTCAACCCATTATCACCTCTGCATCAACCCAAGATCACCATTTTCCAGTTTAGCTCCCCAGTTGACTTTTGTTGACCATGAACCTACTTTGCTTGAAACTGATCTTCAAGCTTGCCAAAAGCTATATGGAACTTAAGTAACCCTGATTGAACTTAAAAATAAGCTAATAGCAGCTTTAATACAAGAGTTTGAAATTCAAATTTTCAACAGTGAACATGAGATTTAGAATTCATATAAAAACTTGAGATTGATACTTAAAAGTAACTTACAATGATTTGTTAACTTAATTGTGATACATAAAAGCTGAGATTACAATATTTGGACTTAAAACTAAAACATTAATTTAAAAACGACATTAAGAAAAAAAAACTAAAAACTAACTACTCTCTTCCACTGCTTCTTTCTTTCTTTTTGTAGCTCCCAATGCTTCCACGTGTCCTCTTGATCCAATCCCACCACTCTTTTGAGCCAATGGGTGAGCAGAGGCCATATTGGCCTTTATATGATTTTTGGCGGGAAATCTATTTTTTTGACCTGTGTTGACTTTTAGACTGCAACTAGGGGGGGGGGGGGGTGGCTAGGTATGATGATGAGGAGGGGGCTTGGAAGAGATAAGGTGAGGGTGAGAGGTGATGGGTGTAAGTTGCAGAGTGTAGCAGGGCAAGTGGTGGGGAAGCAGGAGGTGGGAGGGAAAGGTTGGGTGTTTGACTGGTATTTGACTAGGGGGTCAAAAACAGGTTAATTGGCAGGGGTTCAATTTGGTTGGCAGGTGGGTCAAATGGGTAAAGGGTCATAGGATTAGGTTTAGAATACAAGGACCACTTTTGCAATTTTCCAATTCTTGAGGGACCAAATCTGCCCATTTCTCAAAGTTAACACAAGGACTGAAACTGACAAACTTTAATAGTGCAAGAACCAGTTTTGACATTTTTAATTTTCCAGGGACCAAACTTGACATTTTATGAAAGTTCAGGGACCTTTTCTGCCATTTGACAAAAGATTTATTCAAGGACCATTTTTGACAATTTAGAATATTTCAAGGACCTTGAATAACATTTTTCTTTATTTAGATTTACCAGGGACTGTTTTTGACAACTTTTGAAACTTGGGGGACTAAAACTGCCAATTATGCATACTTTATACGTTTTTCACCAGATTTTGATATTTTTGCATTTAAAACATATAAAACACTTATTTGTGATATTTTTATCATTTTGATGCATTTCTGAGTGTTTTCAGATGTTTTTGCAGTTTAATTGGTACAAAAATGATGAGTATTTAGACACTCATCAGGAAGCTGCCAAAGTCTCATTTTCAGAAGGCTCAAGTTCTGACGACTATTCTGGAGCCTCGAAAGCTTTGGTGGTGAAAGTTTAAGAGATGACGATTTCTATCTTCTACAACGTGCTGAACGATATCCTTATCTCGGTACTCTTATCATCATCTTCTTAAACTATATCATCTTCTTTGTAAATATTTTTCAAAAAGCAAAATACAAAAATATAAAACCAATAAAAATCCATAAAAAATCAGAAAATTTGAAAAATTCCAAAAATATTGTTTTCTCAAGACATGTCTTCTGGTATCGATAACATCTATGGTCTTAGAAATGTCATTCAACAATGGCACGGGACTTTAGATGAAGTTTGAGCCGAAGGTGTAAATATTTTTTCAAAACATGTCTCAAACTATGGCTTGCAGTTACTTCAGACTGTAACCCGTGCTTAAACCATGGTTTGCTATTATTTCAGATATGTAACCCGTTCTTCAAAAAGGGAAAGTGCTACGCTAAACCAATTTTTATAAAATTTGTGCACTTATCCTAAAACAAAATGAGGAAAGCATGTCGACAAAAGGACTGATGTTCCTACACAAATGTTTTTCTTTCTCAAAATTCTTCAGAAAAATATTTGTTGTTCAAAATGGTGGAAAATGAGTTGCTTGAAAATCAATCAGACTTGGAGTTTTCATAAATTTGGAAACTCAATCAATGACTTCAGCATTTTTAAAACTTTTCATGAAATGAGTCATTGATTGAGGGGTAGAATGTTTTCAAATTTATATCATCTAAACGAGCTCATTTAATCATCCTATATGCTTAACTGAAAAAGGTGTTTGCCAACTTTGAAAGGCTAGGAGCCTAGGATATGATTGTTAGGATTAGATGATTTAAGTTTGATGGATGAAACATAATTCTCGTTCCTATATATATATATGATATGTTTGAATAATTTTCTATATTGGATTGACTTTTATTAGTCGATTGCTATTTGGGTGTTGTCGACCACCATATATCTGTTTGTGTTGACTAGCGTATGCAGATAAGATGGTTTATGAGAATGTTCCCGCTCTGGCTCCCTCAAAAGTTGATGATTGGGTACTGACAGGAAAGGGCAACTATATCTCGGGTCGACAAAAGAAGAAATGGAACTTAATTAGATCTCTATGGATAGTTGGCATGATATTCCATCATTTTAGCAATAACAGAAGCAGCTTGTGATTCTCAACCACCTAACGTATCTTTGTGCAGGACAAGTAGTGGATAATACCATATTTGAAATTCTCAAAATAGAAAAATATTATTTGAAAATAAATTTAACTCAAATTTTTGAAAATCAACCGAACTTCATTTTGTCAAAACATAAGTCACTCAATCAACGACTACGGTCATCGATTGAGGGGGAGAGTGATTTCAAATTAAATATTTTCAAACGATATTTCATCATAAATTCCATTTGTACGATATAATGTGGTGATCTAAAGATTTAATGTTATGTGTCAGGGTATGATTTTTGTTAAAATCAAAGATCTTTCAAATTGAAATTTTTTATTTTACTTAAAGATCTCTTAAAATCATCACCTGACACTAACAATCTTTAAAGTCTAAAATTGGTCCTTATCAGTTAATTTCAAAATCAAGCCACGTCTTTCCCCAAAACTTTCTAAATGATTTAAATCAATTGGGATCACAAATTTAAAAGGTTTGAAATTTTTGATCGGGAGAGAGATCGTTATTTAAATCTCAAATGTGTTTAAATCGGGGGAGAATTTGTGATTTAAATATGAAATAATCTGATAAATGGTGATCGTTTTGATTCAAAGTGCCGGTTCACTCTAATATGTGCTAAACTTTTTCGAATATCGATGCACATATTGAGGGGGAGCATTTCAAAAGATAATAAAATATCAAGGTACAAAGGTTTCAACGTTTTAACATAAGTACCTTGATTGATTTTGAAATGGTTTTCTTTATGGCAAGTGTGATCATGGAAGTACTTCAAAGAACTCCTTCCTCTATGTGTTAAATAATTTTTAATATACAACGCACATATTGAGGGGGAGCATTTATCAAAAAATCAAAAGGCTTTTCTATTGAAATTGTGACCAAGAAAATATTTCAAAGTCCTCTTGCCTCCATGTGCAAAACAATTTCAAAATCACACAGCACATGTTGAGGGGGTGCATTTCTAAAAGATAAAAAATAATTAAGGTACAAAATACTTTGATATTTTATCACCAGTACCTTAATTGATTTTCCTAAAGATTTTTCAATTGGTTTTAAGGAGGAAATAACTATACCACAAGACCGACTAATTTACTTTATGCATTGAAGTTATAAGGATGGTAAGGTTAGGTATTAGTTCCAATGATCTCGCCAGAGCCGGATGTATCTACCCAGGGACAATCCACTAGATAGTGTAGAAGTCCTTAGGTATGATGAAAAAAGGAGAAAAAGTGAGAATAAGGGAAGAGTGCCGACCGAGAAAGAGCTAGAACTGGAATAAACCCAACAAGGTTCTAGTGATGAAGTCTCGGTAAGCACTGAAGGGGTTGAAGAATGGAAAAGAAATAAAAAGTGAAAAGGGTGAAAAGAAATAGCCCTCCAATAATTCAACCTTAGGGCAGAAACCGGGTTCAATACATATGCTAATGGTGGTTACTAAGGTAACACCGGTATTGAAGAAAAGACGTCATGGACCTAGTGACGTACTGCACTAAACTTCCCAAGCTACTCAAGTTCTCTTAAAATGACTTGTTTCATTCTCACAAGGAACCTACATTATCTATCGAATTTCTCTTAGAGATAGTTGATATTGAAGAAGCAGACCCTATCCCTAGTCTTCGAATAGGAATCCAAATGTGAAAAATTAATTCTAGAGCCAAAAGATCATCACAATAAATCTCACTAGGACACACAATTAATGAAGACTTGATGTTTCACACAATGTGGAAAACAAGATTATATATATTGAGAGTCCTACGCATTATCCTTGTGATATTGCCAGAACATCCGAGTGATATGAAAAGTATTTACGATGAAGATGGAAATTCTTCTAGAGCCAACATCAAACAAGCTCTTGGTGGGTGACATGTGAGATCTTTCTAAAAGATCAAGCTTGTGACAACTGGATAGAAATAATGGGGCGATTCACTCTTGAATCAACCTTGGTCCAGGAAATGAGTTGACGAATACTTTTGAAAAACCATTCGATGTGCAATAATATTCTTTTCTCTAGCACATCGACCGTGTATTCATTTTTCAAATACAAAAAGTATTTATGATTGAAAATTGATCTTTCTCATAAAACCTTCTTCGTATTGCAAAACTCTTTTTCATAAGCAATACGTAATTGTTTTTCAAATCAATTTATCATCAATCAGTGAATCTCAATTCGCTGGTTCACTCACTCCGTGTTGTCTACTTTGGGATGCTCCGGTTTGAGAACGGCTAGATCAAGCTGCGAAACCCTGTCAAGTAGATTCTTAGGAACTATATCTGATCATAGGGGAACCGTGGTTCTTGCAACCCTATTCAACGAAAGTGAACAAAGACACTTTCGTGTGTTTTATTGCTAACTGTTTTTTGCAAGAACATTTGACGGTTGCAGCTGATCGATATTAAGAAGTCAATTCATAAACGCATGCTCACAGCACACACTCTTAATTGAAGAAAATCATGAAAATCAAAGACATACAACAATGCTTCCGCTACTCTGATGAAAAGATGTCATGATCCAGAAAGTATAAGCATATCAGTCCAGAGATTTGCTGTGGCTGATGATCTCTAAGAAAGCTCAAAGATCATCAAGTCGTGAATCAGTTCAAAGACCTCCACTGAAAGTACTAAGTATGCGGACTTTGAAGAATCACTGATAAAGCACAAAGATTGCGAAACTTGAAGAATTGAAGTCTACGAGCTCGAGCATAAAGTTAAAGATTGAATGCTAGGATTCAAAATGTAATTCATGGGGTGACCTCCCTTAGGGGGAGATTGTTGGGATTTATAAAATCCATGTTGAAAAGTCGGTCACCCCAATTATAGTTTAGCATATCTTAGCACATAGACATTACGTTATTTATTAGTTAGTTAGTTAGTTTAGTTAGTTTAGCAACACCGTGGAGGACGGACGGGTCTTTACCCAATGTATGCCTGATCCACAGCCCGAAGGAGGGCGTGTAGTTTTTAGTATAAATACCGCTTCCCTCTATAGAAAGAGGTGGTTCTTTCTAATATAATTTTCCATTTTCCTTTTTACTTTCTCTCTCTAAGAAACACCCTCTCTACTCTTTCTCTCTCTAAAATGGCTTACTTGTTTTATCATCATCCTAGACCACCCGAATCATCAAAGAACATAGAATAATGATCCTACAATTAATCCTTGTTGTAGTATTGTACGCCCAAAATTCCATAACATAGCTTAACACACGGAACCTACAATCTTTAGTAGTCCATAAGAGTTACCCTAATCTTTGGAATATATAAGACACATTTATCACTACTTAACCCTAATAATTCTCAACCTAACCCTAATCCTCTTTCAATAAGAGTTATCCTAATATTTGGAATATATAAGACACACTTATCACTACTTAACCCTAATAATTCGTCTTTGTGAATCTGCTATAACCCGAACAACAATCAATCTAAAACAATTTCCTTCCGTTTGAGCAATCCGACACCAACGTTAAATGAAACTAACCCTTCTGAAAGAATCTTTAAACAACGACGAACATAAAAGATTTTATCTACAAGATCCTTGATAGGGTCGCGGCTAGGTGATGTGTTTGCTTCGTTTTGTTTTAATCCAAACGAAAGAGAGTATGAAACCTTTTGTTTTTGTGCTTTCATTAAGATTCGAAAATTAAAAAAAAGGTAATCTTCTAAATTGATCTATGATGAGTAAATCCCTTGAGGGTTTTGTTCAAAAACGAAGCCTAGTTAATTTAAAGAGATTAAACTGAGATCTATTTTTTTTTCTTTTTGATTCGAGTATTTTTGTGTAGTTAGATGTAGATGAAGGTGTGATGATATATGGGTTGTGATGATAGATGGGTTGTGTTTGACAGATGGGTTGTTTTATTTATTTGATGTCGTTTTGATGTTGAATCAATTCATTAATTTCCTCGTTTTTATTTTTCTCCTTTGATACGGGGTTCGTCTGAATTGGTGATATAGATTGAGTGGTTTCGTGTTTTGAATTTGGTCTTGACCTTCTGTTCCTTCTCTCGTTTTTCCTTTTTATTAATCATGTTTATGAATACCTTTTTTCTTACTAGAAATCTAAAACAAATTCATAACCAGTGGTTATTCGTAAACTATGGTTATTCGTAAATGATATTCGTAAACAGTTATTCGTAACCCTTGCTCGTAAAGATTATTCGTAACCCTTGTTCGTAAATATTATTCGTAACCCTTTCTCGTAAAGATTATTCGTAACCCTTGCTCGGAAAGATGGTTTTAATTCGTAAGAAAGGGTTTTACGAATTTCTTTCCAATAAATTCTTAAGAAATTCCTTTATTCGTAAGAAGAGGGTTTTGACTTTTCCGACCCTTTTTACGACCGCTTTTCCGTTAAATTTTTCCGACCACTTTTCCGTCAACTTATTCCAACAGCCTTTTGACCACATGAATAGAAAAATATGCAGGAAAGAAACTGTTTTGGACAAAAGGTAAATAAATATGAACTTATTGGACAAGATAGTATGTAGACAATAATAAGAAATAACTTTGTGGACAAAAACCAACTGCTATTTAGTCAGAAACTAAGCTCTTAAAATAAGCTGTTTGGGACCAAGCTTAAATTTGAAACTCTTTAGACATTAAAAGCAACTTTCTTTTGGACAAAAATAAGTTCGAAATAAGCAGTTTAGAAGTAAAACCGAGAAAAAGTAAAAAAATTAAAGACACGAACTTTAAGAACAAAAACACTTCTAAATCATCTTGTGGCTCTTGATACCAATTGTAGGAACCCAATATTAAACCATTTCACACATAAAAGACTAGATAGAAGATGAATAGAATAAAAGATAGAATATTAGATTAAGAAGAAGAAGATGAAGATACAAGAGAGTTGGAAGAACCTAGAACCTTTACCCTAGTGTTCCACTTATCAAATGGGAGGAAATGGGTTCCTTTTATAGGGAAGGAACCCTTACAAGGTTTACTAGTTGGGGCGATGTGGGATAAGTAGTAGCTTAGGATAGAATAGAAAGTAACTTACGATTTTTACAACTTACATAAACCGTTTACAATCGTAATAAGATAAATAAAAATCACGAGTTACTAATCTAAGAATGACACTCACTTTTCTTAAGTCTAACAACCATATAACAATCTATGAGCCACTGTGTTTACCCTATATCACCACACACATGAAATCAGTAAAATGTCAATGGCTACATCAAAATGGTGACAAGATACTAACCATTTGCTACCATACCCCTTATTTTCCAAACACCCCTTATTCACCTTCGAAGAACCACTCCATTTTTACTAGTCTGAGATGTCATCCTTCCAGTCATCCATAATGGTTTCTTTATCCACTAAGTTAAGAGTCACTTGCCATATTTTGCTTATCTCCTCAGCCTTTGAACTCTTTTTAATTTTCAAAGCAGCCAACATGAATCTGATATTGTTAACAAGGATAGTTAAAAGTACCTGTGATCCTTCCTTTCATTGGTAAATAATTTTTTTTCCTTTCACTCCATATAAAGTATACACAAGCATCTAACATGATTCTTCTCAACACCCTCATGATGATTGTTACAAGGTTTTGCAATCACTTCATATAAAAGGTCAGGCCAACTATCTGATAGATTCTCCTATTGAATTCTCTGTTTCATATCCTTCTAAATTTTGTTTGAAAATGCATTCAAAAAATAAGTGTTGAACTTAGTCATGGCAAGACTCACATAAAGGACATGTCACTTGCTTTCCTGGGTACCACTTGCTTAGTGATGTAGTACTAAAACAAGATAACACAAATTGATCCTGTTGATTCACACGAATGCCTGGAACAACTCTTCCAATAATCGTTGATTCACAGAAGACCGATTACTAGGATAATTCTTAGCAAAAAGCTGCCAAAAATAGACTTTTGGTATTTCTTGGAACTGATTATTCTACATTACAAAGGAACTATTAAATAAGAATACAAAACAGAACCGGGCATTAAAAGACAAACGGGCTGAAAGTTATTGCATAAACAAAGTAAAAAAAACCCGAAAAAACACTAAAATGCAAATAACTCATAAAATAGAGTGTTTCGGGGCTCGAAAGTTCCTGAAACCGACGGAGTCAGTTTCCCACAACGGGCTCCTCGTTCCAAGCTTTGATTTGACTGGTCATTCGCCTAAAACGGAGCCCCGTAGCCCAAGTTTTGCCCATTTTAGTGAGGCTCCTTTTGTCACGCGATCTTGGGCCTCCAGAAACATAATAGCCTGTTCATCAACACTTGGTCCCACATCACTTAGTCTTTCTTGCGTAGTTAGTTTTACAAGAATGGCCAACCACATGATAAAATAGTGTTTGAGTGTGCACTAAGAAAACCGAATGACATCATACCACAATTATTTTTCACTATTTTTCCTCCAGTCTTTCCAAGATCTACTTACTGAATACTTCACATGGTTTCCTTCATTAGTTACCCAAATAGGTTTATCTTCATGCTCATTCAATTCAGGTATTGTTAATGTTTGGATACAAATATAACATGAATTCTAAACATTAGGCCAAGTCTAATTTACATCAATGATCATATCACATAACTTCTCTTATCCATGTTTTCTTATATCACTAACTCCTTTGGAATCATGTCACTGATGACTCCTTCATCCCACTACTTATCATGCCAAAAGAAGATGCTTTTACCATTTCCAGCTTTCCACATAACATGCTTTCTAATTTTTTCTTTCAAGGCAAGGATCTGCTTCCATCCACTGTGATTGCGTCCGAACAGTCAAGTCTTTAACAGACTTAAAACAGCTCAGACACAAATGCAATGAAGATCAGAGAATACAGTGGATTCCCGGGTCGTTAAGTCCCACGGAGACTCAATGGTGTGTATAACACTAATTCAGATGATAGAATGATCACTAATGATAGCGATCAGAAAGGATTTGATTGAATATTACACTACTGAAAAAGTTAATAAATAACAGCGACTGAAATACAAATTAAGAAAATTAAAAAGTTAAAATCTATTAAATAAACGCTATCACTATTTTTAAAGTGATGAACGTTTAAACCCTAAAACTTACGTTTAAATTAAAAATTACGTAAACGTACAAATAAAAACGTGAGTTTTAAGAAATAAAGATCCTAAAAATATGAAAAATACATTTTTACAATCCTAGTGATGAAAGAAAATTTTTAGAAAAATAAAATTATTTTTACAACTATTTATTTAATTATTATTAATTAAAAACTATTTTTAACTAATTAATAATATTCTAAAATAAAAGAAAACATGAAATAAGACTAGAAAAATAAATTTAAGACTTGGAAAAATCTAAAATATTATAAAACTAATTTTAAAACTGAAAATATATTTTTAAGACTTTATATGTATTTATTATTAATTTAAAACTATTTAAAACTAATTAAAATGCTAAAAAATACTTTTTAAGCTAAGAAAATTATGGAAAAATACTTTTTATGACTTTTATATTTATCTAAACCTAAGAAAATTGAAAACTTATTTTTTTGAAGCTTTTCTTAATTTTTTGTATTAAATGCTATTTAAAAAGGCTTAAAAACTAATTTAAAATAAGAAAAATATCAAAACAACTTGGAAAAATCTGAAAATTTCCGGAAAATTATAAAATGATATTAGGAATATAAGAAAAATGGAAAAATAGGTGCTTGTGTGGAGAATTTAAGAACTGATGTAGAAGTGCTTATTGAAATAAGCACTTGATTAAGCAAATGGAGCACAACAAGCACCAAACTGAAATGGAAGCTACAATAAGCTAAAACAACCAAAATTCAACAAGATTCAACAAGCTACAACCTCTGGTTAGCAAGATGCAATGATTTGATGATAAGAGAAATAAGCTAAAAAACAGATTTTGGAACCAACTTTAAGCACTTGCAACTGCTTAACCAAGAAGCTAAACAGAAAACTAGAAATGTGGTTCTAAAGCCCACCAACCAGAGATCATTTACCCAAATTTATAGCTAATGAGGACAAGAGATGAATAAGTTATGGAACAAACAAAAACTGGCCAAGGGACTGATGTTAACTGATGCAGCAGGACAGATAACTGGGGAAGCTAGTTTGAGCTTATTTAAAAGCTAATTTAATGAGCTAATACCAAAACCAGAATTGTGGACATGAAGACCACCTAGCTAACTGAAAATGTGCCAAATCTTAGACCTTAACTATCTGTAATGAACCTAATGCAGTTGCTGCAAGTTGTTAAGAAAACTGGTATAGACATAACTTTTGACTTCTGAAAATAGATTTGAAGTTTGACTATGTTGAGATTTGATCCAAAGTTTTGAACTGAATATGATGTTTAAAAGCTAATGGTGATTATAGCAAGCTAGTTCTACTCATTCTAAAGCTAATGAGCAAATTGCTACTCACTGATCATGACAGAAACAAATCCTAGATCAGTTTCTCAATGATTTTGACTTTTACATGCTACAAGTTCAAAAGTAAGACAGATATGAACTAGAGTAACCTAACCAAGCATGATGCAACAAATACCAACCAAGGAACTGACCCCAATATGCAATATAAACTACTGAACCAAACACACCTTTAAAATCTGTTTTGTAATTAAAATGCTCTAAACACTAAACCAGCTAGCAAGAAGGGTCAAACTAAGTTTATATAACCTAAATGTAACTACTTAAACAGGTTAAAACTACCAATGATCACAAATGCAAGAATAAGCATGAAATACAAAGTAGACTTGAAAATCAAAAGTGAAGTAACTACTCACAAGTTTCCAACTGATTTGCAGACTAAACCAAACTCAAACTTAAACTAACCTGATCTATTTTAAACCCAAATCCAAGTCTGCAACACCAGTGATCATTTCCAAACCCAGATTAATGCTCAGTTTGACTTCTGTTGACCATCAACCATTTTTGCTTGAAAATGCAAGGTAAGCTTATAAAAAGCTTATAAAGATCTTGACTAAACTTTTTAAGCTTAAAACAAACAACCAATAACCTTGACAAAGGATTTTGAAACTGAAAATCTCAACAGTAGATATGAACTTAGGAACTTAAATAAAAGACTTTGATTGATATTCAAAACACATTACAAAGTTAATTTAACATAAATGTGATATAAAGAAACTGAAATTACACCTTTTTAACCTAAACTAAATCATTTGATTCAAAAACGACATTAAGGTAAATTAAAATAACTAACTACTCTTGAAATTGCTTCTTTCTTCTCTCTTTTATACTCCAAGAGCTTTCTCTTTCATCCCTCACTGTTTCCCAGCACTATTTTAGACCATTGGGTGACTTTTTGTGGATTTTAACCCTTTTTTCAATATTGGCGGGAAAGGTGGATTTAGCAGTGGAGGTTGAGTGAAGGGTGGAAGGAGGTAATTAATGTTATTTGGATGTAGTGGAGGAGGGGGGAACAAGGTGTGAGCTGGGGGGATGGAGAAAGAGTGTTGCAGAGGTGAAGCAGGACCAAGTGGAATAGAAATGGTGTTTGGCGCCAAAAGGGGTTAGTCAAACCTCTGTTTGACTTGGGCAGTATTATATTGGGGGGTTCACAATTGCAATTTGACAGGGGTCCAAGGTAGGTTCAAGGTCCAAAAATGTGTAAAAGGGTTTAATATTAATAGGGACCATTGTTGTCAATTCTGAAAATACAAGGACCATAACTGCCAACACTTCAAAGTTTCTTCCAAGGACTAATACTGACAAGCTTCAAAAGTACAGGGACCAAATCTGTCATTTTCACATTTTCCAGGGACTAATTCTGCCAATTTTGAAACTTGAAGGGCCATTTTTGTAATTTTCTCAAACTTTTGATATGTTTCACCAAAGGACTAAATTTGACAAGTTTTGATTTTAAAAGGACCTTTGGTGACTTTTACTTTTGAAATTATGTGCTCAGGGACTGTTTTTGATAATTTTGGAAACTTGGGGGACTAAAACTGCAATTTTTGCAAATTTGATATGTTTTTCATCTGATTTTGATATTTTTGCATTTAAAACACATAAAACACTGATTTGTGATAATTTTATCATTTTGAAGCATTTTTGAGTGTTTTCAGATGATTTTGCAGTCTAGATAGTACAAAAATGATGAGTATTTAGACACTCATCAATCCCCCACACTGAGATATTGCTAGTCCCTAGCAATGATTTGAGAAAACTTGATGGATTTTATCTCTTTACCAAAAGCCATCACTTCTGGAGTAGCCAAATGTTTCAGTTCAAGTAAGAACCTTGGTACACTGATAACCATGTGATTTTGAGCAAACCACCAGCTTTCAACGGATTTGATTTTGTCTTTACCAGAAGCCGTACCCTTCTGGACTAGCCAACTCTTAGATAAATTATCAATATTATCTTTGGTGAGCTGATTACCAATTATGGATTTTCCACTGCCTTTACCACAAGCCATAACCTTGCGGGCTAGCCAACTCTTCACTTTTTAGGATATGGTGAGTTGAGAACCATACAATTTTGGGCAAATTGCAAGCCATATAAACGGATTTGAGAAATCTTTACCAAGAGCCGTTTGCTCCTGGATTAGCCAATCCTTTAGTTTATAAGACAAGGCGGACTGATAACCAAGATGAGTAAGTGTAGAACACTTACTCCAAAAAAAAATTTTTGGCCAAAAACGGGGGAATTGGGTAAATAATATATGAAATTCGTGAGAATTCCCCCCCCACACTTAGAAATGAATATTGCCCTCAATATTCAAAGTACCGGCGGTTATGCCGAAACAAAGAACGTAAAAGGGAAATATTACGGCCATTATTTAGAAAGGTTTTTTTTTTTTTTTTTTTTTTTTTTTTTTTTTTTTTTTTTTTTTTTTTTTGAAATACTTATATATATAACATGTGGGGCATCACCCCCACACTTAGGTGGTAGAAAGGGGTACGAAGACAGAAATATGGGTGAAAACCCATATGGTGTGTGCTACTGTTTTTGATTTCCGAGTCGCTAGCTTGACTCGACCCCGTATTCATTGGTTCATGGGGAAGCAAAGTGGAAGAAACAATCTCCATCGGACTTTCATTCAAGATGTTTGGATAAACATTGAAGTATGTGAAAGTTCCACACCGATGAGATATAGAGAAAACCGGCTCAAAAATGATGAATGAAAATGCCGGGATCAAAAATAGTGTCTTCATTCCCGAAGGAGTGAAGAAGAGAGGAAGTCACCGAGTAGGTGAAGAAAAGAAGGGAGATCATGATAACAATCGTAACTAGATCTTCTTCCTCGGGATTAAGTGCAGTTGCACTTATTTGGATTTTATTGGTTGAGCTCTTTGGTTTGGAAGGCATCTCGGTGGGGAGGGTGGGAAGATTTGTCATAACTATGCAAATTGAGATTCTCTCCCCCCGATCATGATCTTTGCCATCCAAGCAATCATACTCCAGCGGAGATATGATATGAGAAAGTTCACGGGAGAACTCCTCATGAAGAGAATCAATCACATAATGTGAATTTGTGAATTCTTGTTCCATTGTGGGCTCATTACTATCCTCAGTCTGAGTATCAAAGAGTGGATTCTCAGAAATTGAAGTGAATTCAGAGTCGAATTCAAATAGAGGATTAGTGAAAGTAGCTTTGAATGTTTCGGGAACAAAATGATCAACATTCTCTATTGGACTGTTGGAGTAAGAAGTGAGTGAATGATCATTATCAATGAGACTTTCAGTCTCTCCCAGATCAGCTTCGAAATCAAAGAGTGGATTGATGTGAGTGAGTTCACCGGAGAACTCCTCAAGAAGGGGATCAGCATCAGATTGAGGAAGTGATGCCTCAACGTACTTGATGTCTCCATAGGAAGCACAATCGTCGCTAAGATCAGAGAAAGTTTCAAAATGATTTTGAGAACACTCAAGAGGGAAAGGGATATCACACAGATGATCAGAAATTCCCTGTGACTCTCTCGGGATTGGGATAAGGTCCTCAACACTAGACGATTCCATTTCTGGAATAGTGCTAAGAAGCTCATCCCCCATGTTTAGAGAGTGAGTGGGAATATCAGGTGTGATAACAACAGACTGAGGGAGTTTAGACGGACTAGCATACATATGTTTAATACTTAACATTTGTTCTTCTGCTAGTAATTCCATCATAGTCTTTTCTCCCTGATGGATCATGGAAGGAGTCTCAACTGATGAACTTGATGAACTGTTATAAAATTGTAGGATATCAAGGATATCTTCATCATCATCGTCATCAGGAATGAAACGGAATCGAGAGCTAGATTTGGCCGCTTTTTCTATTGCAATTGATTCCCTAACAGATTTTTCAAACGCAATCTGGGAATCTAATTTAGCAGCCCGCTCTTCGGCTAACAAAACTTCCATGGATTTATCATTTGGATTATGGGATGACATAGCCGACTCCTCCTTAAGTTCTTTTAATAACTCCAGAGTCTTCAGTAGAAGGTCTGTCGTAGTTTCATGAGGAGTCGCTTGAATCATTTGGTACTGTGGAAGTTGGTTTTGATACGAAGAGTCGTAATTGTTACAAGGAATTGGGTTCCCTGTTTGACAATCCGAGCTAGGGTGAAGACCTCCACAATACTCACAACAGTACAACTGATGTGGCTGTGAGTGGTATGTGTTGTAGTCATGATTGTTATCAGGAACCTGCTCATAGACAAGCGTGTTTCCTGATTGACAATCATAACTGGAATGAGAACCACCACAGTACTCACAACAGTACAACTGATGTGTCTCACAGTGTGGTAGCTGATGGAATGAATCAGCTGTGTTATGGTAGGAATAGGGATCTTGGTTATAGACAGACCCGTTTCCTGATTCCACCATGCTACAACTGGGGCAATTGCCACCATTATAAGGACCACCACACCATTGACAACCAAGAGGGTGAGGATAAGACATAGATAGAATCAAAGGTTAACAGAGGGTAAGAAATGAAGAATCAAAAAGGTAAGAGGGTAAGGATGAATATTTTTGGTGTTTTTGAAAAACATTTTGATAAAAACAAAGAATGAAAATATTTTTGGCGTTTTTAACACTTTAGGAAAAGTGTTAATGAACTTTTGGATTTTCTGATAACTTTACAAAAAACTTTTTACAAAAGATGGGGTATGTGCAAGAATGGATCTGAAAATGGCTAAACACACGCTAAAGCCTCCCCGGCAGCGGCGCCAAAATTTTGATTGCGTCCGAACAGTCAAGTCTTTAACAGACTTAAAACAGCTCAGACACAAATGCAATGAAGATCAGAGAATACAGTGGATTCCCGGGTCGTTAAGTCCCACGGAGACTCAATGGTGTGTATAACACTAATTCAGATGATAGAATGATCACTAATGATAGCGATCAGAAAGGATTTGATTGAATATTACACTACTGAAAAAGTTAATAAATAACAGCGACTGAAATACAAATTAAGAAAATTAAAAAGTTAAAATCTATTAAATAAACGCTATCACTATTTTTAAAGTGATGAACGTTTAAACCCTAAAACTTACGTTTAAATTAAAAATTACGTAAACGTACAAATAAAAACGTGAGTTTTAAGAAATAAAGATCCTAAAAATATGAAAAATACATTTTTACAATCCTAGTGATGAAAGAAAATTTTTAGAAAAATAAAATTATTTTTACAACTATTTATTTAATTATTATTAATTAAAAACTATTTTTAACTAATTAATAATGTTCTAAAATAAAAGAAAACATGAAATAAGACTAGAAAAATAAATTTAAGACTTGGAAAAATCTAAAATATTATAAAACTAATTTTAAAACTGAAAATATATTTTTAAGACTTTATATGTATTTATTATTAATTTAAAACTATTTAAAACTAATTAAAATGCTAAAAAATACTTTTTAAGCTAAGAAAATTATGGAAAAAATACTTTTTATGACTTTTATATTTATCTAAACCTAAGAAAATTGAAAACTTATTTTTTTGAAGCTTTTCTTAATTTTTTGTATTAAATGCTATTTAAAAAGGCTTAAAAACTAATTTAAAATAAGAAAAATAGCAAAACAACTTGGAAAAATCTGAAAATTTCAGGAAAATTATAAAATGATATTAGGAATATAAGAAAAATGGAAAAATAGGTGCTTGTGTGGAGAATTTAAGAACTGATGTAGAAGTGCTTATTGAAATAAGCACTTGATTAAGCAAATGGAGCACAACAAGCACCAAACTGAAATGGAAGCTACAATAAGCTAAAACAACCAAAATTCAACAAGATTCAACAAGCTACAACCTCTGGTTAGCAAGATGCAATGATTTGATGATAAGAGAAATAAGCTAAAAAACAGATTTTGGAACCAACTTTAAGCACTTGCAACTGCTTAACCAAGAAGCTAAACAGAAAACTAGAAATGTGGTTCTAAAGCCCACCAACCAGAGATCATTTACCCAAATTTATAGCTAATGAGGACAAGAGATGAATAAGTTATGGAACAAACAAAAACTGGCCAATGGACTGATGTTAACTGATGCAGCAGGACAGATAACTGGGGAAGCTAGTTTGAGCTTATTTAAAAGCTAATTTAATGAGCTAATACCAAAACCAGAATTGTGGACATGAAGACCACCTAGCTAACTGAAAATGTGCCAAATCTTAGACCTTAACTATCTGTAATGAACCTAATGCAGTTGCTTCAAGTTGTTAAGAAAACTGGTATAGACATAACTTTTGACTTCTGAAAATAGATTTGAAGTTTGACTATGTTGAGATTTGATCCAAAGTTTTGAACTGAATATGATGTTTAAAAGCTAATGGTGATTATAGCAAGCTAGTTCTACTCATTCTAAAGCTAATGAGCAAATTGCTACTCACTGATCATGACAGAAACAGATCCTAGATCAGTTTCTCAATGATTTTGACTTTTACATGCTACAAGTTCAAAAGTAAGACAGATATGAACTAGAGTAACCTAACCAAGCATGATGCAACAAATACCAACCAAGGAACTGACCCCAATATGCAATATAAACTACTGAACCAAACACACCTTTAAAATCTGTTTTGTAATTAAAATGCTCTAAACACTAAACCAGCTAGCAAGAAGGGTCAAACTAAGTTTATATAACCTAAATGTAACTACTTAAACAGGTTAAAACTACCAATGATCACAAATGCAAGAATAAGCATGAAATACAAAGTAGACTTGAAAATCAAAAGTGAAGTAACTACTCACAGGTTTCCAGCTGATTTGCAGACTAAACCAAACTCAAACTTAAACTAACCTGATCTATTTTAAACCCAAATCCAAGTCTGCAACACCAGTGATCATTTCCAAACCCAGATTAATGCTCAGTTTGACTTCTGTTGACCATCAACCATTTTTGCTTGAAAATGCAAGGTAAGCTTATAAAAAGCTTATAAAGATCTTGACTAAACTTTTTAAGCTTAAAACAAACAACCAATAACCTTGACAAAGGATTTTGAAACTGAAAATCTCAACAGTAGATATGAACTTAGGAACTTAAATAAAAGACTTTGATTGATATTCAAAACACATTACAAAGTTAATTTAACATAAATGTGATATAAAGAAACTGAAATTACACCTTTTTAACCTAAACTAAATCATTTGATTCAAAAACGACATTAAGGTAAATTAAAATAACTAACTACTCTTGAAATTGCTTCTTTCTTCTCTCTTTTATACTCCAAGAGCTTTCTCTTTCATCCCTCACTGTTTCCCAGCACTATTTTAGACCATTGGGTGACTTTTTGTGGATTTTAACCCTTTTTTCAATATTGGCGGGAAAGGTGGATTTAGCAGTGGAGGTTGAGTGAAGGGTGGAAGGAGGTAATTAATGTTATTTGGATGTAGTGGAGGAGGGGGGAACAAGGTGTGAGCTGGGGGGATGGAGAAAGAGTGTTGCAGAGGTGAAGCAGGACCAAGTGGAATAGAAATGGTGTTTGGCGCCAAAAGGGGTTAGTCAAACCTCTGTTTGACTTGGGCAGTATTATATTGGGGGGTTCACAATTGCAATTTGACAGGGGTCCAAGGTAGGTTCAAGGTCCAAAAATGTGTAAAAGGGTTTAATATTAATAGGGACCATTGTTGTCAATTCTGAAAATACAAGGACCATAACTGCCAACACTTCAAAGTTTCTTCCAAGGACTAATACTGACAAGCTTCAAAAGTACAGGGACCAAATCTGTCATTTTCACATTTTCCAGGGACTAATTCTGCCAATTTTGAAACTTGAAGGGCCATTTTTGTAATTTTCTCAAACTTTTGATATGTTTCACCAAAGGACTAAATTAGACAAGTTTTGATTTTAAAAGGACCTTTGGTGACTTTTACTTTTGAAATTATGTGCTCAGGGACTGTTTTTGATAATTTTGGAAACTTGGGGGACTAAAACTGCAATTTTTGCAAATTTGATATGTTTTTCATCTGATTTTGATATTTTTGCATTTAAAACACATAAAACACTGATTTGTGATAATTTTATCATTTTGAAGCATTTTTGAGTGTTTTCAGATGATTTTGCAGTCTAGATAGTACAAAAATGATGAGTATTTAGACACTCATCACACTGCTAGTGTTAGTGTTACATTTGATGTCCCAAATATTTCTCCCTTTCAGCCTTACCTCATGAATCCACTTGACCCATAGATATTCTTCGTTACTGATTACATTCCATAAATACTTAGCCATTAAAAATTCATTCCAATACCCAAGGTTTTTAATGCCTAGACTACCCTTATGTTTTGGTTTGGAGATGAACTTTCCAAGCTACTTTTGCTTTTCCTTTTGACAAACTAACTTGACACCATAAGAAACCATTGAGAATTTTGTCAATATCCTTCACCAATGCTTTATGAATAATGAATAATGATGTAATAGACTTGCATTGAAGCAAAGTACCAATGCAATGAGTTGTAGCTTTCCAGCATATGATAGCATCATGTTTTTCCAATTGTTGACTTTAGCATTAACTTTATCAATAAGAAACTTATAATCATTCATTCCTATCCGGTTTGTGATGAGAGGAACACCAAGATAATTCACTGGAAGCTTTCCAACTTTAAATGGTAAGATATCAAGTATTTCTGTCTTCACACTCTGAGTCACATTTCCAAAGAAAATTGTGCTTTTTCCCATGTTTGGCTTAAGACCAGAAATAACACTGAATTTGTTCAGCACATTCATCACCACTCTTACAGATTTAACATCACCATGGCATAGAACTAATAGGTCATCTGTAAAAAACACAAGTGAGATTTTCAAATCCTAACAACCCCAATAATACTTAAAGTTCTTGTCTTCATCGCATTAGTTGAGTGAAAAATTCCATTAAAAGAGTAAAAATATAAGTGGATATGAGATCTCCTTGTCTTAGTCCCCTTCCACCTTTGAAATATCCACAGTTCTCTCCATTTACACATATGGTGAATGCTACTGATCTAATACATATCATTATCCAGTCAAACATTCTTTTAGGGAAATCAAATAGATGAAGGATGTTTTCAATGAAGTTTCAATTGACAGTGCCATATGCCTTTTTAATATCAATCTTTAAAGCCACCCTTTTAGCACCATGTTTCCAATCATACCCTCTCAATAGTTCCTGAGTGAGTAAAATATTGTTAGTGATTTATCTTTTACGGATGAAAGCACTCTGACACGGGCTCACAATCTTACATAGAGTGCTTTTGATTCTCTTAGTAAGGATTTTGCTTATAATTTTATAGAGGAAATTGCAACATGCTATAGGCCTGAAGTCAGGAACCTTCATTGGAGTGTTAATCTTTGGGACCAAGGTGATCAGTGTAGCATTCACTTCTCCCAACATTTTACCACTATTGAATAATTCTTGGATTGAATTACATACATCGTTTCCCACGATTACCAAGCTTTAAAAAACTTTGATGTATATCCATCAGGCCCTGGTGCTTTGTTGCCACAAATATCAAATAGAGCTATGATGCAGGTTTTACTGACCAGGTTTTAATATTTATAAGTATCTCGTTATACTTATGGGCCTAATGCACTAACGGGCAGTGTACCCAATCATGTGTAGTGTAGTATTTGGTAAAACCGAGGTCGTCCCAAAAGCTATGTGAGCGGATTCTAATTAAGTCTAGGTGTCAAAGATTTTAAGATTGAAATGATTAATTAACTACTAAAGCAAGAAATGCAAGAAAGCAAATAAAGGCGAGGGTTGTGATTAATAAAGGAGAAGTTGCTAACCTAGTTACTCATCCTATGATGTTAAGTTCACGTTTAATTACTTCCAATTGCTTCAAGTGGGGTTTTAAGTCGCTAGGACAACATTTGGTCAGTTCGTCCTAACCTATCAGCAAAGGTTTCCACCGGAGATCAAGCTACTACCCTTGAAAGTCCAGTTGTTTTTAGTCCCCTAAGCCAAGTTATTAAGTTCCGCTACATTCAAGATTCATAACAATGAGTTCCCGGGCGCTAGCATCTTAAACACTCATCCCTAACTTCTTAAGTTCATCCAAACAGTAGGTGATCAGTTGGTCAAATCGCACAAGCGAAGAAGGGTCGTTAGTTGGTCAATTCTTACCCTTCCCACCCAGTCTACCTACTTAGGGTCAGTTGGTCATATCTCCTAAGCAACTAGAACTGCAGCCATTCAAAACTACCGAAACAAGGGTAGATACCAACAAACTATGCATGCATACACTAGAAACAATTATATGGAAGCAATGTATAACATAAACAAAACAATTAAGGAATCATAACTAGGCTAGCACCAGAGGTGCTTAGCCGCTCATCTTAACTGAAACAATCGATTCAATGTTTAACATATTGAAATACATGAATTAAAAGTAAAAGAAATAATAAATTGCTAACCCTTATCGTTAGGGAGTGATTTCTCCCTTGGAGATTGATAACATCAAATAGTCCTGAATATTAAGTGTTAATTTCCCCCGATAATGCTTGTAATTTATATCATTTATATGGATTTACGCTTGTTTTCCATTGTTTTCCACTTTCAGGTAAATTACGAGCATTGGAGCTAAAGAAACGCGGAACTGGAGAATTATCTAACGATTTATCACAGTATGCTATTTTGAAGAAGTTACGGCGTAACTCGTCTCTCACATTACGACATAACTATTGCGTGGCTCAGAAAACCAACTTATCATAAGGTTACAGCATAACTCTTCTCAAAGGTTACGACATAACTACATTAGGTCAAATGAGGTTCCACGCCGCTGTTACTTACGCCGTAACTACTGCATCTCTTACGACGTAACCGAGTTTATTGAAGACTACGGCGTAACCACTCATAAGGTTATGCCGTAACAAGCAGATCTAGTGCAATATTCGAAGAAATAGAAGGTTACGGCGTAACTCCTATATTGGTTACGCCGTAACCCAGATCTGGCCTATAAATACCCCACGAATTCCAGCATTTCTAATCATCCCATTCCACACACAACACTCAGAGAACGTGGGAAAAAGCTCAAGGCAGGTATAGAGGAGCATACGGAGCTGTCTCCAAGGGAGAAAGCACTCCCCTACGATAAGCATTAGCGTTTTATATTTCTTTTGCATGATTAATATGAGCAGCTAAGCACCTTTTAGTGCTGGCCTAGTTATGAATCCTTAATTGTTTTGTTTGCGTTTACTTTACTTTCGAACAATTATTTCTAAGTGTATGCATGCATAGTTTATTGGTAACCACCCTTGGTTCGGTAGTTTTGAATGGCGATAGAGGCCAATTGCCTAGGAGATATGACCAACTGACCCTAGGTGAGTGGACTAAGACGAGAAGGGTAAGATATGACCAACTAACGACCCTTTCTACTTGTGCGATTTGACCAATTGATCACCTATCGTTTGGATGAACTTAAGAATTAGGGGGTGCGTGTCTAAGTTCCTAACAGCCGGGCATTCACTATTATAAATCTAGCATGTAGCGGTACTTAATGACTTGGCTTAGGGGACCAGGAACAACAAGACTTATGAGGGGACACCTGACTTCTCCTGTGGTGGCATCTTTGCTGATAGGTTAGGGCGAATTGACCAAGTGTTGTCCTCTCGACTTTGACCCCACCTGAAGTAATTGGAAGTAAGTAGACGTAGACATAACTAGCTAGGAGGATTAACTAGGTTAGCACCACTCTCCTTTACTGATTTCCCTTTATCCTTTATTTTCTTTTATTTGCTTTATTCTGCTTTAGTAGTTTTAATAATTAAATCCCTATCGAAACCATTATTAATCTGTGACACCTAGACTTAGTAATAATCCAACACACATAGCTCTTGGGACGACCTCGGCTTTACCGATTACTACACTACACACGACCGGGTACACTGGCCGTTAGTGCACTAGGGTAGACCATAGGTATAAAGAGACACTATAAATATTAAGACCTGGTCAGTAACACCTGCATCAAGTTTTTGGCGCCGTTGCCGGGGAGTTATTTTAGGATTGATATTAAGTCTTTCATTTCGTTTTAAACTTTTCTCACGATCATATTTCAAGTCAGGTACCATGGAAGTTGTTAACATTGATGACCTCACTCTTGAGGAATATTTGGCATTAACAAGAGAAGAACAAGGACCAGGGATTGTTAGGCCAGCTATAGCTGAAGACGCTCAATTCGAAATCAAACCTCAATTCATGAGGGAATTACATGCAAATCCCTTCTTTGGAAGCATCAGTGATGATGCCCATGAATATGTAGACTACGTCGAGTACATTGTCAGCATATTCAAGATTCCCAAAGTCTCACACGATGCTATAATGTTACGAGTATTCCCTATTTCTCTTACGGGATCTGCAAAAAGATAGGTTGATCGATTACCTGCTAGGACTGTCAACACTTGGCCTATCTTAAAAAAGTGTTTCATTCAGAGATACTGTCCTCCATCAAAGACGGCTAAGCAATTGGAAGAAATCCATAACTTCAAGCAAGAGGGTGATGAAACGTTATACAAAGCTTGGGAAAGATACAACGAATTGTTATACAAATGCCCTACTCATGATCTCAACAACCAACAAAAGGTGAACGTCTTCTACAAGGGTCTGAACATCTCCTAACGACAAATGATTGATTCTCAAGGGCCGATTCCTAGTATGACACCCACTCGGGCTTTAGAAACTATTCCAAAAATGGCAGGCCACTCTCACAAATGGCACAATGGAGGGAGCAACCGAAGTAAGAATGGAGATATGGAAGGCCTTGCAGCAATAAACAACAAATTAGAAAGCCTTGGAAGAGAAATGAAGAAGCTCAAGGAAAATGTGCATTCCATTCAAGTAGAGCGAAATGGGACTCCACCTTCTAAAGAATGTTCCTCCAACAAAGAAGTTAAAAGGATCGGAGAAGTTAAATATAGAAGAGAATCCCCTTTCAAGAACAACAATAATAACGGGCCCAGATATCGAGAAAAATCCCCTGGGTTCTACACAAGAATCAACAACAATCCTCCTAAACCTAGCCTTGAAGAAATAATGCACAGGCACATCTAAGAATCTATGAATAAAGGAGATAAAATCAAGGAATGGATGGTCAAGGTGAAGGAGGACACCAATATGAACCTACGTAACCAAGATGCTGCGATTAAAAACCTCGAAACACAAATTGGGCAATTGGCTAAAAACCTTGAAACAAGTAATGCTAAAGCCATTGCCTGCAAGGACATATTTGCGCAAGATAAAACAAAGAAAGAGCAGTGCACATCCTCTATCACTAATGATATTTCCGAGATTAACTACCTAAGAGAGGATGATAAATCAGAAGACGACAAGGTCCTGCCAAGCCAACTTCCTGAAAAGCAGCAATACAAGGAAAGTTTTCTTCTCCCATGAACTATTGGTAACATTAAGATTCCCGCATGGCTGATTCCTCTAAAGTTGTGCCGAGGGGAATTGTGAATAATGTGCTTTTAAAAATTGGAAAATTTTTCTTCCCAACTGATTTTGTGGTTATTGACATGGGGAAGCAGGAGGCTTACAACTTAATTGTTAGAAGACCTTTTCTGGCCACTTGTAGGGCCCAGATTAAAGTTTTTGAAAAACAAATTTTTTTGGAACTGAAAATAAACGAATAACTTTTAGTATGAAAGAGCATTTAAAACCAAAAATTGAATGTTCAAAAAATGTTGATGTTGTTAATGTTCAATCGCTAGATCCCACTCCATACTCTAATCCTATTTCTGATGATAGTAGAGAGAATATTGATAATTGTAAGCAGAAACAGGAAGAAATTATCAATAGCATTGAGGAGACTCTGGTTCCAAACAAACATTTTAGCAACTCGATGTCAACCAAGGATAGCGAATCAGTGACAGCATGGTCACCATTTACTCGTCCTCAAAAATGTGAAAGAAAGGCGAATGAATGGATATACCCTCATAAGGGAAAGAGACATGATATGGAATTAGCATTGGAAGATTGGTACAAAATAAGATTTGGGAACTCAAAAATCCATGAGGGGCTATTTAAGCAGTATAAGTACAATAATCTCACTGACACAATAAACGGTGCAAGATCCGGCATCGGTATTACTAGCAGTCTTATTACTGAAGATGATGACTGGAGAAAATCATGTGATAAATGGCTTTCACATAAATTTGGAACATATGGCATCAGTAATTCTACAAGGAAAAAAAGGTTGGGCAATTGGATGAATGAGTGCCAACGAGTGGTGGAAGTGGGCCAGATCCAAAGGCCCCCATAGAAGCCCCGCGGCTCTGAGTCTAAATTAAAGACTCGTAAATAAAGAAAAGTGCTCTTTCGGGAGACAACCCGAATTATCCCTTTCTTTTGTTTTATTTCCATTTCTGTAGGGTTTTGTGTTTTTTAACTATTTTTGCAGGAAACGAGGAAATCATCTCAGTGGTTACACCGTAACCACTTGCTTTGCAGCTTATGACAAGTTTTTCCAGTTACGGCGTAACTCCCTCAAAAGAGTTACGACGTAACCTTCCTCTGCTTTAATTCTTTCATTTTAAAACACAATAACCTTGTATTAGTATTTTAAATGAACTTTGTGGGTATGTTCCCTGTAAACCCTCACGAGACTTCACTCGTCCACTTGGGACACCAAGTGGATTAAAAGGCTTGTTGCATATGCTAAATGCAACCGTTATTCCTACGAAAGTGATTAGGTTTGTTTTTCTTTTTTCATTTTTTCTTTTTAGAATTATGCTTGTCAGTATTGTGATATCAGGGATTGAAGTTTGTTCATGTAACATATAGGATTTCATAAACACATCAAACCACGATCAATAATAGGCGTACACTTGAAGGTTTTAGAGAGAGAAATAGCTAGAGGTTTGGGAACTTAGTGAGAGAAAATGAAAGTATTATTATGAGCTCCAACCCTCTACCTTGGGAGGTAGAGGGTATTTATAGTCTTACACAAATCGCCACCTACGGGCTGTGGATCAGGCATACAGTGGGTAAAGACCCGTCCGTCCTTCACGGTGTTACATAACTAAATACTACTTAACATTAAATAACTACGACTACGAGCATTCTAACGATTACACATACTTGAGGTGACCGACACTTTAATAACTGGATTTACTAAATCCTAACAATCTCCCCATAAGGGAGGTCACCCCAAATTACATTGAATACACACAGATATTACATTGAGATTGTTCTTGGATTCTTGTTAAAGTTCATTGCTCTGAAGCTCGTAGTCTTTGATTCTTCATTTTTGCATGTTTGGATAATCCAAGTGGAGGTCTTTAACTGATCCACGTGATAATGAGTTTTGAGCCAGCTTTGAGATCATCAGCCATATTAAATCTCTGAATCATCCTTTATTGTTGTATTGCCATTATGAGTTGTTGTGATTTTCGGACCGACATACTCACATTCTGGATCATGATTTCTTTTCATCAGAGTAGCGGAAGCTTTAGTTGATTCATGATATTGGCAGAAACGTAGCAGAAGCATGGAGTGATAATATCAGAGTCGTTGATGCACTTATCAAGATGTCTTTAGGAATTGAATGTGTTGTGTGAGCATGCGGCTATGGATTGACCTCTCTATTCTGATCAGCTGCAAATGTCAGGTGTCCCTGCATAAAACAGTTAGCAATAAAGCGCACAAAAGTGTCTTTGATCACTTTTGTTGAATTCAGGTACACGGCCCACGGTTCCCCGTTGATCAGTACAAGTACTGCCTGTGATCAGGTATAATTCCGAAGAATTTCCTTGACAGGGTTTAGCAGCTGCTCTAGCCGTTCTCAAACCGGAATGTCTCAAAGAAGACAACACGGAGTGAGTGAACTAGCGAATTGAGATTCACTGATTGATGAAAGTGATTTGAAAACAATCGTGTATTTAATATAAAGGTTTTGCAATACAACAAAGGTTTTATGAAAAATCAATTATCAATCATAAATATCCCTTTTGATTTTGAAAACATAATACACAGTTGATGTGCTAAAGAAAAGAATTTTAAGCACACCGACCGGTTTTTCAAAGATATCCATCAATCCATTTTCCTGGACAAGGAACGATTCAATAATGAGACGCTCCATTGATGAAGTCCAGATGACACAACAAGTCTTGGCAATACCACAAGGATAATGCGTAGGACTTCTCAAAATATATTCTCACATTCCACATTGTGTGAAACTGTGAGTCTTCAAGAATTAAGTGTCATAATGAGATTTATTGATGATCTCGTGGCTCTAGACTCAATTGTGCACATTTGATTTCCTATGTCGGAGACTAGGGAGAGGGTCTCCTTCTTCAATATCAACAATCTCTAGGAGAAAGTCAATAGATTATGTAGGTTCCCTGTGAGAATGAAACAAGCCCTTTTAAGAGGAACTTGAGTAGCTTGGGAAGTTAGTGCAGTGTGTCACTGGGTCCATGACGTCTTGTCTTCAATACCAGTGTTAACTTGGTAACCACCAGTAGCATATGTATTGAACCCGGTTTCTGCCCTAAGGTTGAATTATTGGAGGGCTATTTCTTTTCACCCTTTTCACATTCCAATTCTTTTTCATTCTTCAACCCCTTCAGTGCTTACCGAGACTTCATAACTAGAACCTTGTTGGGTTTATTCCAGTAATAGCTCTGTCTTAGTCCGCACTCTTCCCATTTCTCATTTTTCTCCTTTTTTCATCATACCTAAGGACTTTTACACTATCTAGTGGATTGTCCCTGGGTAGATCCCTTCGGTTCTGGCAGATCGTGGGAACGAATACCTAACCTAACCATCCTTATATCACCATACATAAAGTAAATTTGGTCGGTCTATTTGGTATTGTTCATCTGCCGTTGAAACCAATTGAAAACCATTTGAAAAATCAATCCAGATACTTGTGATATATTATCAAAGCATTTTGTACCTATATTGTTTTTGATATTTTTAGAAAAAGAGCTCCCCCTCAACATGTGCATCGTGTATTTGAAATCTTTTTGGCACACGGAGGCAAGAGGAAGAATTAACTTCTTTGATTACCATTTTCTAAAAGATATCAACATCACTTCCCTGATCAAATCAAGTAGATAAAGTATATTGGGGAAGGATGAGGTTTTTATAAGTTTGCTCCCCCTCAATATGTGCCTCGAGGTTTGAAAGATTTTTGCACATATTAGAAGGAACCTGCACTTAGAGACAAATCAATCATGTTTCAATTCTTTGTGGTTTTAAAAGGATGCTCCCCCTCAACATGTGCATGGAAAATTTGAAATCGTTTGGTACATGTGGGAAGGAAAGCTTGCTAGACACTTGTGAATCCATTTATTGAATCATCAGTTTAAATCCAATTTAAATCACAAATTCTCCCCCGATCACAATTTTCAAATCATCTGAGATTTGTGATCTCTATAGATTTAAATTGTTTTTGAAAGCTTTTAAGGAGAATTATGACTTGCTTATGAAAACATTTAACCGATAAGGATCACTTATGAGACTTTAAACTCCAATAAAATGCATGAATATCTTTTGAAAACATGGCAAATGACCTTCTGATTTAATTGAAATTATTCTCCCCCTCAATCAATGACATAAGTTGTTGATTGAGAGATCGAGATTTTGACCGATGTCAAGTCCAAGTGAATTTCAAAAATTTAGTCCAGAAGAATTTATAGAAGGAAAAATATTTGTGAAAGAAACAATTGTCCTTTTGGTGACAAACATTTGTTTTTAGAATCAGAGCATGAGATTTGAAACATACGTTACAGCATTGCTCTGTTCTTTCATTAAAAACGGGTTATAGACTGAAAACATTTTATATATTTTTTTTTAACATTCGGACAACATCTAAAGACCCGTATCATTCTTTGAAGGACAACACAAAATCCGTAGATGATATCGAATAAGAGAAAGAAAAAAAACATGACAAACTAACAATATTTTTAGGGTTTTTTTTTTTTTTTTTTCAAAATTTTCTAATTTTTATGGATTTTTGAAAGTTTTATATTTTTTTATTTGCTTTTTTTTTTGTAGATTTTGAAATTTTGTATTTTGCTTTTCGAATAAATATTTACAAGAGATGGATGAAGAAAGACCTTTACTCCTCGTCTTCTCTTGAAGACGTTTGAGTGTTTCCTGTTGTAGACTCTTTAGACCAAGTCGTGGAAGGATAAACTCAAAACGTTCTCTAGGAAGAGCTTTGGTGAAGATGTCTGCTAACTGGTATTCAGTTCTCACAAAATAAAGTTCTCCCACACCGTTTTCTACTTGCTCCCTGATGAAATGATGTCGAATGTCGATGTGCTTTGCTCTTGAGTGTTGAATGTTGTTGCATGAGAGAGCAATAGCAATTTTATTATCACAGTACAGAGGGATTTTGTTGAATTCAAAGCTATAGTCAGATAATTGGGATCTCATCCATAAGATTTGAGCACAACAAGATGACATGGCTATGTATTCAGCCTCTGTAGTGGATATCGAAGTACTCATTTGTTGCTTAGAAGACCAGCTCACAAGCTTATCGCCCAAAAACTGAGCACCTCCAGACGTACTTCGACGTGTATCTGGACATCCTGCATGATCAGCATCTGCATAGGATGTTAGTGACATACCGGTGTCCTTCGGGTACCAAAGTCCCGTATTGATGGTTCCTTGGAGATACCGAAAGACCCGTTTAACCGCTTCAAGGTGCTTTTTGGTAGGCTTAGCTTGATATCTAGCACACATGCAAACAGCGAACAGAATGTCTGGTCTACTGGTTGTGAGGTACATCAGGGATCCAATCATACTACGATATTTCGTTTGGTCTACCATGATCCCTGAGTGGTCCTCATCCAGTTTAGTACGCTTTATCATGGGAGTGTCAACAGAGTCACAAGAATCAAATCCAAATTTCTTTAAAATCTCATTTGCATATTTAGATTGATTTATAAAAATGCCTCCAGGACTTTCTGAAATTTGTAATCCCAAGAAAAATGACATTTGTCCCATCATTGACATTTGAAATTTGGAACCCATTTCATTTGAAAAACGGTCACATTCATTGGGGTCAGTCGAGGCAAAAATAATATCATCAACATATATTTGAACGTGAATTAAATGTTTGCCTGACTTTCTGGTGAACAATGTCGGATCAATTGCTCCTTTGCTGAATCCAGTAGATAGAAGAAACTTTGATAGCGTATCATACCATGCCCTTGGAGCTTGTTTCAAACCATAAAGAGCCTTCCTCAAGCGATAGACATGAGTAGGATGCTCTGGATTCACAAAACCTTCAGGTTGGCAGACGTATACGACTTCTTTAAGATCTCCATTAAGAAAAGCCATCTTTACATCCATCTGATATACTACCATATTCTTACTAGCAGCATTAGCCAGGAAGATTCTGATTGCCTCGATACAAGCAACTGGAGAAAATGATTCTTCAAAGTCAATACCCTCCTCTTGACGGTATCCTTTTGCAACCAATCGAGCCTTGTTCTTTAAAACATCACCATGCTCATCAGGTTTTACTTTGAAGATTCACTTTAGAGCAATGATCATAGCACAATCTGGAGCAGGTACTAATTCCCATACATCTAGTCGATCAAACTCATGAATTTCTTCTTGCATGGCATTGAACCAGCTGTCTTCATTCATGGCGGTTTTAACATCTTTTGGTTCAACCTTAGAGAGTACGGAGTTGAAGAAGCACCATAAGGCATCGGTTGCAAGTTGTTTCCGAGTGGATACTGGACGAGAGGGGTTTCCAATGATGTTGTCCAATGGATGATCATGTGTCCATTTTCTAAGGTGTTCATGTGGTTGTTGTTGAGGAATTGAAGTCGCAGAGTCGATATCTCCTGAAGAAGAAGGTTCTGATGATGATTTATGAGCAAATATGTTCTCAAAGGGGGCATCTTCAGGAGTAGCAAAGGGATTATCTCTATCATTGGTGCCAGAAACAATTCCATGATGCACACTCGATGATAGATGATTTGTTGATGATACAGAATGATCAGCAACATGCGCTTCTTGACTTAATGACATTGAAACTGAAGGGTTAACTTCATTAACAGGGATAGGAGCAGCCTCTGTTGATGGAATTGACAGACAATTAGCAATTGGCTCATTGTGTTCATCAATCATTGGATCAAATAATTTATTCAAATCATCTTCTGAAGGAGGTACATAAGGAGTTGCTGGTGGGGGATTTGAAACAAGAGTAGAACTGATAGGACTACTTGATAAAGGTTGAAATGCGGGTCCAGAACTGGATTGTCCTGGAGCCATTTGCCCGGTCAGCTCATCGAATGTGACGTGAATAGTTTCCATGATATCTCGAGTTCTTTTGTTGTAGATTCGGTAACCCTTCTTGTTTGATGCATAACCTACAAAAACTGCAATGTCCGCCTTAGCTCTTAATTTACATAGATCTTGACCGTCATTCGTAGGATAGCACAAAGCACCAAATACACGAAGGTAGGAGAGATCAGGTTTTTGTTTAAGGACAAGTTCGTATGGAGTTTTTTCATGAGAGGTGTGTATAAGGGAACGATTCTGGGTGTAGCAAGCAGTGGCAATGGCTTCAGCCCAGAGAAACATTAGAACCTTTGAGTAAATCAGCATTGTTCTTGCGGCTTCCACAAGAGTTAGATTTCTTCTTTCAACTACACCGTTCTGTTGAGGAGTTCGTGGAACACTTCTTTGATGACTGATTCCAACACTTTCATAAAATTGACTCGAGTCTTTGTTAACGAACTCTGTGCCATTGTCTGTTCGAACAATTCTAACAGTATAGTTAAGTCGAACTTGAAGCTGCTTGATAAGTTTGATGATGACATCTGGAGTTTCATCCTTTGTCCTCAAAAACTTTACCCAAGTAAATCGAGAGTAGTCATCAACAACGACTAGAATATATTTCTTCCCATTTATCGTTTTCAGTCTCATTGGTCCGCACAAATCCATATGAAGGGTATGAAGAACTTCCATTACTGAGTTAGTGGGTTTAGGTTTGTGGGCATATTTCGTGCTTCTACCCAATTGGCATGCTGAACAAAGATGATCTTTCTCATATTTCAATCTGGGTAAGCCTCTTACTAGGTCCTTTCTAGACAGATTATTAATGGTGCCGAAGTTCAAGTGATTGAGACGACGATGCCATAACCATGACTTTGTTTTAGAGGCCTTTGATAGCAAGCAAATTGGAGAGGACTTCATCATATCTTCAATAGAGATGGTGTATAGGTTTGAACCACGTGTACCTCTTAACAGTTCCACCCCATCAACTTCTCTAACGAAGCAGGTATGTTTTCTAAAAGCCACTTCTAGATCAGAATCACAGAATTGACCAAAAGAGAACAGATTATGACCAATACCTTCTACATAATATACCCTGGAGATTACACTTTTACCCACAACATAGTCTCCATAACCCATAATTGCACCAAAATGGTCGTTCCCGAATCCAACAGTCCCGATGAATTTACTCACGAAGTTCATGAGCAGCGAGCGATCTCCAGTCATATGCTTGGAACAGCCTGAGTCCAGGTACCACAGAACGATTTGAACGATCTGCAGTTGAACACAGACAAGAATGGATAACTGGATAATTAGGATCCCCATGCAATAATGGGTTCCATTTGGTTAGTGACAGTGATTGGAACACGCACATCAGAAGCAGAATCAATGGAATCATTAGTGATAGATGCAGTACTAGTGTGCAAATTAGACCTATTCAAAGTATGTTCACTTCTTAAAGGAATAGTTCTACCTGTTGGCATCCATTTCCTAATGGCCATTGACTTAGTTGATTTAGGGGACATCTTATTAAGATTGAACTTGTGGCCAGTAGGTATCCACTGATAACCTATGTTACTAAATTTTCTTCCTGTGGGTTTCCAATGTTTTCTAACCTTCTTTCGCCATTGCTTTCTAGCCTTCTTAGCTTGATTTTTTGCATTAACTATCTTAACAGGGCATTTAATAACATTGCTCAAATCATTCACAACACATTCAAGATTAGTAACAGAAATCACGCAATCATCATTACATGTTTTACGAAAAGTAGCAGAATTCGCATTAGTTACAGTACGCTTAGAGCTAACACTAGAATTAACACGATTCGTTTTATTCAAATTCTCCCTAAGGTGATCTTCTACTTTCTTCCACTGAACATTCGTAGCTTGCAAGGTCCTATCATTCTTTGTGTTGCCTTGAGGCTTTGACCTGCTCGCTTTGGTGTCAATTTTTACTCATGTAGAGGGAATTGGAACATTAGTTGGTTTTGCTACTTTTTGCATTTCAGGGTTAGAAGTGCTGGGATCTGAACTACTTGAAGGCACACTAAAGTTCACATTCATATTATTGGGCATCGAATGAATTGCATACTTGGTACTAGGCATAGAACAAGGAATCAAAGCATTAACTTTCTCCCCTAAGGATTTAGGGCATATTGTGATTAAGCATTCTAGAAGTTCTTGAGATCGTTTGGCATATAAGCATGCATGCCCAATTGCATTATCAAGTGGTTTCTCTAACTTATCCTCTTCTACAATCTCACGGAGACATTCTAGACTATCCTTAAGGTATGAAAAATATGTTTGAATAGCAAGTTTGTTATTCCTAAGATAAGGAGGAACATATTTCACAGACAAAGCATATTTATTAGAAGCATTCACCTTTGATATATCATTCTCCCCATTGGTCATTGGCATTTTCCCTTTTACCTGACTCTTCAGATTCTCAATTTCCTTTTGCAATAAAGCTATTTTTTCATTATTTTTGTTGCGAGTGACTTTTATTGATTCAAATAACTCATTGAAATGTTGTTTAACTTTTTTATTTTCTTCTAGAAAACTCTCATTTTCCTTTTGTAAAGCATTAACCAAGTTTTGAAGATGAAAATTTTGAGAGTTTTGAGAATCCAAAGAAGGTGGCATTTGGGAACCAGTCACATGGTTTTTTTCACCCTTTAATTGAGAAATTTAGGTTCTCAATTTTTTGATCGTGTTACAATGAGCTCGAATCTGTTCATCACGTTTGCTAATTTCAAAAACTGCATCAAACTCTGGAACATCTGAGGATATCTTGATGTTTGAGGTTTTAACATTTTCTTTGAGATGTTGATATTTTAGTTGTAAATCAAAATGTTCAACTTCCAACTTAGAAAAGTGTTTTACCAAATTATCGTGATCATCCTGTTCAATTTTCTCATTTAGTTTCGAGTTTTTTATTTCAAGCTCAATGACACGATCATGGGAGACTTTCAAAGCAACAGATAATTCATGAAATTGAGAAGCAGTAATGGAGTAATTAGTAGCAGTGTAGAACACATCTTGAGCAACACATTGAGAGATCAAGTTCTCATTTAAGATATGAAGATTCTTCCTTTTAATTTCATTATATTTGAATTGTTGTTCATAATTACTGACCTCAATTATCATTGCATCAAATTCCTTTTCCATTTCTTTAATCTCTAGGTTTATCCCCTTTTGAAGACTCTCAAATTGACCTTTTAATTGCTTAAAGAAAGGCATGACCTCAGTTAAATAGCATTCCTTAGTTTGCTCAAAACCCCTTTCCCCTTCAGTTATCTCAGTAGGTGTGATTCTCTTTTTACACGTTTTCTCAAAATCAGCAAATAGTTGGTAAACTACATAAACGCTGATTAAGGTCTTGCTATTAGTGGCAATGGTTCTAGGAACTAAATGCATTGGTGTATTCGGAGGATACACAGTCACTGCAGGCATTTTCCTAAGGGGAGGGTTTGTTTCAGCAAGTGCTTCTACTTTTTGCTTATCCATGTCTTTCTTCCAAAACACTTGTTTGGGTGTTAACAAAGTTTGAGGCTTAAACTTGTTCAAGGAAATCCAATTTCTCAATGCAACTAGGTTTCTGTCTAGCTTTCAGAATCTCATTGCCATCATAGATTACATTTTGAGCAGCTTTTGCTTTCTTACCATACTCAGGGTTGGATTCCTTTATAATGGGAATGCTATGCTTATTGCTTAAGACTCTATGCTTAGTGATCATGTGAGCAGTCTGAATGGTGTTCCCTTGTATGTACAACTTTTTTTCAAGCTTGTTTTTCAAAGTTTTTTGATTGGAAAAGTCATTCAAAAGTTTTGATTCCTTATCATTAAATTCTTGTTTAAACACTTTAACATTATCTTGAAGCTCTTGCTTTTGCTTAATAGTTTTAGAAAGCTTTTCTTGTAAGGAGTTTAACTCTTGTTTTAACACTTCTTCTCTAAAATTACTTTTTCTGATAATTGTACGCATTTGTTTATCCAACTCCTGCTCACGAGTAGTTAACTCAAACTTAGCACGTTGTTCATAAATGGAAACTTGTTCTTTATAGGCATTTAGCTCAGAAACAACTGAATCATCAGGGGCACATGTAGTGTATTCATAAAAAATATAGTCATCATTGACTGCAGAAGATGTGTTGGGAATTATGTGAAATCTGGATTATGCTGAACTTAATGCCGAAGTGTTTCTACTGAAGATGAAGTAGATTCTGCCGAAGACATAATCTGCTGAAGTATAATAGTTATTAGTTTGTTTCTGCGGAAGCGTTTATTCCGTGTTTAGTTTATTTAGTGTGGATATACATGAGCTTTATTAGGAAGTGATTGTGTATATCTTATTTAGTTTTATGATTATACGTTTCTTGGGAAACGGTTTAGCGATATTGTTTAGGGTTCCTTATCTATAAAAGGAACACATTAGAAAGAGTTATGTACCGATTGGAAAATTCAGTTTTAGTTAATATAAAGATCCATAGAGGATCAAGAAGTTCTTAGTTATTTGTTACTTGTGTTTATATTCCGCTGATAAACATTAGTAGTAGAGATTGTCTTTTATTGTGCTTGTGATTACATAGGCATACATAACGATCCACGAGCTCAAGATCTATCAAGGTCTTTGTTTGTTTCAACAAGTGGTATCAGAGCCTCGTGAGAGTCTCTACGATACTAAGGACAAGCTTTTTCTAAACACCCATACAACCATAACAAAATCATCATGCCTGGTTCAGATGTTGATACTGAACTCACCAACAACCAAAACTCCACCCATCTGCAACAACTAAGTCTCTCTAATAGCAATGCCAAGTTTCCTTACCTTAAAAGGGAGGAATATGATCTTTGGGCTATGAAGATGCAGAACTGGATCTCCAACATTGATTGGAATCTATGGCAGATAATTATGAAGGGGAACAGTTTGAAGAGAACTACCACGGATGCTGCTGGTAATATGATGAATGTTCCTCCCAAAACTGCTGAAGAGTTGCTGGCAGTTCAGAGAGAAACAAAGGTCAGAACTATTCTTCTGCAAGCTATTCCTGAGGATCACTTGAGTGATTTTCACTTCATGCAAGATGCCAAGGATATATGGTTAGCAATTAAGGCGAAGTTCGGTGGGAATGAGGAGTCTAGGAGACTGAAGAAGTCCATGCTTAGACAACAGTTTCAGGACTTGCAAATCTCTGAAGAGGAAGGAATTCACAAGGGCTATGATAAGTTTCACAAGATCTTAAGTCAGTTGAATCAGCTACAGGCAAAGCCGGATAATGATGACTGTAACTCTAAGTTTCTGAGGTCATTACCTCCATCCTGGCTACATGTAAGCATAGCTTTAAAAGCTAAAGGTGGTTTGGACATGATGACCTTTGATGAGCTGTATAACAAACTTAAAGCTCTTGAACATGATGTAAGAAGCCCTTTTCGATCATCTTCTACTGCTAGTCATACCGCATTTGTTGGAGCCTCTACTCCAAAGTCTAGCTATGGTCCAAGCCCATATCCATCATCATCTAATGCTGCTCCTTCATCGAGTTCTCACTCTAAATCAAGCAACATTATGGAAGATGTACTTGGATCCTTCTTTGCTGATTATGATCCTCAGCAGGAACTGGCTTATGAGGATTTTGATCAGGTGGACCCGCTTGAGATGGAAGAGATGAAGCTGAGGTGGAAAGTGGCCATGCTTTCCATGGATATCAAGACCTTTGAGCGCAAAGCTGGCAGAAGGTTTGGATTCAAAGGACGTGATCCAGCAAGGTTTGACAAGAGGAAGGTTAAATGCTTCACATGCCAACAGATGGGTCACTTTTCTAGAGAATGCAAAGACAGGAAAGCTGGTGATGAGACAAGATACTCTACTTATCAGCAGTATCAGAAGGAGGCAGGAACTTCAAAGGGATCAACTGCTTTGGTCACTCTTGATAGCAATGTAGACTGGAAGCAACATGAGGAGGCTGATAATGATGGTCCTGATAATGTTGGGTTGATTGCAAGCTGTACTTCAGAGGATAGGCATGATCAGATTGCCTTGATGGGCATCTCTCAGGTACAAAACTGTGTGTTTGGTTGTAGTGAGCGTTATAATGAACTCAAACAAGCTTATGATATTATGGAACCAAAATATAATGAATGCTATGTGGAAGTAGAAGCTTATAAACAGGCTTTAAAAACTCTAGAAAGACAAAAGGTTTGGTTACAGAAGAATGAAATAGCTTATGATGAAAAAATAGGTGTTTTAGAAAGAGATCTCGAATGTGCTACAAATGAATTAAAATGGTCTGAGAAGTTAAGAGCAGATGTAGAGTCAGAAAATCTAGAGCTTAAGGAGAAACTTAAGGAGGAAATTGCTAGGAATAATGAATGGATGATGAATGGTAATAAGTTGGCTAGTCTCATTTATAGCAGTCAAGCTCCCAATTCTACAGTGGCTTTAGGTTTTAAGAAATATGTAGGCTTAGAAGCTAGGGATGACACACGTAAATCTACACCAGCAGGCCTAGCTAATTTTGTGAAAGAAGGTGACCTACATGCCGTACGTGGACCAATTAGAGGTGAGCATATGCCCATTGACCTTTCCACTCTTAAAGACTTTGATGGCTCACACCATCTGTATGGCAAAAAGTCAAGAGACATGCCAGACCCTAATACTTCTACTAATGACTTTGTCTCTTGTGTTAACAGCGACAAGTCCTCCAAGTAAGGGTCTACAGAGTGTGATTCAAATGACAAGTCTGACCTTCCCAAGTTTTCACCCTTGCCTACACCCAAGACTACCTATAAGCATGACAGAGTTGCTGCCAAGGAATGCACTTCCAAGACAGTTTCCTCTGAAGACTTGCTTTTTAATACTTTGCATAATAATACTGTTAAAAACAATTCTTTTCATGGTTTTGGTTTGAATACTTCTGCTTGTAAGAATACTTCTTTTGGTTTGAATAAATCTTCTCTTCAGAATAAATGTTTTGTGTGTGGAAGTAAATCTCATTTAATTAAGGATTGTGATTATCATGAGCAAAGAATGAGTAGGTGTGGTGATTCTAGGCATACTAGACCAATGTGGACCAATGTTAATGCTATACCTCCTTATGTTCCACAAGCTACTAATTATAATACTTCTTTTCCTTGGAGAAGATCAATTGGAAAACCATATGTTCAACCAACCAGTGAATATTTTAAAAATGGTTTTTGGCCTAGATATGTTAACCCTATGACTGATGGGAGAGGGTACTGGGATACTGCTGTCAAGACCTCAGCAGGTTGTTCTTGGAATAAACAGGGACCTAAGTTTCATTGGAAACCCAAGAACAATAGTGGATCTTATACTTCTACATGGCATAACTCATATGATCCACAAGGCAGGTTCAAGTCAGCAATGACTTGAGCCTCCATAGTGTACTAATTCTCTGTATATTTTTGTTGTTGTTGTAGGATCATCCCCTTAAGCATAAAGATGTTGGAATTGTTGACAGTGGTTGTTCTAGAAGTATGTCAGGAAACAGGGACATGATGCATAACTTTATACCCATTGAAGGAGGAGGCAATGTAACCTTTGGAGGAAGTGATGGACGAATTACTGGAAAAGGGACCATCAAAACACCTCAGCTGGACTTTGAGAATGTTTACTATGTTAAGGAACTTCAACACTTCAATTTGTTTTCAGTCTCACAAATATGTGACACTAAGAACAAAGTACTCTTCACAGAGGATGAATGTCTTGTGCTGTCTAAAGACTTCAAACTCCCAGAAGATACTTCAATTCTACTGAAGGTTCCTCGAAGTCATAATCTTTATACATTCAACTTAACTAATGTCCAACCAGCAGGTGACTTAACATGTTTGGTGGCTAAAGCATCTGTGGATGAGTCCACCAAATGGCACAGAAGGATGTCCCATGTCAATTTCAAGACCATCAACCAGCTCTTTAAGCTGGGCCTCGTTCAAGGTCTTCCTGCCAAAGTGTTCACCAATGATCATAACTGTGTTGCATGCAACAAAGGAAAGCAGCACAGAGCCTCATATAAAGGTGTTCCTGTTACAGCAGTAACCATTATTTCTGAACCTCTTCAGCTGCTTCATATGGATCTGTTTGGTCCAACTAAAGTGAGAAGCATTGATCATAAATATTTTTGTCTGGTGATCACTGATGGATTTAGCAAATTTTGTTGGGTATTCTTTCTAAGGACCAAAGATGAAACATCTGAAATATTGAAAGATTTCATTACCCTTATTGAGAATCAGTTGAACAAGAAGGTGAAAGGAATTAGGTGTGATAATGGTACAGAGTTCAAAAATGCCATTCTAATAGAACTCTGCAGGTTAAAGGGAATCAAAAGGGACTATAGCACTCCAAGAACCCCTCAACAAAATGGGGTGGCAGAAAGAAAAAATAGAACCTTAATAGAGGCTGCAAGATCAATGCTAGCAGACTCTAAACTTCCTACCATGTTTTGGACTGAGGCGGTTGGTACAGCTTGTTATGTACTCAATAGAGTGTCCATTACTAGACCACATCTTAAAACACCATATGAACTTCTTTTTGGAAAAGTTCCTGTTATTCATTACCTTAAACCGTTTGGCTGCCAAGTGACTATTTTGAATACCAGTGATCCTTTGGGCAAATTTGATGAGAAAGCTGATGATGGTTACATTGTGGGGTATTCTGCTCATAGTAAGGCATACAGAGTTTACAATGTATCTGCAAAGAAAATTGAGGAGACATTGAATCTGAGGTATCTTGAAGACAAGCCTAATGTTCAAGGACAGGGTCATGTTTGGTCATTTGATCTTGATTACTTGACTGATTACTTGGGTTATGCTAGACATAAGGCTAATCAAAATGCAGATTCTGAAGCATCTCCAACTACTAATGCAGACACTTTGGATGCTCATTCTGACAGTGGGTCTGATGATGAACAACCCATTGTAGTGCCTTCCTTCTCTCCTAACAATTTTTTAGGTGACACTTCTAAAGATTATACTGATGTGGGTGAAGATGAATTCTATTATGCTGAGGACCTTGCCAGACTGAAGAAACAAGAGTATGCAGCCAATTTAGATGCTGAGAGGAATGTTGAAGAAAGTTCAAATGAAGCACTCAGCAGAAACTCCAATTCTGCTGAAAAGGAATCTGTTTCTCCTCACCTCTTCAATTCGGCTGAAAGACATGTTGACTCTACTCCTATTTCTACTAAAGTGTCAACAGACCTTGGAGAACCTTATACAAGGTTTCCAAAACCTTCAGATCTTGGTCATCATCAACCTAAAGCAGGCATCTTCAACACACCTTCCTATGATACTGACTTTGAACCTACTGTGACTAATCTTGATTCCTCAATTGATGTCAACACCACCACTACTACAAGGATCAACAACGTTAATCCACAGTCTAATATAATTGGTGATCCTAATGCACCTGTTAGAACAAGAGGTACTGTGGCGCGTTCTAAATATGGACAGGTGGCTTTTGTCTCTTATGTCTCAAATCAGCAGAGAGACAATCACACAGACTATCAACATTGTCTGTTTGCTTGTTTTCTCTCACAAGTGGAACCAACCAGTGTTACTCAGGCTCTTGAAGATTCAAGTTGGCTTGAAGCTATGCAGGATGAGATGCAACAATTTCAAAATCAGCAGGTTTGGATATTGGTACCACTACCTGATGGTAAGTATGCTATTGGGACAAAATGGATTCTGAAGAATAAGAGAGATGCTCGAGGTGTTGTCATTAAAAACAAAGCCAGATTAGTTGCCCAGGGTTATAGACAAGAGGAGGGGATCGATTATGATGAAGTGTTTGCACCAGTGGCAAGAGTTGAGGCTATACGGATTTTCTTAGCTTATGCATCCTATATGGGCTTTATGGTCTATCAAATGGATGTTAAAGGAGCATTCTTGTATGGTGAAATTGAAGAGGAGGTGTATGTCACTCAACCTAAAGGATTTGAAGATCCAGATCATCCTAATCATGTTTATAAGGTAGTCAAAGCTCTCTATGGACTACATCAGGCACCCAGAGCCTGGTATGCTAGGCTCTCTACATTTCTGCTGAAACACGGTTACAGAAGAGGTGCAATTGATAAGACTCTTTTCCTAAAGAAGAATTCCACTGACATAATTCTTGTGCAAGTGTATGTGGATGACATTATTTTTGGATCCACAAAGGAAGCTTGGTGCAGGGAGTTTGAGGAGCTTATGAAGGGAGAGTTTCAGATGAGTGCAATGGGAGAGATGACTTTCTTTTTGGGTCTTCAAGTTCAGCAGAAACCTGATGGTATCTTTATCAGTCAGGACAAATATGTGAGGGACATCTTGAAGAAGTTTGGTATGGAGGGTGTAAGGACTGCTACTACACCTTATGAAGCTCCAAAGACAAAGACCAACAATGAAGCTGATCTACCTGTGAATGTTCATTTGTACAGGTCTATGATTGGGTCTTTGATGTATTTAATAGCTTCCAGACCTGATATTACTTTTGCTGTGAGTGTTTGTTCGCGACATCAAGTTACTCCACTGACTTCCCATCTCAATGCTGTTAAGAAGATCTTTAAGTACCTTAAAGGCCAACCTTTTCTAGGTCTTTGGTACCCAAAAGAGTCTCCTTTTAAGTTGGAAGCATATAGTGATAGTGACTATGCTGGTGCTAATCTGGATAGGAGGTCCACCACTGGAGGTTGCCAATTCCTTGGAAAGAGATTGATTTCTTGGCAATGCAAGAAACAAACTGTTGTGGCTACCTCATCTACTGAAGCAGAGTATGTGGCTGCTGCTAATTGCTGTGGACAGGTTCTTTGGATTCAAAATTAGTTGTTGGATTATGGGTATAATTTCATGAACACAACAATTTTTATTGATAATCAAAGTACCATATGCATTGTTAAAAATCCAGTTTTTCACAGTCGAACAAAACATATTGAAATCAGGCACCACTTTATAAGAGATGCATATGATAAAAATTTGATAAATGTGGTCAAAATTGATACTGATGATAATGTGGCAGATCTGTTAACAAAGGCTTTTGAAGGACCAAGGTTTCAACACCTTGTGGTCCATATTGGCATGCTTAACCCTTAACTGCAAAGTTTAAGGGGAGGCATAGGCCTCAGGGGAGGCATATGCCTCAGGGGAGGATTTGTGTATAACTTTGCATTTTGCTATGTAATTTTGTATATTTGGTTGATTTTAACTAACTCTAACCTGCTAATGTAATTTTAGTGTGTTTCTTTGTTGGTTTGTGTATGTTTCTGTGTTTGTTTTGCAGAATGGTTGTCCCTGATCAGTTGAGATATGGTCAAGAAAGCTTAAGCTTGTTTCTACTGAATTCATTGTGCTGAAGTGTGTTATTTGTTTCCTCTGAAGTTGAAGTACTGAAATTAGATGATTCACTCTAAAGAAGTACAGAAGCAAATAGATCATTCATTCATTCAAGAAACAGTTTACAGCTTACAGATTACAGAGTACTGGCAACATCAAAAGCATCTACATGATCTAATAGTCCTAATCTATTACATATCATCCATTCCAACATCTAAATTGCAGTGAAGATGAGAACGATGAGTATGACTGCTCACATCTTTTGGCACTAAATGCTGGCTATGCCTTTGTGATGAGCATAACCAACCCTAACAGATGCTAAGGATCAAAATGGAGAGGATGGATTGATGAAAACGAAGAAGCTGAAGCTGATTGCGGTAGAGAGATGAGAAGGAAAGATTTTCATTTGCGCATCATCTACTCTTTCCATCATACAACAACTTACATCATTTTCCTTTTTCCGTTCCTCGATACGATATGTGATGATGCACCAAAACCTGATGCAGAAAGACCAAGAACCACCTTTCTACCCATAGGAAGTGGTGGATTCCTAGCTCGAGGCCTACATTGAGGCTGAGGTGCTGTAGGTTGGGAGTAAGATGTTCCCTCCTTATAGGAATCATCAGAATCTTCAGCAGATACACTTGGTTTCTCAACACTTTTATCTTATGATGAGGAGAGAAAGGGTGACTTCTTTGGTAGTGGATATGGTTTTGGAAAATAGTGAAACCATGGATTAGTATCTTCACTAGATGATGATGAGGATGTTGCTGTGAGATCTATGATCTCAGGTTTGGAACTCATGGTTTATTATGGCTAATTTTGAAGTATTGGTGGAATTAGGGTTTGAAATTATATTTGGGGGTTTTTGATGAAGAAGTCAGTGTGCATTGGGATTGTTTTATAGCCGGGTTCAAGTGGTAAGAGAATTAATGTGTGTGGGTGAAACAGTAAAAAGATATTTACTGAAACTTCTTGGAGAAGTATTCTGTTTCTGCTGATTGTTCTACTTCAGCAGAATGGTTTTCGTTTCTACCGAAGTTATAAGTGAATGCGAGTAAGAGTAGGAATCCACGTCAGCTTTGGTCAACTTTGACCAAAATTGGGAAATTTCTATTTATTCTCTATGGCATATTTTCGCTCCACATTAAGTGATTCGATTATTACTCTCATTAAAAACACTTCCTTTTGTGCAAAATCGTAACCCTAATCTTCAAAATCTCTCATGGCGCTTCAATTTAAACATGATCATAATAAGGTTGCTTTTCTTGGAACTGCTCGAGGAGATGAGTTGTATAGGCCGATGATTTCATTCTTACAAAGATCGAAGATTCAGTATGCATTATCACATTCTCCAAATGCTATCTATGAATCCTTGGTTACTCAATTCTGGGCGTCGGCAGAAAAGAGAGGTGATACTGAGATAGTTGCAAGTGTTGATGGACAAGAGTATGTGGTGACAGAGGAACTGATCAGAAGACAACTTCGCTTGGATGATGAGAATGGAGTTTATCATTCTGATTCTACGATGGTACTTGAAGGGCTTAGAACAATTGGATATCAAAGTACGAGGACATATATGTGGTTGAAAAATAAGCTTTGTCCTATGTGGAGGTTCTTGGTTCATACGTTGCTACAGTGTATGAGCAATAAGTCTGGAGGATGGGATCAGTTTTCAACACAAATGGGATGTGGTATTGTTTGTTTATCTAAGGGTTTGACTTATAATTTCTCTAAGTTTATCTTTGATAATATGGTAGAAAATATAACTAGGAAAAAGGGTAAGTTTTTGATGTACCCTAGGTTCTTACAGATGATATTGAATGTTTCTACACAAACCCAAGCTTTTCATCCTATAAGTGTTTTGACTCCTAAGTTATTTGCTACAATGAGGACTAAATTTGAAGGGACACATTTTCCTTTGTTAGCTGCCATGTTACCTTAGGAGAATGAGACTGCTAATGAGATTAATGCTGTTTTACCTTCTTCCAATCCTACTGATGGACATCTTTCAGTAGATGGTGATGAGGGTCCTTCTGTTGTTGCTGAGGCATCTATACCTTCACCGAGACCATGTCCTAGTCCAGCACTTATCCAAGTTCCTATTGATGAAGTTCAGGATCAAATTGATGAAGTTCAGGTTGATACTGATAGATTGCCTACACCAAGTCCTGTTAGGATTCCATTTGGTGAAGGATGTTCTAATATCGATCAGGTTAATGTTACTCCTGAACAGGCTAATGAAGTTCCAATTCCACCTAAGCAATCAGTCGGTACAGATGAGGATCCTATTACACTTACCTCATTATATGATCTGATGAACAAGCTTACAGATGAGGTGAATGGTCTTAAGAAAGAACTTGCAGAAACTAAGTCTATTCTTAGTAATAAGATTGTGGAATTGGAGACTAAAGTTGTGAACTTGGAGGAATTACTCAGTCAGAGAGGTAAAAAGAGAAGTTTGGATTCTTCTGAGGAGGAGGACGAAGAGAATATTCATGCATCCCTTGGCATATTGGCTGATGTAGCACTTACATTTGATGTTTCTTCTCCTGTTGCTAAATCTTCAAGGCGCAAGGAGCCTATTCTATATACTAGCAAAAGAAGAAGACAATATTTGGATAAGGTATCTGCTGACACTTCAAAGGAGCCACATATGGTTGATGCATCTGCTGATGATCTAGTTGAGGAGGTTGCTTCTGATCATGGTCAAACTTCGTCTATACAAGAACAATCAAATGTTTCACCTTCAGTAGATGATGAAGAGTTTTTTATTGCTGGGAGAATGTATAAGTTGAATGCTTCATCTGAAGTTTTCTCTACACCTGTTGAGGAATTGTCTCCACCTGTTTCCTCTGATGTGGGTTTGATTGTTCCTTCTGAAGCTCACATTGGTTCTGCTGAAATTGGTTCTGCTGAGACATCTTCTGAAAAAGGACAGGACCCTGTGATTGATGATCTGCTGAATTCAGGAATAGTGACTGAAGAACAAAATCAAGCTCAGGCTAGATTGTTTGCTGATTATGAGAATATGCAGAAGAGTCGTATTGTGGCTAAATTTCTTCAAGATCAGTATGCTTCTGATTTGTCTCCTGAAAGGAAATTAGAGCTTGATGCATTACTTCCTACGATCACTGATGATCAATGGGATGGTTATATTTCTCAAGGTGCATCTGATCCACATCTTGCAAAACTTATCTTAGGAGAATCTTTTGATGATGATAATTTTGTGGATAAAATGGTGGCACTTGGTAATCAAAGGAAGCAAGAATCTGCTGCAAAGAGAAGAGCTCTTATTGATCAACGAAATAAAGCCAAACGAGAAAAACCTATGACTGTTGCTCAGAAGAGGAATTATATGCGGAGAGTTGTGAAGAATTCTGCTATGTATAATTCTGGTATGTCAATGAAGCAAATCAATACTTTGTCTGATGATGCTTTGATTAGACAGTATCATATAGTTATGAATTTTTCTTCTTCTGGTTCTACTTCTTCTTCTCAATTGGAAAATATTGCTTCAATGACTGATGTTCCTACAGCCAAGAGACAGAAAACAGTTGAAATTGTGGATAATTTTGATACTGTTTTACCTTCGGTGGTATCTCCAGTTGTTCCTTCTGATACAACTTCTGATGCTACTCCTTCTTCTGATATGGTTGTTTCTGCTGAATCTTCTTTGGTTTCTTCTGAAATGTTGTCCAGTGTGGAGCTTAGTGATTCTCTGATTCAGGGGACTGATCTACAGCTTGATACTGATAACATTGTTGGTATGGGACAGCAGAGCTTTGCTACAAGGAGTTCTGACAGATTGGCTAAGAAACATTCTTCAAGGAATAATGATTTAGATCTCAAGGCTGATGAATCTACTTTTATTGGAGTTGGATCTGTTGAAGTTTTTCCTGAAGGAAATCATGTGGTCTTGGTTGATTGGAAAGCAGGAAAGCTTAATACTGTTTCTAGGCTGGATAATACTATACTTGAGTTCAACTTCTTACAGGACATTCTTCATTTGGTGACTAGACATGATTTGAAGATGCTGTATGAACATGTCATTCAGTATTATAAGTTTCATTCAGTAACTGGTTCTGGTTTATATTTGTTGGGTGATCTTCAGGTTATGTTTGATTCTCATTCTCCAAATGGTAAAGGGTATTCTATTTGGAAGAATTCTCATAAGTGGGAGATTGAGAGTTGGAGGTTTTATCCTTTGCCTTGTGTTCATGTGGTTCAGACCACATGTGGGATGATTTTGTGTATGCTCTCAGATAAGCTTTATCCTTTATCAGTTACTTTTATGGAAGGGTTGCTGAGACACAAGTTGGTAGTGCCTCCTAATCCAGTTGGCAATGATGAACTTCATGCTTCTCAATGTGTTGGTTTGATTAAAAATCAGCTTATGTCACATCAAGGTTCATCTTGTTTGTAATTCTATGGTTAGTTTGTAATATTTGTTTTGTTTTTTCCTTAGTTTAAAAAAAAAAAAATGTTTTTGGTTTTATCTAACTTTTCTTGCAGGTTTGTTGTATCATTTTCTTGGTTATTGGCTCACCAGATATACCTTGTGTATATTAAAGAGTTAGCTAGTCCAAAGGGTACAGCTTTGGTAAAGACACATCAAATCTGTTGATAGCTGTAATGATTTGCTAAAAATCATAGGGTATGCAACCACCTATGCTTTATTGCTGAGTGTTGTATGGTTTTCAATTCACCATGGTTTATTCCTATTTGGAATCCAAGAATTGGCTAGCCCACATGTATATGGCTTGTGGTAAAGGCAGTGGCATTCCATATTTGGTTATCAATTCACCAATTCTAAGAATTGACTAGTCCTGCGCAAACGGCTACAGGTAAAGACATTTCAAATCCGTTTATATGGTTGCTGGTTTGCCAATAAATCAGATGGTTATCAGTGTACCATAGTTTACGAACTTAAACATATGGCTACTCCAGTAGTGATGGCTATTGGTAAAGAGACATCAAATCCATTTATTTTCAATGATTCACCTCTCACAGGAGTTAATACACCTGGATGTGATGAGAATAGTATGAAACTAATCTGTTTGATGTACCTCTTGTCATTTGTTGCTGCAAAGATATGGAGTTTCAGAGTTTCTTCATCATAGAGATGTTCTTTGGATTCTTTGTTGCTGTTGTTCGTGCCCAATCCTCTGGTGCTGTAAGATCTATCAAGAAACTGGAACTTAACAAGTCAAATTCCAGTTTAGGGGAGGATTGTTGGGAATTGTGTGAAATCTGGATTATGCTGAACTTAATGCCGAAGTGTTTCTACTGAAGATGAAGTAGATTCTGCCGAAGACATAATCTGCTGAAGTATAATAGTTATTAGTTTGTTTCTGCGGAAGTGTTTATTCCGTGTTTAGTTTATTTAGTGTGGATATACATGAGCTTTATTAGGAAGTGATTGTGTATATCTTATTTAGTTTTATGATTATACGTTTCTTGGGAAACGGTTTAGCGATATTGTTTAGGGTTCCTTATCTATAAAAGGAACACATTAGAAAGAGTTATGTACCGATTGGAAAATTCAGTTTTAGTTAATATAAAGATCCATAGAGGATCAAGAAGTTCTTAGTTATTTGTTACTTGTGTTTATATTCCGCTGATAAACATTAGTAGTAGAGATTGTCTTTTATTGTGCTTGTGATTACATAGGCATACATAACGATCCACGAGCTCAAGATCTATCAAGGTCTTTGTTTGTTTCAACAAGATGCATCACTTGGTACAATCTCACTTTCACTTTGTTTCACATGTTGATCATATGGGACAACATTGATATTACCCATATTTTCAATATCTGACTCAATAGTTTAAGTTGATTGTACTTTGTCATGTATCTTTTGCTCATCAACATCATCGTATAGTTTTAATACCTCTTAGATGATTGATTCTTTGGATGGACGAGCCTGTTGTGATGAAGAGACCTTAGGAGAGACCATAGGTGAGATGCTAGCAGTGAAGATTGTCTGGGCAGTAGGTTCAGCATTGACATCAGAGTCAAATGCATCACAATCGGCAACTTGAAAAGCATTTTGATGATTGTGACCAATTTCTTGAATTGGTTGCTCATCTACATCAGCATCATATGTCTTAGCATTCCCTTCAGCAAGAAACAACAACTCCTCTTCATCCAAGGCTGCTCCATTATGCTGAGCTTGAACAAGAAACATCTTATCTCTGAAGTATTCTACATTCTGTGGACGTTTTGGAGATGTGCAGTTCCTAGCAATATGTCCCTCACCACCACAGTTGTAGCATTTGATTGGCTTTGCTTGTCCTTGATTGGCATTTCTTCCACGATTCTGATTAGCCACAAAACCTCCACCTACTCCAGTATTACCATAACCTGCTCCAACCATCCCTTGTTCATTCCTTCTTCCTTGCACATTCTGCACCACTACCTTACCATCTCTGACAGTAGCCTGATTGTGTGGATTGGATGCTGTTGTGAGGTTATTGTTGGTGTGTGGAGTGGAATTCATATTTTGGCTAACCATGAGAGACAGTTGATTGATGAAGTTTTCCATGAGTGTGTTTGAGTCTGGAGGCTTATATGCTGGATCGGGAATGAGCTTGTAATTACCATTACCCGTGGGTATGACTTGAGAAGCTTTGGTGGTAATTCCAACATTGGTGTAAAAAGTTGTTGAATCATTTGATGAACTTGTTTCTCCTTGTTTAGATTTGAACTGATTAAGAATCATTTTTTCAAACATGGCATGTCTCTCATTCTGAAGCAGGAAGGCATATAGCTGCTCATAGTTGGTGTTCTTCAATCCTTTGGTTAGCTTCACGGAGGTGACAAATTTGTGTCATTCGGGATTCATGTTGTTCACAAACTTGTAATTCAGCTGAATATTTGGCATTGTCATCTTGATGTTTCTCATGTCATTTACAAGCTTGTGGAATCTCATATAGTATTCATAAACACTTTCTTCTGGTTTAATCTTAAAATGCTCAAATTCATCATACAGTTGAGATTCTCTGTCTTCTTTGGTTAGTTCAGACCCTGAGAGAAGCATCTTGACATTGTCCCAAACTGCCTTAGCTTCAGTGTTGTGATTGATCAGCTTGTAAATGTCCTTAGGTAAACCCTGAAGTATGATGTTAGAAGCTCTGATGTCTGCATCATATCTCTTCTTCTCCTTATCAGTCATTTCATCATACATTTTAGGTCTGTCAAGTCCTAATAACATTATCCCATCAGCAGCAGTATCGAGTATGTCTCTGGTTATCTCAACTTGATACGGTCCTTCATCTATTGACTTGAGAATGTTGGCTCCATTTTCTTTTCCCAGACAGTACAACCTAATTCGTTGAGCCCATGACTCATAGTCAGTTCTGTCAAGCATAGGTGGACGAGTATCTGATCCAGCTACTTGAACGTCCTCAGCAACATAAAAGATGATTGTAGGAATGTTGGTAGACATGGTTACAGATTTCACGGGATTTTAAAACTCAATGATTAAACCAGGAAATATATTCTTTCACGGGATTTTACTGAATCAAGAGAAAACCGTAGGATGTAATCAAGAAGAGAAACACTAAGTCACAAGAGACAAATCGCTCAACAAGACAAATCGCACAGTCAACAAGTCGCTCAAAAGTGAGTCGTATCTACTACCAAATCGCTTAAATCACAACAAGTCGCTTGATCAAGACAAATCGCTTAATCAAGACAAATCGCTTAAGTTTACAACTCGCTTCAATAAGCAAGTCGCCTAAAATGACAAATCGCTTAAATAGCACAAGTCGCAGAAGATACACAACTCGCTTAAATAAGCAAGTCGCAGAAAAGTGACAAGTCGCTACTCCGAATAATTCGCACAAGTACACCCACTATCCGGACAAATCGCTTAAACAAGTGATTTGAAAATGACACAAATCGCTTCCAAAACAGGGACAAATCGCTCACTTGAAACACTTTACCGAGAGACAAATCGCTTCAATGAACATAAACAAAACGCCACTTTTTAATCCAAAAACAATCCAACCATAATGATTCAAGCCTTCCAAATCCCAACCTAAACACTTATGATGATCCTAAACACAAAAGTACTATCAAAATCCAAACTTTAACACAAAAAATTGTCCAAATGATGCAAAAACCACTCAACTTTTTCAAACCCAAAAACCAATAAAAACCACTAGAAATCCAAGAATATGTAAGAGAGATGATCAAACCATGGCTCTTGATACCATTTTTAACATATAGGATTTCATAAACACATCAAACCATGATCAATAATAGGTGTACACTTGAAGGTTTTAGAGAGAGAAATAGTTAGAGGTTTGGGAACTTAGTGAGAGAAAATGAAAGTATTATTATGAGCTCCAACCCTCTACCTTGGGAGGTAGAGGGTATTTATAGTCTTACACAAATCACCACCTACGGGCTGTGGATCAGGCATACAGTGGGTAAAGACCCGTCCGTCCTCCACGGTGTTACATAACTAAATACTACTTAACATTAAATAATTACGACTACGAGCATTCTAACGATTACACATACTTGAGGTGACCGACACTTTAATAACTGGATTTACTAAATCCGAACAGTTCGTGATGCTTATACGAAGGTACGTCTCTTTTTCGTGGGCGTTCCTTCTTTATGGAGCAAATTTCAGGGTAGTTCTCGCTCTAATTCTACTTTTCTCTTCACCTTTATTTAATGCTTAGTACAAATGGGACTTTGTACAATTCAAGTGGGGGGACGGGAGTAGAATTATATCTTGAACATTATTTCGCTCTCATTTTTCTAGTTTATTTTGAAAAATTATGCCATTTTTAAAATTTTGACATGTTTTTCTTAACTTAACTAGATTGGACCTTAGCCGAGCACATACAACCCTTGATATTATATGGTGAGATTAGCCTTATCCGTTTCCAATATTTTACCCCAAATCCACCAAATTATGAGTGTGTCGGTAGCTTGTAAACTTTAGAACTTGGCCTTTGCATCATTTCGAGACCATAGACGAGGTATGTTGAGTTAGCTCGATGTATTTGGACTTTTCAGTTTTAGAAGGCAATATTATAGGATTATCACCCAAACAGCCTACCAATGTGTGTCTATCGATTAATCACCTCGACTTCTTGACCCCCATGTGAAACCCTTTTGTTGCACTCATCTTTAGTGCAAGATACCCCTAGATACACCCCTCTGAGCTATTCATTTCATTTTGTTTACCCTATATATTGTTTCGATACACCTATACACCTTAGCCTACCCTGTAGTCTTTATTTGTGATTGGGAAGTCATCATTTGCCTAAGTTCAAGGTTCTAGTGGAAAGGTTCGGAAATCACGCTTTCATCAACAACATTTCTGAAGATCATTGAAGACCCCCCGAATTCCCATTGTTCATCTCAAATGGGGGGATATGATGTTATGTTATAGTTATGATTCCAAAAAAATAAAAATAAATAATAGTTGTTATGATTATGTTATTGTAAAGTGCAATGTTATAAGAACTGTACTATGAACTTTACTGATTTAGTATGGAGGAGGCCACCTCGGTCATATTTGAAGATTGGAGTTGGTAGTTATGCCAACAGTTGGAGAAAAGGTAGTGTGCCAATGACGACGTCCTCTAATGACACATCTACCTCGCATTTCATGATCCGGTTTCTTGACTTCAAAGCTTGAACTTTGGGCGGACGGTAAGTGGTGATGACTTGGTTATAGATTTAGACAACCTGCTTGTTTTTTATTTTACAGCAATTGTATATCCCATGTCTTATCCTACCCTTTAGTCATGAAGCGTGTCTAGGTGATGCAGCGAGCAATCTTTGGTGTCTTGGCCATGGATTTGTTCATGTATTATTGATTTTGTCCACTTCGCCGTGACATGTTAGTAATGACGAGTCACCCCTTAACCCTTGCCGTGTCTACCCATATTGCCTTCGAGAATTGTTTAGCCCTTAAATCTAGTGGTGGAGATTTGTGTAACCGCCAAGCTTATGATAGAATACATGCTATGACTATGCGATTGAGTGATCACCCCGAAATTGACACTTAGAATAGTTGAGAGATTTGAGTGTTTTTGTTCTCCTTTCGTGAGGTGTTCGGCTTTGTTTTATTCTAGCATAAGGGATTTGTAAACTCATATTTTCCAGGTTATGGGAGATATCTTTTTAGGAATCTTTCTAATAAGGTCTACTTGAGGGCAAGTAGAGTTCAAGTGCGGGGATATTTAATAACATCAAATAGTCCTGAATATTAAGTGTCAATTTCCCTTGATAATGCTTGCAATTTATATCATTTATATGGATTTACGCTTGTTTTCTATTGTTTTCCACTTTCAGGTAAATTACGAGCATTGGAGCTAAAGAGACGCGGAACTGGAGAATTATCTAAGATTTATCACAGTATGCTATTTTGAAGAAGTTACTGTTGGAATCACTCCTAAACCTAAATCAAGTGTTAGTAATTCATACTCCCTCCGTCCCAAATTTTAAGTCCAGTTTGACTTTTTAAAGTCTTTTTCTTCCGACTTTGACTGTAATTATTTTTTTTCGTGTTATATAATACCTGATGAAAAGTATACCAATGAACATACATTTGAAACACAAATCCATTCATATATTTTTCATCAAGTATTATATAACACGAAAAAAAATAATTACAGTCAAAGTCGGAAGAAAAAGACTTTGAAAAGTCAAACCGGACTTAAAATTTGGGACGGAGGGAGTATGTAATAGTTAGCTTAATTATGGCCTTTATGTTTGTTATTAGCCTTAAGCTTATGTAGAAGGCCCATGAGCTTAGGCCCAAGCCCATTAAGGAAAGGATGGGAACTAGGAGTGTTGCCCTAGCTTCCCTCCTATAAATACTCTTGTATAACCCTCACTTGAGGGTTGGTTGTTCATTTTATTCACTCTCTTTCACTCTATGCCTAACCGTGCTACTCTTAACGTGTGTGTGTGTGTTTAACTTGTTCAACCAATCTCTTCTCCTCTCTATTTCTTGTATTGATGCTTGTGTTGTAAAACTAGTGACCTAACAGTGGTATCAATCGCCTAATAGTTGGGTGAACGTATTGTTTCTTGAAGTGGGTTTTTGGTCCTACGCGTAGAACGTACGTATCGTGCTTGATACTTTGGTTCGCTTAAAAACACGTTTTTTTACACTTTTTAATCCAAGATTCTTGTACTTTCAACGTTTTAAGGTGTTAAAATAACTGTTTTTGGCAGAAATTTTCAAACTTTATGCGTGGATCATTGTTTTTAAACTAGTTTTTGTACGAGGGTTTCATCCTACGCGTAACTGTTTTAGAAGTTTTGGCTCATCAAGTTTCACACTTTTGTGTTATTTTGGTGATATTGAAGCTATCTCATCACAAAAATATGGTTTAGAAACATTTTTGGGCAAAATCATTGTTACGAGTAAAGCTACGCGTATCAAAACCCTAGTTTTACACGTAACTCACTCCTTGGTTTGATCTTTAGTTTCGTGGTTTACTCCGTGTTTTCTTGCTTAGATAAGCCTGAAAATACGTCGAGTTTGGATATCTTTTGCACTGTGATAGTGTAAAAGATCACTTGGGATAAAACCCTAAACTTACGCATAAGCATAAGCTTACGCGCAGAAAATCCTACGCATAAGATTAATCTTACGCCTAAGCCTAGTCTTACGCATAAGGTAATCCTACGCCTAAGTTTCTACGCCTAACTTTGTGTCTACGCATAACTTTAGTGTATTTTCCCTACTTACGCGTAAGCTAAGCCTACGCGTAACTCTTTATTGTTACGCGTAACTTTGGTGTTTTTATGCATAAGTGTTACTTGGTTTATTGTGATTTCTACGCCTAAGTATACTTCATCAACAAAGGTTCATTCGACTACAAAGATCCATTTTTACCAACACAAGTTTTTCAATATGTCACAACCACCATACTCTAACTATTTCCCTTACACTTATTCTCAACGACAACAACAACTAAGTCCACAACATCAACAATGGAATCAACAACAAGCAATTTATCAACAACAATTTAATCAACAACATACTCCACAACTTGGAGCAATTCCTCCACCACAAATAGTTCAAACACCACCAACTCTTCAAGTTCAACCCTACACAAACGATTTCAATCAACATCCATCAAGGAACACTATGAAGGAACCCACTTGGTTTGCAAAGATGTGTGAAGCTTTAAGCAACCAACAATCAATTCATGAGGCTGGATCACTTGATAGACCTCCAATGCTCACTCCAGGAAACTACGATCAATGGGTAATTAGGTTCTTTAGGTTTTGTGATCTAAAAAAGCCACATGGAAAGTTCTTAAAGAAGGTTATCTTGGAAGGTCAATTTCAGATGCCTACTGTCTTTGTACCCGGAGATCCAAATGCTAATCCACCAAGAGATGAACAAACGAACATTGCTACTGTTGTAGACTTGAATCCAGAAGAACTTCTACACTATGAAGCTGATGAGCTTGCAATGCAATATATCCTTTTAGGATTGCCAAATCCAATTCTTCGAATTGTTGATGCTCAAAAGACTGCAAAGAAAATGTGGGAACACATTCATCTACTTATGGAAGGATCTGCACTCAATCAGGAGGATATGGAATCCAAAATTTACTTGGCTTATGAACACTTCATGATTGAACCTGGAAAGACACTAGAGTCTTATCATCATCGATTCTCAGACATCATAAATGATTTGGATAAACACAACATCATCATGCTAAGAATTGCAGTTAATACTAAGTTCCTGAGTAGTCTTGGTCCTGAATGGGAGAAGTATGTCATTTTTCTCCGTCAAGCGAAGAACATGCATCATTCTACATACGGATTGTTTTATGATTACTTGAAGCCTCATGAAAAGGAAGTTGATAGGGAAAGGATTCTCCGTGCTCAAATTGCTTCAACGACAACTCTGGAAAATCAACAAGTTGCCTTGTATGCTCAAAACAGTTACTCTCCTCAACCAGCAACTCAACCAACTGCCACTATCACACCAAATGATCAATCACAGCAATCTCAACATAATCAATTGGTTCAATACAACAACAACAATGCTCAAGCATTTGTCAGTGAAGCTAATGAGGAATCTGATCCGTTCGAAGCATTGCAACAAGAATTTGTTATGATTGCTAATGCTTTTAGCCGTTATACCAACAAATCCAACAATCGTATTCGTTCCTCATCTAACACACGAAATCAGGCTGTTGTGAACAATGGACGAGTTGAAGTTCAGAATCGTGGTTATGGTCGTCAGATGGGCGGTGGTCAAGGGTTTAATGATGTGGGTAGAAATAACAACAGAGCTCAAGTGGTGGAACAGGGAAATGCTCAGAATGGTTTGAATGGTCTTCGATGCTACAACTGCAATGAGAAGGGACACCTGGCTAATGCATGCCTAAAGCCGTGGACTAGGGGCAGTGCTTATCACAAAGAGGCTCTTCTTTTGGCTCTTAAGGATGAAGCTGGTGGAACTCTCACAGACAAAGAACACAGCTTTATGGCAGATGCAGACTCAGATGATGATATGGAGGACTTGCAGGCCAATGCAGTTGTTATGTTGATGGCTAATATGCATGAGTTACACATGAGTGACACAGGCCCAGTGTATGACACTGATGGCTTGTCTCAGGTACCCGAACAAACCATATTTATCTCTGATCTTATATCTCCGCCAACATCTGAATCCAGAAAGGCTCAGAATGTTCAAAATGAGACATCCACATCTCATTCCGACGATTTTCAATTAGACCCCGTAGTTACATTTGACAATCAAGATGACCTTATGGTTTCCATTGATAATCAAATTGACTCCGTGGTTATACTTGAGGATCTAAATAATGATCATGTTGTGACTCACGTTGAACACGCCGAACTTTTGCCTCATCTATATTTTGCTCGTTTAATTAAAGACCAACAAACCATAGTGGAAGAATGTCGTGCAATTAATCAGGAATTAAAAAGTAAAAATGCACTGTTAACCAAGGATTTTGAATGTTTACAAAAGCAACTCAACTTTTTCAAAACTCAAGAAAAACGTGAAAAAGGTTTTGAAGCAGCCTTTACTAAATCTCATCAAAACGAAAAATATTTAGAGAGACAGATGCGTGATCTAGCCGCTTCGAAGAATGCTTTGTTGTCTGAAATAGAACAACTGAAACATGAACATAAAAAGCAAATTAACACTCTCACCTTGGAAAATCAAAAAGCTAAGGCTGAGTTGTTAAATTGTGAAAAACAGTTCTCTGCATACAAAAAGCATTCAACGAAACGAATAGATGATCATCTTGAAGAAATTATAGGCTTGCAAAACAAACTTAAAGAGTTTAAAATTGTTGTTTACAAACATGGTGAGTCAGTAACTGCTATTGAAAAGTTTACTTTAAAACCCAATCCAAATGGATATGGACTGAATCTTGCTGATTACAAACCTAAGCTTTCAACCAAAGTATTCAAACCAAATCCTGAAGTTTCCAGTGCAGAATATAAAATTGATAATTCTGTTATGAGTGTTGTTGAATATCATCGTCAAGAGGAATTAGATGCAGAAGACGAGAGTCGATCAAAATTAGAAAATGTTGTTTACAACAAACCGTTTAATTATTTAAAACCGGTCACTTTCGTCACACCAACGGATTCTTCTAACACACCAAGGGTTATCATAAAAACGTCTGAGTCTTCTAATGTTAACCCCCAACCAGATTATGCACAAATTTATGGTCCTTTACCTTCCATCAGTGAAGTAAACTCAAAACCTGAAAATCGCAAAATTCTTAGATATTTTGACATTTTCATGGCTGACCTCAAAACTTTACAACATGAGATAGAATATCATTCTGAAATCAAAGTTCAACATTTTCAATCGCCTCTGGTGCGAGAACAAAGAGACATTTTTCAGAAAAATCTTTTACCAAATGTTAAAAATTTGAAAAATTGTGCATTGTCTTGGGAACGGGACTTTCATAAGGAACTTGGAGTGATGAAGGTCGTTTTCGAGAAAACAGAAACATCTATTACCAATACTAAACGTAAAAAGAAAATGTTGAGAAAAGATGTTGATCGACTCTTGAATGATGTTATCTGTGCTGATATCCATAATGTTGTGTTATTAAATTCTGTGTCATATGCATCTGATTATATCTCTGCTGATACTGTTGATAATGTTGTAACTGTTGAGAATACTGATAATGTGCTTCAGATCGAGTCTTTAAAAATTGAAAACGAACGTCTCTTACACGAGCTTTCAAATGCAAAACGTCGTCTTCAATGGTGTCAAAAAGATTGTCAAAATCGTGAACTTGCTTTGCAAAACAAAATCCACCAGTTGAAATTAAATCCAAAATTTGAGCAACTGGATCATCAAAATATGTCTTTGAAAAGTCAAATCTCAAAATATGAACAAGAACTTGTAAAAGTTAAACAGGAATATGGTGTCATATTTGATTTACTCAATACGACTCGTCATGAAGCATCAAACGAACTTGATCACTGTCTTGCACACACTAGAGAAGTAATGAATTTTGCTGGTAATATTCGTTCTGAAAATCAAGATTTGATTCACATTATCTTTAAGTTAAGAGAAATGTTAGGAAAGTATGAACTACTTCCGCCTACCGTGATTAAGAGAATAGCACCAGTAACACTTAGTAATCGTGAACCTAGAATCCCTACTGCCAAATCACAAGTTGCTAACGTGCTTCCTTCTACTGAAACAGGAATAGTTGCATCTTTTCCAAACGTCCGCACTTCACAGCCTAGGAGCACTACATCGAAGAATAGGAAGTTGCGACCTAAGAAAAGATCAATAAGGAATGCTAACGTAGAAGAACACCCTAGGACTATGAATAAGACTCACGTTGCTTCCACTATAGATATTGCGTCTGGCAAATGTAATAGAAATAGTGATGTAACGAATGCTAAACCTTTAAGTACTTTTGATATTCAGTCTGATGCACCTTGTGTTATTTGTCGTAAAAGTATGAATTCTGATTGTCATGACAAATGTGTTGCTAAATCTATCATATCTCGTTTAAGGAATCCTAAGAATCGGAATACCTCTAGGCCCACTAATCATTCTAAGTCTGTGCTTGGTAGACCTCCCTCTTTAGATTCTAAGAAACGCATTGCTGTCCCTGTAGCTCCAGTTTCACCTCCTAAGAATGTAGTACCACCTAGTGCATTCACTAAGACTAGTTGGAGATGGCAGAAATGGATATATAACACACTAGGATTTAAATGGATGCCTAAAGTTATCGATGTGTGTATGTCTACTATAACTGCTCCGGAACCCTCTAACATTTCAGGTTCCACATCTACTTCTATTCCATCTGTGTCATCTGTGTGTAATGCAGGTGATACTTATCATTCTCTGGATTGTTGATAGCGGATGTTCCCGACACATGACAGGAAACCTTAAACTGTTATCAAACTTTATTGCAAAGTTCATTGGAACTGTCAAATTCGGGAATGATCACTTCGCAGCTATCATGGGCTACGGAGACTATATCAATGGGAACATCGAAATTAGCAGGGTTTATTATGTGGAAGGCCTCGGTCACAATCTGTTTTCAGTAGGTCAGTTCTGTGATGGAGATTTGGAGGTTGCTTTCCGGGAGAAATCTTGTTTCATTCGTGATCTACAAGGAAACGATCTTATGTCTGGCTCGCGTAACTCAAGTCTTTACACTATCTCTATGCAAGACATGGTCGCGTCATCTCCCATCTGCTTACTTTCAAAGGCAACATCAACAAAATCCTGGCTATGGCACCGACGTCTCTCACATCTAAACTTTCAAACCATCACCAACCTTGATCGACACAAACTAGTTGAAGGACTCCCACGATTCCGGTATTCAAAAGATCACCTTTGCTCAGCTTGTGAACATGGGAAAAGCACTCGTGCTCATTTTCCTTCAAAGGTGGAACACAGCTCTCAGCATGTGCTTCATCTTCTTCACATGGATTTGTGTGGCCCGATGCGCGTGCAAACGATCAATGGCAAACGCTACATCTTAGTAATTGTTGATGACTATTCACGATGGACTTGGGTCTACTTTCTTCGAAGCAAAGACCAAGCTCCACAAATGATCATCACCTTTCTCACGAAAATTTAAGTTCAGCTCCGGAACACCGTCCGCCAAATAAGAACAGACAAAGGAACTGAGTTTTTTAATCAAACTCTTCGAGAACTTAATGAGAAAATAGGAATTGAGCATCAGACATCTATTGCACGAACACCAAAACAAAACGGAGTTGTTGAAAGACGAAACTGAACGTTAGTGGAAGCTGCAAGAACAATGTTAATCAATGCTAAACTTCCAGATTACTTATGGGCAGAAGCTGTATCTACTGCATGCTATACTCAAAACTGGTCTATGATCAATTAACGCCACAACAAAACACCTTTTGAACTTCTCCACAACCATAAACCAAATCTCAAACACTTTCATGTATTTGGATCCCTTTGCTATCCGAATAATGATCGTGATGATTTTGGAAAGCTCAAAGCCAAAGCTGACATTGGAGTCTTCATTGGATATTGTGAGAATTCTAAAGGTTACCGGATCTGGAATCGTCGTACAAAGCAGGTTATGGAAACGATTCATGCTCATTTTGATGAACTTACGGAAATGGCTTCTGAGCATAACAGCTTGGAACCCGGTCACAACCGCTTAAACTTCCCTCAAACCCCATCATCAGCTGAACAAAGCCCCCAGCTCACTCGTCAACAAATTGAAAGGTTATTTGCTCCACTGTTCAGTGACAATATTGATGAACGTGCTTCAGGTGTATCCGCTGTTTCCGCTGCTCAACCTGATACTACTCTTATACCTGATACACCTGCTACAACAACTACTGTTGAAGAAGCACCACCAGTTGACTCCACCACAACAGTTGAACAAACCGCTCCCAACAATGATGATCCAGCTGATGATATTCTTAATGAAGTACCCCCACATGCAGATTTTGATCCAAATGCGTTCTTTAACCCGTTTGCTAATGACACTGCTGCACCTGATGTCGCGGAATCATCAATAAACCATTTGAATCCTCAGAATCTGCACAATGTATACCAACATCAACCCTCTACAGATCGATGGACAAAAGACCATCCTCTGGATAATATTATTGGCAACCCGAATCAACCAGTCGTTACGAGACAACGTCTTCACACAGATGGTGAACATTGCATTTATGCACTCACTGTCTGCCAATCTGAGCCTAAAAACATTAAAGACGCAATGACAAACGACAACTGGATTGAATCCATGCAAGAAGAACTCAACCAATTCAAACGTCTTGAAGTATGGGAACTGGTTGAACGACCAACAGGGGTCTACGTCATTGGTCTCAAATGGATTTGGAAAAACAAATTGGATGCTGAAGGGAACGTAATCCGAAACAAGTCACGTTTAGTTGCTAAGGGTTATCGTCAGGAAGAGGGAATAGACTTTGAAGAATCTTTTGCTCCGGCTGCTCGTCTTGAGGCTGTTCGGATATTTCTAGCGTTCGCGGCTCATATGAATATGACGGTCTTTCATATGGATGTCAAAACTGCGTTTCTCAACGGACAACTGAAAGAAACGGTTTATGTCAGCCAACCAGAAGGATTCGTTAATCCCGAGTTCCCGAACCATGTCTACAAACTGAACAAAGCTCTTTATGGTCTCAAACAAGCTCCTCGGGCATGGTATGATAAGCTATCATCTTTCCTCATTGCTAATAATTTCACCAAAGGTTCGGTCGACCCTACTCTTTTTATACAATATCACGGGGCACATATCTTAATTGTTCAAATTTGCATGGATGACATCATTTTTGGGTCTACACATAAAAAGTACTCAATCGCTTTTTCAAAACTAATGAAGAAAAACTTTGAAATGTCCATGATGGGTGAACTTACGTTCTTTCTAGGATTGCAAGTTCATCAATTACCCCGTGGTATTTTCTTGAGTCAGTCCAAATATGCCCTTGAATTGTTAAACAAATTTGGAATGAAAACCTGTGACACTTATGCCATACCAATGACTCATACCAAGAAGCTAGACGCTGATTTACATGGGAAATTAGTGGACCCTACCAAATACCGAAGTATTATTGGGTCTCTCATGTATCTAACAGCTAGCCGACCTGACATTGTCTTTGCCATTTATCTCTGCTCCCGTTATCAGTCAAGACCAACTGAAACCCACCTCTCTGAGGCTAAAAGAATCCTCCGATACATCAAGGGAACCATTAACTTGGGGATCTGGTATCCGAAGGATTCTGGTTTTGAACTAATAGCATTTTCAGATGCTGATCACGTAGGATGTTTAGATTCACGAAAAAGTACTTCAGGAGCACTACAATTTCTTGGTGATAAATTGGTGTCTTGGCAATCAAAGAAGCAGGATTGTACATCGCTGTCATCAACCGAAGCAGAATATGTAGCCATGTCGGCGTGTTGTGCTCAAGTCATCTGGATGAGAACACAACTCAAAGACAATGGTTACGTATTTGACAGAATCCCGATGTACTGCGACAATCGGAGTGCCATTGCGATCTCGTGCAACTCAGTTCAGCATTCGAAATCAAAGCACATCGATCTTCGCTATCATTTCATCAAGGACCATGTAGAACAGGGTATAGTTGAATTATACTTCGTGGGTACGGAATACCAATTTGCAGATCTACTCACCAAAGCCTTGCTGATAACGCTACACGCGTCGTTCGGGGTCAAAGGAACTTCCTTTTCGTCGAGCAAGTTTTTCAACACCCTAGGCAGTGAACCTAATCGTTGTAGTGTAGTATTAGGGTAAGCCACGGGTATTGATATCGTTATCTAGGGTAATAGGAATGCTAGTGAGAAGTTTCTACGCTAATGTTGGGGTTGAGGAAGATTATTTTTTTTATCTTTTTATATTTTTTAAGGAAAGGAAAGGTACGAGTCTTGGGGTTTGAATTTGGGGGGTTGGTATTGCTACCGATTACTCTACTTATCTAATTATCTAATCTAAGGTGTATGTAGTCTATGTCTAATTATTGTGTGCTCGTATGATAGTTTAAAGATGTGTTTACTTAGGTTTTACTACTCTTTAATTATCTCCTATTGATGGTTGAATTGTCACGTCCTTATTCCTAGTTGTGTTGTGTGTCTAAGGTTGTAGGGTATGCGTTTCTCCCTAACTCTTTGAACTTACCAAAGGGTCTCGTCTACAAAACCCACTAGGGATAATAAACTCTTACTCTAAGCCATTCTTTGGATGGTTTAGCTTACAACTACTCAAGGAGTCATATTCTAAGGTTCACAAAGATTTAATCAAGCATTAAGTACACAACGAATGACCTATCACATTACTAGATCATTAATCAACTAAGATAAGAGACAACCAATCAATATTCTATAATCAAGTTTCATATTCCCTAAGAAAACCCACAAGTAAATTAGCCGGACATGGAGAACATGCAAGCATACACACAAATAATCAAAGACATAATTGTATTAATGAAGTAAAACACTTATCTTGGTGTAAGATATGGTTTGGAACCCTAAAATACTGTACAAGACAGCCTTGGTTCGGTTTAGGTTTTTACTCCAAAAGACTACACACTAAATACTGAAAAATTCGGATTCTATATATAATATTACATATGCGACGGCGTCACCTTATGTTTTATGACGCCGTCGTGTCTCCGTCATTAGGGTTTCATCTTCAGCTTCTGCTTGTGACGTTAGACTTGTGACGGAATCACCTTATGCTTGTGACGCCGTCCTCTTCAGCTTCTGACGCCGTCTGGATTACATCTAGGCCGTCTGAGTTGTGACGGCCTACTCTTTTATAACTTGACGTCGTCACGTGAAAATAGGAGTTTTGGCTTCTGTCCCGTCACAAAATCCTCCGATGGCGTCGCAATTTAACACCTGACGCCGTCACCTTATGTTTTTAGCAGCTTTGAGTGTCTCGATTCTGACTTTGGCCATTTTCTTCGTATAATCGCGCCTTTTCGTCCAAATAAGTACCATTCCAGCATTTTGCCTTCAAGAGACCTAAAAAGTGAAAAGGAACGATATTAAGCAATAACGGATACAAAAGTGATCAAATAAGGGGTTAAACGACCCTTCAAAAAGGTACCTTTTAAAACCTTATCAAATATCCCTACACTTGGTATTTGCTTGTCCTCAAGCAAATGTGCTTTTAGCCAATTAATTTAGAAGTTAGGGGTCATGAATCATTCGTTCAAAACGGTCCACAACACATATAAGCCCCGCAAAAGTCATAACAAGCATGGAAATTACATACTAGCACCTCACATGGGGTGTTTGGATACTCACATCTCTCTCGGGTGTATATGAAATATAACAAATTGGAAATGGAAGATAAACACTCATTAACCGGTACTAGTACATAGATTACCATAGGCTTGAGAATAGATCAAACCTCCATCGCTTTGGTGTAAACACCTAGGAAAGACTATCAAAGAGGTCTTTAAAGGGTTGTAATGTTAGGCTTACGGTAGGGAAACAAAGGGTTTGGTGGGATAGGCTATATAGTGGTGGCAAGTCAAAAATCGCTTATGTTACAAGCATACGAAGAATGGCGTTGCTAAGCCAAGACTCGACACTCTAAACTCTAGCTAACTGAAATAAACAAACATTAATTTAAAGGATAGATGTAGGATGGTAGCCCGTACGTTATTTTTTATTTATTTATTATTATTTTTTCATACACTTTTACTCTACCATCCTCTACGGTAACATCAAAATGATAGGGATTTAGAGGCACATCCCTACACTTGAGTTTTTATTACTGTAACACTAATTTGACCCGAATTGAAAAGATCAAAACACTTGGGGTATGTTATTACGTAAATAAAGGAATTTAACGTTCCCTTCCAATCATTTTATAAACTTTAACTTTTTCCCATGAGTCTCAATCATCCCAAAACTGTGTACAAAGGATATGACTCGACTTAGCAACTCATGCAAGCAACTAGATAATTGAACTAAGGGTTTAGGGTGATAACAATAATGCACTAAAAGTGAGTGCATACAGGGTAGGCTAAGGCGATTTGGGTGTATATTTGGGGGTGGGGTGTAAACAATGCTCTTCATTGATATTCCGGAAAAACCGAGACATCACGAGAACCGTGAAAAGGATAGGCTCTGAGGGGTTAACTAGGGGTATCGTGTACTAAAGATGAGTACAACGCAAAGGGTGTGGGGGAATTACTCAACCGATGTGGAAGAAGTAATTATATTACGGGTATCAAACAAGGGTTATCCTAATGCCTCTTATCATTTAGTTATTCCTAACTACACAAGTGTAATCTTACTTGCGATCTCGGAATGCATCACAAAACAAGTTCTAGAATCTAATATACTACCGGTTCACACTCTAAGCATTGAAGATGAATGCTTTTAATTCCTACTAATCTAAGGGTGATCCTCACATTTTGGGTGGAATTTAGGTGGTAAATGGTTTTTGTGCTAGTCATGTAACTTCCTATCCGTGAGACGCTTTTGTTAAGACTAATGGCCCACTCTTATATGTCATGAAAAATTTTAAATTTGGTGCCAAAATTACCCTAACCGACATTTTCTCATGGTTTATTACACAAATACAATTGGACAAAGCAAATAATCAAGGATAAGCATAGTTTCAAAGTTCCCGTTTTATTTTCCCTCCCTACACTTAAACTGAACATTGTCCCCAATGTTCCCCGAAAGTATCAAAGTTATGATAATAGAAGGTAATTAAAAACGAAAGAAACTAATACTCCCCTGATTAGCTCGGTAGGATCCATGTGTGAAGTAGTAGTTAAATCCTTTCCAAGAAGAATTTATGCGTGAAAAGCTCCTTCCAATCTTATGTATCTTCTTCTTGATAAATTAAACCTGCACACTTGAAGAAACAAACAAAACCTTCGCGTAAAATCGGCGGTAATAATATATATAAGACTCGATTTAAACTAGGATATAATGCTTGTGGAATGGATGTTTACAAAATTAAACATGAGAATAAACAATCAATAAAAGATATATGACATTAACAAGCAAACAATTAAGCATGGGTTGCCTCCCATGAAGCGCTTTTCTTTATTTAAGAGTCTTGTAGCTAGACTCGTAGTCGTGCTCCTACGTTGCCTCGCACACGCTCACGTGCTCATACTTAAGCCATTCCAACGTTCTTTCATTCTTTTTGTAATCATCTCCTAATTCAAGGCATTTTTTGTAATACCGCTTAGTTTTCTCATATGGGTACCTAAGCCCACTTCGATTATCCCTTTCACTAAGCAATGGAATAGGGGTCATTCTATTACAAGCCTCAATGTCCTTATGTTTAAACCTAGGATGGCCGCGTGGCATTTGGTAGATAAAATCTTCAACTTCATCAGAGAATGTAATTAGACCATCAATCATCCGTTCATTCAACTTAGTCAATTTTTTGAAAGGTTTTCCAAAATTTACTTGAGTGAGGTCCTTATCAATAAATTCTCCTAAGTCTTCTAAGACCATGAACTCTACCAAATAAGCAAAACTTCCAACAAACACGTGCAAATGAGTGACTGCTTCAACAACATTGTTCCCTTGATAAGTTAACTCATTGATCTTGATTTTATTGTATAGATCCCTTGAGATTAAGTTCAAAGGTAAGAATGAATTCAAATAAGAATCGAACCCTTCTAGTCCTATTTTGCAAGGGAATTGCATGTTAAAGGGGCCATCTTTCTCAATCCTACACCTAGGGTCAAAACATTGGGAGGGGTCTTCCTTAATTTCAAAACTAACTCCATTAATGACCTCCCCGCTATCAAGTGCTTCACCATAATCAAGTTCCTCATCAGAATCTGAGTCATAGAAAGGATTTTGTTGTTGCCAATTTATCTCATTATGCCCTAGGTGATTTCCAAAATGGTGAATGGGTGAAGGGTTTTGAGGGATAGCGTTCTCAATTTCAGGATTGGGAATGGGTAGAGTGAAGAATATTCGGTGGAAGATACGTATCATGGTGAGTGATGGTTTTTACAAACAAAAGTCACGAAGAAAGGGGATAGACTAAGAGGAAGCTAAAAATGAGAAAAATGATTACTTGATAGGAATCAAGTAAAGAAACCTAAACGAGGTGGACTACTAACTAGCTATTATATTCCCCGGCAGCGGCGCCAAAAACTTGATAACGCTACACGCGTCGTTCGGGGTCAAAGGAACTTCCTTTTCGTCGAGTAAGTTTTTCAACACCCTAGGCAGTGAACCTAATCGTTGTAGTGTAGTATTAGGGTAAGCCACGGGTATTGATATCATTCTCTAGGGGAATAGGAATGCTAGTGAGAAGTTTCTACGCTAAGGTTGGGGTTGAGGAATATTGTTTTTTTTATCTTTTTATATTTTTTAAGGAAAGGAAAGGTACGAATCTCGGGGTTTGAATTTGGGGGGTTGGTATTGCTACCGATTACTCTACTTATCTAATTATCTAATCTAAGGTGTATGTAGTCTATGTCCAATTATTGTGTGCTCGTATGATAGTTTAAAGATGTGTTTACTTAGGTTTTACTACTCCTTAATTATCTCCTATTGATGGTTGAATTGTCACGTACTTATTCCTAGTTGCGTTGTGTGTCTAAGGTTGTAGGATATGCGTTTCTCCCTAACTCTTTGAACTTACCAAAGGGTCTCGTCTACAAAACCCACTAGGGATAATAAACTCTTACTTTAAGGCACTCTTTGGATGGTTTAGCTTACAACTACTCAAGGAGTCATATTCTAAGGTTCACAAAGATTTAATCAAGCATTAAGTACACAACAAATGACCTATCGCATTACTAGATCATTAATCAACTAAGATAAGAGACAACCAATCAATATTCAATAATCAAGTTTCATATTCCCTAAGAAAACACACAAGTAAATTAGCCGGACATGGAGACCATGCAAGCATACACACAAATAATCAAAGACATAATTGTATTAATGAAGTAAAACACTTATCTTGGTGTAAGATAGGGTTTGGAACCCTAAAATACTGTACAAGACAGCCTTGGTTCGGTTTAGGTTTTTACTCCAAAAGACTACACACTAAATACTGAAAAATTCGGATTCTATATATAATATTACATATGCGACGGCGTCACCTTATGTTTTGTGACGCCGTCGTGTCGCCGTCATTAGGGTTTCGTCTTGGCCACGTTAGACTTGTGACGGCGTCACCTTATGCTTGTGACGCCGTCCTCTTCAGCTTCTGACGCCGTCTGGATTACATCTAGGCCGTCTGAGTTATGACGGCCTACTCTTTTATAACTTGACTTTGTCACTTGAAAATAGGAGTTTTGGCTTCTGTCCCGTCACAAAATCCTCCGACGGCGTCGCAATTTAACACCTGACGCCGTCACCTTATGTTTTCAGCAGCTTTGAGTGTCTCGATTCTGACTTTGGCCATTTTCTTCGTATAATCGCGCCTTTTCGTCCAAATAAGTGCCATTCCAGCATTTTGCCTTCAAGAGACCTAAAAAGTGAAAAGGAACGATATTAAGCAATAACGGATACAAAAGTGATCAAATAAGGGCTTAAACGACCCCTCAAAAAGGTACCTTTTAAAACCTTATCACTTGCCTCCCGCTAGGTTTAATGAGTTGGTCCACCGGATTGGTATGCGGTGTTTGACTCAAGAGGAATTGGATGAACTCTTAAAACAGTCTTAAAAACCAGTCAAACACCAAAATCCTTTTGTAAATAATTTTTCTAAAACAAAATACAAAAATAGAAAATCAGATAAAACAACAAAAATATTCTTCTATCCATATTTCTTCAAACATGGCAAGTACATTTCTTCCGTCAACACTCAAATCTTTCAAAATTCAGTATTTTTTTGATCAAGTGTTGAGGGGGAGAAAATAAATACTTAACTGTTTCAAAACATCCGTGTACTTGCATGATATCCTATCCTGGTTGTTTCTTTAAAATGGTGGTCACATTTTCTGGTTCAATGACACTCCTCGGACTAAAATTTATAACCTTTCATTATTTCTTAAGTCGAGGGGGAGTGTCGTCAAGTTTCTTTCATAAAATCTTTCATTTGGTAACCAAAATGGAAGTTAAAAGGCTTTGGATGAAAATGGAAAAGGTGGAGGGACTAAAACTGTCAAAATCCAAAAGTTATTTTAATAAAACTTCCCACCTAACTTTTCATCCTCACATTTAATACACACAACTAACTCATCCTAGGCCTAATAATCAAGCTTCAAATCCGTGTTTTTGATCATCATATTGTAAGTGTTTTCGTAATCTAAACGTTATTACAAGCAAGGGTTTTTGATTTTTATGCAAATCCAACGGCTAAAACGAAAGATATGAATGATTATGTGTTCTACGCATAAGCGTATGAACACACAATCATTGGTGTGTGTTTGAGGTTAAAATAAGTGTGTCAAAACGTTTCAATAACATCAATGATACTATGTTTATCCTCAAAATCCACCCAGAAACACGAATTGATTGATTTTCAAAATTAGGGTTCATGAGTCGTTTTGGGTATTTTCAAATGAGAACGTTTTTGGTAATAAAGATTGTTGTATAAGGTTGTTTTCAAGTTGAATTGAGCATATTTAAACCCATAAATAACCCAGAAACACTAATGATTCATAAATTGAAAATTAGGGTTCAAGTTTATACGAATTGGGTATTTTTGATTCATGGCTTATTTGATGTTAAAACTTGGATAAACATACTCTATATGCTTCTTTGTCCTCCCAGAAACACTTTGGTGTAATTCCTATGGCTAAAACTCTTAAGCGTAATCTATGAACTATTAGGGTTTTGGTTTACGCGTAAGATTTTTTACGCGTAAACTGTATAATGAGTTTCATGCCATGATCTGTTTTAGAATGAATGTTAATGTTAATATTGAAGTTATGATGATGTTATTTCAGGTTTGCTACACGGATAAATCAGAATCAAGGTTGTTAGTTAACTACACATAAGGATCACCTTACGCGTAGCAAGTTATGCGTAAGAGTAATCTTACGAGTAATCTTACGCGTAACAAGTTATGGTATTCCCAAGAGGCTCAATGACCCCAACAATCACGACATGTTGTCTGAGCCTATTCTATTAGTCAGAATCAAGGAACCGACAACAAAGAAATAGGGTGCTGTGTTACCTGATCACCTTCTGTCTGACGAAATCAAAAAGCTCTACACATACAAAAGGTACCTGGAAGCAGTTAAAGTAGGCAAAGTTGGTCATCTCGATGAGAAGTCTTCTGGAACACCTACACGGAGAACCAGAAGAGGCATTGCGGGAAGTGCTACAAGCACTGAAAGTCAGAGGAAGTTCCCCAAGAGAAATCCTCCTCGTAAAAAGACTGTTCCTTCCAAGGAAGCTGGTCCTATTCCCATTCCAAAGCTTGAACCACAAAGAAAGCTAGTGGACGAAAGCTCTGAAGATACACAATCAGATGAAGAGGTCTTCTACTCCGAATCTGCAACCGAAGCACCTCCTTCAGTAGCAAAACCTCCCAGTCCACCAGCTATCCAAGGAAAAGGGAAGACTCCAGTACTTGTTCCTTATGAAGAGGAAAGCTCAGAAGAAGAGGCACTGGAAACTGATTACAGGAGGAAGTTCAAATTTGTTAGACTCCAACAAGTTGCGGAGAAATTTGCCAAAGATCAAATAGGTGGCCCCGGAGGGTCAAGTGGTGAAGTTCAACCTACACCAGATCCTGATGCGGTTAATCGACCCGATAAGGGAACTGGTGCGACCACTCTTGAGCAACAACAAAAGCAACAGGAGGAATCTATTAAGTTTGACATTGAGGAACCTGATACTGAGAAGTCTGAGAAAGATAAAGCTGATGAAGAAGCTAAGTCTGGAAATGATGAAGATGTTGATTATGAAAAGTTTCTTCTTGACAGTCCCATACAGTCTAAGGAGAAAACTTCTGAACCATCAAAGGACTCGGAGTCTCCTCACATCTCATCTTCATCGGATTCATCTTCTCATTCCTCACCACCACCATCAAAAAGATCAACCAAATCAACATCCAAATCAGTGAAGAAGCCAACTCGATCTTGGATTTCTCATACTCATAAAAGAATTGTGAATGCTGTCAAAAAAGTCAGAAAGAAAGACATGCTCTACAGGAAGATGAATTTCTACGCTGATCAGATACAGTACCTTCATGACGAAAATGACGAGATGAAAGTTGAAAGGGAGTATGTACAGAAGCTCATGAAAGATGATCTTCAAGGGAAAATGGACGAAATGATCAAAGGGTACACTCATCAGTACCTTCTTGACATTGTTCCTAAAGTTACAAAGGAGCTGTTCACCAAACAACTTTATCCGAATCTACTTCATCTGGCCAAGCAGACTATGAAATCAACACCAATGCACGTGAACATCAATCCAGTTGATCCCATAATATTCTCAGATGCTGAGTTAGTTGACCGACTGGTAGCTCAAATGTCCAAACGATCTGCAACACTTGCCTCTCACGAAGGTAAATTTCTTGAAGCATTGCTGGAATATCAACTCAAATCAGCGTGCCGAGAAGAAGCTGAAAGGCCGAAACGTCCACGCGACGATGAAGATAAGGATCAGGATAAGAATGACGAGCATAAATGCTCGAAGAAGTCTGGTGAATCATCTTCTATGCAACCTCCACCCAAACGGACTCCAGCACAACAAAGGTCTCCTCCTCGTTCTTCTACTGAAAAACCTCAGGATTCTTCTGAGTTACCACCCGAGACTCAAAAAACCGGTGATCACTTTGAGTATACGGGTGGTGACGATGAGGAATTCCATGAGCCCCAACAACAACCCACCTCTCCCGACAAAGTACAGAAACCAGAATCCTCATCTAGGCCTAAGAAAAAGAAGAAGAAGGCGCCCAAGGCTGACGTCGTATCGTGGCTAGATGAAGATAACACTGAAGAATTTGAATGGTTTTCTACACTTGTTAACTCCACCCCCTATCCAGCTGAAGGTCAAGATCTGGTAGACGGTAATACATTGGAGCATGCTAAGATACTGCAAGAAAAATTGCGAGTAAAGAAGATGACGAAATTTGAGTTGAGGCGAATAAAGAATGAAGCTTTTCAACTGTTAAAAGATAGCTCGCAAAGTGCCATCGAGGTCGAATATCACCTTGAAAACATTGCTCGAGCTATGTCTAACAACATGGATTGGCTCAACCCAGAAGCAAACATCGACTTCACCAAACGGGACAACCCTCCATATTACACCGACTGGTCTAAACCTCTACCGACAATTGGCCAACCAGATCAGCCTAAGATTCCATTTCGCTATTTCTTCAACAGAGACTTAGAATTTCTTCTACACGGTAGTGATGGTTCAAGGAAATATGCTACATCTCTGACACTTCCATTCCCGGCAGCCATATACTCAAACTGCATAGCCATCGAGGAAAAGGCTACCCACATGTTTTCTAACAATGTGGAATTGTACGACCGTGATGCAATGTATGGGATTCACCATTGGCCGGAACGCCGACGAATCTACTACAGAAGCTGCCAAGTTCAGAAGTCTCAAAATGAAGTGTTCACTACTAAAGGAATCGTTGCTGTTAAACATGTTGATCTTTCGTCTAAATGGGACTACACTTTTCTCAAGAATATCGTGGTCAAAAGACAAGACGAAAGAGATTATGCATTCAGTGAAGCGGACTTTCAGAATTTGTCTCTCAACGACATTGAAGATCTGTATCTTGCCAAAGTACAGGGACGCATGAGACAATTCTCGAATGAAGTACAACGTGAATACATCAAGTCCTTGCTAATATTCATCAGAAGCATAGTCATACAGGAACGTGTAGAAGATCTTCAGCTTGCAGTTGAATCATATCAGACCCGTGTCAACTTCACTCCACCTCAGCTAGATCTTCTCGACATCAACCAGCTTCCACAATACACACTCGTCAGCAAACCATTCGGCGTCGTTTATCGCAATGAACTTCAACGAAATTGCTTGATGGCGTGTAGAGATCTTCACAAGTTTGGGGATCACACTTTGAAGAAGGTTAGGGATGGATTGGCTTATCGGTTGAAGGTGATATATGAAGGCATAGGGTCTCAAAAGCGATGGAACTCTCAGGACAGAAGGGATGTGCAGAGGATCATCAGAATGATTGATGAAAGGTTGTATTGAAGGGATCAGTTCAGAACATTGGAAAGCTTTGTTGGTGGTCGACCCAGGATTAACATCACTGGCTATCAACGCCCGTTTCGCACTCCTGGAAACATCACTGGACTTCCTGGTACCCCTTGAACTGCTTCTATTTCATAATATTTTGGATGTGTGATTAATTATGACAATGGCTTGTGTACACATAATAGTATACAACCCGTTCTTGTCAAGAAAGGACCCTGTGGTACGATTCAGTGCCACAATCCTTATAAAAGGAGCGAAAGCTTCTTACTTTTGAGTAAAACCTATCAAACCTTTCTTTTTTCAAGGTTTTGCTCAAAAGAACAAGTACTTCCCCGTATAATTTTTCAAAACCTCAACCGTTTATATCACTTGTTGAGGGGGTGTACTTGAGTTAAAACTTTGTTCACAAATTGTTCACAGTGGTCATCTTCCTGCAACACTCGAAATGGTCATATTTATTCTCAATTTTTCAAAAATTACATTTTATATGCCATCTTTGAGGGGGAGAAAATTATGTGATAAGAAATATGTTGTGTAAATGAAAATGAATCTTTGTGTAATAGACTTAACCAACGAATTGACAGTACTGAACTGTTAGTAACTCGAAAAGACTTATCCTGGACGGGTAATAATTTCAAGCTAGTTCGCTAGTAATGTAAACGTGTCTCGCAAAGGACTTGTCCGAGTAGAATGTACCATTCGAGAAACTCTTGGTAGACATGAACTTTGACGGGTTTGACAACCTTTCGAGGTTTGTCTACACCTTCAAGGTAGTTATTAGAGCTAGTTATCACCTAAAAGCTGACAATGTAACTCTTTAACTATGTAACGTAACTGTGTCTCGCGGGGGATTGTCTATCTTGAGTTGATCAATTCATAAAGTGCGCTCTCTTTCCTCACTGTGCAGATTTCCGTAAAAACTCTTAAGCACATGTGGAAGGGGTGTATTTCTGCAAAAGATCAAACTCTTACAATGGTACTAAATGTTTTACAATCATAACCGTTGTGAGAGATTTCTTTGAAATTTGGTTTTATGGCAACATAGGTTAGTCATGGAGTTATAAGGTGACTAAGGTTAGGAATAACCGTCCTATGATCCGCCAGAGCCGGAGGGATCTACCCAAGGACATCACAAATAGTTAGTACTTAGAAGTCCTTAGGTACGATTATAAAAAGGAGAAAATGAGAATCGGAGAAAGAAGGAGTTGAAGAATTAAAAAGAAATGCAAAGAAAAGGGTGAAAAGAAATAGCCCTCCAAATTATTCAACTTAGGGCAGATATCGGGTTGAATTCATATGCTACTGGTTGTCACTTAGTGACGCCGGTATTGAAGATTAAAAGTCGTCATGGACCCAGTGACGCATGCACTAAACCTTCTTAGCCACTCAAGTTTCTCTCAACAGAAGCTTGTTTCATTCTCACAGGGAACCCTACGTAAACTATTGGCTTTCTCTTAGAGATCGCTGGTATTGAAGAAGGAGACCCTCTCCTTAGTCTCCGCTCAGGAAAACCAAAAGGCACTATTGAGTCTAGAGCCACGAGATTCATTAAAAGATCTCTTAAGAACACTTGGCATTTCATCACTTGATATTCAACAATAAGAACATCAGTGGTACGTTATCGAGTCCTTCACAGATCTTAGCAATCTGTCGAGAACATTTATGAGAGGTTCACAACCGTGATCCTCAGTGATTGAATGGAAACTCCTGCCAGGGTCAACATCAAACAGCCCTGACAACAAGTCACTTCGGTAACTCACCGTGGATTACGCTTAGTGTGTCTCAAACGGTCTACAGTCGTGAGGTGATGCTTCGGTGTACCTCAACGACTCATCTGAACTGTAGGTGTACTTCGGTACATCGCGTTATCTCACTTGTGGGACTCCAGTTCAGGAACGGCCTTTGTGAGAATTAGAGTTATGTTTTCACACTATGCTGTTAACACTCTCGAAGTTCTAACTTGTAAGTGCCGGAAACCGCTTATTACTAACCGTTTTCATGTTTTCTTCTTATGGAAGCTCTGGAGCGGAATGATCGTGCAGATTCTTCACATGCTCATGCCAACATCATCACTAATGGAAGTTCTATCCAAAAGTAACACAAAAGTCAGAATGATTCTTCGTCAATCCAAAGAATCTACAAAGTTAAAGACTTAAAGAACTTCATCAGTATTATTATCCAACGTTAAAGAGCGTGTGAGCATGTTGAAGAATGACGTGGAGACACTGTAGCAGCGAAGCAGACCTGAGGCAGCCTTGATGCAGACAACAACAACATACTATCACTACCATCACAAAGAACAATGATCAAAGAACAAAATTAAAAGATGACGTCAAAGCAAAACTGTTTAAAGAAAAACAATTTCTCTACACTGGGGAGATTGTTCAAATCAAGGCAATTCTTCTCACAAGAAAGAAGAATGTCAGAAGACGTCAAAGCTACTATTACATCAATGCCTTCACCGTTCATATTCATTCATCACCAACACTTAGGGGGAGATTGTTGGAATCACTCCTAAACCTAAATCAAGTGTTAGTAATTCATATGTAATAGTTAGCTTAATTATGGCCTTTATGTTTGTTATTAGCCTTAAGCTTATGTAGAAGGCCCATGAGCTTAGGCCCAAGCCCATTAAGGAAAGGATGGGAACTAGGAGTGTTGCCCTAGCTTCCCTCCTATAAATACTCTTATATAACCCTCACTTGAGGGTTGGTTGTTCATTTTATTCACTCTCTTTCACTCTATGCCTAACCGTGCTACTCTTAACGTGTGTATGTGTGTTTAACATGTTCAACCAATCTCTTCTCCTCTCTATTTCTTGTATTGATGCTTGTGTTGTAAAACTAGTGACCTAACAGTTACGGCGTAACTCGTCTCTCACATTACGCCATAACTATTGCGTGACTCAGAAAACTAATTTATCATAAGGTTACGGCGTAACTCTTCTCAAATGTTATGACGTAACTACATTAGGTCAAATAAGGCTTCACGCCGCTCTTACTTATGCCGTAACTACTGCATCTCTTACGACGTAACCGAGTTTATTGAAGACTAAGACGTAACCACTTATAAGGTTACACCGTAACCAGCAGATCTAGTGCATTATTCGAAGAAATAGAAGGTTACGACATAACTCCTATACTGGTTACGCCGTAACCCAGATCTGGCCTATAAATACCCTACGAATTCTAGCATTTCTAATCATCCCATTCCACACACAACACTCAGAGAACTTGGGAAAAAGCTCAAGGTAGGTCTAGAGGAGCATACGGAGCTGTCTCCAAGGGAGAAATCACTCCCCTACAATAAGCATTAGCGTTTTATATTTCTTTTACTTTCAATTCATGTAATTCATACCTTTGAATATTGAATTGGTTTGCATGATTAATATGAGCGGCTAAGCACCTTTTGGTGCTGGCCTAGTTATGATTACTTAATTGTTTTGTTTGCATTTACTTTACTTCCGTATAATTATTTCTAAGTGTATGAATGCATAGTTTATTGGTAGCCACCCTTGGTTCGGTAGTTTTAAATGGCGATAGAGGCCAATTGCCTAGGAGATATGACCAACTGACCCTAGGTGAGTGGACTGAGACGGAAGGGTAAGAAATGACCAACTGACGACCCTTTCTACTTGTGCGATTTGACCAACTGATCACCTATCGTTTGGATAGACTTAAGAATTAGGGGGTGCGTGTCTAAGTTCCTAACGGCTGGGAATTCACTATTATAAATCTAGCATGTAGCGGTACTTAATGACTTGGCTTAGGGGGCCAGGAACAACAGGAATTATGGGGGGACACCTGACTTCTCCTGTGGTGGCATCTTTGGTGATAGGTTAGGGCGAATTGACCAAATGTTGTCCTCTCGACTTTGACCCCACCTGAAGTAATTGGAAGTAAGTAGACCTAGACATAACTAGCTAGGAGGATTAACTAGGTTAGCACCACTCTCATCTATTGATTTCCCTTTATCCTTTATTTGCTTTTATTTGCTTTATTCTGCTTTAGTAGTTTAATTAATTAAATCCCTATCGAAACCATTATTAATCTGTAACACCTAGACTTAGTAATAATCCAACACACATAGCTCTTGGGACGACCTCGGCTTTACCGTTTACTACACTACACACGACCGGGTACACTGCCCGTTAGTGCACTAGGATAGACCATAGGTATAACGAGACACTATAAATATTAAGACCTGGTCAGTAAACCTGCATCAGAGATGGGTCTGTATGCTCCTTGAGACTTGCCTTGAGCCTCCTATCCACGTTCTCTGCTTTTGTGTGTGGAGTGAATGATGAGAAATGCATAATTTTGGGCAGTATTTATAGGCCAGATCTGGTTACGGCGTAACTTAAGTTGAGAGTTACGCCGTAACATCCATTTCTCCATCTTTTGCTCTGGAAAAGCTGGTTACAGCATAACATCTGGAATGAGTTACGCCATATGTTCAATAAATCATGGTTACGCCGTATTTGTGGAAAGAGTTACGGCGTCGCTTGCAGCGGCGTGGAACATCATTTGACCTAATTAGTTACGGCGTAATCCTAAGATGGAGTTACGCCATAATCTTCAGTTTAGTTGGTCTTCTGAGTTACGCTTTTGTTACGGCGTAATGTGAGAGAAGATTTACGCCGTAATTACTTCAAAATGGGCATACTATCATATATCTTCAATAAACTCTCTAAATCCGTGTCTCATTAACTCTAATGCTCGTAATTTACCTGAAAGTGAAATATAGAGAAAAACAAGCGTAAATCCATATAAATGATATAAAATACGAGGATTATCGGAGGAAATTGATATTTATTATTCAAGACTATTTGATGTTATCAAATATCCCCCCACTTGAACTCTACTTGCCCTCAATTAGACTTTATTAGATAGATTCCTAACTAGATATCTCCCATTACCTGGAAAATATAAGTTTATAAATCCCTTATGCTAGAATAAAACAAAGCCGAACACCTCACGAAATGGGAACAAAACACTCAAATCTCTCAACTATTCTAAGTGTCAATTTCTGGGTGATCACTCAACGCACAGTCATAGCATGTATTCTATCATAAGCTTGGTGGTTACACAAATCTCCACCACTAGAGTTAAGGACTAAACCATTTTCGAAGGCAGTATGCGTAGACACGACAAAGGTTAAGGGTGATTCGTCATTACTAACATGTCACGGAGAAGTGGACAAAATCAATGATACATGACCAAATCCATGGCCAAGACACCAAAGATTGCTCGCTGCATCACCTAGACACTATTCATGACTAAAGGGTTGGATAAGACATGGGATAAAATTGGTGTAAAATAAAATCAATCAAATAGTCTAAATCTATAACCAAGTCATCACTGCTTACCGTTCATCCAAAGTTCAAGTTTCAAAGCTAAGAAACCGGATCATGATATACCAGGTAGATGTACCATTAAAAGACGTCATGATGGGCACATTACCTTTCCTCCAACTCTTGGCGCAATTACCAACTCCATTCTTCAAATGTGACCGAGGTGGCCTCCTCGATACTAAATCAATAATGAGCTCAAAAACATAGTGCTTATAACTTCGCACTTTACAATTAACAAATAACTATAACTTTTCTTCTTTTTTTTCACATAACAACTAAACATAACATCCCCCCACTTGAGATGAACAATATGAGAATTTTGGGGGGTCTTCAATGATCTTCAAAAATATGTTGTCAAGGTAAGCGTGATTCCCGAACCTTTCCATTTGAACCTTTAACTTAGGCAAATAAAGACTTCCCAATCACAAATAAAACTATAGGGTAGGCTCTGGTGTGTGGGTGTAACGAAACAATATGTTGGGTGAACAAAATGAAAGAAATGGCTTAGATGGGTGTATCTAGGGGTATCTTGCATTAAAGGTGAGTGCAACAAAAGGGTTTAACATAGGGGTCGAGAAGTCGAGGTGACTAATCGATAGACACACAATGATAGGCTATTTGGGTGATAATCATATAATATTGCCTTCTTAAACTAAAAAGTCCAAATACATCGAGCTAACTCAACATACCTTGTTAGGAATTGGAAATTCCATTGTGAAGTGTCGGTCACCCCAACTATTATCTAGCATAAGTTAGCTCGTAGACATGTCGTTATTTACTGTTTTATTAGTTAGTTATTAGCATAGATTAGCTTAGTGTATCATCGTGCAGGAAGGACGAGTCTTTACCCACTGTATGCCTGATCCACAGCCCGTCAGGAGGGCGTTTAGTTTGTAACTATAAATACCCTTCCCACTAAGGGAAGGGTGGTGCTTCTTTGATAATCTAACCCTCTCTTTTTGTTTATCTCTCTAGAATCACCCTCTCCTTTTTTCATCTCTCTAAAAATGGCTCTCTTGTTTAATCATAATCCTAGACCACCCGAATCATCTAAACAACATAAAATATACGGTCCTACAAATGGTACCAGTGCCTAGCTTTTGTTGTTTGTGTTGATTCGAATGGTTCTTTGAGCAATCTTGTATGCGGTTTGTGTGACTCTTGTATGCGTTTTGATGTGTCTTTGATGTGGTGTTGATGCTGTTGGTTGATGTTGTTGATAAGTTGTTAATCGGTTTTGTTTATGCTTACTGGTTTTTAATATTGATGTGGTCAAACTGCTTTTAACTTGTTTTGTAACCAATTTTTTATTTCATCAGTTGGTCAGTTTTTATGTTGGTATCAAGTTTGTGCTGTTAAATGTTCATGTTCATCAAAGCGGTTATAGGTCTTATCTATGATGTGGTTTGTCGTCAGTTTTATGCGTTTTGATGTCTGGATGCGATTTATCCACTGATGTTTCTCTAGCATACGTGATGCATGTTTTACTGACCAGGTCTTAATATTTATAGTGTCTCATTATACCTATGGTGTACCCTAGTGCACTAACGGGCAGAGTACCCAGTCGTGTGTAGTGTAGTAAATGGTAAAGCCGAGGTCGTCCCAAGAGCTATGTGTATTGTATTATTACTAAGTCTAGGTGTCACAGATTAATAATGGTTTCGATAGGGATTTAATTAATTAAACTACTAAAGCAGAATAAAGCAAATAAAAGCAAGTAAAGGATAAAGGGAAATCAGTATAGGAGAGTGGTGCTAACCTAGTTAATTCTCCTAGCTAGTTATGTCTATGTCTACTTACTTCCAATTACTTCAGGTGGGGTCAAAGTCGAGAGGACAACATTTGGTCAATTCGCCCTAACCTATCAGCAAAGATGCCACCACAAGAGAAGTCAGGTGTCCCCTCATAAGTCCTGTTGTTCCTGGTCCCCTAAGCCAAGTCATTAAGTACCGCTACATGGTAGATTTATAATAGTGAATGCCCGGCCGTTAGGAACTTAGACACGCACCCCCTAATTCTTAAGTCCATCCAAACGATAGGTGATGAGTTGGTCAAATCGCACAAGTAGAAAGGGCCGTCAGTTGGTCATATCTTACCCTTCCTATCTCAGTCCGCTCACTTAGGGTCAGTTGGTCATATCTCCTAGGCAATTGGCCTCTATCGTCATTCAAAACTACCGAACCAAGGGTGGCTACCAATAAACTATGCATGCATACAGTTAGAAATAATCGTACGGAAGTAAAGTAAACGTAAACAAAACAATTAAGGAATCATAACTAGGCCAGCACCAAAAGGTGCTTAGCCGCTCATATTAATCATGCCAACCAATTCAATATTCAAAGGTATGAAATACATGAATTGAAAGTAAAAGAAATATAAAACGCTAATGCTTATCGTAGGGGAGTGATTTCTCCCTTGGAGACAGCTCCGTATGCTCCTTTAGACCTGTGTTGAGCTTTTTCCCACGTTTCTGAGTGTTGTGTATGGAATGGGATGATTAGAAATGCTGGAATTCGTGGGCTATTTATAGGCTAGATCTGGATTACGGCGTAACCAATATAAGAGTTACGCCGTAACCTTCAATATTATCGTATTTTGCACTAGATCTGCTAGTTACGGCATAACCTTATGAGTGGTTACGCCGTAGTCTTCAATAAACTTGGTTACGTCGTAAGAGATGCAATAGTTACGGCGTAAGTATCAGCGGCGTGGAACCTCATTTGACCTAATGTAGTTAAGTCGTAACCTTTGGGAAGAGTTACGCCGTAACCTTATGATAAGTTGGTTCTCTGAGTCACGCAATAGTTACGGCGTAATGTGAGATACGAGTTACGCCGTAACTTCTTCAAAATAGCATACTGTGATAAATCTTTAGATATTTCTCAAGTTCCGCGTCTCTTTAGCTCCAATGCTCGTAATTTACCTGAAAGTGGAAAACAATGGAAAACAAGCGTAAATCCATATAAATGATATAAATTACAAGCATTATCGGGGAAATTGACACTTAATATTCAGGACTATTTGATGTTATCAAATATCCCCCACTTGAACTCTACTTGCCCTCAAGTAGACTTTATTAGAAAGATTCCTAAAAAGATATCTCCCATAACCTGGAAAATATGAGTTTACAAATCCCTTATGCTAGAATAAAACGAAGCCGAACACCTCACGAAAGGGGAACAAAACACTCAAATCTCTCAACTATTCTAAGTGTCAATTTCGGGGTGATCACTCAATCGCACAGTCATAGCATGTATTCTATCATAAGCTTGGCGGTTACACAAATCTCCACCACTAGAGTTAAGGGCTAAACAATTCTTGGAGGCAATATGGGTAGACACGACAAAGGTTAAGGGGTGACTCGTCATTACTAACATGTCACGGCGAAGTGGACATAATCAATGATACATGACCAAATCCATGGCCAAGACACCAAAGATTGCTCGCTGCATCACCTAGACACGATTCATGACTAAAGGGTAGGATAAGACATGGGATATATAAATGGTGTAAAATAAAAAAACAAGCAGGTAGTCTAAATCTATAACCAAGTCATCACCACTTACCGTCCGCCCAAAGTTCAAGCTTTGAAGTCAAGAAACCGGATCATGAAATGCTAGGTAGATGTGTCATTAGAGGACGCCGTGATGGGACACTACCTTTTCTCCAACTGTTGGCATAACTACCAACTCCAATCTTCAAATGTGACCGAGGTGGCCTCTTCGATACTACATCAGTAAGCTCATACTACAGTGCTTATAACATCGCACTTTACAATAACATAATCATAACAACTATTTTTTTTTCAACATAACAATAAATGCAAAACATAATATCTCCCCAATTGAGATGAACAATGGGAATTCGGGGGGTCTTCAATGATCTTCAGAAATTTTGTCGATGAAAGCGTGATTTCCGAACCTTTCCACTCGAACCTTGAACTTAGGCAAATGACGACTTCCCAATCACAAATAAAGACTACAGGGTAGGCTAAGGTGTATAGGTGTATCGAAAAAATATATCGGGTTAACAAAATGAAAGGAATGCCTCAGAAGGGTGTATCTAGGGGTATCTTGCACTAAAGGTGAGTGCAACAAAAGGGTTCACATGGGGGTCGAGAAGTCGAGGTGACTAATCGATAGACACACAATGGTAGGCTGTTTGGGTGATAATCCTATAATATTGCCTTCTAAAATTGAAAAGTCCAAATACATCGAGCTAACTCAACATACCTCGTTTATGGTCTCGAAATGATGCAAAAGCCAAGTTCTAAAGTTTACAATCTATCGGCGCACTCATAATTTGGTGGATTTGGGGTAAAATATTGCAAACGGATAAGGCTAATCTCACCATATAATATCAAGGGTTGTATGTGCTCGGCTAAGGTCTAATCTAGTTAGGTTAAGAAAAACATGTCAAAATTTTAAAAATGGCATAATTTTTCAAAATAAACTAGAAAAATGAGGGCGAAATAATGTTCAAGAGATAATTCTACTCCCACCCCCCCCCCCACTTGAATTGTACAAAGTCCCTTTTTTACTAAGCATTAAATAAAGGTGAAGAGAAAGGTAGAATTAGAGCAAGAACTTCCCTGAAATTTGCTCCATAAAAAAGGAAGGACCACGAAAAAGAGACGTGCCTTCGTATAAGCATCATAAACAAACTTCAATCCCTGAAATCACACTACCGACAAGCATAATTCTAAAAAGAAAAAGAAATGAAAAATGAAAAACAAACCTAACTCACTTTCGTAGGAATCACGGTTGCATTTAGCATATGCAACAAGCCTTTTAAACCACTTGGTGTCCCAAGTGGACGAGTGAAGTCTCGTGAGGGTTTACAGGGAACACACCCACACAGTTCATTTAAAATACTAATACAAGGTTATTGTGTTTTAAAATGAAAGAATTAAAGCAGAGGAAGGTTACATCGTAACTCTTTTGAGGGAGTTACGCCGTAACTGACAAAACCTGGTATAATCTGCAAAGCGAGTAGTTACGGCGTAACCACTGAGATGGTATTACGCCGTAATTGGTAATGCGTCAAGAATTTTGCTGCTAAAAGGTTGGTTACGGCGTAATCACCAAGATGAGTTACGCCATAACTCTGTTCAGATCTGCAACTGCAGCAGCAATTAGTTCCTCGTTTCCTGCAAAAATAGTTAGAAAACACAAAACCCAACAGAAAAGGAAATAAAATAAAAGAAAGGGATAATTCGGGTAGTCTCCCGAAAGAGAACTTTTCTTTATTTACGAGTCTTTAAGTTTGACTTAGAGCCGCGGGGATTCTATGGGGGCCTTTGGACTTGGCCCACTTCCACCATTCGTTGGCACTCATTCATCCAATTATCGAGCCTTTTTTCCTTGTAGAATTATTGATGCTATCTGTTCCAAACTTATGTGAAAGCCATTTATCACATGATTTTCCTCGGTCATCATCTTCAGTAAAAATACTATTAGTAATGCTGATGCTGGATCTTGTACCATCTATTGTGTCAGTGAGATGATTGCACTTATACTGCTTAACCAGTCCCTTAATGATTTTTGAGTTTCCAAATTTTATTTTGTACCAATCTTCCAATGCTAACTCAACATCATGTTCCTCTCCCTTATGAGGGTATATCCATTCATTAGCCTTTCTTTCACATTTTTGAGTAAACGGTGGCCATGTTGTCATTGATTCGCTATCTTTGGTTGACATCGAGTTGCAAAAATGTTTGTTTGGATCCGGAGTTTCCTCAATGCTTTGGACAACTTCATCCTCTTTCTGCTTACAATTATCAATATTCTCTCTACTATCATCAGTAATAGAATTAGAGTGTAGAGTGGGATTTAGCGATTGAACATTAACAATGTCAACATTATTAGAAATTTCAATTTTTGGTTTTAAATACTCTTTCATACTAAAAGTTATTCGTTCATTTTCAGTTCCCAAAGAAATTTGTTTTTCAAAAACCTTAATCTGAGCTCTACAAGTGGCCAGAAAAGGTCTTCCAACAATTAAGTTGTAAGCTTCCCGCCTTCCCATGTTAATAACCACAAAATCGGTAGGAAAGAAAAATTTTCCAATTTTTAAAAGTACATTGTTCACAATTCCCCTCGGTACAGCCTTAGAGGAATCAACCATTTCAATCTTAATAGTTGTTTCTTTTAAATTGGTAAGTTTGATTTTTTCAAATAAAGTAGTAGAGATAAGGTTTACCCCGGCCCCTAAATCAGCTAATGCGGTAATCTTAACGTTACCAATAGTGCATGGGAGAAGAAAACTTTCCTGGTATTGTTGTTTTTCAGGAAGTTGGCTTGGCAGGACCTCGTCGTCTTCTGATTTATCATCCTCTCTTAGGTAGTTAATCCCGGAAAGATCATTAGTGATAGAGGATGTGCACTGCTCTTTCTTTGCTTTATCTTGCGCAAATATGGCCTTGCAGGCAATGGCTTTAGCATTACTTGTTTCAAGGTTTTTAGCCAATTGCCCAATTTGTGTTTCGAGGTTCTTAATCGCAGCATCTTGGTTACATAGGTTCATATTGGTGTCCTCCTTAACTTTGACCATCCACTCCTTGAGTCTATCTCCCTTTTTTGTAGATTCTTCGATGTGTCGGTGAATTATTTCCTCAAGGCTAGGTTTAGGAGGATTGTTGTTGATTCTTGTGTAGAACCCAAGGGATTTTTCTTGATATTTGGGCCCGTTGTAGTTGTTGAAAAGGGATTCTCTTCCATATTTAACTTCTCCGATCCTTTTAACCTCTTCGTTCGAGGAACATTCTTTAGAAGGTGGAGTCCCGTTTCGCTCTACTTTAATGGAATGCACATTTTCCTTGAGCTTCTTCATCTCTCTCCCCAGGCTTTCTAATTAGTTATTTATAGCTGCAAGGCCTTCTATATCTCCCTTCTTGTTTCGGTTGCTCCCTCCATTGTGCCATTTGTGAGAGTGGTCTGCCATTTTTTGAATAGTTTCTAAAGCCAGAATGGGTGTCATACTAGGAATTGTCCCTTGAGAATCAATCATTTGTCTTGAGGAGATGTTCAGACCCTTGTAAAAGACGTTCACCTTTTGTTGGCTGTTGAGATCATGAGTAGGGCATTTGTATAACAATTCATTATATCTTTCCCATGCTTGGTATAACGTTTCATCCCCCTCTTGCTTGAAGTTATGGATTTCTTCCAATTGCTTAGCCGTCTTTGATGGAGGGTAGTATCTCTGAATGAAACATTTTTTTAAGATAGGCCAAGTGTTGACAGTCCCAGCAGGTAATCAATCAACCCATCTTTTTGCAGCTCCCGTAAGAGAAATAGGGAATACTCATAACATTATAGCATCGTGTGAGACTCTGGGAATCTTGAATAGGCTGACAATGTACTCGACGTTGTCTACATGTTCATGGGCATCATCGGTGATGCTTCTTGAGAAAGGATTTGTACGTAATTCCCTCATAAATTGAGGTTTGATTTTGAATTGAGCATCTTCTGCAATGGCTGGCCTAACAATCCCTGGTCCTTGTTCTTCTCTTGTCAACGCCAAATATTCCTCAAGAGTGAGGTCATCGATGTTAACAACTTCCATGGTACCTTAAAACTTGAAATACGGTCGTGAGAAAAGTTTAAAATGAAATTAAGGACTTAATATCAATCCTAATATAACTCTCCGGTAGCGGCGCCAAAAACTTGATGCAGGTTTTACTGACCAGGTCTTAATATTTATAGTGTCTCGCTATACCTATGGTCTACCCTAGTGCACTAACGGGCAGTGTACCCGGTCGCGTGTAGTATAGTATTCGGTAAAGCCGAGGTCGTCCCAAGAGCTATGTGTGTTGGATTATTACTAAGTCTAGTGTCACAGATTTAATAAAGGTTTCGATAGGTATTTAATCAGTTAAACTACTAATGCGGAATAAAGTAAATAAAAGCAGATAAATGGTAAAGAGAAATCAATAGAGAGAAGTGGTGCTAACCTAGTTAATCAGCCTAGCTAGTTATGTCTACGTCTACTTACTTCCAATTACTTTAGGTGGGGTCAAATTCGAGAGGATAGCATTTGGTCAATTCGCCCTAACCTATCAGCAAAGATGCCACCACAGGAGAAATCAGGTGCACCGTCATAAGTCCTGTTGTTCCTCGTCCCCTAAGCCAAGTCATTAAGTACCGCTACATACTAGATTCATAATAGTGAGTGCCCGGCCATTAGGAACTTAGACACTACACCCCCCCCCCCAATTCTTATGTTCATCTAAACGATAGGTGATCAGTTGGTCAAATCGCACAAGTAGAAAGGGTCGTCAGTTGGTCATATCTTACCCTTCTCGTCTTAGTCCGCTCACCTAGGGTCAGTTGGTCATATCTCCTAGGCAATTGGCCTCTACCGCCATTCAAAACTACTGAACCAAGGGTGGCTACCAATGAACTATGCATGCATACACATAGAAATAATTGTACGGAAGTAAAGGTAAACGGAAACAAAACAATTAAGGAATCATAACTAGGCTAGCACCAAAAGGTGCTTAGCCGCTCATATTAATCATGCAAATCAATTCAATATTCAAAGGTACGAAATACATGAATTGAAAGTAAAAGAAATATAAAACACTAATGCTTATCGTAATGGAGTGACTTCTCCCTTGGAAACAGCTCCGTATGCTCCTCTATACATGCCTTGAGCTTTTTCCCACGTTCTCAGAGTGTTGTGTGTGGAATGGGATGATTAGAAATGCTGGAATTCGTGGGGTATTTATAGGCCAGATCTTGGTTACGGCGTAACCAATGTAGGAGTTACGCCGTAACCTTCTATTCCTTCGTAAAATGCACTAGATCTGCTGGTTACGGCGCCGTAGTCTTCAATAAACTCGGTTACGTCGTAAGTGATGCAGTAGTTACGGCGTAAGTATCAGCGGCGTGGAACCTTATTTGACCTAATGTGGTTAAGTCGTAACCTTTGGGAAGAGTTACGCCGTAACCTTCTGATAAGTTGTCATACTGAGTCACGCAATAGCTACGGCGTAATGTGAGAGGCGAGTTACGCCGTAACTTCTTTAAAATAGCATACTGTGATAAATCTTCAGATATGTTTCTAGTTCCGCGTCTCTTTAGCTCCAATGCTCGTAATTTACCTGAAAGTGGAAAACAATGGAAAACATACGTAAATCCATATATGTAGGATCGTAATATATTATTGTGTTGATGATTCGGGTGGTCTTGGATGATCAAAATACATGTTTGCCATAGTTAGAGAGTTATTAGAGAGAGAGAGGGTGTTCTTGCTAGAGGTTTACACAAAAGTATGGAATATTAGATTCAAAGCACCACCCCTTCCATGGATGGAAGGGGTATTTATACTTACACAATACACGACCTCATATCGGCCTGTGGATCAGGCATACAGTGGGTAAAGACCCGTCCTTCCTCCACGGTGTTGCACTATGCTAAACTAGACTAATAACTAACTAATAAAACAGTAAATAACGTAACTAACGATATGTCTACGAGCTAACTTATGCTAGATAATATTTGGGGTGACCGACTCTTTACTATGGAATTTTCTAATTCCTAACAATCTCCCCCTAAGGGAGGTCACCCCATGTTTTACATTTCAAATCCTAGCATTCTATTCTTGACTTTGTTCTTGAGCTCGTAGACTTCAATTCTTCAATTCTGCAATCTTTGTGCTTTTGTAGTGCAACTTCAAAGTCCGAGTGCTTTGTACTTTCACTAGAGGTCTTTAACTGATCCACATCTTTGATGATCTTCGAGCTTTCATTGAGATCATCAGCCACAGTAAATCTCTGGATCACCCTTTATTGTGTTGCCATCATGTGATGTTGTGACTTTCGGACCGACATGCTCATACTATTGAATCATGACATCTTTCCATCAGAGTAGCGGAAGCCTTACTGGTTCATGATATTTGCAGCAGCGAAGCAGAAGCATAGTATGAAATATCAGAGCCAGGTTATGTAGATATGCACCAGTCATGATTTCTTCAAATTAAGTGTGGATGCTGTGAGCATGCGGCTTTGGATTGACTCCTCAATTCTGATCAGCTGCAACCGTCCAAATGTACCTGCAAACAAAAGTTAGCAATAAAGCGCACGAAAGTGTCTTTGATCACTTTCGTCGAATTGAGGTACACGGCCCACGGTTCCCCGTTGATCAGTACAAGTACTGCCTGTGATAAGGTAGGATTCCTAAGAATCTCCTTGACAGGGTTTCGCAGCTGTTCTAGCCGTTCTCAAACCGGAACGTCTCAAAGAAGACAACACGGAGTGAGTGAACCAGCGAATTGAGATTCACTAATTGATGAAAAATGATTTGAAAAACAATCGCGTATTGCTTGAAGAAAGAGTTTTACAATACGATGAAGGTTTTATGAGAAAGATCAATTTTCAATCAAAATACTTTTTGTATTAGAGAATGAGTACACATTCGACGTGCTAGCGAAAAGACGAGATTCGCACATCGAACGGTTTTTCCAAAAGTATTTTTTCAATCAGAGATACTTTTTGAATTTGAAACATGAATACACATTCGACGTGCTAGAGAAAAGAAGATTCGCACATCGAACGGTTTTTCCAAAAGTATTCGTCAATTCCATTCCTGGACCAAGGTTGATTCAAGATTGAATCTCCCCATCGTTTCTATCCAGTTGTCACAAGTTTGATCTTACGAGAAGATCTCACATGTCACCCACCAAGAGCTTGTTTGATGTTGGCTCTAGAATGATTTCCATTTTCATTGTGAATATTTTTTACATATCACTCGGATGTTCTGGCAATAGCACAAGGATAATGCGTTGAACTCTCAATATCTACTTACTTTCCACATTGTGTGAAACAGCAAGTCTTCATTAATTTAGTGCCCTAATGAGATATTGTGGATGATCTCTTGGCTCTAGACTCAATTGTGCATATTTGGTTCCTGTTCCGGAGACTAGGGAGAGGGTCGCCTTCTTCAATATCAACAATCTCTAAGAGAAAGTAGATAGATTATGTAGGTTCCCCGTGAGAATGAAACAAGCCCTTTTAAGAGGAACTTGAGTAGCTTCGGAAGTTTAGTGCAGTGCGTCACTGGGTCTATGACGTCTTGTCTTCAATACCAGTGTTACCTTAGTAAACACCAGTAGCATATGTATTGAACCCGGTTACTGCCCTAAGGTTGAATTGTTGGAGGGCTATTTCTTTTCACCCTTTCATATTCATTTCTTTTTCATTCTTCAACCCCTTCAGTGCTTACCGAGACTTCATAACTAGAACCTTGTTGGGTTTATTCCAGTACTAGCTCTGTCTCAGTCCGCACTCTTCCCATTTCTCATTTTTCTCCTTTTTTTCATCATACCTAAGGACTCTACACTATCTAGTGGATTGTTCCTAGGTAGATCCGTCCAGTTCTAGCGGATCATGGGAACGAATACCTAACCTAACCATCCTTATAACACCATGCATAAAGTAAATTGGTCGGTCTTTTGGTATTGTCCTTTCCTTCATGAAACCAATCGAAAAATCATTTGGAAAAACAATCAAGGTACTTGTGATACGAGATCAAAGCATTTTGTACCTTAATAGTTTTGATCATTTTAGAAATGCTCCCCCTCAACATGTGCATATGATTTAAAATTGTTTGGCACATGGAGGCAAGAGTTCTTTGAAATAATTTCTTTGAAATAATTTCTTGATCACAATTTCCTTAGAAAAATCCATTTGAATTTCTTTGGTAAAATTCTCCCCCTCAATATGTGCATAGGATATTTGAAATCATTTTATCACATAGAGGCAAGAGTTCTTTTGAAGCACATCCACGATCACACAAGCCGTTAAGAAACCATTTAAAACTCAATCAAGGTACTTTATGTTAAAACATAAAAGCATTTGCACCTCGATAGTTTCTTTTCTTTTAACATGCTCCCCCTCAATATATGCTTCGAGATTCGAAAGCGTTTAGCACATATGAGAGAGCAGCCTGATCAACTGAATCAAAACGATCAACTTTTATCAAATTTCATTATTAAATCACAAATTCTCCCCCGATCAAAAATATCAAACCCTTTGAGATTTTGGATCCCAAGTGATTTAATTAAGTTTGGAAAACATGGGAGAAAATGTGGCCTTGTTTAAATACTCGTCTGGTTTTTGGATAAATCCTCCTCCTCAACATGTGCATTATGTATATTGAAATCGTTTGGCACATGGAGGCAGGAGTGCCTTTAAAGGACTAAAACCAATTCCATTTAAAACAGATTTGAGATTTAAATCACGATCTCTACCCCGATCAGAAATATCAAACCATTTGAGATTTATGATCCCAACTGATTTAAATCATTTAGAAAAATTTGGGGAAAGACGTGGCAAGATTCAATTTTGAAAGATGACAGATAAGGACCATTTTAAGACATTAAAGATTGTTAGTGTCAAGTATGATAGTTTTTAAGAGATCTTTTAAGTAAAACAAAACAATTTCACAATCAAACAAGAACAGAAAAAATTTCATTTTGAAAGACCTTGATTCTAAAGAAAAATTCATACCATGACATAACATTAAATCTTTAGATCACCACTTATTATCGTACAAGACGGAACTTTTGTGAAGAAACATCGTTTGAAAATATTTTAAATAAAATCACTCTCCCCCTCAATCAAAGACCGAAGTCGATAATTGAGTGACATAGGTTTTGATAAAAAGAAGTCCGGTGATTTTCAACATTTAGTCCAATTTATTTTCAAAACAATATTTTTCCATTTTCAAAAACAATGTTATTCAAAGTTTTAGAAAAATAGTATCATCACTATTATCCCTGCACAAAGATACGTTAGGTGGATGAGAAGCTTCCGTTTTTGTTGTTGTAGGTTTGGAAGAAAAACCATCTGCTGATGCAGTGAGACTTCTTTTTACGTTGCATTTTGAATGCCAACTGAGGTCAAATTAAGCTCCGTTTCTTCAATCACTTAGAAGAAAACCATCTGCAGATGCAGTGAGACCTCTTACGTTGCATTTATGCCAACTCTCCATAGAAGTCCAATTAAGCTCCGTTTCTTCATTTGTCAACCCAAGATATAGTTACCCTTTCCTTTCGGCATCCAATCATCTTCATTTGTGGGATCCGGATCGGGAACATTCTTATCTCCATGATATCTGCATACGTTAGTGAACATACATACAGATATATGGTGGTCGACATCACCCAAACAACAATCGACTAATAAAAGTCAATGCAACATATCAATCAGATCATTTAAATGTATGGGAAAAATGTGTTTATCAAACTCTAATTATCTAATCCTATCAATCATATCCTTGGCACCTAGTCCTTCAACATAGGTTAACATAATTTTTAATTAAGCATATTAGGATAATTAAGAAAGCTCGTTAGAAGATATAGATTTGAAAACATTTTCCCCCTCAACCAATAACTCATTTTATAAAAGATTTTAAAAGTGCTGAAGTCATTGATTGAGTTTTCAAATTTTATAAAAACTCTTAATCTGATTGATTTTAAGCAACTCATTTTCCACCATTTTTGAAAACACAACAAATATTTTTCTGAAGAATTTTAGACGGAAAAACATTTGTGTAGGAACAACAGTCATTTTGACGACATGCTTTCCTTGTTTTGTTTTAGGATAAGTGCACGAAATATTTTGAAAATAGATTTAGCGCATCACTTTCCTTCCTTTAAAGAACGGGTTGCTATCTGAAATAATAGCAAGCCATTGTTAAAGCACGGGTTACAGTCTGAGATAACTGCAAGCCATTATTTGAAGCCCGGGTTACAGTCTGAAATAACTGTAAGCCATATTTTTGAGACATGTTTGGAAAAGAAATATTTACACCTTCTGCTCGAACTTCATCTATGGTCCCGTGCCATTATTGAATGACATTTCTAAGACCGTAGATGTTATCGATACCAGAAGACATGTCTTGGTAAACATATTTTTGGAATTTTTGAAATTTTCTGATTTTTTATGGGTTTTTGAAGGTTTTATATTTTTCTATTTTCTTTTTGTTGGTTTTATATTTTTGTATTTTGTTTTTCAGATAAATATATACAAAGATAGAGTAGATGATATAGTTTAAGAAAGATGATGATACGAGTACCGAGATAAGGATATCGAACAACCCCGTTGTAGAAGATAGAAGTCATCATCTCTTAAACTTCCACCACCAAAGCTTCCAAGGGCTCTTGAATTGAAAGAAATTGAACCATCTGAAAGTGAGACTCTGGCAGCTTCCCCCCAAACCGAAGATTCATTAGGTGAGCAGATTCGAAGCTTTCTTTCAAGCTTGCCTTAGCCAGGTGCACAGAGAAGCACACCATTATCATAAATCCCGCTGCTCCTTTTAAGAACGATAATCGACATCCTCCGTTCGGGGTTATATCATCAAGACGAACAACAGCAACGTATCATCTCACGAATAAATAATCTTCTCAAATTTCTTTTTCACTGAATTCTGAAGCGATCTATTCCAAAAGGTGTCTAGAGAACAATTCCCCCAAGTAGTTGAATTGATGCAGTCAGCCTCTTTGTATAATGCTCAAGAACTCTCCCAAATACACATCATGAGGGGAATGAAAACACCTCCCCATGTTCACACTTTTCTTCCCTGATGATCGTGTATGAAGCTCAAAAACCTGAAGTACACCAATATCCAAGAGCTATCCCGAATACACATCATGAGGGGAATGAAAACACCTTCCCATGTTCACATTTTTCTTCCCTGATGATCATGTATGAAGCTCAAATATCCGAAGTATACCAATACACAAGGAATGAATAACTAAAAACATTGAAGAAGCTGGCCAAGTCACTGATTATCTCTGCGGATGACAATCTCTGCGGATGTCAACTCCGGAATAAGTGATTATATCTCTGAATCACTGATTAAGCACTCAAGTGAAACAGCCGAGCATCCCTAATGTACACAATCTCTCTCCCCTGATCATTGCGATACCATCGAAATCACCACACACTAGTGTACCTCTTTTATCTTCAGAAACTTTTTCTAACATCACTTCCCCCACGTAGATGAAATACTAACACTAAATGCCTTGATGAGTAAAACCTTGAGTTTCTCTGCGGTCATGGCATTTGTTTTCCCGGGATATCTTCAATCACTTAGAAGAATTAAGTTCATCAAGTTTACTCGTCATGAGTCAAACCTTGAGTTTCTCTGCGGTAATAACATTTGTCTTCCCGGGGTATCTTCAATTACTTAGAAGTATTAAGTTCATCAAGTTTACTCGCGTTTAGGTGCTTATCTCCTTACTCCTTGCTGGTTTTTGACACTTCAGAATCAACAACTCTTTGTAAGTCCGTATAATAGAAATATTTTGAGAAGAACATCATTAGCTCAGATGTATCTGTGAGAGTCAACGTGCTGAAGAATTACGTGAGCAAGTCTAATTAGGGATTAAATTTGGCATTTCAAACTCCCCCAATTAGTGCTCTCCCCTAAACTGACAATCTGTTTGATAAATGCCCAGAATAAGAAGAAGTCTTTTGATAATCACATGCAACTCGTCTTTTAGTCTTCTAATCATACAGCAGAAAATGTAGAACAGACTGTAGACTCGACCTTCTTCAAGATTGTTCAGTTGGGGAATAGATAGTTAACATCTTCAACTCACCAAAAACAAGAACATCACCAAAAAGCATCCAACTAAAATCCCTCCCAATCAAACTAGAACAGAAAGATGTTCATCAAGGAAATCAGCAATCAGGCCGCAACGAACACACAAGATGGTAACACCAAACTACCAATCACATCAAACAAGAACAGAGAGATTGTTCGGAATCATCATGTTGATGTATACATGAAGCATTAACCGGAAGCACTTTGTCGATAAACTCATCAATCCAAGTGAAGATGTCAACCAACGACTCTTAGAAGAACAACTCCATGTGAAGATGACCCGATAAGAAGAAGCTCGGTTCTTACATGAGTTAGGAGCCGTTTGACCATATATTCTCAAATATTAATCAATCATGCAAAAAATTCACACTTCTTCTCCCCCTCAAGAATTGCATACGGAGATGTCATTCTTGATTAAATAAGTGAAAATCATCCGAATGTTCTATTCACACTTCTCTCCCGCAAAATAAGCACGTGATGTCGCCATCTTCATTATAATCGAGCAAGTGGAATGAGAAAAACAATCAGTGGTAGCCCGGTTCACTTGAAGACTGAAGCGCATGGAAAAAGTATGAAGCATGTTGATGAGAATGGTCATAATAAGAAGATTTCTCTTCTTCAGAAGATAATGCGCACTAAAGCGTACACATTTCTTTTCTTTGAGGAACGAGGCTTGAACTGAAGTATTCAAACGTCATAAGAAGATTTCTCTTCTTTTGAAGATAATGCGCACTGAAATGTACACATTTCTTTTCTTTAGAGTACGAGGCTTGAACTGTAGTGTTCAAACGTCATAATCTCTCTCTTTTCAGCTCTCTTAGCAAAACATGTAATCATCGCCATTATCATTCAGTAGGCTCTTTGTAGTGACAACTGATGGAGAAAACCCAATATGATGAATTTGACCCTGAAGTAAACTAACCCCGAACTCGTGACTTAAACTTGCACATATGTAACAAAGAGCGGTGTCGAGACTTCATGCCCATTTGAATCTCTAAGTACTCTATACTCTTCAACCAACCAACCATCAAGTATAAGACGTACATCACCTCTTGAAAATCCACAATTAAATGTGACACTGAGCACTACAACGTAACTCCTTAAAGTGATAGTTATTTTTGTGGCAAAAAGAGTCCAATTTCCCCTCGTGGTAAAAGAAAAAAAACTCCCAAGAATAACTAGATTTCCAAGTCTTTGTATTTTTTTTTTATAATAAGCTCGAACAAGGATCATGAAGAATCTTCATCCATCCATCCCCGATACCTTCAGATACTAAGTACACTTGCTCGTGATATTTCACTTCAACCTCAAATAAATAATAGTGAATTAACCCCGTTGTCACATCTTATGATTAAAAGCTCAAATATAGCCTTCTTTGACATTTAAATGAACTTTGATAATGGTTTCATCCCGACCATGGTTACAAGCACGTAACCCCGCAAAACCATAAAATAACCAAACTGCCATGACAAAAATCCAAACACACATCCAATTCATGAAGTACACCCTTTTATCCTTTCTTCGAAACAGAACCCGTAACACCAGCATCAGAAGACCCCGAGATACGCTTTCCTTTCTCCAAGATGGTTCCATCATCACGGGATTTTACAATTCTATAGTTTAAACCAAGAAATAGTTTCTTTCTCGGGATTTTACAAAACCAAGAATAAACCGTATGATAGTTCCGGATATGCACTTTACAATTACCAGGATATTTCCATTGTTACGGGATTTTACAAGTCTATGATTTAAACCGAGAAATAGGTTCTTTCGCAGGATTTTACAAAAATCAAGACAAAACCGTAAACAATGTCAGCTTGAATGTGTTATGACAACTTTGGTTTCGGTGAATATCTATTTTAGGGGAACATGCAGCGGTTCATCAACGGTTCATTATCCAACATCATTAAACATCCAATCAACACCTTGGTACAGACATCATTCATGCATTCAGTTGGCCTTTGTAGTGACCACATGGAGAAGTAAACCCGATATACCAAACTTGATCCTGAAGTAGAATTCCCCAGATTTGTTACTTAACCTTGTACTAATCCTTGTGAAGAAGAAACGGTGTACCTAATGTACAAAACCTCTTGACATTCTCAATAGAGTGAGACACCGAAGTGATAGCTACGTTGTGGGTTAAGTGAGAAAGAATCACAAACGCAACTAAATAGCCAAGTCTTTATCACACTCAATAAATAGCTCAAACAAGTCATCTTCACGGAAGGGTAGAAAGAAAGAAGACGAAATAAGTAAACAAGCCCGGAAAACCTCTCATCGAATCCAAATACGAAATACCGTCCAAACAACCCCGTAGTCAACATTTGATCAATCATCGATTCAAGCCGTAATCATAATAATCTTTGTGAAAATGCATAAACCAGAGTACCAATCCTCACAACATAACGAATCTTATCATTAAATCTCATAACCTGAATTCACAAGTATGTTCCGAAATCCAACGAATGCCCGGTCCATAAATATCAATCCAATCGTTCAAGTCCATCGTTTAAAGAAAACCTTTTGAACATTCAATCTTAATACCAAATTAATAACACCGGTCAAGAATCACGAACATTTTAAATACCTCATTCTGTGAACAAATATCCTCGTCAAATTAGTGTGACAACGTGCCCATTTCTCAGAGATGTATCACTTGCATACCAATTTCATCAAAAATAGTATCAAGACCATACACCCCGTATACCCATTTCCTTCCTAATCAAAATATGTATCAAGACTAATTAAAGCTCAATCAGATAAGGAATTCCCCATCGTGGCCCATTTGATTTAGCAAGCAAAGCCCACATATCCTATAAACCTGATCAATATCAAAGTATGGCAATCCAGCCCAATGAACTCACGATAAGCCCATGAACTTACCATAACCGATCCACAACTAACTCCTCTTAACCCTAATATTTCGGATATAAATCACAACTCACCACACATTATAACCCTAAAAATTCTCAAATAGTATACGCCTCCCACACATCTGTACACAGCTTCTTTCACCATCAAACCCTAATCCATATTCCAGCTCAAATTATTCCGCCTCTCCCTTATTAACGAAAATAAATCCGTCCAATACACGCTCCTCTCATCAATTCATACCAAGCTCTAATCATTTAAATCCTAGCCACAGAGATGGCTCAAGGTAATGAAGTCGAGGGACATAGTATTGCCACAGGGATGGCACGAGCCACATATGATTCGTCTTCTTGATCCGTTTAAGATGTGTTCACAGGAAGGTTTTAATTAAGTTCATTCTTAAACGACCTCAAGAAACACGATTTAACAAATATTGTTAAAATCATTTCTTGGCTCGTATAATCATTAACTTTTAACGAATCAAAGAAATGATTCAATAATATTGTTGACATCATTTCTTTACATTCGAATAAAACCGTATTGATCAATGATGACTTAAGTCTTCGTGAGTTGAGATTTTATATGTGAAATTCTTGATGCATCTTGAATGCCATGAAAAGACTTAGGCTGAGATCTCACAAGGGTTTTGAAAATATTTTATCAATTCTTTTATCAAAGACTCGAATGAGAAGAGAGATGAAGCATATGGCTTTGTTTCTTCTTGATAACATTCGTATATTTCCAAGAGTAGATCAATGATGAAGTTTTTGATTCGTGTTATAGACTTGATAGTCTTGATGTTTCATTTGAGAACCACGGATAAAAAAAACAGAGATCTTTGAATCATTATTTTTCATTTTGAGTCTTAGATAATGTTGGAGTTGAGTTGGGATAATATGAGGTTGATGTTGGGTTGAGATGTAGTTATGTGTAATTGTTGGTAGATGATTTGAAGATGACGGATTGATCTTGGACCGATGATGGTTATCCTGAGGTTGAATTAGTTTTGGTATATGGTATACTGGTCGTGTCATGTGGTCACTTCTTCTTCATCCTTTTTGTAAGTCGCTAGCCAAATGAGTCAAGGCGCTACCCAATTTTTCAAAGCGAGTCGCTGCCCTCTTTTAGCAAAGCTAGTCGCTACGACTTGTTAAATAACAAGTCGCTAGGGTCATGAGTCAATTCGCTAACCAAAGACTTTGAGTCAACTCGCTAAGCCAAGTCGCTAAACCAAGTCGCTAAGCCAAGTTGCTACCTTAAGTCACTAGGTCTAAGATAAGAGCCAAGTCGCTAGCATAGCCAAGTCGCTATCAGCAGTTGACTCAATAGTCAACTCGCTTTGAAAACATTGTATATGGACATCTTTTAAGGACAACTCGCTAGCACTTTACCAAGTCGCTAGCATTGATAACAAGTTGCTACGAAGAACATCGGAACATCAGCAGCAAACTAACACCAGCAGCAACAGATTAATAGCCCAGAAAAATTGACAGAAAAAGCACAATGTTTACCCGTTTTGACCACCAGACCCATAAACGTTTAATAACATTACATCTTTTGATTCATAGTGATATTCACGAATATGATCACAAAAACAGATTGATCACACCACATATTCAGAAACTGATGACAAACGTAACAAACACACTAAAAAAACCAACTGCAATCAGCTAATACAACTGTTAAAACTAGTTTTTTAAGCCATGTTAAACCATGTAGAAATCAGTTTATACCAAAATACTCAACAAACAACATCTAAACCGTATCAAACCCACCGAACGCAACCGCATAAAAGACCATTTGAATCAACAAAACAACTCAACCTAGGCTCTGATGCCAATTGTAGGATCGTAATATATTATTGTGTTGATGATTCGGGTGGTCTTGGATGATCAAAATACATGTTTGCCATAGTTAGAGAGTTAGTAGAGAGAGAGAGGGTGTTCTTGCTAGAGGTTTACACAAAAGTATGGAATATTAGATTCAAAGCACCACCCCTTCCATGGATGGAAGGGGTATTTATACTTACACAATACACGACCTCCTATCGGCCTGTGGATCAGGCATACAGTGGGTAAAGACACGTCCTTCCTCCACGGTGTTGCACTATGCTAAACTAGACTAATAACTAACTAATAAAACAGTAAATAACGTAACTAACGATATGTCTACGAGCTAACTTATGCTAGATAATATTTGGGGTGACCGACTCTTTACTATGGAATTTTCTAATTCCTAACAATATAAATGATATAAATAACGAGCATTAATGGGAGAAATTGACACTTAATATTCAGGACTATTTGATGTTATCAGTAGTTAATCCCGGAAAGATCATTAGTGATAGAGGATGTGCACTGCTCTTTCTTTGATTTATCTTGCGCAAATATGGCCTTGCAGGCAATGGCTTTAGCATTACTTGTTTCAAGGTTTTTAGCTAATTGCCCAATTTGTGTTTTGAGGTTTTTAATCGCAGCATCTTGGTTACGTAGGTTCATATTGGTGTCCTCCTTCACCTTGACCATCCATTCCTTGAGTTTATCTCCCTTTTTCGTAGATTCTACGATGTGCCTGTGCATTATTTCTTCAAGGCTAGGTTTAGGCGGATTGTTGTTGATTCTTGTGTAGAACCTAAGGGACTTTTCTCGATCTATGGGCCCGTTATTATTGTTGTTGTTGAAAGGAGATTCTCTTCCATATTTAACTTCTCCGATCCTTTTAACTTCTTCATTGAAGGAACATTCTTTAGAAGGTGGAGTCCCGTTTCGCTCTACTTGAATGGAATGCACATTTTCCTTGAGCTTCTTCATTTCTCTTCCAAGGCTTTCAAATTTGTTGTTTATTGCTGCAAGGCCTTCCATATCTCCATTCTTACTTTTGTTGCTCCCTCCATTGTGCCATTTGTGAGAGTGGTCTGCCATTTTTTGAATAGTTTCTAAAGCCAGAGTAGGTGTCATACTAGGAATCGGCCATTGAGAATCAATCATTTTTCTTGAGGAGATGTTTAGACCCTTGTAGAAGACGTTCACCTTTTGTTGGCTGTTGAGATCATGAGTAGGGCATTTGTATAAAAATTCGTTGTATCTTTCCCAAGCTTGGTATAACGTTTCATCACCTCTTGCTTGAAGTTATGGATTTCTTCCAATTGCTTAGCTGTCTTTGATGGAGGACAGTATCTCTGAATGAAACACTTTTTAAGATAGGCCAAGTGTTGACACTCCCAGCAGGTAATCGATCAACCCATCTTTTTGCAGCTCCCTAGGGAATACTCGTAACATTATAGCATCGTGTGAGACTCTGGGAATCTTGAATAGGTTGACAATGTACTCGACGTTGTCTACATGTTCATGGGCATCATCGGTGATGCTTCCAGAGAAGGGATTTGCACGTAATTCCCTCATGAATTGAGGTTTGATTTCGAATTGAGCATCTTCTGCTATAGCTGGCTTAACAATCCCTGGTCCTTGTTCTTCTCTTGTTAATGCCAAATATTCTTCAAGAGTGAGGTCATCAATGTTAACAACTTCCATGGTACCTGAGAACTTGAAATATGATCGTGAGAAAATTTTAAAACAAAATGAAAGACTTAATATCAATCCTAATATAACTCCCCAGCAGCGGCGCCAAAAACTTGATGCAGGTTTTACTGACCAGGTCTTAATATTTATAGTGTCTCGATATACCTATGGTCTGCCCTAGTGCACTAACAAGCAGTGTACCCGGTCGTGCGTAGTGTAGTAAACGGTAAAGCCGAGGTCGTCCCAAGAGCTTTGTGTGTTAGATTATTACTAAGTCTAGGTGTCACAGATTAATAATGGTTTCGATAGGGATTTAATTAATTAAACTACTAAAGCAGAATAAAGCAAATAAAAGCAAGTAAAGGATAAAGGGAAATCAGTAGAGGAGAGTCGTGCTAACCTAGTTAATCCCCCTATCTAGTTATGTCTTCGTCTACTTACTTCCAATTACTTCAGGTGGGGTCAAAGTCGAGAGGACATCATTTGGTCAATTCACCCTAACCTATCAGCAAAGATGCTACCACAGGAGAAGTCAGGTGTCCCCTCATAAGTCCTGTTGTTCCTGGTCCCCTAAGCCAAGTCATTAAGTACTGCTACATGCTAGATTTATAATAGTGAATTCCCGGCCGTTAGGAACTTAGACACGCACCCCGTAATTCTTAAGTTCATCCAAACGATAGGTGATCAGTTGGTCAAATCGCACAAGTAGAAAGGGTCATCAGTTGGTCATATCTTACCCTTCCCGTCTCAGTCCGCTCAGCTAGGGTCAGTTGGTCATATCTCCTAGGCAATTGGCCTCTATCGCCATTCAAAACTACCGAACCAAGGGTGGCTACCAATAAACTATGCATGCATACACTTAGAAATAATCGTACGGAAGTAAAGTAAACGTAAACAAAACAATTAAGGAATCATAACTAGGCCAGCACCAAAAGGTGTTTAGCCGCTCATCTTAATCATGCAAACCAATTCAATATTCAAAGGTACGAATTACATGAATTAAAATAAAAGAAATACAAAAGGCTAATGCTTATCGTAGGGGAGTGATTTCTCCCTTGGAGACAGCTCCGTATGCTCCTCTAGACCTACCTTGAGCTTCTTCCCACGTTCTCTGAGTGTTGTGTGTGGAATGGGATGATTAGAAATGCTGGAATTCGTGGGGTATTTATAGGCCAGATCTGGGTTACGGTGTAACCAATATAAGAGTTACTCCGTAACCTACAATATTATCATATTTTGCACTAGATCTGCTAGTTACGGCGTAACCTTATGAGTGGTTACGTCGTAGTCTTCAATAAACTTGGTTACGTCATAAGAGATGCAGTAGTTACGGCGTAAGTATCAGCGGCGTGGAACCTCATTTGACCTAATGTAGTTACGTTGTAACCTTTGGGAAGAGTTACGCTGTAACCTTATGATAAGTTGGTTTTCTGAGTCACATAATTACGGCATAATGTGAGAGACGAGTTACGCCGTAACTTCTTCAAAATAGCATATTGTGATAAATCTTTAGATATTTCTCCAGTTCCGCGTCTCTTTAGCTCCAATGCTCGTTATTTACCTGAAAGTGGAAAACAATGGAAAACAAGCGTAAATCCATATAAATGATGTAAATTACAAGCATTATCGGGGGAAATTGACACTTAATATTCAGGAATATTTGATGTTATCAATGCGGTTTGTCACTTTTGTCCAGATACATTGTACTGGATGCGATTTGTCCACCAGATGCGTTTTGACGCTAAACTGGTATGCGGTTTGTGTGAATAAAGGTCAGTGCGGTTTGTCAAAATATCATGATGCGATTTGAGCTTATGATGCGATTTGAGCTTATGATGCGATTTGACTCTTGAGTCAAATCCGGTTTGTTGACTTGTGAAGACATTATATGCGGTTTGTCAAAAATGGTCTGATGCGATTTGACTCTAAAATATTGGATGCGAGTTGACTCAAAGAGAAGAGGTTTGAAATCAGGTTTTGAATGAAGAGCGATTTTGATAAAAACTATGCGGTTTGCTAACTTGTGATAGATGCGGTTTGTCATGACTGCTAAAGATTGATAAGAAGATGTTGCGTTTTGTTGACTACATTAACCAAACCTAAACACTAAAGACTCAACAACTCAACATGACTCATCAACATTAATCAAGTCTCAATCAAACATCATCACTACTACTAAACCACATCAACAAATAGCTAAATTTACTACATCATGAATTATATACTACTACTACGTGACTACAACTATTTGGATCTATCATGTTCAGTCAAGAGTCACAAGTACCACGATCTCATGCCAACAACAATAAGACTCGAGTAACATTAAGACTCATAACTCATCAAATATGCAATCCACTCATGATCTCAGATTATTATTTCATTGTAAACCAAGTCACATCAAGACCTCAAGGGTCTATCAATCGAAAGAATAGCTCCTCACTGGTCCATAGATTTAAATCAAATCGAATGAAATATTAAGCTCATGATCTCAGTGTATCCTTTTCGTGGGGTAAAGCTGTTACTATGACCTTTTCATATCCATACCACCACAAGAATAACCATCATTGATCTAAAAGATTTTGATAATATACGAAAATAAAGAGTTCATTTTAACAATTATGTCAATATCAAGTCTTTGATTCGCTTGATTCATGTCACAAAACCATTTTATGGCAGTCAATTGTTTGATATTTTCGGGTCAATTAAATCTTCGAACTAACAGAAAACAAGAACAATAACAACTTGTGCTACTCCCTTGTTTTTCTTCGTTTGTTGGTTCATTGTAACATAAGCACACGAAAAATGTTAACCTACCTGATGTCACATAGCCGATTCAAAGGTCCAAGCCAACCTTGTGGCAATCTCATGATGAGATTCGGACTTTTCTTTATTCATACAAGCTTTAATATAATTAAGATTGATCTTTGTTTTGGGGAAAGGATCTATTTAGATGGAGGCGTACTGAAGTATTGTTTGGAGGAGGCGGATTATGGTGTGAGAAATATTAGGGTTGACTGAGTGATTAGGGTATTGGGATGTGTGTGAAGTGTGTCTTATACCCGAAATTTAAGGGTAAGCTTGTGATTGGATCAGATTTGATGTTGGGCCTTGCATGACCTGCGCATAATGGATAAATTGGGGCCAAAGAATATTGAAAGGTGGCTGGCTCGGATTCTCTAAGATATCGGCCGTGATCACTTGATTTAGTAGTATAAACAAATGGAATGGGCCTCAAGTTTTGATAATGTCACATTTTATAAATCATTCAAACCATAAAAATACTAAATTAGATTTTGATAAACTGTGATATATCATGTCTGTTTCTTTGAGAATTTGTACGTTTCAGGGACTTGACGAATTGAGTGTTATTTTGAAAAGAAAATTTGGGCCGTGAGATCATATGTCATTTTTACTGTACCTTAGAACTACTTATTGAACGGATAATTGTATGGATTTGGATCACGGGCTATCTTTTCACTCGGGCTGATTTTATTAATTTCGGATGTACTCTGGTAGGTTGTTGAAAGTTCTAATTCTGTTAGTTGTTAAAAGGGTCCATACGAAATTATATGTTCAAGGGTTATAAAATTGACGAAAGTGGTTAACATGGTGCCATATTTTTTATGGTGTTATCAGTTTTGATGGTGGGTTAATGATTATCACATGGTATAAGGTCGTTCTGATCGATTTGATAGATTTTACTTGGATATGAGATTTGTTGATATGTGATTTGAGAATGAGATTCGTTGTGGTATGAGATTTGATACTTTGGCTCATACATCTTCAACGGATGACATTTCACGGCTTGAGTTGATATTTCAACAAAGTTGACTACGGGGTTGTTTGTACGATATTTCTCATTGGGATTTGAAGTGAGGTTTTTCGAGCGCGTTTACTTATTTCGTCTTTTTTATTTCTACCCTTCCGCGAAGATGACTTGTTTGGGCTTTTATAGAGTGTGAGAAAGACTTGGCTAGTTAGTTACTGCTGTGATTCTCTCTCTCTTAACCCACAACATAGCTATCAATTCGGTGTCTCACGCAGTTGAGGATACGTCAAAAGGTTTTGTACATTGGGTACAACGTTTCTTCTTCACAAGGATTAGTACAAGCTTAAGTAACAAATCTGAGGAATTTTACGTCATGTTCAAGTTTTATATATTGGGTTTACTTCTCCAAGTGGTCACTACAATAGCCGTCAGAATACGTGAATGATGTGTTTACCAAAGGATTGAATGGTTGAGATGTAATCAGCAATTCCCACTGAATATTCAATGCCACTGAATGTCAATGACACTTCACAGTCTAAGCAAAATCTTTTAAGAGTCTTCAGCGTCAGTCATGACTTTCAAGATGTTTGCTTATGACAAGAACTTTTCGTGCAAATGATCGTACACGTCAATGATGCTTCCAAAAGTTTGAAACCTTCAGGGGGAAGTAGTGTATACTACTTGACTTAGTATGGTTTGTGAAGTTGTCTACATATGGGTAAAGAATTGTTGAAGATGATTAATGAACCGTTGATGAACCGCTGCATGTTCCCCTAAAACAGATATTCACCGAAACCAAACTTGTCATAACACATTTAAGCTGACATTGTTTACGGTTTAATCTTGATTTTGTAAAATCCCGCGGAAGAATCTATTTCTCGGTTTAAATCATAAACTTGTAAAATCCCGTGACAATGGAAATATCCTGGTAAAAGTCATGTGCATTTCTGGATCTATCTTACGGTTTATTCTTGGTTTTGTAAAATACCGCGAAAGAAACTATTTATTGGGAATTCTACTAAGTATGAATTCTGCTGAAGAATCTGCTGATGGATTCTGCTGAAGTGCTGGAATCTGCTGAACACATGATTCTGCGGAAGTAGTAAAACCGCGTAGTTTGTTTCTACGGAGATAGATATTCCGCGTATTTTATAGTTAGTTAGGATATGCATGAGCTTTATTAGGAAGTGATAATGTATATCTTCTTTAGTTTTATGATTATACGTTTCTTGGGAAACGGTTTAGGGTTCCTTATCTATAAAAGGAACACCTTAGTATGAATGAGGTACGAGTTTAAAAAACAAGTTTTAGTTCTATTAAAAGATCCATAGAGGATCACAGTATTCTTAGTTATTATTGTTGTTACTTGTGTTTGATTTCCGCTTTAGAATACAAGTAACAGAGACTGTCTATTAGTGTGTTTGTGATTACATAAGCATTACTAACGATCCACGAGCGCTCTAAGATCTATCAAGGTCTTAGGTTTAACAAGTGGTATCAGAGCCTCGGGAGATTCTCTGTGATACTAAGAACATTCTTTTTTTTACACCCATACAACAAAAACAACCATAACCATGCCTGGGTCAGACGTTGACACAGAAGTCACTAACAATCAAAACACCACATCTTTGCCACAACTCAATCTCACAAACAGCAATGCAAAGTTCCCATACCTGAAGAAGGAGGAGTATGATTTGTAGGCTATGAAGATGCATAATTGGATTTCCAATATTGATTGGAATCTTTGGGAAGTTGTGAAGAAGGGTAACAGTTTGAAGAGGCATGTCACAGATCCGGATGGTACTGTTACCATCGTTGGTCCCAAAACTGCTGAAGAGATACTAGCTGTTCAGAGAGAGAACAAAGTTAGAACTATTCTCCTTCAGGCTATACCTGATGATCACATGGGTGACTTTCACTACATGCAGGATGCTAAGGACATATGGATGGCTATTAAGGCTAGGTTTGGTGGGAACGAGGAGTCAAAGAGAATGAGGAAATCAATGCTAAAATAGCAGTTTCAAGAATTCCAAATCTCTAAGGAAGAAGGTATCCACAAGGGATATGACAAGTTCCATAAGATCTTGAGTCAATTGAATCAGATGAAGGCCAAGCCAGACAATGAGGACTGTAATTCAAAGTTCTTACGATCTTTACCTCCATCTTGGTTGCAAGTGAGCATTACACTTAAAGCTAAAGATGGGCTGTATATGATCACTTTTGATGATCTCTACAACAGGCTTAAAACACTTGAGCCTGATGTCAGAAGTCCTTTTCGTTCACCCACTTCCAGTCACTCAGCATTTGTTGGGGCCTCCTCAAATAAGATGACTTATGCTCCAAGCCCAGTTTCCTCAGCATCATCATCCTACATCACCACTCCATCAAATTCTCAACCTAAATCCAATGGTGTATTGGAAGATGTACTTCACTCTTTTGTTGCTGATTATGACAATCAGCAGCAACTAGCTTTTGAGGACTTTGAACAGGTGGATCCGCTTGATATGGAAGAGATGAACTTGAAGTGGCAACTGGCCATGCTGTCAGTGAACATCAAGAGGTTTGAGCGTAAGTCTGGGAGAAAGTTTGGTTTCCAGAGAAGAGATCCAGCAAGATTTGACAAAAGGAAAGTCAAGTGCTATACTTGTGGTCAGATGGGTCACTTCTCAAGAGAATGCAAGGATAGGAAGGCTGGTGATGAGGTTAGGTATTCTTCATATCAGCAGAATCATATGGAAGCTGGATCCTCCAATGCTTTGGTCACTCTGGATGACCATGTCAACTGGAAGGTGCATGAGCCTGAACATGATGAAGCTCCTGGTTCTGAGCATGGTGGATTGCTGGCAAGCTGTACTACAGAGGATAAGCATGATCAAATTGCCTTAATGGGCATCTCTCAGGTACATAATTGTGTTTTTGGTTGTAGTGAAAGATATAATGAACTTAAGGAAGCCTATGATGAATTGAAACCTAAATATAATGAATGTTATGTCGAAGTTGAGGCTTATAAAATGGCTTTAAATACATTATAAAGACAAAAAAATTGGTTTCAAAAGAATCAACTGGCTTATGATGAAAAGATAAGGGTGTTAGAAAGTGATTTAGAATGTGTTAAAATTGATTTAAAATGTACTGAGAAAGAAAAAGCTGATGTAGTTTCAAAAAGCCAAGTGTTGAAAAAGGAACTAGATGAGGAAGTAGCTAGACATAAAGAATGGTTAGTATCAGGTGACAAAGTAGCTCGATTTCTCTATGGTAGTCAATCTGTAAACTCTGGGTTAGGTTTAGGTTTTAAAAAATATGTTGGCTTAGAAGCTAGGAATGATATGCGTAAATCTACTCCAGCAGGATTAGCTAATTATGTAAAAGAAGGTGAATTACATGTTGTACCTGGACCTATTAGAGGAGAACATATGCCCATTGACCTTTCCATCACTGTTGACTTTGATGGATCACACCATCTTTATGGCAAAAAGTCAAGAGACTTGCCAGACCCTGATTCTTCATCTACTGACTTTGTCTCTTGTGTTGACAGTGACAAGTCCTCTGACCAAGGGTCTACTACTTTTACCAGTCGTGATTCAAATGAAAAGTCAGACCTCACCCAAGCCTACACCCAAGACCCCTTACAAGCCTGTTAGAGTTGCTGCTGAGGAATCAACTTCCAAGACAGTTTCTTCTGAAGACTTGTCATTTAATTCTTTACAAAACAATAATTCTGTTAAAAAAATTGTTCATGTTTGTGGTTTGAATGCTTTTGCTTGTGATTAAACTTCTTTCATTTTTGAATAAATCTTCTAAAAGGAAGACATGTTTTGTTTATGGAAGTAAATTTCATTTGATTAAGGATTGTAATTTTCATGAGCAAAGAATGGGTGTATGTGCTAGTCAAAAGAAATCTAGACCAATGTGAAAAAATGTTAATGATATTTCATCTTTTGTTCCACAAGTAACTTATAAACAAAATTCTGCTGATAAACAATTTTCAAAATGGGGCAGATCTGTTGCTCGACCATATGTGAGACCAACTAGTGCATATTTTCAAAATGGTTATTGGCCTGGATGTTTTGACTCAATGTATGTTGGCAAGGGATATAGGGATACTGCTGTGAAGCCCTCAGCAGGTTGTTCTAGGACTAAAAAGGGACCTAATTTTCAATGGAGGTCCAAGAAAAATGGTGGATCTTTTACATCTACATGGCCTAAATCTTATGATCCACAAGGCAGGCTCAAGTCAGTGATGACTTGAGTCTCCATAGTGTACTAATTTTTTTTTTGTATATATTCTTGTTGTTGTTGTAGGATCATCCTCTGAGGAGTAAAGATGTTGGCATAGTAGATAGTGGTTGTTCCAGAAGCATGTCAGGAAACAAAGAGAAGATGCATGATTTTGTACCCATAGAAGGAGGAGGCAGTGTGACATTTGGTGGAGGAGATGGTAGAATCACTAGGAAAGGCACCATTAGAACACCTCACTTAGATTTTGAGAATGTGTACTATGTAAAGGAACTGCAACATTTCAACTTGTTCTCCGTATCACAAATATGTGACACCAAGAACAAAGTATTATTTACTGGGGATGAATGTCTTGTGCTTTCTATAGACTTCACACTTCCATAAGATACATCAATTCTGCTGAGAGTTCCTAGAAGCCACAATTTATACACATTCAATTTAAATGATGTTCAACCAGAAGGTAACATAACATGTTTGGTGGCTAAAGCATCCCTGGATGAGTCTACAAAATGTTAAACCTAAGACCTTGATAGATCTTTGAGCGCTCATGGATTGTTAGTAATGCTTATGTAATCACAAACATACTAATAGACAGTCTCTATTACTTTTATTCTAAAGCGGAAATCAAACACAAGTAACAACAATAATAACTAAGAATACTGTGATCCTCTATGGATCGTTTAATAGAACTAAAACTTGTTTTTTAAACTCGTACCTCATTCATACTAAGGTGTTCCTTTTATAGATAAGGAACCCCAAACCGTTTCCCAAGAAACGTATAATCATAAAACTAAAGAAGATATACATTATCACTTCCTAGTAAAGCTCATGCATATGCTAACTAACTATAAAATACGTGGAATATCTATCTTCGCAGAAACAAACTACGCGGTTTTACTACTTCCGCAGAATCATATTACACCTGTTGAAGATCCTTCTCAACATATTATCTCCTACACATGTTGAAGATCCTTCTCAACATATTACTCCTGATACTTCAATTGGTGTTTCTTCTAAGCATATTGACACAGTTCCAAGTGATGATATTCCTCATAAGGATTCTTCTAATGAGCCTACTTCCAATGTTCCTGCTATGGATACTTCTGAAGAAGGGAAAGGAGTTATGGTTGATGAAGATCTTGGTTCAGATCTTGTAACTGAACAGGAAAGGCAACAGCAAGCAAGAATGCTAGCAGAGTATGCATATTTGATGAAGAGTCAAGCTTTGGCACAACAGCTTTCCGATCAGTTTACTACCAATTTGCCTCCTGAAAGACAAAGAGAATTGGATGCACAATCCATTCATTTTACTGCTGAGCAATGGGATTCCTATACTCTTCAAGCTGCTTCAAATCCTACCCTTGCTCAGAGCATTTTAGGAGCTGATTTTGATAGTGAGAACTTTGCTGCACAAATGATGGCTCTTGGAAAACAAAAGAAGCTAGTTGCAGCTGCAAAGAGAAAAGCCATTGCTGCACAAAAGGCTAAAGCTAAGAGGGAGAGACCACCAACTGCAGCTCAGAAGAAAACTTATATGAGGAATGTGGTGTATAACCAAAGTACTGCTATTTATCAGTCTGGTTTGACAAAGAAGCAAGTCTGGGCTTTATCTGATTTTGATTTGACTAATATGTATCATAAGATTATGAAGCATATTACTCCACCTTCTAAATTGAAGAGGATTGTTGGGGGTACGGATGCTCCCAAAGCCAAAAGACCAAAGACTGTTGAGATTGTGGATTCTTTTGATGATAATAGAGCACAGCCAAGCTCTCATGCTGTTTCTACTGAGGAACGTACTGAAGGTGTACAATCTTCTGAGCAAGTACCATCTGTTGAACCTCTTGTTGTTTCTCCTGAAGCTTCACCCAGTACTGCTGATATATCTATGGATCCACAGGGGGCTCCTAGCACTATTGAGCATTATACTATTCCTTCTTCTGCATCTGCTGAACAACAAGGAGCAGATATGGGAAGGAGAGCTGAACAAGAAGCTGCTAGAGCTAAACATGCAAGAGAAGAGCTTGATCAGTTATATGCATTGGGTGGTCCTGTTTCTACTGAAGATGCCTCTGGTACATCTGAGAAGGTACCCTCTTCTATTTCTATGGGCATTTATATACCAGGGTGGAGGGGTAAAAGGATGTCCAAAAGGAGACACATTGCCATTAGGAGATCTGTGAGATTAGCTGGGACACAGGGCTCTAGAGTTCATAAATCTCACAAGGGTGGTTCTTCTAAGCATTTGGACCATAAGGCTGCTGATTCAACATTTATCAAAGTGGGGTCTTCTGCAACTTTTCCTGATGGTTCTCATGGTGTGTTGACTACATGGACATTGACTGATGGACAGCTTAACAATATCTATAGGTTGGATAACTCTTCTATACAGTTTACTTTCTTAAGAGACATACTTCATATGGTGGATAGGCAAGATTTGATTACTCTTCATGGCCTTGTCACACACTATTATGCTGTTCATACTCCCCAAGGTTCTGGTTTGTACTTATTGGGAGATCTTCAAGTTCTTTTTGACTCTCAGTCTCCAACTGGTAAAGGATATTCAATTTGGAAGGAGTCACATAAGTGGAAAGTTGAGACTTGGAGATTTTATCCTATCCCAAGTGTACATGTTGTGGAGAAAAAGTGTGGGATGGCTGTGTGTATGTTTTCTGATAAGCTCTATCCTTTGGCTATGAAACTGATGAAACGTATTCTTAGAAGGAAATTGGAAGTTCCTCCTGATCCAGTGGGGAATGATATGACACATGCTGAACAATTAATTGGGTTGATCAAGACTCAGATTCTGCAACACCAAGCTTCTTCTTGATTCTGGTATCTTGTGTTATTTCTTTCTTTCTTTATTTAATTCTTAGTTAACAAAAAAAAAAAAAAAAAAAAAAAAAAAAACAAACTAGTTAGTATATTCTTTGTTTGTCTCACTTTTTCTTGCATGTTTGTTGTATATCACTCTGTTGATGGTTATCAACTCACCAGCTGTGCCTTGTGTACATCAAAGAGTTGGCTAGTCCAAAGGGTACAGCTTTGGTAAAGACACATCAAATCTGTTGATAGCTGTAATGGTTTGCTCAAAATCATAGGGTATGCAACTCACCCATGCTTAATTGCTGAGGGTTGTATGGTCATCAATTCACCATGGCTTACTCCTTTTTGGAATCCAAGAATTGGCTAGCCCACAAGTATATGGCTTGTGGTAAAGGCAGTGGAATACCATATTGGGTTCTCAATTCACCAAAGGTGATTCTTTCCCCTAAGAATTGACTAGTCCTGAGCAATAGGCTACAGGTAAATACATTTCAAATCCGTTTATAGCTGCTGATTTGCTAAAAATCGATGGTTATCAGTGTACCATAGTTTTCAAACTTAAACATTTGGCTACTCCAGTAGTAATGGCTATTGGTAAAGAGACATCAAATCCATTGTTTTCAATGATTCACCTCTCACAGGAGTTAACACACCTGGATGTGATGAGAATAGTATGAAACTAATATGTTTTGATGTACATTTTGTCATTTGTTGCTGCGAAGATCTGGAGTTTCAAAGTTTGGCCATCATAGAGATGTGAGTGTTTGGGTTCTTTGCTGCTGATGTTCGAATACAATCCTCTTGTTCTGAAGTGTTAAAGATCTATCAAGAATCTTGAACTTAACCATGTCAAATTCAAGATTAGGGGAGGATTGTTAGGAATTCTACTAAGTATGAATTCTGCTGAAGAATCTGCTGAAGTGCTGGAATCTGCTGAAGACATGATTCTGCGGAAGTAGTAAAACCGCGTAGTTTGTTTCTGCAGAGATAGATATTCCGCATATTTTATAGTTAGTTAGGATACGCATGAGCTTTATTAGGAAGTGATAATGTATATCTTCTTTAGTTTTATGATTATACGTTTCTTGGGAAACGGTTTAGGGTTCCTTATCTATAAAAGGAACAACTTAGTATGAATGAGGTACGAGTTTAAAAAACAAGTTTTAGTTCTATTAAAAGATCCATAGAGGATCACAGTATTCTTAGTTATTATTGTTGTTACTTGTGTTTGATTTCCGCTTTAGAATACAAGTAATAGAGACTGTCTATTAGTGTGTTTGTGATTACATAAGCATTACTAACGATCCACGAGCGCTCAAAGATCTATCAAGGTCTTAGGTTTAACACTATTTCTCGGTTTAGACCATAGAATTGTAAAATTCCATGATGATGGAACCATCCTGGAGAAAGGAAAGTTCATTTCGGGATCTTATCTAATGCTGGTGCTATGGTTTCTACTTGGAAGAAGGGATAAAAGGGTGTACTTCATGAATTGGGTGATTGCTTGGATATTCTTCATGGCAGTTTGGTTATTACATTGTTTTATGGGGTTATGTGCTTTTAACCATGGTCGGGATGAAATCATTATCAGAGTTCACTTAAAACGTCAAAGGAGGCTAGATTTCTGCTTTTAATCCATAAAATGTGACAACGGCGTTAATTCATTATTATTTATTTGAGGTTGAAGTGAAGTTTCACGGGAGAGTGTACTTAGTATCTGAAGGTATCGGGGATGGTTGGATGAATATTCTTCGAGATCCTTGTTCGAGCTTTTAATATTTTCAAAAACGAAGACTTGGAAATCTAGTTATTTTTGGGTGACTTTTCCTTTTCTTTTACCACTTGGGGGAATTGGACTCTTATCACCACGAAATAACTATCACTTTAAGGAGTTACGTTGTAGTGCTCAGTGTCACATTTAATTGTGGATTTTCAAGAGGTGATGTACGTCTTATACTTGATGGTTGGTTGGTTGAAGAGTATAGAGTACTTAGAGATTCAAAAGGGCATGAATTCTCGGCACCGCTCTTTGTTACATATGTGCAAGTTTAAGTCACAAGTTCGGGTTAGTTTACTTCAAGGTCAAATTCATCATTTTGGGTTTTCTCCATCAGCTGTCACAACAAATAGCCTACTGAATGATAATGGGGTTGATTAATAGTTTGCCAAGAGTAGATGAAAAGAGAGAGATTATGACGTTTGAACACAATAGTTCAAGCCTCGTTCCTAAAGAAAAGAAAAGTGTACACATCAGTGCACTTTATCTTCTGAAGAAGATAAATCTTCTTATTTATGACCATTCTCATCAACATGCTTCATACTTTTTCCACGCGCTTTCAGTTATCAAGTGAACCGGACTATCGTTGCTAGTTCTCCTATTCGACTTGCTCAATTAAAATGGCGATGGCGACATCATTTGCAACCTTTGAGGGGGAGAAGTGTGAAGAGACTACATTTTAAAGATATTCACTTGTTTAATCAAGAATGGCATCTCCGTATGCAATTTTTGAGGGGGAGAAGAAGTTTGATAATTCTACATGTTGAGTGACATCTTAGGATAAATGGTCATACGGCTCCAAACTCATGTAAGAACCGAGCTTATTCTTATCGGGTCATCTTACATGGAGTTTCTTCTAAGAGTCGTTGGTTGACATCTGAATCACGGACTATGAGTTTAATGACAAAGTGCTTCTTGTTGCGGGGCTGATTTCCTTGATAAACATCTTTATGTTCTTGTTTGATTGCGATTGATTTGAATTAAGGGGATTTGCTATATATAAGTTAACAGGAATGCATTTGGTGAGAAGAAGATGTTAACCTTTTGATCCCCATCTGGACAATCTTGAAGAAGGTCGAGTCTACAGTCTGTTCTACATTTTCTACTACATGTTAGAAGACTAAAAGACGAATTGCATTTAATGATCTAAAGACTTCTTCTTAATCTGGGCATTTATCAACCAGATTGTCGGTTTAGGGGAGAGCACTAATTGGGGGAGAGTGAAAAGTCAGATTTAATCCCCAATTAGACTTGCTCACATTCTTCAGCAAGTTGATTCTCACAAAGATTATAAGTGTTCTCAAAAGATTTCTCGTACATGGGCTTATAGTGTGTTGCTGATTCTGAAGTATCAAAACCAGCAAGGGGGAAGGAGACACGTATCTAAACGCGAGTAAACTTGATGGACTTAATACTTCTAAGTGATTGATGAAATCTCGGGAAGACAAATGTCATTACCACAGAGAAACTCAAGGTTTGACTCATGGCGTTTAGTGTCCTTATTCCAACTATGTGGGGGAAGAGATGGAAGAGTTAGTTTCTGAAGATAAAAGAGGTACACATGTGTGTGATGATTTCGATCTCCATCATCGTAATCATCAGGGGAGAGAGAGATTGTGTATATTGGGGGCGCTCAGCTGTTTCACTTGAGAGCTTAATCAGTGATTCGGATATATAATCACTTATTCCGGAGTTGACATCCGCAGAGATAATCAGTGATTCGGCCTGCTTCTTCAATGTTATCGGTTATTCTCTCTTTGGGCATTCGGGTACTTCGGGTTCTTGAGCTTCGTCCACTTTCTTCAGGGGAGAGAAAAGTATACTTCGGGGTTATTCTTTGGATATCGGACTTTGTTAATACAAATAAGCCGTAAAAACGTTTATTTATATTTTACGATCCTCTAATGTTTTGTCGATAACAAACGTAAAATCATTTTAACGAAACAAATAAATACGTAAACTGTTTGAGCCAATAGTTTTCTAACACACTTACGTTTTCACATAAAACACTAAAACAAGTATAAGTGATTTTATGATTTAGCAATACATATGTACAATAACTAGTGTTTACATATTTGGGTAAATATATACTTAAACTAGTATATACTAAAATGGGTAAAAACTAACAAATGGTATTGACCCATAACCCATGGTATTATCCAAACCACTTGACTAGGAACATTGAACACATGAGATATATTGTATCTAGTAAAAGACCCATGGATCAAACCATGACCCATAACCAAAATATCCATGGGTAAAGAGGAGCGTCCCACGGATCCCTAGCTTTACGCTAGCCGGATCCCTTGTGGGAGGGATCCGTGGGATTCGGGGAATAGTAAGTTTTCTCCTCTATAAATAGTGAGCCATTTCTTCCTTTTTGCTCACCACTTTAACACATACTTTCTCCAAGTATTGTACCTCTCTAACCACTGATCCTAAGAGATCTTTCAATGTAGTTTGTCTTTTGTTTTTGTGTGACTATCTAGGTTCCTCTTAAAGGCGAGATCACCACTTCTTGAAGTCGAGCAAGCTCAAGTCCATGAGTTGCCATGCTTCGTCATCATCAAGACAACTGAGGTTCTCTTGTTGATAGTTCTTTCTTCCTCCGTAGAGATGTGTGTTGAAGGCATTAGTGAGGGATGTCAAAAGAGTCAAGACGAAAGCATTAGTGAAAGGTGCTTCACGTCCGTGTCAAAAGCATAAGTGAAGAATGCTAAAGGTGTCAAGACGAAGGCATTAGTGAAAGGTGCCAAGCGTTGTGTCAAAGGCATTAGTGAAGGATGCCTAGGAATCAAATCAAGTGGCATTAGTAAAGAGTGCCTAGGTCGTATAATCAATGAGGTGCATCGATATACACATAAGTATTAGTTTACTTCCAAAGATGGTGATATCCTCGATGGTGTTGTAACAAGGAGTGGATCTCCTTGAAATTAGGTGTTGTGTTGTGATGGGTAGTAGTTCCTCCATAGTAATGGAACTAGTTGCTTTGCCTAGTACCTAATAAAGGGTAGGCGACGTTGTGATAGGTGTGGTTCACCTTGGAGTGAAAGAACTCGGTGGTTAGCCTAGCACCGGAAAAAGAGTAGGCGACATTGTGAAGACTTCTCATCCATAAGGAGATTGGTGTCGTGTAGTGTTTACAAACTCTCGAGTAGGTGACTTGGGGAGTGGAGTAGGGCAAGGAAGGTGTCCTTGTAGCCGAACCACTATAAATACTCGTGTCATGGTTATGTGCTTCTTACTCTTTATCTTTCATTACACTCTTATATATCTATCTATCAACGTCCAACATAAACAACTAAATAGATTGACATAAGTCGCTCTAATTATTTAAAAGGAAGTTTTAAATTGGTAAAACTATTCAACCCCCCCTTCTAGTTTTCCACAATTGGGATCAGAGCTTCGTTACCAAGTTTCTTAGAGTATGTTGTACTTTAAAAACTTGATACGATCCGTGTATGTTTGAAAACTACAAAGAAGGATTTTTCAAGTCATGTTTTAAAAATCGTTATAATGGTTATTGTTGGACAATGATAGAATGTTCTAACATTCTCCTTGTTAAGTATTCTCCATACTTGGATTTGGGCATACCAAGAAGATCATGGAGAATCTATCTAAATATTTCTCTTCGCAAAAAGAATGTTTAAGTATTGTGTTTCTCACACATGAATCTGGAGATTCCAAGAAGATCACAAAGCATTTCATCTAAGTACTTCTTTTCTTAAAAAGAGTATTTAGCTAAGGTATGATCGTTAATAATTTACTTTTGTAGTTATCTATATTAAAGTCATCATCAAGAATACTATTCTTTGATTGATTTGTATATACTACACTACCAACTCATAATAATGATTTCTTGGTTATTCGATAGCCTTAATCATTATCCATCACAAAGGAATTATTGACACTCCATCTATGTCAATAAATTTTCGTGTGAAACTTCTTGTATTATGATAAAATGGGATTTTATCATAATCTTTGATAAACCTTCTAAGAATTATGACTAATTCTTAAAAAGGGAACCACGTCTAGTAGGATTAGTACTAAACCGTCAATAAACTCAAATCACAAGTTATTAAGCCTAAACATCAAATTCTAGTAGCTTTTAGAACTCCCAAACCAAAGTTATCAAGGAATGCTTAAGCTAATTTTTGCTGTCATGCCGGATCCCTGCGTTTACGCTAGCCGGATCCCAAATGAGAGGGATCCGCAGGATCCGTGCAACAGAAGACAGGATAAGTTAGTAATGATCACTGTGGATGTTCCACAATTATATCCACCTCAAAGACTCACGAACAAGAACCCAACTACTGTTCAAAGGAGCAATTTGATCATTTCTCTCAAGCATAACAATCACTTGTGTAAGTATAATCTTTACTACATTGTTAATTTAATTCCTTGATTTCTAGGATCATAATTTCTTCATCTTTAAGAGTTGGGTTAAAATGGGTTTATCATAATTTGTCACCACATTGTTTTCTAAGATAATCTAAATCAAAGAATCAATATTGTTAATACAAATTAAACACATTTATTGAATTCAACAAAGATGATGAGAGCAAAATTGTGATCAAACCCTCTAGGTTACTATTCATAATTAACACCACATTGTGGTTGTATTGTTTAGGAACAATCATGCCAAGCAACAAACAACAACATTACCAAGACACCGCTCATTACATACCAATGTACCATAGAAAAGATGGACTTAGTCTGGACGATAGGAAAGCCTTTAAAATGCTTGAAAAGAGACTCTTTCACAAAGGTCGAGTAGTAGAACCATCATTTCTTGCCAATACCGACATAAGAGAAGTTTTTGGAACTATTTGGTTTGATTGTTTATTGGACATAAACGAACAAATTTGCCCGGTTTTTGTACTCGAGTTCTACAAGACAATGGGGAATGTTAGAAATGATGATGGGTCCATCTCGATTAACTTTACCATAAATGAGCATGAGTACACCTTTTCACTTGTAGAGTTTGGAAGAATAATAGGGGTTCCATATCAAGGTGTTTGTATGTATTCTAATGAGTGGTCATTGGAGGAGATACACTCTATGGTTGATCATCATGCAATCTATCACATGATAATCCCGGAAGCAACCACGGTGAGGGACACCGTGTTCATGCCAAGAGCATCCCCATCAAGGGTCACTAGGAATTCGAAAGTGATCTATAGGGATCCGTTCCAAATGGAGCTTTCCGAGATGTATGCCTTGTATAGGAAATGGGAAAATGTGGTGAGGGAGAATGTGTTGTGCCTAGTAGGAAACAAGGATCACCCCAATGCATGTCTAAGTTTCATGATCTATTGCCTAGTGACCGAGACTCGCTTTAACCTTACCTACTACATGATCAAGAGAATGGCAAGTGTAAGAAGCATGGACAAAATGGTGCCCCCGTATGCTATGCTCCTAACCCGTCTTGCTAAATTCATCTTTGCATTAGATCCTTCTCCGCAATCCTATGATCATATCTTTTGCAACAAGGTTATGGTGTCATTAACCGAGGGAAGAACTACAAGGTTTATGGTAGATGGCAAAAGGCCTCACCCACCCACGGACTCCTCGGATGAAAGGGAGAGGCAAAGAGAAGGTGAAGGTAGTAGCAACCCACTCAAAAATACCAATCTCGACCCCTTGGACTACATTAACCAATTGCCGGACGTTCCTAATGCATCAACCGAATGGTAACAAACCAAGGGATTCTTTAAGTGTTTCGCCAACTTCTTGAAGAAAAAGAAGTAGAGACAGTGTGATAAAGAGTGGATGATGGGCGAAGACGGGAAGGAGAGGAGAAATGAGGTAAGGTCATAGGACCTAAATTTGTGAAGAACAATTTCAAACAATGGGTTGTAACACGTAAACAATGCTTATGTAGAATAGTGTAGTAGGTAGGTCTTGCCATATCTTGGCACTAAACAATAGTAACTTAGGAACTAGTAGAATGAGATTTTACGACTCCTTGAAAATATTCAAGTGGTCATCGTCACTCATTTTAGGAACTTTTAGCTCTCCCTACTTTGCTATGCCTTATATCTGTTGTGTTCTTGCATTTAGTACCTATAGAAACAACTAGGAGAAGCATTTACTAAAAAGTGCAAAACTGCACATTTGCTGAAAGCCTTCTGATCTGCAGTAGGTGGATCCTAGCATTATAACTAGTCGGATCCCTCCCAAAAGGGAACCGCGGGATCCATGACTACTGATGAACAGAACAGACTTGCTTACATCAAAATAGCTCAATATATCACCTCACACTAGTCAAACATAAGACATTAGAGCCAACTAAGTCTTCCTCATATATTTGAAAGCCTCACACTCACCCATGGCTTACCTAGAATATATTTTGAAGTGTTTTTGATTTATCAACTCATCAAAACACACCATAATTCCGCTCCAATGCTCACACATTATTTATCACATCTCATAACACTTAGTTTGGTATATCCATCAATTTTAGCAAATTGATCTCAATCACTTTTGACTCAAAATTAGGATCAAAACTAGTTTTTCATTTTTTCTTTATTTTTTAAGATTTTAGTAAATTTTTCTTAAGTCATCATCTAACTTCTAGGACTAATTACCACCATTTTTCCATATCAAATCAAATGGTATCCTTGTCAAAACACTTAGTTAGACTACCTAAAGTCAATTTTCTTACCCAAAACCATCATAAAGCACCATCACCCATTATTGTTAAGCATTTAAGATATCCAACAGTTAGAAACTTCAAGATTAAGTCAAAACCTCGAAATACATAGGTAATAAATGATGCGCGCAGAACCGTCAAGTTCTCTCACGCAAGCATAAGAAAACTTAAAACAGCTTAAGCACGAAATCAATGAAGATCTGAGGAGTACAATGTTTCCCCGGGTCGTTATGTCCCAGCGAGCTATGCGATGATTTATCAAACGTACAGTGATCGAGGAGTTTGAACGGAAAAAGGATTATGATTGATATTATAACTACGGAAAAAGCCAACAAATTACAACGGCTTAAATGCAAATTAAAGAAGATTAAAAAGATAAAATCTATTAAATAAACGCTATCACTATTTTTACAATGATGTTTTTGTTTTTATGTTTTTATAAATCTGAAATTAAAATCTACGCGACGCACAATTAAAAACGTGAAACTTCTACAATATTAACCCTAAAAATATGAAAATGATATTTTTACAATCCTAATGATAAGAGAAACTTTTTAGAAAAAGAAAACTATTTTTATAACTAATTATCTAATTATTATTAATTAAAAACTATTTTTAACTGTTTAATAATTAACTAAAATACAAAAAATGAGGAGATAAAGCTAGAAAAATAAAATTATGAAATGAAAAAGTCTAAAATATCAAACTAGAATTTTCAAAACTATTTTTGTATTTTTCTGATTATTTTTCTATTTTTTATGGATTTTAAACTATTAAAAACTAATTAAATTACTAAAAATTACCAAATAAACTATGAAAAATCTGGAAAATTACTTTTTTCACTTCTTATATTTATCTAAGCCTAAGAAAAATGAAAAATTATTTTTTTGAACCTTTTCTGAATTTTTTATATTAAAAGCTAATTAAAAATGATTAAAAACTAATTTAAAATAAGAAAAATAGCTAAACAACTTGGAAAAATCTGAAAATTTCAGGAAAACTCTAAAATGATACTAGGAATCTGAGAAAAATGGAAAAACAGGCACTTGTTTGGAGAATTATGAAACTGCTTAAACAAATGCTTATTTATAAGCACTAAAATAAGCCAAATGAGACAAATAAACCACCCACTGATTTCAGAAGCTCTATACTACTAAAAGTGACCAATAGCAACTAAATTCAACAAGCTATAACCACAGAAACAACAAACTCCACAGATTTGATGTTGTGAGCTTTTCAAGTTAAAACAGATTTGGAGGGCAAGTTTAAGCTTATGCAGAAGCTTCAGAATATACTCAAACTAAAATCTACACATTGGAACTTGTAAAGGACCTGGGTGAGAGGATTTAGACCAAAAATCAGACCATGCTAAGCTCTTGTGAGCACTGTGCACTAGCTGCACTTTCTGTGAAAATCTCAGTACTAACTGAGCAGTGAGCAGGGCAAATTAGCCTGAAAGATGAGCTTGTTTTGAAGCTTTTATAAAATTGTAAAATTCAAGTAAAATGGCAATAAGTAACTTGACCAGATGAGGTTTCTAAAGTACCAAATTTCACTGAGAATGGCTAAAAACTGAAGCCATGAAAATTCCTTCAATCTGAGCCCAACACAGGTTTTTACCACTTTTTGACTTTTGACAAATTGATGAAATTTGACTAAGTTGAACTTTGGATCCAATATTAAGACTGATTTTGATGTTATGAGATGTATTGAACCTAATGCAAGTAATGTTGGTGATATTTAAACACAAAATGATGAATTGCTCTCTTAAAACTACAACAGTAAGACAGATGGACAAGTTTGGAGTCAATTTTGACTTTAGGCTATGCAGGCACAAAGTATAGACTCAACTGAGCATCCTTTGGACTACACAACCATGAAACAAGTTAAACTAACCACTGCCCAAGCCTTAAAGACAGTTAGACAGATTAAGCCAAACACCCTTTTTAGTACACTGTTATGCAACTTGAGACAAATACAAACACAGGACCAGCTTTCTTATGATCAAATCAACTTAATACAACCTAAATACTTCTACTAAAACAGGTTTAAATAGATTTAAGCTACAAAAACAGATTGTGCACAAGAACTTGAAATAACTTACAATTTGTCCAAGCCACAATGGCATGCAAATTATGAACCAATGACCACTAACCTAATACAAACAACCCATTGCTTTCCATTTCAACCCATTCCATTGTCTGAATCAACCCTGTACCATTTCTGCATCAAATCTGCTCCATATTGACTTTCTTTGACCAGATTTCTAATATACTTGAAAATTGAATCTAGGCTTACAAAAAGCTATTGAGAGCTTATATAAGCTTAGACAAGATGGAAATTGAGCTGCTTAAAGTTTTAACAAATGGTTTGAAACTTAAACTTTCAACAGTTGTCACATAAAATGGAATTTGAACTAAACTTGGAATTTGATGATCAAACAGACTTGCAATATGCTTACATAAGTTAAATTGATACAAAATACTTGCAAAATTACAACTGAAAGCTACTTTTAAGCACAATAAGCTAAAAACGACATATATTTAAGAAAAATAATAACTAACTCCTTGCTTGATGCATCTTCTTCCTTTTTATAAGCTCCAAAGCACTTCTCTCTCCTATTTGGACATATCCCAGCAATAAAATTCACCATTGGATCATTGAAATCGATCTTAGCCGTTTAGCACATTTTGGCGCCAAAACCATTTTTTAACTGTTTGTGAGATTGAGTGTGATTGGGGGTGTATTAAATGCACCCTTGGCTTCTTCTGTTTGGAGGGGGGTTGTAGTGATGATAGTTGAGTGTGACAGGGAGATTGCAGGAATGGTGATGATGGTGGTGTTATCACGTGAGGGAGAGAGGGAAACAGACGGGTCAAACCCATTTGACCGGGTTTTAATAACAGGTGGGTTGGGTTGGATTCGGGTTAAAAACCGGGTAAAGGAATGGATTGGGCCAACAGTTTGGGCCAAAGGGTAAAAAGGGGTCCAATTGGCTAAGTTAATAACACAAGGACCATAGTTGCCATTCCACAAAACAAGGGACCAATCCTGTAATTTTGCAAAGGTGCTTCAGGGACTGAAATTGACAAGAGGTAATATTACAAGGACCAAAGTTGCCCTTTTCAATTTTTCCAGGGGCCAATTCTGCCAATTTTGAAAGTTGAAGGACCATTTTTGTAAATTTTCTCAAACTTTTCACATTTTTCACCAAAGGACTAAATTTGACAACTTTTGATTTTACAAGGACCTTTGGTGACTTTACTTTTGAAATTATGTGCTCAGGGACTGTTTTTGACAACTTTTGAAACTTGGGGGACTAAAACTGCAATTTTTGCAAATTTGAAATGTTTTTCATCTGATTTTGATATTTTTGTATTTAAAACACATAAAACACTGATTTGTGATATTTTGATCATTTTGATGTGTTTCTGAGTGTTTTCAGATGATTTTGCAGTTTAAATGGTACAAAAATGATGAGTATTTACACACTCATCAATCCCCCACACTGAGATATTGCTAGTCCCTAGCAATGATTTGAGAAAACATAATGGATTTTAAACTCTTTACCAAAAGCCATTACTTCTGGAGTAGCCAAATGTTTCAGTTCAAGTAAGAACTATGGTACACCGATAACCATGTGATTTTGAGCAAACCACCAGCTTCCAACGGATTTGATTTTGTCTTTACCAGTAGCCGTTTGCTCTGGACTAGCCAACTCTTAGATAAATTATCAATATTATCTTTGGTGAGTCGATTACCAATTATGGTTTTTCCACTGCCTTTACCACAAGCCATAATCTTGCGGGCTAGCCAACTCTTCACTTTTTAGGATATGGTGAGCTGAATACCATACAATTTTGGGCAAATTGCAAGCCATATAAACGGATTTGAGAAATCTTTACCAAGAGCCGTTTGCTCCTGGATTAGCCAATCCTTTAGTCTTACAGACATGGCGGACTGATAACCAAATGAGAAAGTGTAAAACACTTACTCCAAAAAAAAAATTTTGGCCAAAAACGGGGGAATTAGTATAATTATATGATAAAATTCGTGAGAATTCCCCCCCACACTTAGAAATGAATATTGCCCTCAATATTCAAAGTACCGGCGGTTATGCCGAAACAAAGAACGTAAAAGGGAAATACTACGGCCATTATGTAGAAAGAAGATTTTTTTTTTTTTTTTTTTTTTTTTTTGAAACATGTGGGCAACCCCCCCACACTAGGGTGGTAGAAAGAGGTGAGAAGACTGAAATATGGGTGAAAACCCATATAGCATGCTACTGTTTTTGATTCCAGAGTCGCTAGCTTGACTCGACCCCGAATTCATTTGTTCATGGGGAAAGTAACGTGGAAAACCAATCTCGATCGGACTTTCGTTCACAATGTTAATGAACATATGAACATCAGAAAGTTCCACACCGACGAGATATAACCGCGGTATCTGTTAATGGTAGAAACTAGAAGGGATGATACCGGGGTCAAAGATGGTGTCCTCATTCCCGAAAGAGAAAAGGGAAAGAGCAACCACACCATCTGCGAAGAATGGAATAAAGACGTACATGAGAATGCATGTCCATTCCTCAGCAGAGAGAAGCAAATCACCAGTTTTGACATTTTTAAGCTTAAACTTGAAGCTTAGATGGTGATTGTCAAGAAGATGTCCGGGAGGGAGGGTGGGAAATGGTTCTTCAATCAACAGACTTTCCAGAAAAAGAATGTCTCCCTCCGGATCAAGGTAAGTGTTATCAATTCCCATTGGAATTGACTCATCACTAAGAAATGCATCGACTTCATTCCAAAAGTTGTCATCTTCCTCATCAGGAGTGAGAGAAGGGATGGAAGAGTCAGGAATAAGACTAGAAGATGATGGATCATTTTTGAGCAATTCATCAATGGGAAGAATGTCTCCCATTGGATCACAAACATCATCATCCAATTCAGATGAAACAGAAGAGAGTTTGGTTTCATCCACAGAGTTAACAATCTCGATGCGACAAACTGATGCCGGAGGTGGGACAAATGGTGTGCTCTTAGAGCTAGCAGTTTCCACCACTTCCGATGAAGTCTCCGATTCTAGATCATCGTCATCATCATCAAGAACACTCTTGACATCCCTGGTACAGCTTTCAAACCATTTGCTTGAACCAGGGGTAATTTTCAAAGCTTTGAGCTCAGCACGTTTTTGGTGAACACTCTTAACCCTGAAATTTGAGAGTGTTGCATTGATTCTTTCAGATCTTTGATCAATTGTGGCAACACTCTGTTTGTACAGAGGTTTGGAGTTCTGGTTGATATTCAATGTGAGCTCTTCGTTGTCAACCCGTATGGTCAACTCTTCAGCAAACACATCAATCAGAGCACGACTCGTTCGTAAGAAAGCTCTCCCTAAGATGAGGGGAACTCTAGGATCTGCATCGAAGTCTACTACAACAAAGTCAGCATGAAAGTGAAACTTTCCCACTTTCATCACGACATCCTCGGCTATCCCAAGTGGACGAGTTACGGTACGATCCGCTAGCTCGAGTGTCATACGAGAGGATGAAAGTTCAGGAAGAGACAGTTTCTTCCACACTGAGAGTGGCATGAGGTTAATGCTAGCGCCAAGATCGGCCAAGGCGGAGCATTGAAACATCCCCAAGAAATCACACGGGATTAGAAACCGGCCAGGGTCTTCAAGCTTTTCGGGAAGCTTATTAAGAATGGCTGCTGAGCATTGCTCATTGAGAGGAGTTTTAGCCAACTCTGATAGCTTATCTTTGTTGGTGAGTAAGCCTTTAAGCGTGGATGCAAATTTAGGCATTAGAACGAGAGCATCAACGAAGCTTATATCAAAGTGAAGCTCATTGAAGATTTGGAAAAATTTTTCCATTTGCTCTTTGTTTTTGTCTTTGAGCTTCTCATCATTCATTCTTGATGGGTAAGGAAGCTGACTAGACTTTTGAGCCGGGATGGAAGTGTTTTCTGGCTCAGGATTTTTCTTCGGAACTTCGGGTTCCGGACTTGAAGCTTGGACTACCGAAGGTGGGACGTGTGCGGTACTTCGTGGGCTTGAATAATGCACCTTGTCCGTTGTCTCCTTGGTAACTTGACTAAATGCCACAGGAGGAGGGGGCATAGGAGTCGTAGGTCCATTGTGCGTCTTACCACTACGAGTGGTGACGGCTTTCAACTCGACATTTGGATTGGGAATAGTATTGCCTGGGAGTCCTCCAGAAGATGGCGAAGCTTTGTTCATATTCATGTTCATGAAACTGCTCATCATATTCTTTAACTCATTTGTCTGCCGAGACATTGTGGTATCAATTTCCCTTTTAAGCTCAACTCTCATGTTATTGATCTGAGTTTGCATTGAACGCATGTTTGACTCAGTCATTTTCATGAAGTCATTTGGCATGGGAGCTTGAGGAGGTGGTTGATAACTTTGATGATTTGGAGCTTGATATGGTTGAGGTTGGTTGAAATTGTTCCGGTTTTGATTGAAATTTTGAGAGTTATTGAAATTTTGTCCTTGATTCGGAACAAAGCGATTTTGATTGCCATGGTTTTGATTGCCATGGTTTTGCACATGAGGAAAACCAGGTGGTGTCATACCGCTAGGTGCACGGTAGTGAGGATCAGCCTGTGGTCGGTATTGATTGTGGTTTACCGAAGCTACGGGAGCTTGGTAAAAGGAAGCATCGGTTGCTTGACAATCATAATACGCATGTGGACCACTACAAGTTTCACACACCTTGTTTACGGCTTTGACTGGTTCAGGCTTATGAATTTCGCTTTTGATTTCCTTCACCTCTTTTATCATACAATGGATGATGTCCGTTAGAGCGGCTAACGGAGCGGCTAACTCAGAAGAGTTACCGGATGAAGAAGCAGGAGTGTTCGGAACATTGACTTTGTTGCGAGAAATAGGAACTTTTGATTTTTGCTCGCAAATCTCAATCACATCTTTAGGTCTACGATTCAAGATATTGCCGCCTGCGGCTGCATTCAAGGAATCTTGATCATTACCGTTCAACCCATTGTAAAAGATATTGACTTGTTGAAGCTCCGTGAATTCATGATGGGGGCATTTCCTGAGGAGATCTTTGAATCTCTCCCATGCCTCTCCAAAATTTTCATCGAAATTTTGACGAAATCCAGAAATTTCATTTTTCAGATTAGTCGTCTTTGATGGAGGAAAGAAATAGTTGACAAACTTTTGAACAAGATCCTCCCAAGTTTCGATGGATCGAGGGGGTTCTTTTTCCAGCCAAATCCGGGCTGCCCCCTCAAGTGAGAATGGAAATAGCATCAACTTGATGACTTTTTGAGGTACATCCTTGAAATTGATAGTTGAGGTTAACTTGTTAAACCAACGGATGTGTGCATACGGGTCTTCTCGATCAGACCCGCGGAATTGATTTGTAGACACAAGTTGGATCAAATGTGTCTTCAATTCGAAGTGATCAGAATTGATAACGGGTAAAACGATGGCATCTCCATAACCCTCGGTGGGTGCTTGGAGCATTTCCGCCATAGTACGTTCGTCTGCCATGGTGTTGCTTGAAATAGTACGAATCTCGGGTTCGACTATTTGGGCAGCACGTCTACGAGAACGTCTTCTAGGAATTTCTGCTAGATCACGCAAAGGACTCAATGATCTAGAAGAACGAGTGCGCATGCACTAGAGATAACTCTAAGGGATCTCAGAGTTAAGGAGAGAAATGGAATTATGAAGATATTTCAGATGAGAATGAGAATTATGAAGACGTTTTATAAAAATGGGGTGAGGAGAATCTTTATGGGTTTTCTGGTTCTGAAACGTCGATATCACAACAAAATCAATTAACACAAAATCGAGGCAAAACAACAGTGAACTTTACCAATAATCCAAGATGAATGGCTTCTTTGAAAAAGGTACACCAATCACAAGGACACAAAGGCAAGTTTTAAATCTTTAGTTCGGGAACTTATTATGGTCGCACCCCCAGTTAGTTAGTGCACTGCCTTGGTTTTCGGTGGTAATCTTTTAAGTTGTTATTTATTAAGAAAACGACGAATCTTTTTGTATTTTTATTATTTGATACATATATAGAAACAAAAGGAAAAATATTTTTGTGTTTTATACGTTTTTGGATGTTTTTGGGTTTTTGGATTTTTTATAAGAAAATATGGATATATATAGATAGATATGGATGATATAAACAAATGAGTGAGTATTCAAACAACTAATCTGCTACACGTAGGACAAATAGCACAGCTCCCCGGCAGCGGCGCCAAAAATTTGATGCGCGCAGAACCGTCAAGTTCTCTCACGCAAGCATAAGAAAACTTAAAACAGCTTAAGCACGAAATCAATGAAGATCTGAGGAGTACAATGTTTCCCCGGGTCGTTATGTCCCAGCGAGCTATGCGATGATTTATCAAACGTACAGTGATCGAGGAGTTTGAACGGAAAAAGGATTATGATTGATATTATAACTACGGAAAAAGCCAACAAATTACAACGGCTTAAATGCAAATTAAAGAAGATTAAAAAGATAAAATCTATTAAATAAACGCTATCACTATTTTTACAATGATGTTTTTGTTTTTATGTTTTTATAAATCTGAAATTAAAATCTACGCGACGCACAATTAAAAACGTGAAACTTCTACAATATTAACCCTAAAAATATGAAAATGATATTTTTACAATCCTAATGATAAGAGAAACTTTTTAGAAAAAGAAAACTATTTTTATAACTAATTATCTAATTATTATTAATTAAAAACTATTTTTAACTGTTTAATAATTAACTAAAATACAAAAAATGAGGAGATAAAGCTAGAAAAATAAAATTATGAAATGAAAAAGTCTAAAATATCAAACTAGAATTTTCAAAACTATTTTTGTATTTTTCTGATTATTTTTCTATTTTTTATGGATTTTAAACTATTAAAAACTAATTAAATTACTAAAAATTACCAAATAAACTATGAAAAATCTGGAAAATTACTTTTTTCACTTCTTATATTTATCTAAGCCTAAGAAAAATGAAAAATTATTTTTTTGAACCTTTTCTGAATTTTTTATATTAAAAGCTAATTAAAAATGATTAAAAACTAATTTAAAATAAGAAAAATAGCTAAACAACTTGGAAAAATCTGAAAATTTCAGGAAAACTCTAAAATGATACTAGGAATCTGAGAAAAATGGAAAAACAGGCACTTGTTTGGAGAATTATGAAACTGCTTAAACAAATGCTTATTTATAAGCACTAAAATAAGCCAAATGAGACAAATAAACCACCCACTGATTTCAGAAGCTCTATACTACTAAAAGTGACCAATAGCAACTAAATTCAACAAGCTATAACCACAGAAACAACAAACTCCACAGATTTGATGTTGTGAGCTTTTCAAGTTAAAACAGATTTGGAGGGCAAGTTTAAGCTTATGCAGAAGCTTCAGAATAAGCTCAAACTAAAATCTACACATTGGAACTTGTAAAGGACCTGGGTGAGAGGATTTAGACCAAAAATCAGACCATGCTAAGCTCTTGTGAGCACTGTGCACTAGCTGCACTTTCTGTGAAAATCTCAGTACTAACTGAGCAGTGAGCAGGGCAAATTAGCCTGAAAGATGAGCTTGTTTTGAAGCTTTTATAAAATTGTAAAATTCAAGTAAAATGGCAATAAGTAACTTGACCAGATGAGGTTTCTAAAGTACCAAATTTCACTGAGAATGGCTAAAAACTGAAGCCATGAAAATTCCTTCAATCTGAGCCCAACACAGGTTTTTACCACTTTTTGACTTTTGACAAATTGATGAAATTTGACTAAGTTGAACTTTGGATCCAATATTAAGACTGATTTTGATGTTATGAGATGTATTGAACCTAATGCAAGTAATGTTGGTGATATTTAAACACAAATTGATGAATTGCTCTCTTAAAACTACAACAGTAAGACAGATGGACAAGTTTGGAGTCAATTTTGACTTTAGGCTATGCAGGCACAAAGTATAGACTCAACTGAGCATCCTTTGGACTACACAACCATGAAACAAGTTAAACTAACCACTGCCCAAGCCTTAAAGACAGTTAGACAGATTAAGCCAAACACCCTTTTTAGTACACTGTTATGCAACTTGAGACAAATACAAACACAGGACCAGCTTTCTTATGATCAAATCAACTTAATACAACCTAAATACTTCTACTAAAACAGGTTTAAATAGATTTAAGCTACAAAAACAGATTGTGCACAAGAACTTGAAATAACTTACAATTTGTCCAAGCCACAATGGCATGCAAATTATGAACCAATGACCACTAACCTAATACAAACAACCCATTGCTTTCCATTTCAACCCATTCCATTGTCTGAATCAACCCTGTACCATTTCTGCATCAAATCTGCTCCATATTGACTTTCTTTGACCAGATTTCTAATATACTTGAAAATTGAATCTAGGCTTACAAAAAGCTATTGAGAGCTTATATAAGCTTAGACAAGATGGAAATTGAGCTGCTTAAAGTTTTAACAAATGGTTTGAAACTTAAACTTTCAACAGTTGTCACATAAAATGGAATTTGAACTAAACTTGGAATTTGATGATCAAACAGAGTTGCAATATGCTTACATAAGTTAAATTGATACAAAATACTTGCAAAATTACAACTGAAAGCTACTTTTAAGCACAATAAGCTAAAAACGACATATATTTAAGAAAAATAATAACTAACTCCTTGCTTGATGCATCTTCTTCCTTTTTATAAGCTCCAAAGCACTTCTCTCTCCTATTTGGACATATCCCAGCAATAAAATTCACCATTGGATCATTGAAATCGATCTTAGCCGTTTAGCACATTTTGGCGCCAAAACCATTTTTTAACTGTTTGTGAGATTGAGTGTGATTGGGGGTGTATTAAATGCACCCTTGGCTTCTTCTGTTTGGAGGGGGGTTGTAGTGATGATAGTTGAGTGTGACAGGGAGATTGCAGGAATGGTGATGATGGTGGTGTTATCACGTGAGGGAGAGAGGGAAACAGACGGGTCAAACCCATTTGACCGGGTTTTAATAACAGGTGGGTTGGGTTGGATTCGGGTTAAAAACCGGGTAAAGGAATGGATTGGGCCAACAGTTTGGGCCAAAGGGTAAAAAGGGGTCCAATTGGCTAAGTTAATAACACAAGGACCATAGTTGCCATTCCACAAAACAAGGGACCAATCCTGTAATTTTGCAAAGGTGCTTCAGGGACTGAAATTGACAAGAGGTAATATTACAAGGACCAAAGTTGCCCTTTTCAATTTTTCCAGGGGCCAATTCTGCCAATTTTGAAAGTTGAAGGACCATTTTTGTAAATTTTCTCAAACTTTTCACATTTTTCACCAAAGGACTAAATTTGACAACTTTTGATTTTACAAGGACCTTTGGTGACTTTACTTTTGAAATTATGTGCTCAGGGACTGTTTTTGACAACTTTTGAAACTTGGGGGACTAAAACTGCAATTTTTGCAAATTTGAAATGTTTTTCATCTGATTTTGATATTTTTGTATTTAAAACACATAAAACACTGATTTGTGATATTTTGATCATTTTGATGTGTTTCTGAGTGTTTTCAGATGATTTTGCAGTTTAAATGGTACAAAAATGATGAGTATTTACACACTCATCAATAAACATCACAAAAGCATAATCATTTCACCTATAACCTGTCTGACAGGCAGATCCCTGGTTTATAACCAGACGGATCTCTGGTGAGAGGGATCCGCGGGATCTGTGGTTGCAGAAAGCTTAAACCAGCTTCCCTTATCTATTTTTAAAACCACCTTTTGGTTATCTAACCACTTTTAGCTTTCATTTATTGTCTCTCTAGAGCTGATCAAAATCCTAAGTGCATGCTTAATCCTCTTAGTGGCCAAGAATTTAATTCCCTAATTCAAAATTACCCTTTATAAACCAAACACTCTTAAGGTTAGGGCATCACTTCCATCTAGCTCTCAAAAATCAGTCACTAAAAGCTCATATAGCATCCTTATCACCACCATGACTAAAGCTCTTAGCAACAACTCCTCAACAAAAGGCTCATACAAAAGAAAGGGTCATATGATCTATGAAATCTCATCCACTGAATCATCTCCCATAAGAGATGACAATGGGAGAATCCCACCTCAACAAACTAATTCAACAATTGCTAAGAGAACCGCAAGGATTAGCATCAAACCTTTTGGGCTACAAAAGGGTCATCTAGCTCAAAACCAAACATAGCTAGTTCTAGCAAGCCGTCTAAGTCCTCATTCCTTGAGCATGGATTTAACGAGCCTCTTCCTCACCAAAATCTCTATGCATTAGAGCACTCGCCACCAAGAACCTCCCACTCACCAACTTTCTCGTTAAATAGGGAACCACCCACAACACCGAATAGTCCAATTTGGGAAACAAGGAATGATCATGGACATGATCATATGGAGGAACTTCCACTACCACCACCCTCACCTTTAGTAGAACCTCATCCCACACCTCAAAATGAAATCTCACAATCATTCGTAGAGCCTCCTCAAAACATCCATTTCCCTCCGATTCCCAATCAAGGCAATAGTTGCCCAAATTGGCTAATCACCCAAGGACTTGTTCAAGAAGTACGAAATGAGTTACATTTCATGTTTAATCATCTTCTTGAAAGATTGGACCAAATCAACAAGTCTACTCATCCTTAGACTCGAGCACTTTGTTGCATTCTAGGCTTTAGTAACCTACTAGTAGAAATTGTATGGCTAGATCATTCTCTTAGTTTTAGAGATTTGTTTGATTATCTCTTGGTTTTATTGAATGATTACTTATGTGCCATGCTACTTCGTGCTTATGCTTGCTAATTATATACATATCTCACCTCATTATTAGCATTGTTTGACATATCTTCATTGCTGAAGAACCTATCACCAGAGAGCCGGATCCCTCCAAAATGCCTAGACGGATCCCTCCACAAAGGGAACCGTGGGATCCGTGGTACAGAAGAACAATTTTCTACTAACTTGAGTCTTATTTGCAGGAAATTATGCACTATACTCTTGTTTTCTAACCTTTATTTTGTAGATTTTCAAAATATACATGAAGATTTTGACATCATAAAGCTTTGTGTCAAACCATACATTGCAAATTCATTTGCAACATAATCCTTATTTGGATTATACTTCATGACACCCCATTGCAACGTTGCAATCTTCAAGGGGAGCATTTTCGTCTCAAGGACGAACCATTTGCAAAAATAATTGCAAAACATTAGCTTACTTAGTTTTATGTACTTGACGCTCTCACAAAGGGATGGACTCGTCAATGGGGAGTTAAGACGAGAACCATTCCCGTCACTTACTCACCTTACATCTTTTCTTTTTTACATGTTTTTCTTAAAACCTTGTGTTAGTTTCTTTTCGACGCTCTTTTTGTTTCGACAAAAAGGGGGAGAAGAGAGTAAAAACTCCAATTCGAATCTTTACGAATTTTAGTTTTTCCTTAAAATAATTTTATGTTTTGTCATCAACAAAAAGGGGGAGATTGTTAATACAAATAAGTCGTAAAAACGTTTATTTATATTTTACGATCCTCTAATGTTTTGCCGATAACAAACGTAAAATCATTTTAACGAAACAAATAAAATACGTAAACTGTTTGAGCCAATAGTTTTCTAACACACTTACATTTTCACATAAAACACTAAAACAAATATAAGTGATTTTATGATTTAGTAATACATATGTACAACAACTAGTGTTTACATATTTGGGTAAATATATACTTAAACTAGTATATACTAAAATAGGTAAAAACTAACAAATGGTATTGACCCATAACCCATGGTATTATCCAAACCACTTAACTAGGAACATTGAACCCATGAGAGACATTGTATCTAGTAAAAGACCCATGGATCAAACCATAACCCATGACCCATGACCCATAACCAAAATACTTATGGGTAAAGAGGAGCGTCCCACGGATCCCTAGCTTTATGCTAGCCGAATCCCTTGTGGGAGGGATCCGTGGGAACTGAGGAACAGTAAGTTTTCTCCTATATAAATAGTGAGCCATTTCTTCCATTTTGCTCACCACTTTCACACATACTTTCTCCAAGTATTGTACCTCTCTAACCACTGATCCTAAGAGATCTTTCTATGTAGTTTGTCTTTTGTTTTTGTGTGATTCTCTAGGTTCCTCTTAAAGGCGAGATCACAACTTCTTGAAGTCGAGCAAGCTCAAGTCCATGAGTTGCCATGCTTCGTCATCATCAAGACAACTGAGGTTCTCTTGTTGATAGTTCTTTCTTCCTCCGTAGAGATGTTGTGTTGAAGGCATTAGTGAAGGATGTCGAAAGAGTCAAGACAAAAGCATTAGTGAAAGGTGCTTCACGTCCGTGTCAAAAGCATTAGTGAATAATGCTAAAGGTGTCAAGACGACGGCATTAGTGAAAGGTGCCAAGCGTTGTGTCAAAGGCATTACTAAAGGATGCCTAGGAATCAAATCAAGTAGCATTAGTGAAGAGTGCCTAGGTCGTATAATCGATGAGGTGCATCGATATACACATAAGTATTAGTTTACTTCCAACGATAGTGATATCCTCGATGGTTTTGTAACAAGGATTGGATCTCCTTGAAATTAGGTGTTACGTTGTGATGGGTAGTAGTTTCTCCATAGTAATGGAACTAGGTGCTTAGCCTAGTACCTAATAAAGGGTAGGCGACATTGTGATAGGTGTGGTTCACCTTGGAGTGAAAGAACTTGGTGGTTAGCCTTGCACCGGAAAAAGAGTAGGCGACGTTGTGAAGGCTTCTCCACCATAAGGAGATTTCTTGTCGTGTAGTATTTACAAACTCTCGAGTAGGTGACTCGGGGAGTGGAGTAGCGCAAGGAAGGTGTCCTTGTAGCCGAACCACTATAAATACTCGTGTCGTGGTTATGTGCTTCTTACACTTTATCTTTCATTACACTCTTATATATCTATCTATCAACGTCCAACATAAACAACTAAATAGATTGACATAAGTCGATCTAATTATTTAAAAGGAAGTTTTAAATTGGTAAAATTATTCAACCTCCCCCCCCCCTTTTAGTTTTCCACAGACTTAATCTGCTACTTCGATGTATAAGGTTCTATGTCTTTGGGTATATGTGTATTCGGGTTCTTGAGCTTTATTCCAAGAGACTGGCGGCATCAATTCAACTACTTGGGGGAATTTGTCTCTTGACACCTTTTGGTATGGATCGCTTCAGAAGTCAGTAGAAAAGAGATATGAGAAGATTGTTTTATGTGTGGGATGATACGTTGTTGTTCTATCTTGATGATATAACCCCAAACGAAGAATCAAAAATATCATTCTTAAAAGGAGCAGCAAGATCGATGATAATGGTGTGCCTCTGTGTGCACCTGGCTAAGGGAACTTGAAAGAAAGCTTTGAATCTACTCAGCTAAAGGATTTTCGGTTTGGGGGGAAGCTGCCAAAGTCTCGCATTCTTAAAGGCTCAATTCCTTCTTTTCAAGAGCCTCAGAAGCTTTGGTGGTGGATGTTTAAGAGATGACGATGTCTATCTTCTACAACGGGGCTGTTCGATATCCTTATCTCGGTACTCGTATCATCATCTTCTTAAACTATATCATCGACTCTATTTTGTAAATACTTATCTAAAAACAAAATACAAAAATATAAAACCAACAAAAACAAAATAGAAAAATATAAAATCAACAAAAACCCATAAAAATCAGAAAATTTGAAAAAGACAAAAAAAATATGTTTTCTCAAGACATGTCTTCTTGTATCGATAACATCTACGGTGTTAGAAATGTCATTCAGTAATGGCATGGGACCATAGATGAAGTTCGAGCAAGAGGTGTAAATATTCTTTTCCAAAACATGTCTCAAAATATGGCTTGCAATTACTTTTGACTGTAACCCGTGCTTAAACAATGGCTTGCAGTTATTTCATACTGTAATCCGGGCTTAACCATGGCTTGCTATTATTTCAGATAGCAACCCATTTTTCAAAGAAGGAAAGTGCTACGCTTAAAGGATTTTCACAAAATTCGTGCACTTATCCTAAAAACAAATTGAGGAAAGTATGTCGAAGGACTGCTATTCCTACACAAATGTTTTTACTTCTATAAATTCTTTAGAAAAATATTTGTTGTTTTCAAAAATGGCGGTAAATGAGTTGCTTGTAAATCAATCAGATTCAGAGTTTTCGTAAAAATTGAAAACTCAATCAATGACATCAGCGGTTTTAAACTTTTCAGAAAATAAGTCATTGATTGAGGGGGAGAATGTTTTCAAATCTATATCATCTAATGAGCTTATCTAATTATCCTATATACTTAAATGTAAAACATGTTAACCTACGTTAAAGGACTAGGTGCCTAGGATATGATTATTAGGATTAGATGATTAGAGTTTGATAAACACATTATTCCCATACTTTACATGATCTGATTGATATGTTGAATTGACTTTTCTTAGTCAATTGCTGTTTGGGTGATGTCGACCACCATATATCTGTTTGTATGTCCACTAACATATGTAGATATCATGGTTCATAAGATTGTTCCCGATCCGGATCCCACAAATAATGATGATTGGATGCCGAAAGGAAAGGGCAATTATTTCTTGGGTCGACAAATGAAGAAACGGAGCTTAATTGGACCTCTATGGAAAGTTGGCATGAGAAATGCAACGTCAGAGGTCTCGCTGCATCAGCAGACGGTTTTCATCCAACCTTCAGCAACAACAACAAAAGCAGCTCAACCACCTAACGTATCTTTGTGCAGGATAATAGTGATGGTACCATTTTTTAAACAATTTTTGAATAATATTGTATTGAAAAATGGAAAAATATTGGTTTTGAAAATAAATTTGATTAAATTTTGGAAATCAACCGGACTTAATTTTGATAAAACATAAGTCACTCAATCTACGACTACGGTCATTGATTGAGGGGGAGAGTGATTTCAAATAAAATATTTTCAAACGATATTTCATCTATCAAGTCCGTTTGTACAAAATAAGTGGTGATCTAAAGATTTAATGTTATGTCATGGTATGATTTTCTTTAAAACTCAAAGATCTTTCAAAATGAAATTTTTTCTGTTCTTGTTTGATTGTGAAATTGTTTTATTTTACTTAAAGATCTCTTAAAGCTATCATACATGATACTAACAATCTTTAATGTCTAAAATTGATCCATATCTGTCATTTTTCAAAATTAAATCTTGCCACGTCTTTCCCCAAATTTTTCTAAATGATTTAAATCAATTGGGATCACAAATCTCAATTGGTTTGAAATTTTTTATCGGGGGTGAGATCGTGATTTAAATCTCAAATCGGTTTTAAAGGGTGATTGTTTCAAAAGCACTCCTTCCTTCATGTGCCATACGATTTAAAATACATAATGCACATGATTGAGGAGGATCATTTAACCAAAAACAATAAGAGTATTTAAACCAGGCATATTTTCTCCCAAGTTTTCTAAAACCATTTAAATCACTTGGGATCCAAAATCTCAAAAGGTTTGATATTTTTTATCGGGGGAGAAAATGTGATTTAAATATGAAATCTGATAAAAGATGATCGTTTTGATTCAAAGTGCAAGTTCTCTCTAATATGTGCTAAACTCTTTCGTATATCGATGCACATATTCAAGGGGAGCGAATGGTTTCTATTGGCATTCGTGGAAGTTCTTCAAAAACCTCTTTCCTCTATGTGCAAAATGATTTTAAACAACCAACGCACATTCTGAGGGGGAGAATTTACCAAGAAATTCAAATGGATTTTTCTTTGGAAATTGTGATCTAGAAAATATTTCAAAGTCCTTTTGCCTCCATGTGCTAAACAATTTCAAAATCATATGCACATGTTGAGGGGGAGCATTTCTAAATGATCAAAACAGTTAAGGTACAAAATGCTTTGATTTTATATCACAAGTACCTTGATTGATTTTCCAAATGATTTTTCAATTGGTTTCATGAAGGAAAGAACAATACCAGAAGACCGACCAATTTACGTTATGCATGGTGTTATAAGGATGGTTAGGTTAGGTATTCGTTCCCATGATCCCGCCAGAGCCGGAGGGATCTACCTAGGGACAATCCACTAGACAGTGTAGAAGTCCTTAGGTATGATGAAAAAAGGAGAAAAGTGAGAAATGGGAAGAGTGCGGACTGAGATAGAGCTAGAACTGGAATAAACCCAACAAGGTTCTAGTTATGAAATCTCGGTAAGCACTGAAGGGGTTGAAGAATGAAAAAGAATTGAATGTAAAAAGGGTGAAAAGAAATAGCCCTCCATTAATTCAACCTTAAGGCAGAAACCGGGTTTAATACATATGCTACTGGTGGCTACTAAGGTAACACTGGTATTGAAGACAAGACGTCATGGACCCAATGACGCACTGCACCTAACTTCCCAAGCTACTCAAGTTCCTCTTAAAAGGACTTGTTTCATTCTCACGGGGAACCTACATTATCTATCGAATTTCTCTAAGAGATTGTTGATATTGAAGAAGGAGACCATTTCCCTAGTCTCCGGCATAGGAACCAAATGTGCACAATTGAGTCTAGAGCCAAGAGATCATCCACAATATCTCTTTAGGACACTAAATTGATGAAGACTTGCTGTTTCACACAATGTGGAAAGTAAGAATATATTAAGAGTCCTACGCATTATCCTTGTGGTATTGCCAGCACATCCGAGTGATATTTAAAATATTCATGATGAAGATGGAAATCCTTTAGAGCCTACATCAAACAAGCTCTTGGTGGGTAGCATGTGAGATCTATCCAATAGATCAAGCTTGTGACAACTGGATGGAAACGATGGGGCGATTCACTCTTGAATCAACCTTGGTCCAGGAAATGAATTGACGAATACTTTTGAAAAAACCGTTCGATGTGCAAATCTTCTTTTCTCTAGCACATCGAATTTGTATTCATATTTCAAACTCAAAAAAGTATCTCTGATTGAAAAAAATACTTTTGGAAAAACCGTTCGATGTGCAAATCTCTTCTTTTCTCTAGCACATCGAATGTGTATTCTCTTTCAAATACAAAAGGTATTTTTGATTGAAATTTGATCTTTCTCATAAAACCTTAGTCGTATTGCAAAACTCTTTCTTCTAAGCAATACGCGATTGTTTTCAAATCAATTTTTCATCAATCAGTGAATCTCAATTCGCTGGTTCACTCACTCCGTGTTGTCTTCTTTGAGATGCTCCGGTTTGAGAACGGATAGAGCAGCTGCGAAACCCTGTCAAGGAGATTCTTCAGAATGATACCTGATCACAGGTAGTACTTGTACTGATCAATGGGGAACCATGGGCCGTGTACCTCAATTCAACGAAAGTGGTCAAAGACACTTTCGTGTGTTTTATTGCTAACTGTTGTTTGCAGGTACATTTGGACGGTTGCAGCTGATCGATATTGAGAAGTCAATTCATAGCCGCATGCTCACAGCATCCACACTTAATTAAAGAAATCATGACAAGTGCCTATCTACATAACCTGGCTCAGATATTTTTATACTATGCTTCTGCTACGCTGCTGCAAATATCTTGAACCAGTAAAAGCTTCCGCTACTCTGATGAAAAGATGTCATAATCCAGAAAGTGTGAGCATGTCGGTCAAAAAGTCACAACATCACATGAAGGCAACACAACAAAAGGATGATCTAGAGATTTGTTGTGGCTGATGATCTCGAAGAAAGCTCGAAGATCATCAAGATGTGGATCAGTTAAAGACCTCCACTGAAAGTACAAATCATTCAGACTATGAAGAGTCACTGCTAAAGCACGAAGATTGCTGAACTTGAAGAATTAATGTCTACGAGCTCAAGACTGAAGATTAAATAGAATGCTAGGATTCAAAATGTAAAACATGGGGTGACCTCCCTTATGGGGAGATTGTTAGGAATTGGAAATTCCATTGTGAAGTGTCGGTCACCCCAACTATTATCTAGCATAAGTTAGCTCGTAGACATATCGTTATTTACTGTTTTATTAGTTAGTTATTAGCATAGATTAGCTTAGGGTATCACCGTGGAGGAAGGACGGGTCTTTACCCACTGTATGCCTGATCCACAGCCCGTAAGGAGGGCGTTTAGTTTGTAACTATAACTACCCTTCCCACTAAGGGAAGGGTGGTGCTTCTTTGATAATCTAACCTCCTCTTTTTGTTTATCTCTCTAGAATCACCCTCTCCTCTCTTCATCTCTCTAAAAATGGCTCTCTTGTTTAATCATAATCCTAGACCACCCGAATCATCTAAACAACATAAAATATACGATCCTACATACCTCGTCTATGGTCTCGAAATGATGTAAAGGCCAAGTTCTAAAGTTTACAAGCTACCGGCACACTCATAATTTGGTGGATTTGGGGTAAAAATTTGGAAACAGATAAGGCTAATCTCACCATATAATATCAAAGGTTATAATGTGCTCGGCTAAGGTCTAATCTAGTTAGGTTAAGAAAAACATGTCAAAATTTTAAAAATGGCATAATTTTTCAAAACAAACTAGAAAAACAAGGGATATTTGATAAGGATTTAAAAGGTACACTTTTGAGGGGTCATTTAAGCCCTTAACCTACCACTTTTATATCCGTTACTGGTTAATTTCGTTCCTTTTTACTTTTTAGGTCTCTTGAAGGAAAATTGCTGGAATGACACTTATTCGGACGAAAAGGCGTGAATATATGAAGAAAATGGCCAAGTCAAGATCAAGACACTCAAGCTGCTGGAATAGAAGGTGACGGCGTCAGAGTTAGAAGGCGGCGCCGTCGCAACGTGCTCCCAAATTGTGACGGCTCAGTAGCGAAATTGCTATTTTGTACCTGACGACGTCAGGTTTTAAAGAGTAGGGCGTCACAACTCAGACGACCTAGATTCAGATCCAGACGGCGTCAGAAGCTGAAGCTGAAGACGTCACAACCATAAGGTGACGCCGTCACAAGGTTGACGTGGTCAAGATGAAACCCTAATGGCGGCGATCCGACGGCGTCACATTTAAAGAGTGACGCCGTCGCATGTTGTAACTCTATATATAGAATTCGAATTTTCAAACTTTAGAGGAGGTAGTTTTTTGGAGTAAAACCTAAAACCGAATTTTGGCTGTCTTGGGCAGTATCTTAGGGTTCTCATACCCTATTTTACAACAAGATAAGTAATTTACTTCATTGATTCAATTATGTCTTTAATTGTATGTGTGTATGCTTGCATGTTTTCCATGTCCGGCTAATTTACTTGTGTGTTTGCTTAGATCTATGAAACCTAGGTATTGAATATTGATTGGTTGTCTCTTATCTTAATTGTAATTGACCTAGGATTGCGATAGGTCATTCGTTGTGTTTTTAATACTTAAGTAATCTATGTGAACATTAGTTTATAATTACCTAGAGTTATTGTAGGCTAAACATCCAAAGATAACCTTAGAGGTAGTTTATGAATCCTAGAGATTTCGTAGGTAATAACCTTAAGGTAGTATCAAAGAGTTAGGGAAAAAAGCATACCCTACGACCTTAGAAGACACAACGCGTTAAGAATAAGGACGTGACAATTCAACCATCAATAGGAGATAACTAGGGAGTAATAGTATCTAGGTGATGAGTGTGTAAATACTCATCATTTTTGGGTCAATCTGAACTGCAAAACGTTTAAAAATGCTCAGAAATGCATCAAAATACTGAAAATATTCCAAAATTGCATTTTATATGTTTCAGATGCAAAATGTTCAAAATCAGAAGAAAAATGAGCAAAGTTTGCATAATTGGCAGTTTCAGTCCCCCAAGTTTCTAAAATTGTCAAAAATAGTCCCTGAGTAATAATTTCAAAAGAAAAATCACCAAAGGTCCCTTTTTAAATCATAACTTGTCAAAATTAGTCCTTTGGTGAAAAATATCAAAAGTTTGAGAAAATTACAAAATTGGTCCTTCAAGTTTGAAATTTGGCAGAAATGGCCCTTGGAAAATTGGGAAATGGCAAGTTTGGTCCTTGCATTATTGAAACTTGTCACTTTTAACCCTTGGATCAACTTTGATGAAATGGCAGCAGTGGTCCTTGTATTTTCAGAAAATTGCAAATAGGTCCTTGTGTATTATTAAACCTTAACACCATTGGACCCTATCATTAACCCTTTTTGACCTTGCCACCCATTGTGACCCCCTGTTTTGACCCCCCTGGCATTATTAACCACTAGTCAATCCCAAGTCAAACAGACACCCTCCCCTTTCTTCTTCCTTTTTTCCCTCCTTTTTCTGCAAAACCCAACACAACACCACCTCTACTCCACACTTTGTCCCCCTACTCCACATTTTGTTCCCCGCTCCTCAACATACTTCCAAGAAATCAATAATTACACCCTCTCCTAACACTCAATCCCCACAAACTGTTAAATCCAATTTTCTCGCCAAAACACAATGAAGGGCCAAGATGTCTTCAAGTGATCCAAAGGCCTAAAACAATGGTGGGATATTCTCAGAGAGGAGAGAGAAATCATCTGGAGCTATAAAAAGGAAGCAATGAGAAGCAATGAAGAGTAGTTAGTTTTATATTTTTACCTTAATGTTGTTTTTTTTTATAAATGTTGTAGTTTATATCTAAATGATGTAATTTCAGTTTCTATGAACCATATTTAAGTTAAACTTTCAGTGTAATGTGTTTTGAATAAGTAATTCCAAGTTCTGTTATAAGTTTCAAATTTTAAGCTAACTGTGCAAATTTCAGTTTACAAGTCTTATGCATAAGCTCTTAGAGGCTTATTTCTAAACTCAACTAAGCTTATATAAGCTATTTATAGCTTTTTGAAAGCTCAAAAATCATTTTCAAAACGAATTTGTGAAGTGGTCAACTAAAGTCAACTGTGAAGGGCAATTGTGATTCAAGTGGTTTGGACATGGAATGGGTTGAAGCAGAAGTTGGTTTGGGTTGTATTAGATTGGATTAGCATAGGATTGGGTTTGATTTTAGCCTGCAACACCAGTTGAACTCCTGTGAGTTATTATCTCATTTTCATTTTCAAGTCTATTGCAGTTTTTGTTGTACTTGTAACTGAGGTCACCATTAGTGTAAAACTTATTTATATAGTTGTATTTAGGTCTTGTAAACATAGTTTGATCATTGAAACAAGTTTGCTCAGTTGTTATCTCATTTTAATTACATAACAGTAGTTTTAAGTAGTGTTTGGATTTGGCTATTAAACTGTGTTCAGGCTTGTTCAGTGCTTAAGGTCTAGTGGTTCATGCTTGTTTAGCTTATTTGTACCCATTTCTGTCTTTAATTTGTGCCTGCAAAGCTAAAAAGTCAAAATCCATCCTTAAGAATCTTAACTGCTTATCTGTTAAAATTTCCAAAAGTCAAAAGCTTGTTTTGTGTTTCATTTATATAGATAGAGATTGCAGTAGGTTTATTTCATCATAACACATTGATTTCAGTCCACAAATTGGCTTCAAAACTCATTTAAGTCAACTTTTCCATTTCTACTCAAAAGTCAAATGTGCAAAATCTCAGTTTTGGCCATTCTAGAGGGATTTTTATTGAACTCATTTCTGATCCAATTTCAATGAAACTTGTGGTTTTTAAAAGTTCTACTGCTCTAGTTTCTTGTTGTCATTTTTGTACAATTTTGAGAATTTTTCTTAAGCTCTAAAGAAGCTTGTCAAAATGGACCTAAGTGCCCTGTGCAGGGCATCAAGTCTGCACAGGACTTGTCCAGGTTTTGCAACTCTTGCACAAGGCTCATTTGAGCTTCTCTAGGTCTCAGCTTGGGGTTTTAGATAGTCACCCAGGTCTATTTTAGGTTCCAGTTATTGGTTTTCAATCTTAGCTTATTTTGTGGCTTATATTCTAGCTGCAAGTAGACACCCTTCTCACTGTTTTTAGTCCATAAGCTCAAACATCAAATCTGTTAAGCTTGATATCCAGAGGTTGTAGATTGTTGATTTTAGTTGCATTTGGTCACTTTTAGCTTATTTAAGTTCCTGTTTTCAGTTGGTGCTTGTTGTGCTCCTTTAGCTTATCCAAGTGCTTATTTCATAAGCACTTGGCTCATCAGTTTCTATTTCTTCCTAACAACCTCCTGTTTTTCCATTTTTCCTAGCTTTCTTATATTATTTTAGACTTTTCCTGAAATTTTTAGACTTTTCCAAGTTGGTTTGCTATTTTTCTTGATTTAAATTAGTTTTTAAGCATTTTTAATTAGCATTTAATACAAATAATTTAGAAAAGCTTCAAAAAAATAATTTTTCATTTTTCTTAAGTTAAGATAAATATAAAAAGACAAAAAAATATTTTTCTAGATTTTTCTTAGTTAAATTTTTGTTTTTAAGTAATTTAATTAATTTTAAATAGTTTAAAATTCCTAGAAAATAGAAAAATAATCAGAAAAATACAAAAATAGTTTTGAAAATTCTCTTTTGATATTTTAGATTTTTCTAAGTCTTAATTTTATTTTTCTAGCTTTATTTCACCTTTTCTTGTATTTTAGGCTATTATTTAATAGTTAAAAATAGTTTTTAATTAATAATAATTAATTAAATAGTTATAAAAATAATTTTCTTTTTCTAATAATTTTCTTTTATCATTAGGTTTGTAAAAATGTCATTTTCATATTTTTAGGACTTTTATTTCTTAGATTTCACTTTTTATTTTGTACGTTTACGTAATTTTTATTTAAACGTAAGTTTTAAGTTTGAAACGTTCATCAATTTTAAAATAGTGATAGCGTTTATTTAATATTTTTTATCTTTCTAATTTCCTTTAATTTGCATTTAAGCCTCTGTAATTTGTTGGCTATTTCCTGTAGTTATAATTATTCAAATCCCTTTATCAGTTCAAATCTCTCGATCACTATTCGTTTGGTGATCCATTGCACAGCTCGCTGGGACATAACGACCCAGGGAAACCCTATACTCCCCAGATCTTCATTGCATTCGTGCTTGAGCAGTTTTAAGCTGATTACGGTCTGCCATTCACAAGTGGCCGGCTTGAGTGATTTAGCTTGACTGTTTGGCACGAATCAAATTTTTGGCGCCGCTGCCGGGGAGCTGTGCTGATTATCTTACGTCTAGCAGATTAGTGATTTGGATACTCACTCTTTGTCTATACCATCTGTATGTGTTTATATTTTCATTTAAAAAATCAAAAACCCAAAAAGATTTTCATTCTTTGTTTTTACAAAATGTTTATCCAAAAATCCAAAAATATCCATCTTTACCCTCTCACATCTTTGATTCTTCATCCCTACCCCTCTGAAAACCTTTGATTCTTTCTATGTCTTATCCTCACCCTCTTGGTTGTCAATGGTGTGGTAGTCCTTATAATGGTGGCAATTGCCCCAGTTGTGGCATGGTGGAGTCAGGAAACGGGTCTGTCTATAACCAAGATCCCTATTCTTACCATAACACAACAGATTTATTCCATCAGCTACCACACTGTGAGACTCAGCAGTTTTACTGTTGTGAGTACTGTGGTGGTTCACACTCCAGTTCTGATTGTCAATCAGGAAACACGCTTGTCTATGAGCAGGTTCCTGATAACAATTATGACTACAACACATGTGACTCACAGCCACATCAGTTTTACTGTTGTGAGTATTGTGGAGGTCCTCACTTTAGCTCTGATTGTCAAACAAGGAATCCATTTCCTTGTAACAATTACGACTCTTCGTATCATGACCAACCTCTACAGTACCAAATGAATCAGGCACCACCTCAGCCTGATCCACTTCCTCCAAATCTTCTCCTTGATCTTTTGGATTTAGTGAAAGATTTGAAGGAATGTAAACATTCCCAAGATAATCCAAAATCCATGGAAGAATTGTTAGCTGAAGAGCAGGCTGCTAAATTAAATTCCAAAATTGCGTTTGAAAAATCTATTAAGGAATCAATTGCAAAAGAAAAAGCAGCCAGATCTAGCTCTCAATTTCGTTTCATTCCTGATGACAGTGATGATGAGGATACACTTGATATCCTTCAATTCTATAAAAATTCATCAAGTTCATCAAATGATATCCCAGCAGTTGAGATTCCATCTCAAACAACTGCTATCACACCCGAAGCTCCCACTCACTCTCTGAACATGGGGGACGAGCATCTTGACACTGTTCCTGAAAAGGAATCGGACGAATTCATAAAGTCTAGTGTTGAGAACCTTGTCCCAATCCCGAGAGAGTCACAGGGAACTTCTGATCATATGTGTGATTCTCTTTCCCCTCTTGAGTGTTCAAATGATCATTTGGAAACTTTCTCCGATTTTAGCGACGATTGTGCTTCCTTTGGAAACATCGAGTATGTTGAGGCATCACTCCCACAGTCTGACCCTCTTCTTGAGGAGTTCTCCGGTGAACCCACTCACATCAATCCACTCTTTGATTTCGAAGCCGATCTGGGAGAGACTGAAAGTCTCATTGATAATGATCGTTCACTCACTTCTTATCCCAACAGTCCAATAGAGAATGTTGATCACTTTGTTCCCGAAACATTCAAAGCTACTCTCACTAATCCTCTATTTGAATTCGACTCTGAATTCACTTTAATTTCTGAGAATCCACTCTTTGATACTCAGATTGAGGATAGTGATGAGTCTACAATGGAACAAGAGTTCACAATTTCACTTCAGGTGAATGATTCTTTTCATAAAGAGTTCTCCGGTGAACTCTCTCATGACATATCTCCTCCGGAACATGATCATTTCTATTTTGATCTTGAGGATGATATTAGCTTGGAGGAAGGTGTACTCTATCATACGAGTTTGCTTATTAATGATACTACCTTCACCCTTCCTCCCGATACGTCTGCATTTGAGGATGAAGAATGGATCTTGATTGTTATCAAAGTCTTTCTTCCTTTCCTCAAATATCTTGTGATTTCTCTTCATCTTCACTCCTTCGGGAATGAAGACACTATCTTTGATCCCGGCATTTTCATTTATCATTTTTGAGCCGGTTCTATGTATATCTCATCGGTGTGGAACTTTCACGTACTTCAATGTTTGTCCAAACATCTTGAATGAAAGTCCGATGGAGATTGTTTCTTCCACTTTGCTTCCCCATGAACCAATTAATTCGGGGTCGAGTCAAGCTAGCGACTCGGTAATCAAAAACAGTAGTTTAACATGGGTTTTCACCCATGTGTTCCACCCTAGTGTGGGGGAGTTGCCCCACATGTTATATATATATAAGTTTTCTCAAAAAAAAAAAAAAAAAAAAAAAAAAAAAAAAAAAAAAAAAAAAAAAAACTTTCTAAATAATGGCCGTAGTATTTCCCTTTTACGTTCTATGTTTCGGCATAACCGCCGGTACTTTGAATATTGAGGGCAATATTCATTTCTAAGTGTGGGGGGGAATTCTCACGAATTTCATGTATTATCCACCCTATTCCCCCGTTTTTGGCCAAAAATTTTTTTGGAGTAAGTGTTCTACACTTACTCAATTGGTTATCAGTCCGCCTTGTCTAATAAACAAAAGGATTGGCTAATCCAGGAGCAAACGGCTCTTGGTAAAGATATCTCAAATCCGTTGACGGCTTGCAATTTGCCCAAAATTGTATGGTATTCAGCTCACCATATCCTAAAAAGTGAAGAGTTGGCTAGCCCGCAAGATTATGGCTTGTGGTAAAGGCAGTGGAAAAACCATAATTGGTAATCAGCTCACCAAAGATAATATTGATAATTCATCTAAGAGTTGGCTAGTCCAGAGCAAACGGCTTCTGGTAAAGACAAATCAAATCCGTTGGAAGCTGGTGGTTTGCTCAAAATCACATGGTTATCGGTGTACCATGGTTCTTACTTGAACTGAAACATTTGGCTACTCCAGAAGTAATGGCTTTTGGTAAAGAGATTCAAATCCATTAAGTTTTTCTCAAAAGATTGCTAGGGACTAGCAATAGTTTAGTGTGGGGGATTGATGAGTGTGTAAATACTCATCATTTTTGGGTCAATCTGAACTGCAAAACGTTTAAAAATGCTTAGAAATGCATCAAAATACTGAAAATATTCCAAAATTGCATTTTATATGTTTCAGATGCAAAATGTTCAAAATCAGAACAAAAATGAGCAAAGTTTGCATAATTGGCAGTTTCAGTCCCCCAAGTTTCTAAAATTGTCAAAAATAGTCCCTGAGTCATAATTTCAAAAGAAAAATCACCAAAGGTCCCTTTTTAAATCATAACTTGTCAAAATTAGTCCTTTGGTGAAAAATATCAAAAGTTTGAGAAAATTACAAAATTGGTCCTTCAAGTTTGAAATTTGGCAGAAATGGCCCCTAGAAAATTGGGAAATGGCAAGTTTGGTCCTTGCATTATTGAAACTTGTCACTTTTAACCCTTGGATCAACTTTGATGAAATGGCAGCAGTGGTCCTTGTATTTTCAGAAAATTGCAAATAGGTCCTTGTGTATTATTAAACCTTAACACCATTGGACCCTATCATTAACCCTTTTTGACCTTGCCACCCATTGTGACCCCCTATTTTGACCCCCCGGCATTATTAACCACCAGTCAATCCCAAGTCAAACAGACACCCTCCCCTTTCTTCTTCCTTTTTTCCCTCCTTTTTCTGCAAAACCCAACACAACACCACCTCTACTCCACACTTTGTCCCCCTACTCCACATTTTGTTCCCCCCTCCTCAACATACTTCCAAGAAATCAATAATTACACCCTCTCCTAACACTCAATCCCCACAAACTGTTAAATCCAATTTTCCCGCCAAAACACAATGAAGGGCCAAGATGTCTTCAAGTGATCCAAAGGCCTAAAACAATGGTGGGATATTCTCAGAGAGGAGAGAGAAATCATCTGGAGCTATAAAAAGGAAGCAATGAGAAGCAATGAAGAGTAGTTAGTTTTATATTTTTACCTTAATGTCGTTTTTTTTATAAATGTTGTAGTTTATATCTAAATGATGTAATTTCAGTTTCTATGAACCATATTTAAGTTAAACTTTCAGTGTAATGTGTTTTGAATAAGTAATTCCAAGTTCTGTTATAAGTTTCAAATTTTAAGCTAACTGTGCAAATTTCAGTTTACAAGTCTTATGCATAAGCTCTTAGAGGCTTATTTCTAAACTCAACTAAGCTTATATAAGCTATTTACAGCTTTTTGAAAGCTCAAAAATCATTTTCAAAACGAATTTGTGAAGTGGTCAACTAAAGTCAACTGTGAAGGGCAATTGTGATTCAAGTGGTTTGGACATGGAATGGGTTGAAGCAGAAGTTGGTTTGGGTTGTATTAGATTGGATTAGCATAGGATTGGGTTTGATTTTAGCCTGCAACACCAGTTAAACTCCTGTGAGTTATTATCTCATTTTCATTTTCAAGTCTATTGCAGTTTTTGTTGTACTTGTAACTGTGGTCACCATTAGTGTAAAACTTATTTATATAGTTGTATTTAGGTCTTGTAAACATAGTTTGATCATTGAAACAAGTTTGCTCAGTTGTTATCTCATTTTAATTACATAACAGTAGTTTTAAGTGGTGTTTGGATTTGGCTATTAAACTATGTTCAGGCTTGTTCAGTGCTTAAGGTCTAGTGGTTCATGCTTGTTTAGCTTATTTGTACCCATTTCTGTCTTTAATTTGTGCCTGCAAAGCTAAAGAGTCAAAATCCATCCTTAAGAATCTTAACTGCTTATCTGTTAAAATTTCCAAAAGTCAAAAGCTTGTTTTGTGTTTCATTTATATAGATAGAGATTGCAGTAGGTTTATTTCATCATAAGACATTGATTTCAGTCCACAAATTGGCTTCAAAACTCATTTAAGTCAACTTTTCCATTTCTACTCAAAAGTCAAATGTGCAAAATCTCAGTTTTGGCCATTCTAGAGGGATTTTTATTGAACTCATTTCTGATCCAATTTCAATGAAACTTGTGGTTTTTAAAAGTTCTACTGCTCTAGTTTCTTGTTGTCATTTTTGTACAATTTTGAGAATTTTTCTTAAGCTCTAAAGAAGCTTGTCAAAATGGACCTAAGTGCCCTGTGCAGGGCATCAAGTCTGCACAGGACTTGTCCAGGTTTTGCAACTCTTGCACAAGGCTCATTTGAGCTTCTCTAGGTCTCAGCTTGGGGTTTTAGATAGTCACCCAGGTCTATTTTAGGTTCCAGTTATTGGTTTTCAATCTTAGCTTATTTTGTGGCTTATATTCTAGCTGCAAGTAGACACCCTTCTCACTGTTTTTAGTCCATAAGCTCAAACATCAAATTTGTTAAGCTTGATATCCAGAGGTTGTAGATTGTTGATTTTAGTTGCATTTGGTCACTTTTAGCTTATTTAAGTTCCTGTTTTCAGTTGGTGCTTGTTGTGCTCCTTTAGCTTATCCAAGTGCTTATTTCATAAGCACTTGGCTCATCAGTTTCTATTTCTTCCTAACAACCTCCTGTTTTTCCATTTTTCCTAGCTTTCTTATATTATTTTAGACTTTTCCTGAAATTTTTAGATTTTTCCAAGTTGGTTTGCTATTTTTCTTGATTTAAATTAGTTTTTAAGCATTTTTAATTAGCATTTAATACAAATAATTTAGAAAAGCTTCAAAAAAATAATTTTTCATTTTTCTTAAGTTAAGATAAATATAAAAAGACAAAAAAATATTTTTCTAGATTTTTCTTAGTTAAATTTGTGTTTTTAAGTAATTTAATTAATTTTAAATAGTTTAAAATTCCTAGAAAATAGAAAAATAATCAGAAAAATACAAAAATAGTTTTGAAAATTCTCTTTTGATATTTTAGATTTTTCTAAGTCTTAATTTTATTTTTCTAGCTTTATTTCACCTTTTCTTGTATTTTAGGCTATTATTTAATAGTTAAAAATAGTTTTTAATTAATAATAATTAATTAAATAGTTATAAAAATAATTTTCTTTTTCTAATAATTTTCTTTTATCATTAGGTTTGTAAAAATGTCATTTTCATATTTTTAGGACTTTTATTTCTTAGATTTCACTTTTTATTTTGTACGTTTACGTAATTTTTATTTAAACGTAAGTTTTAAGTTTGAAACGTTCATCAATTTTAAAATAGTGATAGCGTTTATTTAATATTTTTTATCTTTCTAATTTCCTTTAATTTGCATTTAAGCCTCTGTAATTTGTTGGCTATTTCCTGTAGTTATAATTATTCAAATCCCTTTATCCGTTCAAATCTCTCGATCACTATTCGTTTGGTGATCCATTGCACAGCTCGCTGGGACATAACGACCCGGGGAAACCCTATACTCCCCAGATCTTCATTGCATTCGTGCTTGAGCAGTTTTAAGCTGATTACGGTCTGCCATTCACAAGTGGCCGGCTTGAGTGATTTAGCTTGACTGTTTGGCACGAATCACTAGGTAAACACATCTTTAATCATCATACGAGCACACATCAGTTAGACATAGACTACCCCTTAGCTTAGATAATTAGAATATTAGATTAATCGGTAGAAATACCAACCCCCCGAATCCAGTACCCCGAGATTCGTACCTTTCAATTTTCTAAAAAATATAAAATGATAAAAAGTAATCTTCCTCAACCCCAACCTTAGCGTAGTAACTTCTCACTAGCATTCCTATTCCCCTAGAGAACGATATCAATACCCGAGGCTTACCCTAATACTAAACTACAACGATTAGGTTCACTGCCTAGGGTGTTGAAAAACTTGCTCGATGAAAAGGAAGTTCCTTTGACCCCGAACGAGCGTTGTACGCGTATCAGGCAAAATAAACTTCAAGAGATAATTATACTCCCGTCCCCCCACTTGAAATGTACAAAGTCTCTTTTGTACTAAACGTTAAATAAAGGTGAAGAGAAAAGTAGAATTAGAGCGAGAACTTCCCTGAAATTTGCTTCAAAAAGAAAGAAGGCCCACGAAAAGAATCGTGCCTTCACATAAGCATCCACGAGCAAACTTCATTCCCTGAAATCACACTACCAACAAGCATAAACTTCATTCACGGTTGCATTTGGCGTATGCAATAAGCCTTTTAAACAACTTAGTTTTCCACGTGGAGGAGTGTAGTCTCATGAGGGCTTACATAAGAATGAGTTTAAACATACCCACAAAGTTCATTTAAAAACTAATACAAGGTTATTGCGCTTAAAAAGAAAGAATTATTACAGATGATAGTTACGTCGTAACTCCTATAAGGAGTTACGCCGTAGTTATTGCAAAACCTGGCAGACGCTACAGGAGTGTATCTACAGCGTAACAATTGAATGGGATTACGCCGTAATTGGTAATGCTCTGGGAAGAACTACTACAAAAGGTATGTTACGGCGTAACCATAAGAATGAGTTACGCCGTAACTGTGGACAGATCAGGTCCCCGTTCAGCATGCTGCAGCAACTTCCTCCGATTTCCTGCAAAAATAGATAAAAACACAAAACCCAACATAAATGGAAATAAAACAAATAAAAGGGATAATTCGGCACTTTTCTTTATTTACGAGTCTTTAAGTTAGACTCAAAGCCATGGAGCTTTATGGTGGCCTTTGGACCTGGGAAACCTCCTCCATGTCCTTCATCAAATTATGTCTGACCCAAGCAACATTTGTAGCAGTGCGAAGATATTCCTTAGTCTCGATCTTTTTAATTTTAGAAAATTTTTCGTTCGGCCCCAAGTGGTATCTTGTAAACTCATACGTTTCAGCTACAATTGGTGGCGGCTTTTTATACGGAATGCCAAGAAGTTTGCACCTTTTTTGCTCATATGCTACATCATCGAGATCAGTTAACCCAACTTCACCTTGCAACTCAAGGTGGTCCATGATTCCCTTTACGTCATAATCATCGGACTCGGTATCAACTAATTCATCAATATGCCCATGTTTACATTCTTCTCTTGTGTCTTTGTTATCATCTTTTGTTAAGTTACTCGTTTTTTGAGGAGTTTCTTCACATGGGCTATCTTTGTTCATGCTATCCTTTCAAATTTTATTCTTTGTGGAAGCATCCACTTTTCCAAATTTGGTTTTAATCCAATCATTAAATCTTAATTTTACTAACCACTATATCTTGGTTCTCCTATCGTCATCGGTTGAGGTCCATAAAAATCTGTAATCTCCTACTCTAACCATACTACTTCCCCCATTACAGTTGTCATCATACGGGTTGCAAGAAGCACAAAAATCCCCACCAATGGCTTTTATTTTCTCACACTAATGCTTTCGAGCAAAGGTGTAGTCATTATCAATAGTTCCATGATCCGTGATTGAATTTTTCGTTTCTTCATGAATTGCATCATTATCAGAGGTTTCACGGCTAACACTGCGGCTAAGATTAGTCCAGATTCTTCTTTTAGCATCGTTGTCAACTTCCCTATAAACAATCCGTAGCCAAGCTTCGAATGTTATGCTTTCATCATTAGTTGAGGACCACGGGTACTTTTTGTCTATTACTCTTTCCTTGTCATGGCCACCGTCACAGATGTCCACATAGGGGTTATATGAAGCCCAAAGATCATACCATCTGTCATTGTCAATGGGAATAGCTTTGCACCAATGGTATTTCAATTTAGGAAAGTACTTGTAATCAACTTTCTGAATTTCTGGCCAATCATCTTTAGGCTCAAATTCTAGCACTAATTTGTTGTTTTCCTTTATCTTTGTGGAGTGGTTGCGACGTAATCTTCCATTTTTGTATCTTTCAAATTCCTTTTCCTGCATATTTTGACTGTTACAAGTACAGTGCTTGTGTGTGGGAGCAATTTTATTTTTTCCTTTTTTGATAACACAAACAGTTTCGATAGGGTGACATTTTCCAACATCATCCATATTTAGGGTAAGTTTTCTATCGTTGATTTTAATGTTATGATTTTTTTGAAATCGTTATCTTTGCCTGTGCGGTGGCCAGAAGGGGTCTACCCAAAATTAAAGGAATGTCGAGATCTTCTTCCATGTCTAAAATGACAAAGTCAAAAGGAAGAGTAAGGTTATTAATCTTAATGAGCACATTCTCAACTACCCCTCTAAGTATACTAACCGTTCTATCTGCCATTTCAATAGTCATGCAAAGGGGTTTGACAGGACCAAGATTTAATCTTTTGCACATGGAGAATGGAATGATACTTATGCTAGCTCCTAAGTCAGCTAAGGCATTAATATTATGCAAATTATTAATAGAGCAAGGGAGAATGAAACTTCCTGGGTATTTTTCCTTTAGAGGGATCTGATTCAGGACAACTGCTGAACATCTGGCGTTTAACTTCACTTCATTTTCCATAACAGCTTCACGTTCAGTATGTTGTTCTTCTTTCTGAAATCTCGTATTGTCATCTTTTCTAACTGCTTGTTCGGAGAAACCAGCAACTTCCTCTTCATCCTACCTGAAAGGGGTGTAAAGGGGTTTTCCGTTATTGGAAAATATGGCTTTACAGACACTATCATCACTTGAGCTGTCTTTGTAAATGTCCTCCTCCACATGTGTCGCATCCTACTCGAATAGCATGCACATTCTCCTGAAGCTTCTTCATATCTTTGCCAAGGTTTTCTAACTTGCTTGCAATGGCGTCAATACCTTCAGAATTTCTGTCCAGGCTTCTTTGGCTTCCTTCATCATGCCATTTTTTAGAGTGATCAGCTAGTTTTTGAATGGCTTCAATGGCAAGAGTAGGTGTCATCCCCGTAATTGGTCCTTGATAATCCAACATTTGTCTTGTGACAGTGTTGATCCCTTTATAGAAAATATTGACCTTTTGCTTGTTGTTTAGGTCATGAGTGGGGCACTTGTAAAGTAGATCATTGTATCTTTCCCATGCTTGATACAACGTCTCATTGTAATCTTGTTTAAAACTATGGATTTCTGTGAGTTGTCTTGATACTTTAGAAGGTGGACAATATCTTTGAATGAAGTATCTTTTAAGGAGGACCCACGTATCAATCGCCTTAGCGGGTAATCAATTAACCCATCTTTTTGCAGCTCCAGTAAGCGTGATGGGAAAAACTCTGAGCATAACCGCATCCTTCGAGACTCCTGGCGTATTAAACAGGCTAGTAATATATTCCACATTTTCAATGTCTCCGTGAGCATCCTCTATAATATTTCCAGAAAAAGGATTTGCTCTTAATACCCTCATGAATTGTGGTCTTATCTCGAAATCAATATCCTCCCCAATAATTGGCCTAACGAGCCCCGGCCCTTGTTCTTCTCTTGTCAATGCCAAATATTGCTCAAGAGTGAGGTCATCAATGTTAACAACCTCCATAGTACCTGAAACTAGAAAAGAGATCGTGAAAAATTGAGAAAATTTAAAACAAAACAAAAATGAAAGACGTAATGAAAATCCTAATATAACTCCCCGGCAGTGGCGCCAAAAACTTGATGCAGGTTTTACTGATCAGATTTTAATATTTATAAGTATCTCGTTATACCTATGGTCTACCCTAATGCACTAACGGGCAGTGTACCCGATCGTGTGTAATGTAGTATTTGGTAAAATCGAGGTCATCCCAAGAGCTATGTGAGCGGATTTTAATTAAGTCTAGGTGTCACAGATTTTAATTGGTTTTAAGATGGAAATGATTAATTAACTACTAAAGCAAGAAATGCAAGAAAGCAAATAAAGGCGAGGGTTGTGATCAATAGAGGAGAAGTGTGCTAACCTAGTTACTCATCCTATGATGTTAAGTTCACGTTTAATTACTTCCAATTGCTTCAAGTGGGGTTTTAAGTCGCTAGGACAACATTTGGTCAGTTCATCCTAACCTATCAGCAAAGGTTTCCACCGGAGATCAAGCTACTACCCTTGAAAGTCCAGTTGTTTTTAGTCCCCTAAGCCAAGTCATTAGGTTCCGCTACATGCAAGATTCATAACAATGAGTGCCCGGGCGCTAGCATCTTAAACACTCATCACTAACTTCTTAAGTTCATCCAAACGGTAGGTGATCAATTGGTCAAATCGCACAAGCAAAGAAGGGTCGTTAGTTGGTTAATTCTTACCCTTCCCACTCAGTCTACCTACTTAGGGTCAGTTGGTCATATCTCCTAAGCAACTAGACACTACCGCCAATTAAAACTACCGAAACAAGGGTAGCTACCAACAAACTATGCATGCATACACTAGAAACAATTATACGGAAGCAATGTAAACATAAACAAAACAATTAAGAAATCATATAGGCTAGCACCAGAGGTGCTTAGCCGCTCATATTAAGTGAAACAATCGATTCAATGTTTAACATATTGAAATACATGAATTGAAAGTAAAAGAAATGATAAATTGCTAATGCTTATCGTTAGGGAGTGATTTCTCCCTTGCAGATAGCTCCGTATGCTCCTCGAGATCTGCCTTCAGCCTCGTACCCACGTTCTCTGCTTTTTTGTGTGGAGTGAATGATGAGAAATGCAGAATTTTGGGCGGTATTTATAGGCCAGATCTGGTTACGGCGTATCTTAAGTTGAGAGTTACGTCGTAACATCCATTTCTTCGTATTTTGCTCTGGAAAAGCTGGTTACGGTGTAACATCTGGAATGAGTTATGTCGTATCTTCAATAAATCATGGTTACGCTATATTTGTGGAAAGAGTTACGGCGTAGCTTGCAGCGGCGTGGAACATCATTTGGCCTAATTAGTTACGGCGAATCCTAAGATGGAGTTACGCCGTAATCTTCAGTTTAGTTAGTCTTCTAAGCCACGCTTTTGCTACGGCGTAATGTGAGAGAAGAGTTATGCCGTAATTACTTCAAAATGGGCATACTATCATATATCTTCAATAAACTCTCAAATCCGGGTCTCATTAGCTCCAATGCTCGTAATTTACCTGAAAGTGAAATATAGAGGGAAACAAGCGTAAATCCATATAAATGTTATAAAATACGAGCATTATCGTGGGAAATTGACACTTAATATTCATGACTATTTGATGTTATCAAGCTATTTTACTTCCTCATCAGTTACATGCTTTATCATATTGGAAGCATCTTCACTTGTAACTTTACATGTCAAATTTATAGCAGCAAGGTCAACGTCTTGTATAGGGACTTCTTTGGCAAGAAAATTTTGAAAATGTTTAACAAACTACTCAAGAACACTGCTTCCTTTAAATCTGTCCCCTTTTTCATCACAAATCACTTCAACTCTGCTCCTATGTGCTCTACCTCTGATCACAGCACGAAAGAACTTGTTGTTTTTATCACCATTGCTAATCCAATCAATTTTAGCTTGTTGGAACAATAAATTTTCATGATCTTCAATGGCAGTGTTGTATTATTTCAAAATAGAGGCTTCTGCCTCTCTTAGCTGAGTGTTATGAGGCTCTTTATCCACCTTAATTCAACATCCATATTTAGCATTGGAAACACTCTTTCAGACTTTGATCCTTGATTAAGAGATCATTAGCTTTCCATCCTAATTCATTTTCTGTCATACGTTTTGCAACATCAGTGGTCTAAACATATACATCCTCTACATCTTTACCATCATTGTCTCATTTTGCCTCCTATTGTTCTTTGAAGTATCTAAACATATTACTTGACCACTTACTGGACTCCTTCAAAGTGGGTTGCCTCTGATACTTTATAAACTTTTCCACAATTTCTTTATATATCTGAGTACTTCGATTGGCCATCTCACTTTCATCAAGTTCTTCCAGTATAGAGAATTTGTTAGCACTCCTTTTTAACTCATTCATACACTCCTTATCAAGCTTCCAAGGAGATTTGGGACTCTGTGATTTATTATTCTCTTTATTTCTCTTATTTGAACTGCCATTCACATTATTCTCAGTGACCTCCTTTCCTCGCAAACCTCATCAGTTTTGTTTTTAGTCCTAAATTCAAATCTAGGCTTCACTGGTTTGTTGAATCTGCCCATGGCTCTCACAAATCCTCCATTTTTTTCATTCATTCTCCCCTCATTGTGTGCATCAGCATTTTGTTTCTTTTGATTAGTCCCTGAATATATTGTATTATGTACATTAGCATTAGCTGACTTATCAATTGCACCACCATTTCCTGCATCACTACAAGACTTCTTCTTACTCCACTTATCCTCCATGTGACCAAACACTTTACCAATTGCATGCAGATGGTTTCCAAGCATACTCTATAATTACAAATTTAGAACTAACAACTACCTGTGATTCACACCTATAACATATCTTAATCTTTTCTTTGAACTCCTTATCAGCATTCACTTCCACAAGTACTCTGGCATAACCAACTCTCCTAAAACCTTCATGACACATTTTAGTTGTTGTTTTATCTATGATAAGAGTCTACCCAAACAACTGGCTATTGCACTTATTCCATTCACTGTCCAGGCTTCCATAGCTATATTATGCAGCTTTATCCACAATGGTAAACTAGTTGGTTCCCTCATATCAATACATACACTAGGTTCCATCTCTGAACAAATAAGGGCTTATTACTTACCATCCATTGGTCACTTTAAAGTAATTGATTCATTCCCACCTCATCTTGAAATTTGAACAGATATAATCCATTTTGTGCAACCACATCTTTAAGGCCTAATTTCCACCACATTCTCCCTAGGTTGTATCTTATCTCATTATATGACATCCTTCTAGTACACTGGCATCATTAAAAATCACTACATCTCTTCCATTTTCCAACACAGTAGGTATCAGTTTAGTATCAAAATTTTATCCATTATTTACTGTATCAGGAAATGACTTATTATTCTCCAAATACATTTGTGTTTTTAGTGTCCCATTGTTCTCATTAGGCTCCCCACTAGCAACATGTTTCAAATTATTTACATTAGACTTTGCATTATCTTTAGGTTTCACAATGTTTTTAGTAGTTACATTGTTAACCATATCAGGACAAGTTCTAGCTACATTATTGATGTGCTATTTCATCCTGCTTTTAATATTTATAAAACTTAGACAACTTAGGATAAACACATACTAACGGGCAGAGAACCCGATCAGATGAAGTAAAGCCTTAGGTAAATTCGAGTATCGTCCTAAGAGAGCTGTGACCTTTAAAGAACTAAGATGTGTTAGCCTTAATAGTTTTTATTAGAAGTGATGGTCATTCACGATTAGGAACTTTGTAACGTGTGTTAGATATCGTGATAGAATAGTCAACGGGCTCGTGGATTGGACTAAGCTAAATGGGTATTAGTTTAGTTAAGCTTGCCTTAATATCCAATCCAACCCATGTCCAAGCCCACGAAGCCCATAGAAAGCCTCTTAGGGCATCCTTTATCTTGTACTATAAATACCCCTCAAGTATGTCATTTGAGGGGTGTGCTTGAGTGTGTGTGTGTGTGTGTTTTTCCTTGAAGCAATATACAACTTATTGTTTTCATCTTCTTTCCTTTATCTCTCTAAATACATACATACGAATTCTATCATTCAAGTCACCATCTCTTTATCTTTTCCTTTCTTATTCTTTACGCATAAAGTGTTGATTTAACGTGGTATACTTGTGTTCGTTAAGTGGGTATTTGTGATAAGGTTGATATATCTTTGGTCCTAACAATTGGTATCAATCGCCTAACAATGGTTTAGGAGTGTTTGTGTTTGTTTTGAAGTGTTGGTACTGTTACACGTATAAGCTCTCGTTAGTCATATTTATCTCGCTTAAAGCTTTAATTTTTGCACTTAAAAATTCAAGATTCTTGTGGTTTAAGGTTTATTTGGTGCTAAAGTTTCAGTTTTTTGCAAAAAGTTCGAAGCTTTACGCGTTTTGGTTAAGTTTTAAACTCGTTTTTGGTTCGTTGGTCATTTCTACTCGTAACTTTTCTGAGCACTTTGGGTGAAAAAGGTCAACATTTTTGGGTTATTCGAGTGTTTTTAAGGCTATCTGTGCAAAAAGAAATCATTTGAATCGTTGGAAATTTCTTACGCGTAGAAGTCAACAAGTCAAAACCCTAGTTTTCTACGCATAACATTTTGGTGAAGAATCTTCGAGCTATAACGGTTACTCAGTGCTTCCCTCACTTGGATTAGTGTGTGGAACACTTCGACTTGTGGATATCCCTTACGCTGTGATAGTGTAAAGGATTTTTGGTTCTTAAACATAGTTTACGCATAAGCTAAAAGCTTACGAGTAACTCTACGCATAACTTCACAATTACGCGTAAGGTTTACGAGTAACTTTTTGTCTACGCATAAGCTTAAGGTTACGCGTAAGATACTTTCTACGCATAAGATCCTTCGCCTAAGGAATCCTACGCCTAAGCTTCCTACGCATAAGATCCTACGCCTAAGCATCGTCTACTCGTAACTTCGTGTTTCTACGCCTAAGCTCTTCATTTTCATTTAAAAAAAAAAAAAAAAATCAATTTTTGAGGAGACTAAACATTCAATTTTTACGCGAGATTCAAATTTTGGTATAACTTGGAAAATTTGGGTCAAAAAATTCAAATTTTTGGACCCAAATTCAAATTTTCCGAGTCAAATTTGGCGTCAAAATTGTCATAACTCAAATTTTTCATACGAACTTAGAATTGATTTTTATAGTGAATTTCAAATTTTGGGCGAAAATTTTTTACGCCTAAGAACCGAGTTTACGAGTACGACTTTCAGAAAAACTTCAACTGAGCTTAATCTTCATCAACCACAACTCCTTTATCGTTGCATCGATCCTACATCAACTTTATCAGATCATACCTTCATCAATGGCAACTCAACAAGACATTCATGCAGCCGGTGCTGAAAACCGACCTCCTATGTTGGCAAAAGGTGGTTATCTTCAATGGACAAGTCGAATGCTCCGCTACATCAAGACCAAACCTAATGGGAAACTCATGATTAAATCCATTCAGGATGGACCCTTCCAGCCTCGACAAGTTCATGTACCTGGAAATGCAGATGCAACACCTCCCATCCCACCATCTTCTCGTCTTCAATACGAATCTAAATACACTGCAGAGGATCAGAAACAAGTCAAAGCAGATGACATGGCAATTCATATTATCCAACTGGGTTTACCAATAGACATCTTTGCTGCGGTAGACAGTTGTGAAACTGCTTTCGATATGTGGGAACGTGTTAGACGGCTTTGTCATGGAACAGAAATTGGTCAACCAGACATGGAGAACAAGCTGCTAACTGAATGGGAAAAGTTTACTTCTACTCCAGGAGAATCCATTGAATCCTACTATGGAAGGTTTTGCACTTTGATGAATGAGCAAATCAGAAACAAGTTGACACCTAGAACTATCGTTCAAAACATCAAGTTCCTGAATAATCTTCCAGAAGAATGGGGACGATATGTCACTATTGTTAACCAAACAAAAGACTTACATCAGGTGAACTTTGATCAACTAAACGATTTTCTGAAACAAAACCAATCTGAAGCGAATGAAGTCAGGAAAGAAAGATTGGCAAAGAATCATGATCCATTGGCACTCATTGCAAAGACTCAAACTTCAGTGAATACACAACAACAACCTTCATCATCATCCAACAACAACAACTTGCAGCAATACATTCCACAACCACAAGCTGTTTTCCCTCAACAACAATTCTATCCACAAGAACAACAAGTCATTCAACAACAACAGTATCCACAATACCAGGAACAAGGAATCACTGATCCTGAAACTGAACAAGAAAATGTTTTGCGACAGGTATTTTCTTTATTGGATAAAGCATTTAGCAGTCGCATGGGTAATCAGGCGGTTCCGTATCAGGGTAATCAGTTGGGTCAGAATGTTGGAAATCAGATGGGACAGAATGTTGGGAATAGAGCAGTAGGTAATCCGAATGGGAATGTTGCAGCTCCAGTCGTTGGGAATTATGGAAATATGAATCATGGTAATCAGGTTACGTGTTACAACTGTCATGGAGTGGGTCACATGGCAAGGAATTGTCCTACTAAGCCGAAAAAGAAGGATTTTGCGTATCTTCAGAAAGCTATGCTGTTTGCACAAAAGGCAGAATCAGGAATGCAGTTGAATGCTGAGGAACATGACTTTATGGTTATTATGGATGATTTGGAAGACCGAGAGGACATCAATGCAAATTGCGTCTTCATGGCAAATCTTCAAGAGACTAAGTACGACACTGACTCTGACGCACCTCCTGTCTATGACGCCAATACAGTATCTAAGGTACCAATCATTGATCCATGCTATAACAATGTCATATGTGATGTGTTTACTCATGACGAACAGCATTATGTGACGCCAGCACCAACTTATGATACATACCTGGACAATCCGAGTTGTAGCAATACGAACTCTGAAACTCCAGATGTGGATCCTAATGGAGGCTGTGTGGCACATAATACTGAGACTGATGAGGAAACCCGTGCTTATTTTGAATCATTAATCAATAACTGTGGCATTGAAATTGAAAAAGTTAGTAAGCTCAATCGCGAGGTTAAGGCAGCGAATAAAAAATTGACCGCTGAGCTTGAGAGTTACAAAGAGAACGCAAGAGCCTATGAATTTCATACAAACAAAATGTCAGAATTAGAAATTGGTTACCGAGATTCTGTTTTAAGAGAAAAACAATTACAACTCAAATACGATACACTTGATGTGAATCTGAATTTGAAAATAAAATCTTTAAACAAGGAAATTTCTGATCTAAACAACCAACTTTCTAAACAAAAAGCACTGTTTTCTGATCTTGAAAAAGAGAAGAAACAGTTGATTGCTGATTTTTCAAAACGAGAAGATTCTCTTCTTGATGAAATTCTGGATAAAAATGAAACTATCAAAAAATTGGACAAGTTGCTTCTTACAACGGGTCATTCCGCTAAAACAAACAAGATGATTTCTAATCAAGTAAATCCGATTTTTCATACGACACATAAAATGGCTCTTGGTAACTCACCTCCTTCGTTCCTCAAGAAAGCTCAGAAAGAACGGAATGTGTTGAACAATGGAAAACCTTTGCATGAACCTATAATTGTGCATGATTCTCTTGAAACATTGGAACTATCTGAGGAGAGTAGATCAAAAATGAAACAAAAACATCCGGAAATCAAACCTATTGATTATAATAAATGGAACCACATTAATGGTATTTCGTTTGTTTCTCAATCAACGTTTTCCACCAAACCAAGTGTTTCAAACAAAGTGTCAACACCAGTTTCAAAATCAGTTTCAAAACCAGTTGTTGTATCCAAATCTCTTTCGAACATTGAACAAATGTCTTCAAACAATCCTTTTAACACAAGTGATGCCAGAAGTATTTTGGAAAATGTGAAAATGAGAATTGCAGATCTTCAAGAGACCGTTAAAACTAAAACCAATATTACAACAAACATCTGGTTTAATAGTTTTGATATTGAACAGAAAAAGTTTTTTGAAACTCAAATTGCCCCTCAGCTGACTAACATCAACTCAAGGGTAATCCATTTTGAACAAGCCTTTTTGAAAGAAACAGCTGACTTTGTCAAGGACCATAAATCCCTGGTAAAGCAAGCTAATGAAAGTGTTGAACACATCAAAGTTTTGGAAAATTTAAATGATTCTCTCTTCGAAGATGTTCTGACTACTGATATTATGTCCATCATTTTGCAAACATATTCTATTGAAGATCATGAAAGACTCCAGCCTGAGACCTCCGCAATTGTTTCAAAATATGAAAATGCTCTTGAAAAACTTGAAAAAGAAAACGTGTAAAACCCTAAATTCGTTAATGCGTATAATGACCATAATGTCCCTCGTCATAATAATTTGTTAAGTAAATCAAGCTCATTAACTACATGGAATACTTAATTTATAAATGTTACATACTAGACATTAAAAATAAACTGTGACACAAGTAATTGTTGGCAAGAAAATAAAATGTGAATTGGTCTTTAATATTCCCCCAAATCAGCTATGAAGAAACGCATAAACTCCAAAAATCACGCCTCATTTAACCCCATTTACACCCCTTAATTACCTTCCTACTTCCCATTTATCCTCATTTGAAATATTACATAATCTTCTTCCAAAATAAAAACCACAAACCCTATTTTCCTAAACTAAAAATGACGGCAAAAGAAACGAAATAAACCCTTCTTCTCCATTATTTTCTGTCGACATAAAGTGGTTCCAAAGAGGAGGTTTGAGGCGGCTGTAATCGCAAGTGTTGGTTTAAAAGGAGTGCTTGTATTGATCGTGGGTTGTTTTGTTGCTGCTATCGTGGGGTGCTAGGACATAAAAAGGGTGGTTGTGTTTTGAGCCTTGTTTCCCTTCCTCTCTTTCACGACAAGGTATCATGATCATCATCATCTCATCTTTCGTTTATTTTCTGTTTTGAGTCGTGGGTTTAGTCCCTCTTGCGCATGTTTATAAACGCTATATAACATCACATATAATGGAAGAACTTGGTCACATAAAATTCATCTTAATTGGTTACTTAAACTCATAATAAATACATGTATACATGTCAAATAGGGAGATTGCATGAACCATTGTTTGAAACTGTTTTAACCCCACGATATGCATGATTTCTTTTGTATATGTCAAGCCTTAATGAGATAAAACACATGTACATACTTAGTATTATTTTGGGTCGATTAAGGTATATAAATATTTCACATAGGTTGTTTGGTTTTAAACGGGTTAGAGTTTTGCGTAAGTTCAGGTTTCATTGTCGTGGTTGTTGTGTGGCTACCGGTTTACATGTGTGAGTTATGAATTCGAATGGGTATATTAAGGCATACTTCGGATCTGTTCAAAACTGAAATTATGAAAATGATAATGTCTAAATCAAAGGATCTTGAATATATGTTTTTTTTTGTTTTTTTATTATTTTGCATGCTTCTGGTCATGGGGATTAACTCAGTCAAGTACTACCAAATATGGTCTATACATGGTTTGTGGGATAAGTTCGAGGGTGATCGCGGGACTTATGAGTGAGTTATACGATATGTTAAAAGAGTGTCGTGAAAGTTGAGTCGGGGGTTAGTCGTTATGCGTGTCCACCAAGTCGTGTTGAGTAGTCTCTTGAGCCGCGAGCGAGCATATAAACGGGTCGAACATGCATATGAAAATAACGTTAGAATAAAACCTGAACTATCATTTGGAAGACTAAATTGAATAATATTATATATTTAAGCTATTTACACTTTAAACCTTGAATTTTGGTAAGTGTCGCATGCAAACCTTAAGTTTTTATGACTTGTCATATTAAACCTCAAAGTGTACCATTTATCATTTGTAACCCTAAGTTTGGCTAATTAATGATTATTTTCCTAAAGTATTTTAATTTCGTCCATTACTAAAAATGAGAATACGCTTATAACTCTAAAAATATTTATACGATTAATCCGTTATGACTTAAATGAGCTAATAAGTATTAAACAAACCGTAATCCGTGTAGATTCATTGAAGAAGACGTGGCGTTGTTTCCTTGTGTTCATTCATTCGTTTGCTTTCCTTTCATTGGCGTTAAGGTACAGATATTCTATCCCTTTTCAGTAGGGATTTCTCTTGACTTTTTGATCCTTGACTTTACTTCACTTATGATATTCCTTTTCTATGATTTCCTTATGCTATGATCCTTTTGATATGATTCCGACATAATCCTTTGATATGATTCGGTTCGCTATGATATTCGTTTGTTATGATTCTGAACTTCTGATTATGAACCTCTGATTATGAACTTATGTTATGGAAATCTGATATGAACCTTTGACTTTTGAACTTTGATATGAACTTTGATATGAACCCTTATGATATGATATGATTATGCTTTGACCCGTCAATTTGATACCCGAGCCAAATATGTGTTCCTAGTCGTGAAGGTAACATGACCGTGTCATTGATGCACCAATGGCATGACTCCAGTGTGTACGAGTGATGTTACACACCGTCCCCATTATGATATGATTATGAGCTCACTATATGTATATGATTTGGCCACTATGTTTCCGGGGGGCGTATGGATGCATCCTAGATATGATATGATATTAGTGGATTTAATAAGATATGATATGATTTATATGGTGAATGATGTCGTGTGCAATACGCGTCTTCACATTCCGGGAGCTAGCTACTCCATTTGTTACTGAGGACTCCCCTCCTATTATGTATGGTATTCCGAGGTCACCCCTCCGAATACAATGGTTACTTATGATATGATATGTTCCGGGCTCGTGGTAGATTTCTGACAACCCTTACACCTTTGATATACCTATATTGTACCTTTTGTATTCCCCAACGCACCATATGCTACGTTAATTGTTCATTACTCAGTACCCTTATATGACTCACTCTACTACCAAGATATATATATTCAATTTCTTTGATCTATCACACTCTCATTCCGTTATTTCAGACTATCGTTTCATTCACGTACCGGGTTATTATATGCTTATTGAATTTGATTATGCTATTCATGTTTTATGTGACTACTGATTATCCTGCTATGATGTGATTATTATGCGGTTATCTGAGTTACATGTTTCCATCTGATGATATGTGATCTCACTGTTATGTGAACCTCTGAATTGTCTGGTGTCCATGCTAATATGTAATCGATAGTTTTGTCTGTTTATTATGTGTACTTCGTTAAGTTAATTTCGTGGACTATGACTATCCGATAGTATCCTTATCTGCTTGTTGTTGACCTGCCATGTTGCATTTCTGTTTATGCTACGGTTTGATTGGGTACATGGCTCAACTTGTGAAGTCTGGTTTGTTAATTTGTTTAGTTTCCCTGCTATGCCTTTAATCCATTCAATTATAATGTTCGTACTGTATTCCTACTTGTTACGTGTGGCTGCCATGTTTTGACTGCTGTTAGTACTTCCGCTGTTATGATACTTGTTATGTTATTAACTGTAATTATTTGACTTGTGTGATTGCCATGCTTACTTTCTCGTTAATTGTTTCCGCTAGCATTTGGACTTCCGTTGGCCTATTTATACTCTGATTTCCTGCTTTATTGTATGCCTGGTTATTTAGATGTGCGTACGTTTATGTCATCAATGTGCTATGTGCTTTTCCTCCTCTGTTATCTGTTCCCTCTGGGTATTTGTGTAATTGTGTTTCTGCAGGACCCTCATTGACTCATTGTCCTCTTTTCGTTGCGACCTTGTTATCAGCTTCCTTATTTCATTTCGCATTTCTGATTTTATTTAGCTTTCGTTTTGTTATATCTGTTCACTGGGCTTTTTAAGCTCAGCCGCATTTCTTTTCCTGCGGCAGGTTTTAGGTTTGAAGATGGGCTTTGATGGGCTGAGAGTTGGATTATCTGAGTGGACCAACCCTAGTTACCTTATTATTTGGACTTACTTTGAAGAGTTTTTGTTTTGATATTTCATTTCATTTTGGATATTGTATTTTCTTCGTCAGTCAATTGTTTATATGATTTGATACTTCATTTTTAAGGTTTCCGTTTGAAAATATTTTATTTGTATGTTCTGATATGACACCAGAATGTGACACTTCTACCCTTGTCAGGTTGGGGTGTTAAAATTATGGTATCAGAGCCCAGGTTTCGTCTTGTTGACCTTAGGATTTACCTGTGAGGACTGGGTAGACATTAGGCTTCCGTCTGTTCTGATCTCTTTCGATTCCTTTTGATTGTCGTTCAGATTTGACTTCGATATTCTTTATCTTCGCTGAATTTGACCTCCTTCTTTTCGCATTTGATTTTGTTTATTTTGTCTTCGCACATCCGTTTGTCGATCGTTAACATGGTGGTGCCGACCCTGCATTGCTGCAACAATTTTTGGAGAGGTTTGTGAAGCAGAAGCCGCAACCGATCGTGATGCTACCGGAGACGTCGGGATGCTGCTGAAGAGAGCTGGACGGATCAACCAGAGGCGCATAGACGGAGACAAGATTCAACTGGTGGACACTTGGAGGACGTATGAGCAGAGGAGCTATGACCGGCGTACTTTAGACGGGCGTAGAAGCTACTACAAGATTCGGGCGTATCGTGGTCAACAGTCTAACCGTTGAGATGTTGAGAAGATTCATCTATTTCATATGATTGGGCGCAACCTGTGTTACTCCGATTCGGTTGTCATGCGTTTGCAGACGGTTTGATATCTTGCTATGTGATTTTGATTGGCATTATTTTTCTTGATTCGTTTAGAATTCGGTTTGAATCGTGAAGTTTTATCGTTTGGCATTTTGTTAATATCTCAACTTTTCTTTTGGATCGTCAGTAATGAGTCATGAGGAACCGTTTCGATCAAGTTGGTGGCCTTCTTCTTTGGTGATATGGTAAGTTGTTTGATGTAGTATATGTTGTATGTATGTGATCTGGCCTGTTTTGGTATGTTACTTGTTATCTGTATGTTATCTGTTTTGATGTGATATTCGTTATGTGGTTTGTCATGACCCGAGGCAGAATATGACGACAATAAGGACTTGTTATGTGATGCAAGTATTATGACGCCTGATCAACGTGATAATACCGAGATCAGATAATTTGAACTTATTGAAATCATACGACATCTTGGGAAATTCCTGGGGTTGGTACGTGAATGAACTATGACTTATATCCGTTATTTGTCGATCCTCATGTTCGTTGGAATTCTGTACCTCTTTGAGAGATTCTCACCGGCATCTGTTACATATAAGATTTGGTACGCTTTGGGAACCGACATCGTTATGATCTGTGTGAAACTATGGATTGTTAGGTCTGCCTTAAACTGGTACGTCTCCAGGTACCTCTACGACTTCAATTTTCGGGGACGAAAATTTTTTTTTAGAGGGGAAGAGTTGTAAAACCCTAAATTCGTTAATGCGTATAATGACCATAATGTCCCTCATCATAATAATTTGTTTAGTAAATCAAGCTCATTAACTACATGGAATACTTAATTTATAAATGTTACATACTAGACATTAAAAATAAAGTGTGACACAAGTAATTGTTGGCAAGAAAATAAAATGTGAATTGGTCTTTAATATTCCCCCAAATCAGCTATGAAGAAACGCATAAACTCCAAAAATCACGCCTCATTTAACCCCATTTACTCCCCTTAATTACCTTCCTACTTCCCATTTATCCTCATTTGAAATATTACATAATCTTCTTCCAAAATAAAAACCACAAACCCTATTTTCCTAAACTAAAAATGACGGCAAAAGAAAAGAAATAAACCCTTCTTCTCCATTATTTTCTGTCGACATAAAGTGGTTCCAAAGAGGAGGTTCGAGGCGGCTGTAATCGCAAGTGTTGGTTTAAAAGGAGTGCTTGTATTGATCGTGGGTTATTGTGTTGCTGCTATCGTGGGGTGCTAGGACATAAAAAGGGTGGTTGTGTTTTGAGCCTTGTTTCCCTTCCTCTCTTTCACGACAAGGTATCATGATCATCATCATCTCATCTTTCGTTTATTTTCTGTTTTGAGTCGTGGGTTTAGTCCCTCTTGCGCATGTTTATAAACGCTATATAACATCACATATAATGGAAGAACTTGGTCACATAAAATTCATCTTAATTGGTTACTTAAACTCATAATAAATACATGTATACATGTAAAATAGGGAGATTACATGAACCATTGTTTGAAACTGTTTTAACCCCACGATATGCATGATTTCTTTTGTATATGTCAAGCCTTAATGAGATAAAACACATGTACATACTTAGTATTATTTTGGGTCGATTAAGGTATATAAATATTTCACGTAGGCTGTTTGGTTTTAAACGGGTTAGAGTTTTGCGTAAGTTCAGGTTTCATTGTCGTGGTTGTTGTGTGGCTACCGGTTTACATGTGTGAGTTATGAATTCGAATGGGTATATTAAGGCATACTTCGGATCTGTTCAAAACTGAAATTATGAAAATGATAATGTCTAAATCAAAGGATCTTGAATATATGTTTTCTTTTTCTTTTTTTTTTTAATTATTTTGCATGCTTCTGGTCATGGGGATTAACTCAGTCAAGTACTACCAAATATGGTCTATACATGGTTTGTGGGATAAGTTCGAGGGTGATCGCGGGTCTTATGGGTGAGTTATACGATATGTTAAAAGAGTGTCGTGGAAGTTGAGTCGGGGGTTAGTCGTTATGCGTGTCCACCAAGTCGTGTTGGGTAGTCTCTTGAGCCGCGAGCGAGCATATAAACGGGTCGAACATGCATATGAAAATAACGTTAGAATAAAACCTGAACTATCATTTGGAAGACTAAATTGAATAATATTATATATTTAAGCTATTTACACTTTAAACCTTGAATTTTGGTAAGTGTCGCATGCAAACCTTAAGTTTTTATGACTTGTCATATTAAACCTCAAAGTGTACCATTTATCATTTGTAACCCTAAGTTTGGCTAATTAATGATTATTTTCCTAAAGTATTTTAATTTCGTCCATTACTAAAAATGAGAATACGCTTATAACTCTAAAAATATTTATACGATTAATCTGTTATGACTTAAATGAGCTAATAAGTATTAAACAAACTGTAATCTGTGTAGATTCGTTGAAGAAGACGTGGCGTTGTTTCCTTGTGTTCGTTCATTCGTTTGCTTTCCTTTCATTGGCGTTAAGGTACAGATATTCTATCCCTTTTCAGTAGGGATTTCTCTTGACTTTTCGATCCTTGACTTTACTTCACTTATGATATTCCTTTGCTATGATTTCCTTATGCTATGATCCTTTTGATATGATTCCGACATAATCCTTTGATATGATTCGGTTCGCTATGATATTCGTTTGTTATGATTCTGAACTTCTGATTATGAACCTCTGATTATGAACTTATGTTATGGAAATCTGATATGAACCTTTGACTTTTGAACTTTGATATGAACTTTGATATGAACCCTTATGATATGATATGATTATGCTTTGACCCGTCAGTTTGATACCCGAGCCAAATATGTGTTCCAAGTCATGAAGGTAACATGACCGTGTCATTGATGCACCAATGGCATGACTCCAGTGTGTACGAGTGATGTTACACACCGTCCCCATTATGATATGATTATGAGCTCACTATATGTATATGATTTGGCCACTATGTTTCCGGGGGGCGTATGGATGCATCCTAGATATGATATGATATTAGTGGATTTAATATGATATGATATGATTTATATGGTGAATGATGTCGTGTGCAATACGCGTCTTCACATTCCGGGAGCTAGCTACTCCATTTGTTACTGAGGACTCCCCTCCTATTATGTATGGTATTCCGAGGTCACCCCTCCGAATACAATGGTTACTTATGATATGATATGTTCCGGGCTCGTGGTAGATTTCTGACAACCCTTACACCTTTGATATACCTATATTGTACCTTTTGTATTCCCCAACGCACCATATGCTACGTTAATTGTTCATTACTCAGTACCCTTATATGACTCACTCTACTACCAAGATATATATATTCCATTTCTTTGATCTGTCACACTCTCATTCCGTTATTTCAGACTATCGTTCCATTCACGTACCGGGTTATTATATGCTTATTGAATTTGATTATGCTATTCATGTTTTATGTGACTACTGATTATCCTGCTATGATGTGATTATTATGCGGTTATCTGAGTTACCTGTTTCCATCTGATGATATGTGATCTCACTGTTATGTGAACCTCTGAATTGTCTGGTGTCCATGCTAATGTGTAATCGATAGTTTTGTCTGTTTATTATGTGTACTTCGTTAAGTTAATTTCGTGGACTATGACTCTCCGATAGTATCCTTATGTGCTTGTTGTTGACCTGCCATGTTGCATTTCTGTTTATGCTACGGTTTGATTGGGTACATGGCTCAACTTGTGAAGTCTGGTTTGTTAATTTGTTTAGTTTCCCTGCTATGCCTTTAATCCATTCAATTATAATGTTCGTACTGTATTCCTACTTGTTACGTGTGGCTGCCATGTTTTGACTGCTGTTAGTACTTCCGCTGTTATGATACTTGTTATGTTATTAACTGTAATTATTTGACTTGTGTGATTGCCATGCTTACTTTCTCGTTAATTGTTTCCGCTAGCATTTGGACTTCCGTTGGCCTATTTATACTCTGATTTCCTGCTTTATTGTATGCCTGGTTATTTAGATGTGCGTACGTTTATGTCATCAATGTGCTATGTGCTTTTCCTCCTCTGTTATCTGTTCCCTCTGGGTATTTGTGTAATTGTGTTTCTGCAGGACCCTCATTGACTCATTGTCCTCTTTTCGTTGCGACCTTGTTATCAGCTTCCTTATTTCATTTCGCATTTCTGATTTTATTTAGCTTTCGTTTTGTTATATTTGTTCACTGGGCTTTTTAAGCTCAGCCGCATTTCTTTTCCTGCGGCAGGTTTTAGGTTTGAAGATGGGCTTTGATGGGCTGAGAGTTGGATTATCTGAGTGGACCAACCCTAGTTACCTTATTATTTGGACTTACTTTGAAGAGTTTTTGTTTTGATATTTCATTTCATTTTGGATATTGTATTTTCTTCGTCAGTCAATTGTTTATATGATTTGATACTTCATTTTTAAGGTTTCCGTTTGAAAATATTTTATTTGTATGTTCTGATATGACACCAGAATGTGACACTTCTACCCTTGTCGGGTTGGGGTGTTACAAAACGTGTCCTATTTTAAACAACTTGATCGAAAAACAGAGGAATGCAAGTATGACAAACTGTCGTATGAGCGTGCCTACAAGGACATGAAAGAGCAAAATGATCTTTTGAGAGCTCAGCTGGGAAGTCAAAAAGGAAAGGCTGTGGATACTAAGTTTGCAAAACCATTGACTGAGGAGAATATAAATGTTCCGAAACAGGTTTTCAAACCAAAAATGTCTATTTCTCAGCCTCCTCCAAAAGTCAATGAGAAATATGATTTGTCAAAAACAGTCACTCCACAGTCCCTGCCTATTAAAAAGAGAATTATCAAAGGTTTTGAAAAAGAAAAAGCAGTTGCTGAAAAACCTAAAGTGATTACACCTGGCATTTCTAGAAATAATACACGGAATGTGACAAAAAATCCAGATAAAGAATCTGTCGGTTCTAACAACATGGTCAACAATCACTATCTAGAAGAAGCTAGGAAAAAGGCACATACTCGAAAAGACGGAATTTTAGGTGCAACATCTAAGGTGATGAATTCTACAAGATTTCTAGGCACTGCTAGTAGTAGTAAACCATTACCTAGGTACACTCTACAAAAGACTAGGGATTGGCTTACATCTAAGAGTAGTTGCGCAAAAGAAACTGCTATGCCCTTAGAAAACAACACTAGGAATTCTAAGTCTTTTTCGAACAAGAATCAATTTCCAAAAGACTGTAGTGACAAAGTTAAAGCTGCTGTTTTAAACAAGAATATTGAATTTGTCTGTACTACATGTAAAAAATGTGTCTTTTCAGCTAATCATGATGCATGTGTCTCACAATATCTCAAGAAAGATAATTCTCGTGCCAAGGCACAATCCACTAAGACACCAAATAGAAACAAGCCCGTTGATAAAATGTCAAACAAAAAGATACCTAATAGGTGGATCTCTTCAGGACGTAGTTTTTCTAAAACTGAGTCTTCCGCTGCATCTGATAAGAAAACAACTCCTAGATCTTACCTTAGGTGGATACCCACGGGAAAAGTTTTCAACCAAGTTGGTCTTAGATGGATTCCCACTAGAAAGACTTTTGATACTTGCACCAACATAGATAATAGTAAAACTCATCAAGTTAAGGAAGTCAAAACCACTACAACCGTTGATAGTGATCACCTTCACCGTGAGGAATCTTGTACTTCTAATACTGTTATTTGTGAAAACTCTTCTTCTTTGGTTGCCGGTGCTTCAAATATCTCAGAACCCAGCTCATCAGAGGGTTCTAATTCTGTAAACTCTTCTTCTTCATTCTCTCTATCTTCTATCTTTGATTTTCCATTTCTTTTATAAAACCAACAAAAGCAAAATACAAAAATAGAAAATTTTCAAAAAATACAAAAACAATATAAAATCAAAAAATCAAAAATATTCTTCTCACGACATGTCTCTCGTATAATCGATATTCTGTACGTTTCTAGAAATGTCATTCAACAATGATACGGGTATGTACAGATGCTTGAGCGAGACTTCTTTAAATGTTTTCTAAAACATGTCGTTTCTCAAAATTTCTTCAAATAATGGCTTTCGTATACATCAGTACGAAACCCGGACCGATATGATGACTTTTGATTATTTCAAATCAAAACTCGTAATTTTAAAGAAAAATCAAGTGTACGCTTCAGTGCACTACATTTTAAAAATGGTGAGAAATCATCATCATCGTGAGCACTTTTCCAAGATTGTTCAAAAAGATTTTTCAAAATCTTTCAAAATATTTTGTGCTCAAGATAACTCCCTCTAAAACCCTTTAATTGATTATGCTTTATTAAAGGGGGAGTATAAAACCAAAATGTTCTAAATTCATGCTTAAATCAAATCCGTTTGTCTCCCCAAAAGATTCTAAAATGTTGTTTAATCCGTTGATATCAAAAATATCACGAATATACTATTTTTGAGGGGGAGGAGACGTGATTAAAATGTGATCAAAAAGTTTAATGATCGTTGTTTGAATCTCAAAATGAGCTCGACTCAGTTGAAACCAATGAATTGACGAGGAAAAATGTACCATCTCGAGAAACTTTCTATGGACTTGACCAGGACGGGTAATAATTTCAAGCTAGTTCTCTAGTGATGTAAACGTGTCTCGAATCGGTCTTGTTCATTTAAAGTCGATCAATTCAAAAAGTGCAAACTCTACCCTCTATGTGCAGATTTCTGTCAAAACTTATAAGCACATGTGAAGGGGGAGTGTTTCTGAAAATATAAAACTCACGGAGTGTTTCAAACATGTTTTCTATCATAAACACTTTGAGAGATTTTCAAGAAAAATGGTTTTATGGCAACAATAGGACAGTCATGGAGTTATAAGGTGACTAAGAATAGGAAATTCGTCCTATGATCCGCCAGAGCCGGAGGGATCTACCCAAGGACACCACCAATAGTTAGTACTAGAAGTCCTTAGGTATGATTGAAAAAAAAAAAAAAAAAAAAAAAAAAAAAAAAATAAATAAAAGGAGTAATGTGAGAAAGGAGAAAGAAGGGGTTGAAGAATTAAAAAGAAATGTAATGAGAAAGGGTGAAAAGAAATAGCCCTCCATATTCAACCTTAGGGCAGAAACCGGGTTCAACTCATCTGCTACTGGTTGTCACTAAGTTGATACTAGTATTGAAGACAAAGACGTCATGGACCAAGTGACGCGCTGCACTAAATCTTCTAGCCACTCAATTCCTCTCAAAAGGATTTGTTTCATTCTCACTGGGAACCCTACATAATCTATTGACTTTCTCTTAGAGATCGTTGGTATTGAAGAAAGAGACCCTCTCCCTAGTCTCTGCTCAGGAAAACCAAAATGCACTAATTGAGTCTAGAGCCACGAGATTTATCAAAAGATCTCATAGGAACACATGACATGACATCGCGTGTTGTTCATCAATAAGGACACAAGTGATATATTATAGAGTCCTACGCAGATCTTAGCAATTTTCCAGAACATTTATGAGAAGTTTCACATCTGTGATCTTCAGTGATTGAATGGAAACTCCTGCCAGGGTCAACATCAAGCAGCCCTGACAGCAGGTCACTTCGGTAACTCCCCGTGGATTACGCTTAGTGTGTCTCAAACGGTCTACAGTCGTGGGGTGATGCTTCGGTGTACCTCAGCGACTCATCTGAACTGTAGATGTACTTCGGTATATCGTGTTATCTCACTTGTGGGACTCCAGTTCAGGAACGGCCCTTGTAAGAATTAGAGACGTGTTTTCACACTATGCTGTTAACACCCTCAAAATCCAAACTTGTAAGTGCCGAAATCCGCTTATTACTAACCTGTTTTTATGTTTTCTTCTTATGGAAGCTCCGGAGCGGATGGATCGTGCAGATTCTCTACATGCTCATACCAACAACACATGAAAGTTCTCATCAAAATCTAAGGCAACACAAAGTCAAAGATGATTCTTCGTCAATGTCAAAGAATCTACAAAGTTTAAAGACTCGAGAACTACATCATTGGTAACCAAAAGACAAATAGAAGTGTGAGCATGGTGGAGAAAGACGTGGAGACACCAAACCAACGAAGTTGACAATGGCAGACAACCACATTATCTGATCACAAAGCATGAAGGAACAAAGATTCAAGACTATTCTATATCTACGCACAAAGTTCAAGCTCAAGGAAAGTAAAGACCTAATCAAGTGGAGCATCATTTGAATGACCACCCCTTAGGGGGAGATTGTTAGCCTTAATAGTTTTTATTAGAAGTGATGGTCATTCACGATTAGGAACTTTGTAACGTGTGTTAGATATCGTGATAGAATAGTCAACGGGCTCGTGGATTGGACTAAGATAAATGGGTATTAGTTTAGTTAAGCTTGCCTTAATATCCAATCTAACCCATGTCCAAGCCCACGAAGCCCATAGAAAGCCTCTTAGGGCATCCTTTATCTTGTACTATAAATACCCCTCAAGTATGTCATTTGAGGGGTGTGCTTGAGTGTGTGTGTGTGTGTGTGTGTGTGTGTGTGTGTGTGTGTTTTTCCTTGAAGCAATATACAACTTATTGTTTTCATCTTCTTTCCTTTATCTCTCTAAATACATACATACGAATTCTATCATTCAAGTCACCATCTCTTTATCTTTTCCTTTCTTATTCTTTACGCATAGAGTGTTGGTTTCACGTGGTATACTTGTGTTCGTTAAGTGGGTATTTGTGATAAGGTTGATATATCTTTGGTCCTAACAAGATGATTAGAAATTATATTGATAATATATTGGTATGATAAGATCGTTATAATTCATCGATATGCTATAATTATTCCAATCACACAGATACAAGAATTTTAGGATAAAGATATAGATAAGCGAAGGTTAATGAAGAATGCAGATACGAATTGATTCTCGATATAAAGGTTCAATATAGTGGTTAATTATCACCAGACTCCTTTGCTCAATTCGTCATGGCCTATGGTTCTTAGATTCCTCACCAAGATGAACAGGTCACCGGGGATCATTCGGCAACTTAATAGCAGTCATTAAGGGCCAAATCTACTAGATCTAGTCTATGGAAACCCGGCCGTTAGGAACTTAGATTTCCCCTAACCTCTTAAATACCTCCACTTGATAGGTCATCATCTGGTCAGTTCGCACGCGAAGAGTGGTTGTACTATGGCCAATTCCTTCCATACTTCGAAACCTATTAGACTGAGGTCAGTTGGTCATATCTCTCAGCCCTTTAGATACTAACAAGCTTTTAATATTAATAAGACTAGCGATCTACGATAAGACTAGTAAATGTCTATAAAGAAATAAATAGAAGATCAACAACATAAATGCAAACTTCAATTAATAACATCAATTCATAGTATAAGTCCTAGAAAATATAAAAGGAAATCAAACTCGAATACAATGAAAATCGTAGACGAGAAATTTGTTATTCAATGCTCCTAAACCATGCTTCTTCTTCTGTGTTTGATCTCTCCAAACCCTAGAAGGTTTGGGAAAGGAGAGATGCCTATAACTGATGAAAACTTTGTCTATTTATAGGCTCGGATACCAGTTACGGCGTAATACTTATTAATGAGTTACGTCGTAACTCTTCAGAATCTTGTACTTATCCATGGTTACGGCGTAACCTTAGCTGAGAGTTACGCCGTAGTCTTTGTAAATAATATGATTTTATTCTGTTACGGCGTAACCTGAGCTGATGGTTACGCCGTATCCTTTGTAAAATTGATGTTTATCCGTTATTACGGCGTAACCTGAGTTGGGGGTTACGCCGTATCCACTGTCAAGTAAGCTGCTTCATGTTTAGTAGTCTTGTTACGGCGTAATTATATTCCATTGTTACGCCGTAATCTTCATAATCATTATTACGGCATAACTCCATCATTTGGTTACGCCGTAGTGGAGAGAAAAGTCATCCTTTAGGCTCGGAAATGTCCATTTACCGCTTCCTTGCATAAATTAGGTCCTGAAATGAAATAATAAGGAATAAGAATGTTTTCACTAGCATTTTACTCATAATGTGATGATAAAGGGGGAAATTAATGCTTAAAATATCAGGATTATTTGATGTTATCAATTATGACTTGCAGGAACAGTCTGAGTAATTGATTCAGAAGTTATACCTGCACTTTGAGTGTTCATCGCTTCATTCAATGTAGGAAAACCACTACTAAGCTCAAATTCCTTTCCAGCCCCCTCTGTTTCCCCAGATTGTTCCCCTCTGCTTTCACCATCACCATTGTTGACGACGTCACAATCCACCCTACCTCTAACGAAACCTTCATCAACATCACTGCTTTCATTATTATTTTTGTTTTTATTCAGATCACATATCATATCCCCATACTTAATTGGTACTTTCACTTGTCGTTTGATGATTTACGTTTAATCGGCATAATTGTCCATAATTTTCCAAAATGATTGAATCAAAATGCTAAAATACAAAATTATGATTGAAACAGTGTAAAAAGTATATCGAAATATGTATTATGATGAAAGGAATAGATTGAACGGTTTAGATTTTGAATTAGTGTTGAAAATAGGAGGGAATGGAGGTGGTTTTTTAATGGCCAAAAAGCGCGAGAAATTCAGTTACGGAAAGAGAAAAGCCTTTGTACAAGTGCTTGGTTCACGTTCCGATAGGAGGACTTAGAGAACTTAATTTTAAACCAATAAGTTAAAACACAAAATTTACAATCAATACATTTTTGGGTGATAAAAATATTCGATCTTTTGTTCCGCTAAATATTTATAACCAATAAGTTAAAGTCACTTATATTAGAATTTTTAGATAGATGTTAATAATATATAAAAACATAAATTAAATATCACTGAAAAACGTTACCATTCATGATATAACACGTGCATTTCCTAAATGTATATGTATATACAAATATTTCGTTTTAGATAGATGTGTCTTAGACTGGAGGGAGTCGTGTAATACTCACTCACCGCCACCTCAGCGTCACTTCAACTTTCTTTTCTCTCGCTCCCACTCACCATAGAAGGCTAGTGGTGACACCCACTCACCATACATCCTATTTATTTATTTAATTAAATACTTTATATTTATAAACTAAAAACGTAAACGTAAATGTAATCGTACGAAATTAAAAACGTATGCGTACGAAATTAAAAATATTTATTCATACACTAATAAATTACATATATTATTAAAAATTTAAACCTACGAAATTAAAACATTACATAGATAATTAAAAACTTAAACATACGGAATAAAATAATGATCTAAAACTGAAAACCCCACTTCGCTTTGATCCTCGCCCTTATCTCTTCCATGACCCTGAGTGCATCTCCAATCAAGTGATCATATGACTGCATATAAAGCATTAAGTCTTTCTGTTTTTCCATATACTCCTACACTTCCACCCCCGTTTTTTATCTCCATAAATTCAACGCATTCCTTCTTTCTAATCTCCATTTCACATTCGTCCTGATGTTTCAACTCGGAGATCATCAGCCTAGCCAATGATTTGTCATTCATAGTTGCTGACGTCCCGACAATCCCACCCCTTTCTTCTTTTCTTTAGCTTTGTCCCTGCCTTCTGATCGTCTCTTTTCCTGCACCTCATATTCCTCGTCGTCTCTAGTATCATTATTCAGATTAATATTAGCATCCCCAGACTCTGGTTGAACGAACTAGACCGAGATGACTTGTATCTCTTGGACGCTGATCCTACTCGGACACTTCCTTCCCAGTTAGGAACTTCATCGTTATTCCATTTCGCACATTTTCTTAAAACCTCCCAACAATGACGAAGCGTAAAATGTATTCGGTATACAGCTTGATAGTTAAGCATTGCCGTGTTGTGGTAATCTTCATCTCCGGCTCCACTTATCGGCGCCGAACGCTTGAGGTTACTGTATACTCCACAAAACCGAGCCACGTTCGGGCGCACCGTCTTCCATTTCCCATTCACCTTGTCATACGTTCGACGAGTATCCTTTTTTTTTGCTCTCCATGTATTTTATAATATCATTCCAAAATCTGTCTCCCTTCCTCGAGTTACCCAGGTCGCTATTTCTGTTTCATTTACCCAAGCTTTGCAGAGCGCAATTTCTTCCTCAGTGGTCCATGGAATTTACCGGGATGGTCCATCGTCGTTTCGTGTCGTCCTCTTTCTGAATTTTTTAGGCATACGTTTGGGCAGTGCCTTCTCTTGGGGCGTGACTTCGACGAGAGAGTCCTCACGAGCGGTGTTTTCATAAAAACTCTCATCAAATGTAGGCTCGTACAATTCTTCGTTTGGAAATAAATTAATGGGAGACATGGATCGTTGTGATGACGAACCACCTATCTGGGTTTGTGACGGGTAGTTGAGGTCATCAAATGGGAATGCGTTTTGTTGTGAGGAGAATTGGGTAAACGTGTTTGGTTGTGAGAATTAAGAAAAGTTTTGTAGTGGGACTAGGTTTTGGTATGGTAGGTTTGGGTAAGGATAGTATGCTTGTGGTCAGAATTGTGATTGCGGAGTATTTCCGAGAACAAATGTTCCGTTGGGTGTCGAGGGAGTGCCTCGGCTACTTCTTCGTTGTCGACGGTTAGTATTACGAGGAGTGGTTTCTTGAGACAAATTTATAGTGTTAAAATGAGAAGTAAATTGTTGAGATTATGTGAGTATAAAAATTGTTGAAGTTGGGTTTAAAAAGGATGACGTGATTAGGTATTTATCAGTAAAATATTGGATAGTGGGATTTTATTTATTTATTAATTTTTTATTATTATTATTTTTTTTTAATATGCAACGGGTTATAATTTTAATTTGGGCCTCACATCAAACATAAACTTGCTGGGTGCGTAACTCACCATAGTCGGCCTTGGTATTTGGAACTCACGCGCGACTTGAAACAAGGGAATGGATGTCACGATCGTGACTTACCCACTCACGAGCAAAATGCTCCCACTCCCTCTAGCCTTAGAAAAGCTTGTATCGGTCCTGTGCAAGTGCGTAACTCTTGACTTGTATATATTCTAGCTTTTTGCTCCTATTCTTTCAACTAATTTAAACCAAAAGCTAGTTAGCCAACTAGATTATCTCCTTTGGTCAGATATGAACTAAATAAGAAACTGTTGTCCTGAATCTTGATGTTGTAATGAAGATTAAATTCTAGCAAAACAATAAGTAAAAAATGGAATCGGTGGTGGCACCATAAATGTGGTGGTAACATTTTCAAACCAAGGGCTATGGATCTTGTGAATTAAATGTCCCATGACTCTTGTCTCTTTATAAATGGTTCGTCATCAACGTTCCAAACTAACTACCGGGTTTAAAAAAGATAATTTTAGTATCGTCCTCCTAATATAATGATACATATAGATCGCAAAGTGGATCTTTTGTACTACTTACATGTGTAAAAGCGATTCTATGAAACTGCATTATATTCATCTGAAATAAATATAAACGACAAACGACAATTATTTGGTAAAATTGCATCCTCTACAAGCTTAACTATTTATATAAGCACCTTTAACTGAGCACGTTTATATACATTATGCATATCGTCGTATTCTATGATCTAATGATGGAGAAATCCACATATATGCCTAATTTTTAGACTACGACGATACCAGAAAGTGAACATAAGCCGCTAACTTATTAGCGACATATATAATTCAGTATTTTGATGTAGCTAAAGTTGTCAAATTATTACTTTACTTATTCTCGAGATAAATTATCGTATTTCACTACTACTAGTGGGGTCCAGTGTGTTGACTTAATAAAACCAAGCAAAACTTGCATGACATATATGTAGTAGAAGCTACGATTAGCAAGTGATTTTGCAACGAGGAGGGCATAATGCGTTGATTGAAAAGGAGATGATGGAAATTAGGACCCTCAATCCATTAATGCAGCATGCATTTCTAGCTATAGGCATGTTTCAAATAAATGTACGTACTCGTTGATACAGTATGGCCTTCTTGTATCCTAATTATAAATTTATAATGCTAGTTTTCTAATTACCTATTAAAATTTAGAATTCTAGAAAATATACATATTCTTAAATCAATATATAGATCTAATTTGGAATATATGGTCAAAGTGTTGAATTACAATTGATGGTGTCATCAAACATACTAATGTGAATTAAAAAATAAAATTAATGTATGATTAATTTTAATTCATGAGACATTAGTAAGATTAATTTTGGGCAAATGGCACAAAAAGGTACCAAACTTAGGGTTAATTTCCAATTAAGGTACTATTCTTTTTTTCTTGCATAAAAGGGTACTCAACAAATATTTTTGGCGGATTTGGGTTTTTTATTAACGATCGTTAACTCTCTTGTTAGTAAATTACACGTTTGGTCCTCGAATTCGTATCATAATTTCATCCAACATCCAAAAACATTATTGAATTTTTTTTTACATGTTTGGTCCTCGAAAAAATAAAAATTACATTTTTGGTCCTCGAATTTTGAAAAATTTTGAAAATTTTGAAAATTTTGAAAAAAAAAATTTCGAAAAAAAATTTTGAAAAATTTTGAAAATTTTCGAAAAAAAATTTTGGAAAATTTTCAAAAAAAAATTTTGAAAATTTTGAAAAATTTTTGAAAATTTTGAAAAAATTTTGAAAAATTTTGAAAATTTTGAAAATTTTGAAAAATTTTCAAAATTTTGAAAAATTTTGAAAAATTTTCGAAAAATTTTGAATTTTTTTTGCAACATCCAAAATTTTTTTGAAAATTTTATACGAATTCGAAAAGAATTTTCGAAAAAAATTTCGAAAATTTTCAAATTTTTTTAGAATTTTCAAAAATAATAATTCGAAATTTCGAAAAATTAGAAAATTAAAATTTTCAAAATTTTTTTTAGAATTTTCGAAAATTTTCAAATTTGTTTAGAATTTTCAAAAATATTTATATAAATTCGAATTTTCAAAAAATTTCGAAAATTAGAATTTTCAAAAATTTTTCAAAATTTTCAAAATTTTTTTTGAAAAATTTCAAATTTTTTTTTGAAAATTTTCAAAATTTTCCAAAATTTTTTTTCGAAAATTTTCAAAATTTTTTTTTCAAAAATTTCAAAATTTTTCAAAATTCGAGGACCAAACATGTAATTTTTATTTTTTCGAGGACCAAACATGTAAAAAAAAATTCAATAATGCTTTTGGATGTAGGATGAAATTATTATACGAATTCGAGGACCAAACGTGTAATTTACTAACAAGAGAGTTAACGATCGTTAATAAAAAACCCAAATCCGCCAAAAATATTTGTTGAGTACCCTTTTATGCAAGAAAAAAAGAATAGTACCTTAATTGGAAATGAACCTTAAGTTTGGTACCTTTTTGTGCCATTTGCCCATTAATTTTTTGGTAATTAATGTGACTATTTTCCTTCATCTTTATTCCCTATAAATTGTGTACTCTTCTTTCATCTTTCAAGACACCCAAAAACACATAACTAATTCCTCTCCTTTTGTTGTTGATCTCGATGTTGATTCATTTTGTATCGGTTCGTAATAGAGGGAAGACACATATTGGTTCGTCTTGATAACTAGTTTGTGCTAACGAGGTTATCCGTTGTTGTTGTATCCTGGGAGATAGACGTTCACGATTCTCAAGCACCGTGGAGAGGACGAATCTGTCTTAAGGAAACTGTGAGCATCACAGGCCTCAACATTTTCCTTATTTGTATTTCTTTGAGTCTATACACGCAAAAGGTTTACGGTATCATTCTCTACACTTTTATGTTTTCATGCTACGATTTATTTGTCTCTTATAGCAACACACTCAACATATACAACACTAATTAAATTTGCGTGCAATCTTCACTAGACTGTATATTAATTGGCACAAATGCCCTCCTCAATGATCAAGCTACTACAATACATGCATGTTCATGAACTTTTAAACGAATTTGGATTCATCATATGCATACATTGTATACTCCTAGAAATAAAATGAGTATATTAAGTAATGTGACATCAAACTTGCGTGATCTCATGATTTTGTATGAACAACAATGTCACCATAACATGAATATCATAAGAAAATTTGTAAGGTCAGATGTTCAATCTTTACAACCACTGGTGGGTAACCTAGTGGTAAAAGACTTGTTACTAATACCACTAAAATGTGTTATGTCTCAGGTTCAATTTCTGTTATGTGCAAACAATCATGAAATGACTACATCAACCTCCTGAAAATAGAATACTTTACCCGGTTTGAATATGTGCGATGGTGAGTTTAAACCTCGGCAATTAGCCAACAAAAAGCTCAAAACATGGCTAAGAAAAATATATCGTTCAAAGAAAATCACATCAATTTTAAACAACATGGTTACTGGTTAGTGATGGGTGAGCACATTTGACATCTTTTCTATCAAATATCGCTCGCATGAACCAAAATTCTCAATTCTTCGAATCGCTATAAAAGCATGAGCACGATACCAATGTGCATCAAAATCTGTCAGGAAATTGAATTCATTGCCTGCTGCACGTTACCTGACGAGTAAATGTATTTCCTTTGCTAGTCAAACCTAACATGTTCTTGGATATATCTAACAAAAGTAGTGCAATATCATGATATATGTTTACCCATTCATAGTAAAATTTCAATTTAGAGCATTCTCACCAACTCATGAAAGGCAATATCATCATAAATGTTCAAGGAGACCATCAACAGCCGGAAAAGGAAATTAATTTCTACTATGAAACCGTATTAGGTAGTATCGACAAGTATAGCATAAATAAGTTCTCCTACGAACCTGGATTCGTTAGTGCCTAGCCAACTCTTAATTACTAGTGTATGACTAGATACAGGGCCGTCTCGTGGATTTCTGAGGGCCTGTGCCATTTTACTTTATAGGCCTTTGAATAATGTATACTAAAAATTTATTTAACTTAAAATGATTATGTGCTTACGCCATTAGATCATTAATCATTTATGCCATTGGATCAAAGGGAGTAGATCCCGTGAGAAGACAAATTAAAATAAAAAAAATGAGAAGAAATTTGAGACACACATTTCAAATGGGGAGGATAAATTTAGGGGGAGATGCATCTATTTCTTTAGGTGTATCTAAAATGTGCGGCTGTAGTCTCTTCTCACCATTCTCATTTTAATTTTACTTCTCATTTGATCCTTACTCTGAGATCAAATAGTTAAGTCATTAGTAATTTACGTAACAATTTTTATTCAGATTTAAATATACCTTGTGTTTTTTTTTATTCCAAATATAATGCATTGAATTTTTGTAAAACTTTTTAATATTTTTTTTAAGTCTCAACAATAACTATAGAGTTGTGTGGTATTTCTTGAAATATATTCATAGCTTCAACATATACTTATAACATCAAAAAACATCAATTTGTATCAAAATAGCGTGTCAAGATTAAAAAAAACGCAGTATTTTATTTTAGTATTAGGTTGCTTTTTTTACTTTTCAATAAAATAACATAAAGTACCATAACAATTGTATTGTATACTAGAAGGACTACACTTGAAAATCATGACTTACTTGTCAAATTGTATACTAGAAGGAATACAATTGAAATTTACCATAAAAAACAAAACTTTTTGGGTCTTGAGTCATCTTCTCTGGTAGAAAGCTCCCTGCCCACATTCACTCCGTTAAAAACAAAATATGACCCATTTTTAACTAATGTGACTTAAGTTAAAAGTTTTTAACATTTTTAAACATGTTTTCTTCATGAAATTTCGTTTACTTAGATTAAAACATCTACAATTAAACGCATACTAACATCAAGATCTAGAAATGGGACGCCCTAAGAAAAATGGGGCCCTGTACCATTGCACAGCCTGCACATGCCTAAATCCGGGCCTGACTAAACACTATCTGAAGTCTCCTAATGCAACTAATATAACCTCAATGCTCTGTCGAAACAGGGGACTAAAAACATATCATTAGGCTTCTTTCTAGTTGCAACTAGTGAGCGGAAAATTGGAACTACTAATACGTGGAAAAGGATTTACTCATTTTGGCCTACTTTTAATTTCAGTTTTTATCTCATGCACTAACTTTTACTGTTTACCCCTTTATTAAAATCTATGATGATGATAAGGAAGCTGCTCAGGACTATAGGTGGGTTGATGGAATGAATGCTGAAAGTGAAGCATTAAATAGGAATAAATTTAAGAAATTACTGTTTTACCTAGTGGTAGAGGATTATTTTTATTTTATTTTATTTTTTAACGGCATTATATAGAATCAGCAAAAAGTTGGACAAGGATAATTACAAAGACAAAAAGATAAAGTTACAATGATCATTATCATTTTAACCAATTACAAGAGACTTTACTACTTCTACTCGTGATCCAAATAAATGACATCAACTTTATATCGTTGAAAAGAAGCTCTTTTTGAGGTCTCTTGAGGTTGAAAACGGCTTTATTACGATGATTCCATATAGCCCAAATAGTTGTATTAACCACCACATCAAATAACTTCTTTTGAGATTGTGTCATAGGTATGTGTTCAGCCATGGTTAGGACATCAACCATGTTTGAAGAAGGAATATCCACAAGCTGCCACCATGAAAATATCATCTTCCAAGAATCAATGGCAACGTGGCATTTAACGAACAAGTGCTCCACTGTTTATATGTTGTCGTGACACATAGGCATCTAGTTGAGTGAAGGTCAGTTCCTCGTCTATCAAGATTATATCTAGTTGGAAGCATTTTGTTCGAGACACGCCAAGCAAGAATATTCACCTTCAAAGGAAGCTGTTAATACAAATAAGCCGTAAAAACGTTTATTTATATTTTACGATCTTCTAATGTTTTGTCGATAACAAACGTAAAATCATTTTAACGAAACAAATAAAGTACGTAAATGGTTTGAGCCAATAGTTTACTAACACACTTACATTTTCATATAAAACACTAAACAAGTAATAGTGCTTTCATGATTTAGTAATGCATATGTACAACAACTAGTGTTTACATAATGGGTAGATATATACATACTTAGTATGTATTATAATGGGTAATAGAATGTGTAGAAGTTTAAGTATTTGACCCATTGACTTAATACATTGAATATAGTTGGGTAAAACCCAAAGTCCATGACCCATACCCATGGAGCATGATCCATAACCTATTACCCATTGCATGACATCATGCATAAGTCATAATGGGTATTATTCATGACTCATGGAGCTAACCCATGACCCATTGACTAGATGCATTGCATCTTCTAGATACATTGTATCTATTTCCATAGATCAAAACCCACAACCCATGATCCATGATCCATGACCCACAACCCACTTTAGGGGGACCGTCCTACTGATCCCTAGTATTACACTAGACGATTCCCTCAAGCAAGGGATCCGTGGAACAATAGCATATTTTTGTTTATAAATAGCGAGCCATTTCTTCATTGCAACTTCTCCTACACATACTTTCTCCTAGTATTGTAGACTCTCTAACCTCAGATCTAAAGGATCTTTCTATTTAGTTTTTGTTTGTTTTTGTGTGATTCTCTAGGTTTCTCTTGTTGATAGTTCTTTCTTCCTCTCTAGAAGTGTTGTGTCTAAGGCATTAATGAAGGATACCAAAAGGGTCAAGACGAAGGTATTAGTGAAAGGTGTCCAACGTCCGTGTCAAAGGAATTAGTGATGGATGCCAAAAGGGTTAAGACAAAGGCATTAGTGAAGGATGTTGTTGTTCCCCGTTCACTATTGTTTAAAACAGTTTAATAACATAAGTAAAACACACAAAGTAATTTTCAACATCATATTCTTATTAGAAATAAATCAACAAAGAATACGTTACCCAAGTACTTGCGGAATAGTACTTGGGATTGAAATGACAAAGTTTGGTGACTCCTCTCTAAGCTCAGGCTAAGTCTGAGCACAATTCTTAGAGCTCACTGAGCTATCTCAGGAACTAAGTTGTATTTGGAGGAGTGAAAAGATGGCTTGCGTGTATGTGTGTTTTTACAATTCACAAGCTTAATCTTTTCACTCCAACTCTTATGCTATTTATACATGTATGATATTTGACTCTTTCCTAAGTGACAAACTGACATCATACAGAAGACAAAATACTGATGTATTTTGTCTCTGTTTACAAAGACTATTCTAGGTAAGAGACAAGACTACTTTCCTAAGTTCAGTGATGACACTGAGCCTGATCTTTTGCCATTCAGGTAAAGTTGACTTAGGTAGATAAGGACTTCGTCTTATCTGATTCAAACTTATCCCGCCTTGTCCCGCTCTTTCTTCAGTCTTTACATCCTTCAGTCTTCAACTTCAGTTTGTCTTCAGTGTAAGTAGTTGGAGATGAGTCTTAGGGATTCAGTGAGTTATTGTCATCACTCACTGAATCCACCATCTTCTTCTTGACTCAGTCTTCACCCTTTAAGTTCCGCCTTACTGAGTGGAGAGACTTCATCTTCGCCTCGTACTCAGTATCCTGAAGATGACTCACTGAGAGACTATGCATTCAGTGACCTGTTAGTGTTTAACGGACTAAACACTTGGTCTATTGTCACACCCCCAATTTAACTGTTTTGCAGCGGAATAGAATTCCTGGGGGCTTGACTGTCATAGCACCACATCACAGTTATATTGAACGACCTAAAGTGTCGTTTTAAAAACACATCGTTGGATATATCATAAAAACATAATCAGAGTACAACATCGGTCCCAAAAGGTTTACAAAGTTTGCAAAAATACAATTATGTTACAAATCCAAACGATGTTTTGAAATAAGTGCCATAATGTACATAATGTAAGTCGACGCCGCGACTCAAAATGTAGGTCCCTAAACCATGTCATGATGAATGCCTCAGTTACCTGAAAATACATTGCTAAAAACGTCAACAATAATGTTGGTGAGAAATCATAGGTTTATGTAAATGTTTTATACGACTACACAAGTATAAATCAGGCATGACAATCCAGTCACGTAAAAATGTTACAATTGCTTAAGCGCATGACACCGAAGCTTCTGACTAATGTACGCCCCAAAAGAGTGTCTTGCCAAACAACTCTGGTAATGATTATGAATGAAATGCATCCGTATGACAATTGGGATTCACCAACCCGGATGGAGGAGTCACCCTCGATAGATCTATCCACTCACACACGCTTTCCAAAATTAACGGCTCATGCATTTGAAATGGGGACTTTTAACTGGCAACTTTGTAACTCAAGCAATGTAAATGTATTTAACATACTTGGTATCGTAATAAAATGTTATGCAATGTATTCTCCCCCGTAGGTTTGAAATAATGTAAAAAGCATGTAAAACGGGGCTATGAAAACTCACTTGGATAAACTGGAATAACGGCAAAAGTGAGTACACTGAGGTTAAATGTAATGCGTCAACCGGGACCTATGATCAATGATATGATATGTCATGAGTTGCAATGTAATGTTATGCATGCACTTCGTATGTTATTTATACCATTTACGGGTTTTGAAAATATTACTCGTCGTCGAAAAATACTCGTTTGACGTCTTGACCAATCAAAAATGACTTTACATGTTTTTACGTCAAAATGTCATCCTACAATGGTTTTATAATGATTTTTGGTGAAATTACTACTTTTCGTCGCAAAACAATGTCGTCGGAAAAATCATGAAATCAACAAAAATGACTCCGGAAAAGTAGCCGTAAAACGGTGTACGTCGATCGTTAGAGAACGAACTCGACGGTTTTGGAAAGTTTGTATCGATATCTAAAAGTTTCAGTTCAGGTGTTTTCGTCCAAAAGGTCTCGATCATAAAGATATCAAGGGCTAAAGATGGTGGTTTTTGCTAATTGCGTGCAGAAAATAAGTTTCGGCCAACTTTGAACATCCGTAAATAATTTACTATGACTCCGCTTGACAAACGGGTTTTTGTTTTGAAAAATATGGCCGATGAACTTGATTTTACTAAAAGACATCTCGTTCCAAAAAGTTTCACATCATGGTTAAAAACAGCCGCAAACATAGCCCTTACAGCTAATGAAATACTTGTAACGTAAAAATAATATAGTTTTTCAGAAAATAATATTTACGGCAACTTTATAAAAACGGCCATATCTTTGTCGTTTTAAATCCGTTTTCTACGTAAAATATGTCCTTAGCTTCGTATCGAAGTAAACTAATATATTTTTGATAAGTCGGAATAATTTGTGAAGCTTAAGGCTCGTTTTTGACCCGAAATATGTAAAAACAGCAAGCTGATTTTTCAGAAAAATATACGTTTCGTCGTAAAACTTTAAAAATTCACCACGGCTTCGTTATAACTCCGTTTTTATCCGTTCAAAAGGCCACGGATTCGTTTTAAAGTATATTTTCTAAATATCAAGGCCAAAGTGTCGTACCAACAGTGGGTTTTTCCAGAAATTCGAATTAAGGACAGAACACAAAATATAGTTATCGAAAATAATTTTTCTCGGACAAAACCTATTCTAATCCCTTCAAATCAACTCCAAAACTAATCTAATCCTACCATACACCTTCTTAGGGTGTCATGGGTTCCTAATCACCATCAAGACCAAAGAATACCATGGGAATAATTATAGGATGACCATATGTATATATAACTCTAAAATCTTGAAATAAATGGTATAAATCACATAACTTGCATATAAGCTTCAAAAATGAAGAGAAACATATGAAAATGAAGAGGAAACATGAAAATGATAAGAATATGCTTACTAGTGATAGTGATGAGGTGTAAGTAACAAGGATTAACTTAAATATCCTTGGTTTTTATTTCAAAACCAAATAAAGGATATAATCTAGGTTGTAAACACACTTGATTTTGCAAAACTTTGATCCCCTTGTGTTCTTGATGAGTGGCCGGTTTTGAGAAGCCAAAGAGAAGAGAGAAATGTTTTGTTTAACACTTTGAGAATGAGAATGAATGAGGAAAATTGTAGAAGTAAACTTTAAGTATAAGCAACCATTTATTACAAATCAACATGCCATGCCAATCAATAAATATACCCTCCCCCTTGTCGGCCAAGGGGGGAGGGATGTAAAGACTTTGTATTTTTTTTTTTTTTTTAAAACCTATTACTTGTATATTTTGTGTAATTTGATAAAAGGTATAAGTAAAAAGGTGTATCTAAATGTATAAGTAATGATAAAGGGAGATTTTTGGTACAAGTAAGTTTTTAGTAAATCAAAATAGAATGTATTGAGATGATAAAAATTGTAAAAATACTTTCCTTGTGAAATTTGGGTGCTAAAATAATTATCGTATAATTTTTAAGAAAAACGACGTAATAATTAAACTTTAACGATTTAAGTACCAAATAAATTTGAAACACTAGGAAAACTAAAAATATAGTTTTTATGAACTAAAGGTAAGTTTAAAAATACCTCGGGATCATTTTTGAAAGTAACGGGTTAAATATTTAAAATAAAACTCACGCGATAAAGATTATTAAATATAAAAATTACGCGTTGCAAGTGAAAATGAAATGTCGTGAATGTACTAATGAGATGCACATGATGTCAATGAAATGTAGACTACTCATAGTCCATATGAAATGTACGTGATGTCATGATCATGAATTCGCCGCTAAACCTCCAAGGTTACGCGAATTTGAAACAAGTAAACCAAGTTTACTAAAAATGTTGAAATAATGAGACATGAACTGTGTCGAGAAATGACCTGAAAGTACGGGTTGTCACATTCGCCCATCCAAAAAGGAATTCAGTCCCTGAATTCAATCGTTGTTAGGTCTAACGGTGTCGGCGAAAAGATGAGGATACTTGCGTCGCATCTGGTCTTCCCGTTCCTAAGTAAACTCAGGACCTCGTCGAGAATTCCAACGAACTTTCACAATCGAAAAACGACTCTGTTTCAACTGCTTGACCTCGCGGTCCATGATTTCTACAGGTCCTTCCACAAAGTTGAGTTTGTCGTCAAGCTGAACTTCGTCCAATGGAATAATGAGCGATTCGTCCGGAAAGACGCTTCTTCAAGTTTGAAACATGAAACGTGTTGTGCACATGACTAAGTTCTGACGGAAGATCAAGACGATAAGCCGCAGGACCAACTCTGCTCAAAATCTTGAACGGTCCAATGTATCTCGGGTTTAATTTCCCACGCTTTCCAAAACGTACCACGCCCTTCCAAGGCGATACCTTCAACCTAACTTTGTCACCCACTTGAAATTCCAAATCTTTGCGTCTAACATCCGCATAACTTTTCTGACGACTCCTCGCAGTTCTGAGTCTATCACGAATTTGAACGATCTTTTCCGTGTTTTCCCGTACCATTTCTGGGCCGGTAAGTTGTGCGTCTCCTACTTCGGCCCAACAAACAGGTGATCGGCACTTACGACCATAGAGTGCCTCGAATGGTGCCATCTTGATACTGGTGTGATAACTATTGTTGTACAAGAATTCAATCAATGGCAAATGGTTAGCCCAACCATTTCCAAAATCAATAACACATGCCCTCAGCATGTCTTCTAATGTTTGAATGGTCCTTTCACTTTGACCGTCGGTTTGTGGGTGATATGCTGTGCTCATCTCTAATCTTGTTCCGAATGAATCTTGCAATGAATTCCAGAAGTTTGAAGTGAATCGACTATCTCTGTCGGAAATGATAGAAACTGGTGCTCCGTGCCTCGAGACTATTTCCTTGACATAAAGTCTAGTGAGTTGCTCCATGGAATAAGTCTCTCTAATCGGTATGAAATGGGCTGACTTGGTAAGGCGATCAACAATTACCCAAATAGCGTCGTAACCTCCCGATGTCTTAGGAAGTTTTGTAACAAAGTCCATAATAATGCGTTCCCATTTCCATTGAGGAATTTCCGGTTGTTGGAGTAAACCTGAAGGCTTCTGATATTCGACTTTTACCTTAGCGCATGTAAGACATTTGCTAACGTACGTGGCAATCTCCGCTTTCATGTTCGGCCACCAATAAAGCTTCTTAAGATCTTGATACATCTTATCCGATCCTGGATGAATAGAATACTTTGACTTATGCGACTCATGCATAATCAATCCTCGTATTCCGCCATACAATGGAACCCACATTCTATCCTTGAAACCTAGTTACTCCATCTGCTCTCTTTACAAAACCATTTGCGCTTTCGGGCATACCATAAAGCTTTTCACTTGGTCGGTTTTTCCTCCTTAAGTGCCTCGACTTGTGCTTCGTGGATTTTCGATGGTAAAGGAGAAATAATCGTCATTCCCAATGATCGAACTCTTAAAGGTTTAGGCCTCTCTTTCCGACTAAGAGCATCAGCCACAACATTGGCTTTTCCCGGGTGATACTTGATTTCACAATCATAGTCGCTGAGTAACTCTAACCAACGACGTTGCCTCATATTAAGTTCCTTTTGATCAAGTATATATTGCAAACTCTTGTGGTCGGTAAACACTGTGCACTTTGTACCGTAGAGGTAGTGTCTCCAAATCTTGAGTGCAAAAACTACGGCTCCTAACTCGAGATCATGAGTGGTGTAATTCTTCTCATGAACCTTAAGTTGTCGAGAAGCATACGCAATTACCTTCTCATTTTGCATTAAAACAGCCCCAAGTCCTTTATGCGAAGCGTCGCAATATACAACAAAGTTCTCAATGCCTTCGGGTAGTGCCAAAAATTGGCGCGCTGCAAAGCTTTTGCTTCAACAACTGAAAAGCAGTTTCTTGTTACTTTCCCCACTCATACTTCTTGTTTTTCTATGTCCATTTGGTCAAAGGTCTCGCTATCTTCAAAAAAAACTTCGATGAACCTTCGGTAATACCCGGCTAGTCCTAGAAATTGTCGGGTTTCTGTAGGATTTGTTGGAGTAGCCCAATCTTTCACGGCTTCAATCTTTGCGGGATCAACTTGTAGTCCTTGACTATCAATGATGTGACCAAGAAATTGCACTTTGTGGTTCCAAAAATCACACTTCGAAAACTTAGCATACAACTTCTTATTCTTGAGTAGCCTTAAAATCGTCCTTAAATGCTCTTCGTGCTCTTCTTTGCTTTTGGAGTAGATCAAGATGTCGTCAATGAACACTATCACAAACTTGTCCAAATACGGCTTACAAACTCTATTCATAAGATCCATGAATACCGCCGGTGCATTAGTCAATCCAAACGGCATCACTTGAAACTCGTAATGACCGTAACGTGTTCTAAATGCTGTTTTCGGAATATCCTCTTCCCGAACTCGAAGCTGATGATAACCCGAACGAAGATCAATCTTGGAATAAATACTAGAACCTTGCAGCTGATCGAACAAATCGTCAATTCTGGGGAGTGGATAACGATTCTTCACCGTTAACTTGTTCAACTCTCGATAGTCTATGCACATTCGGAAGGATCCATCCTTCTTTTTCACAAACAAGACCGGTGCTCCCCAAGGCGAGGAACTCGGCCTAATGAATCCTTTGTCTAGAAGTTCTTGCAATTGATTAGACAACTCTTGCATTTCGGATGGCGCTAAACGGTACGGTGCTCGCGCAATCGGTGCAGCTCCGGGCACTAAGTCAATATAAAACTCTACTTGTCTTGCCGGTGGAAGTCCCGGTAATTCCTCGGGAAATACTTCAGAAAATTCACGGACAATTGGAACATCTTCAAGTCGCTTCTCCTCCGACTTCTTCTCGGTTACATGAGCTAAGAAAGCAAGACAACCCTTCTTAATGTACTTCTCCGTCTTGATACTCGATATGATACTAATTCTGGTTCCACTTCGTTCCCCACGAATAATCAAAGTTTCACCGTTGTAGGGAAGATGAACAACTTTCTCATCACAAATGATCTTCGCGCGATGCTTAGATAACCAATCCATGCCTATGACGACTTCAAAACTACCAAGCTCTACGGGTATGAGGTCTATGTTGAAGGGATGATTAAGAATATTGAATGTGCAACCGCGGACAATGGTGTTGGTGCTAACTACGCTACCATTAGCTAATTCGACGTTGTATGATATGTCTAATGTGGTTGACTTCCAAGATTTGTTCCGATATTGAGTGCTTCCAAAAATAGTTCATCACTAATATTGTTACCATGCTAGCAAGTAAATAGATATCCGCTTATACTATGTCAAAGAATGTCTGTTCTAGCTTCACTTGTATATGAGGATTCATTGATTGTCCTACATGTTCAAACCTGTGACATCTCTTGATATAGAGGTGAGGTTACTTGAAATTTCTAGGGAACACAATGCCCTAGGGAAAGTTTATATCGATGACCTTAATTTAACTTAATTTTCCTTTAAGGGAAACTCATTGTAGGGAAGTTCACCTATTGATGAGGCCATGCTTAACAGAATGTTCTACAGTCTCAGTTAGAAAACTTGGTATATCCCTATAATGTTGCTTCGTGGGCATTCAGCTTCGTACTAAATCTCGTAACTCGGTCTAACTAATACTTTTGGAATGATAGAGTTTGGATTCTAACCCAAAATAGTGGTTCGGAAGGTCTCGTGATATCTTAAGATTTTTGTTGGGTTTTGAATCATCCTACCACCTAGTTCTAGTCCTTGTTGGTAATTCCAAAATCCTTCCATTGTTTTCTTGTATCGAGAAATCCTCCTCACAAATGGTATAGGAAGTCTTTCCTAAAATGTCACTCGTCAAATCCTAACTTATCGGTTGAGTGAGAGATAAATGGCGTAAGCACCTTTAGAGTGTTAACAAAAAGAAATGTTTATGCATGATTTATCTGTTTATAAAACTTTACTTTTAAATAAGAATTGTTTTTAGGAGATTTGAAATAATACTTGTTACTTTCATGACATAATTCTTCCTGAATTATACATAGGTGATCAGGCCATGTATAATTAAGGACAAATGATGTGATGCTTGCTTTTGTTGAAATAGTATTATGTTCCTCCGAAGTTTTAGATGGTATTCAACGTTTTGTTTTGTAAAATAATGGCTCAATGATTTTTCAGAGTAACATGAAAACCGTTTCGCCTGAGTATATTAAATAGTTGATAAAATGACTGAAACCAACTGATAAGTTGGTAATAAAACAACTTGCTTAAAACTTTATGAAACAACGTTTCTGAGATGGTGATAAAATAATTCGAAATAAAATCAAATGAAATAATTTTATGAAATAGTAGCAGGATAATTCGAAATAAAATTTGTTGGATGGTTTGTAGGATACATAGGAAAACCTTATCGAGTAATAATAGTCTACTAATTGGTCGAGAATAAAGTTGGCCTAGCCCCTAGTAAAGTAGTGATGTATCGTAGAGATAATAAATGATAAAGATTACATTAGCTAGAAAGGTGCTTATTATCTGTTCCTGCTGATGGTCTAATCGTGTTTCAAGTGTAGGAGTAGTAGGCGGTCTAGCAACAATAGCCCTAGAACTCTCACAGTCCTCAACCCTATGAGATGGTGTAGTGTCTATAGTCTTAGTGGTAGGTGGTAATGGTGTGTCAAATCATGCACGCTTCACAAGCTGCAAGTCAGGTGTATGAGTATCGTGTATGAGATGTGACGGTACGGATGGTGCTCGAAATGATAATGATGATGAAAATAATGACAATGATGATAATGAAATCCTTGTGGTGAATTAAGAAAATAGGTTCATTATAGGTGGAAAGACTGGAGTAGATCCAATGGAAGATACGATCTCAGTGGAGTGTGATGAAACATCATCCATGATGGGGTTAGCTGGAACATCATCCGAACTAGAGTCCGATGATATGGTGATAGGATGTGAATCTAAAGACATGTCCGTGACAACCGATGTGAAATAAATGTAAATAATCTCGAATAAAATGTAAGTGAATCCGCATGATAACAATGAACATGTACTATGATGAAATGATGAGATGCTATGATAATGTAGCTATAGTCTAGGGTCAATGATGCAACCTAGTTCTCTATAACTGTAGCTCTGGTACCAATCTGTCACACCCCCAATTTAACTGTTTTGCAGCGGAATGGAATTCCTGGGGGCTTGACTGTCATAGCACCACATCACAGTTATATTGAACGACCTAAAGTGTCGTTTTAAAAACACATCGTTGGATATATCATAAAAACATAATCAGAGTACAACATCGGTCCCAAAAGGTTTACAAAGTTTGCAAAAAAAATACAATTATGTTACAAATCCAAACGATGTTTTGAAATAAGTGCCATAATGTACATAATGTAAGTCGACGCCGCGACTCAAAATGTAGGTCCCTAAACCATGTCATGATGAATGCCTCAGTTACCTGAAAATACATTGCTAAAAACGTCAACAATAATGTTGGTGAGAAATCATAGGTTTATGTAAATGTTTTATACGACTACACAAGTATAAATCAGGCATGACAATCCAGTCACGTAAAAATGTTACAATTGCTTAAGCGCATGACACCGAAGCTTCTGACTAATGTACGCCCCAAAAGAGTGTCTTGCCAAACAACTCTGGTAATGATTATGAATGAAATGCATCCGTATGACAATTGGGATTCACCAACCCGGATGGAGGAGTCACCCTCGATAGATCTATCCACTCACACACGCTTTCCAAAATTAACGGCTCATGCATTTGAAATGGGGACTTTTAACTGGCAACTTTGTAACTCAAGCAATGTAAATGTATTTAACATACTTGGTATCGTAATAAAATGTTATGCAATGTATTCTCCCCCGTAGGTTTGAAATAATGTAAAAAGCATGTAAAACGGGGCTATGAAAACTCACTTGGATAAACTGGAATAACGGCAAAAGTGAGTACACTGAGGTTAAATGTAATGCGTCAACCGGGACCTATGATCAATGATATGATATGTCATGAGTTGCAATGTAATGTTATGCATGCACTTCGTATGTTATTTATACCATTCACGGGTTTTGAAAATATTACTCGTCGTCGAAAAATACTCGTTTGACGTCTTGACCAAATCAAAAATGACTTTACATGTTTTTACGTCAAAATGTCATCCTACAATGGTTTTATAATTATTTTTGGTGAAATTACTACTTTTCGTCGCAAAACAATGTCGTCGGAAAAATCATGAAATCAACAAAAATGACTCCGGAAAAGTAGCCGTAAAACGGTGTACGTCGATCGTTAGAGAACGAACTCGACGGTTTTGGAAAGTTTGTATCGATATCTAAAAGTTTCAGTTCAGGTGTTTTCGTCCAAAAGGTCTCGATCATAAAGATATCAAGGGCTAAAGATGGTGGTTTTTGCTAATTGCGTGCAGAAAATAAGTTTCGGCCAACTTTGAACATCCGTAAATAATTTACTATGACTCCGCTTGACAAACGGGTTTTTGTTTTGAAAAATATGGCCGATGAACTTGATTTTACTAAAAGACATCTCGTTCCAAAAAGTTTCACATCATGGTTAAAAACAGCCGCAAACATAGCCCTTACAGCTAATGAAATACTTGTAACGTAAAAATAATATAGTTTTTCAGAAAATAATATTTACGGCAACTTTATAAAAACGGCCATATCTTTGTCGTTTTAAATCCGTTTTCTACGTAAAATATGTCCTTAGCTTCGTATCGAAGTAAACTAATATATTTTTGATAAGTCGGAATAATTTGTGAAGCTTAAGGCTCGTTTTTGACCCGAAATATGTAAAAACAGCAAGCTGATTTTTCAGAAAAATATACGTTTCGTCGTAAAACTTTAAAAATTCACCACGGCTTCGTTATAACTCCGTTTTTATCCGTTCAAAAGGCCACGGATTCGTTTTAAAGTATATTTTCTAAATATCAAGGCCAAAGTGTCGTACCAACAGTGGGTTTTTCCAGAAATTCGAATTAAGGACAGAACACAAAATATAGTTATCGAAAATAATTTTTCTCGGACAAAACCTATTCTAATCCCTTCAAATCAACTCCAAAACTAATCTAATCCTACCATACACCTTCTTAGGGTGTCATGGGTTCCTAATCACCATCAAGACCAAAGAATACCATGGGAATAATTATAGGATGACCATATGTATATATAACTCTAAAATCTTGAAATAAATGGTATAAATCACATAACTTGCATATAAGCTTCAAAAATGAAGAGAAACATATGAAAATGAAGAGGAAACATGAAAATGATAAGAATATGCTTACTAGTGATAGTGATGAGGTGTAAGTAACAAGGATTAACTTAAATATCCTTGGTTTTTATTTCAAAACCAAATAAAGGATATAATCTAGGTTGTAAACACACTTGATTTTGCAAAACTTTGATCCCCTTGTGTTCTTGATGAGTGGCCGGTTTTGAGAAGCCAAAGAGAAGAGAGAAATGTTTTGTTTAACACTTTGAGAATGAGAATGAATGAGGAAAATTGTAGAAGTAAACTTTAAGTATAAGCAACCATTTATTACAAATCAACATGCCATGCCAATCAATAAATATACCCTCCCCCTTGTCGGCCAAGGGGGGAGGGATGTAAAGACTTTGTATATTTTTTTTTTTAAAACCTATTACTTGTATATTTTGTGTAATTTGATAAAAGGTATAAGTAAAAGGTGTATCTAAATGTATAAGTAATGATAAAGGGAGATTTTTGGTACAAGTAAGTTTTTAGTAAATCAAAATAGAATGTATTGAGATGATAAAAATTGTAAAAATACTTTCCTTGTGAAATTTGGGTGCTAAAATAATTATCGTATAATTTTTAAGAAAAACGACGTAATAATTAAACTTTAACGATTTAAGTACCAAATAAATTTGAAACACTAGGAAAACTAAAAATATAGTTTTTATGAACTAAAGGTAAGTTTAAAAATACCTCGGGATCATTTTTGAAAGTAACGGGTTAAATATTTAAAATAAAACTCACGCGATAAAGATTATTAAATATAAAAATTACGCGTTGCAAGTGAAAATGAAATGTCGTGAATGTACTAATGAGATGCACATGATGTCAATGAAATGTAGACTAATCATAGTCCATATGAAATGTACGTGATGTCATGATCATGAATTCGCCGCTAAACCTCCAAGGTTACGCGAATTTGAAACAAGTAAACCAAGTTTACTAAAAATGTTGAAATAATGAGACATGAACTGTGTCGAGAAATGACCTGAAAGTACGGGTTGTCACATCTATTTTCTATTCAAATCCTAGATTAAGGGGTTTGGGTATTTACTGAACCCAACAGTCTCCCCCTATTTGGATATACAAATAGCCTAAGTGGTTGATCAGTGTAAGTGAGCAAATGGCTTCTTCTTACACTGAATGTACTAATGAATACAATAAGGAACACTGAGTAAATGAACAAAGCATACATCTTTTATTGATCAGATTACATACTTCCTATCACTAGTACAAAAGATAAGACAAAATGATGTCAGTCCAGATGGATTCCCAATGCTTCAAGCTTGACTTTCTTGGTGATGAGTGTTTCTCTGTTAGGATGGTCTCTTATCTTGGCATTCAGGTCTTGGCAGAACCTGATGTTTGCTGGGGTTCGGATCTGATAGGCCACTGGTATGTAGCTCAGCATTGCTGTAACACCCCGACCCGACAAGGGTAAAGATATTACAATACGGTTTCAAATCAGAACTCTAAATAATATACAATAGCGAAAGCCTTACAAAAATACTCAAGAGAAAACATAAATAACTAAACTTCAAAATAAATCTAAGATCTCTAAAGGTCAAGTCTTGCTCTCAGCTCTATTCTTAACCCAGATCAGCCATCCCACAAGCTCATCTTGAATGCTAAAATACCTGCCGCAGGAAAAGAAAATGCGGCTGAGCTTACAAAGCTCAGCGAACAGATATAACGAAAACAAAAACCAAACAATACAAATATACAAATAACGAAATCAAATAAAATAATAATGAGGGATCTTTTAGGATTCTGCGGAACTCAAACATACAGAGATCCAAACAATCACATAACAGTTTAAACATCTCATAGCACATTAATGACACAAACACAAACACATCAGAACCATCAAACACTTAACATATCAAGAATAAATAGATTACATATAAACCAAACGAAAAGTCTAAGGCTAACAGAAACACTTTCTAGAAAATAAACATGGCATTCAACAAATTAAATAACCTACACTAAACACACTTAAATCAATATTGCAGCAGCGGAAATAGCAGTCCAAAATATAGCAATCTCACAAACAAATAGGAACATTGTAGACAATTATAATTAAATAGTCCAAACAAAACATAGCATAACCATTAGCAATTATCAAACAACTATCATAAGCTAAACCAGTTCTAAGATCATATCCTACATCAGCATATTTAAAACATGGCAGTTCACATAAGCAAATAAACCACTAACATATAAGCAAAGTTCACAAATTAACTGAACAAATTATACATACTAAACTTATAGAATTCTCACTTCACACTAACACATTCATCCCATAGTTCAACGAATTCACATAACGATAAACTAACATGTCATCAGATCACAGCATGCAAATCCCATTTAAACATATTGAACATAAACTAGCATTGTAAACGGTAATCACATAAACATACGAAAGCATACACATATATAAGAACATATAATAAACTCAGCACATAATCATAAACATTTGAACATACTGAATCATAATCAAAATACTTAACATAGAAATAACAAATAATGATTTAGTTAACTACCACGAGCCCAGAACATATCATATCAAAAACCTCATACTATATAGAAACAATCTCAAAATAATACGGAGTAGCGAGCTCCCAGAGTTTTATGAAGATGCGTATTGCACACGACATCATTCATCTAAACAAATCATATCGGACAACTGATCAGATCTAGGATGCACCCATACGCCCCACAAACATACATTGGTCATATAATATAACTTGAGCTCATAACAGATAACAAATAAGGGACGTGGCAGAACTTCACTCTACTGCCCTAGAGTCATGTCAGAGGTGCATCACTGACACGGACATGGAACCCCCATGACTAGGTATTATTTGGCTCGGGTGTCAAACTATCTTAGGTCAAACCGAATTTCAATTATAACATAAGTCTTAATCAAACACAAGGTTCAACAAATAACATATCAGATAATTCATATCATAAGGTTCATATTCAAATATAATAAGGTTCAACAATTACACATATCAAAGTCTTCCTAACGTAAAGTTCAAATCAAGTATCGCAGGATTCAATAAAACATAAATTCAGATAAACAACAGGTCAAATTATCAGGAAAGGGTTCATAGCAAAGGCTTAGGAAATCCTAATATGAAAGCGAAAAGAAAACATTATACGAAACCTTTACTGAAAAAGGTCAGAATATCTGTACGATAACGTAAGTGTCTTAAAGTAAGACAGAATATCCGTACCTTAAAGCGAATGAGAGGAAAGCAAACGAATGTAGGAATACGAAAGTGTAACGTCGCGTCTCCTTCACGAATCTACACGGATTATGATTTATTTAATACTTATTAGCATCATTAATGTTATAACGGATTTATCGCATTAATACTTTTAGAGTTGTCAGAATATACTCATTTTAGTGACAGAAGGAATTCCAACATTTTAGAGTATTAATTATAACTAGCCAAACTTAGGATTATAATTTACACCCTTGACATCTTTTAATTTCACGATCTAACCTTATATTATCAGATTTTACCATTTTAGCCCAACGGTTTTAGAATTTACAAAACATACCCTTTTTAATTTAATACAATTTGAATGGCCCTCTAAATATCCAAAATTACACGTTCAACCCCCACACTTATTTTATACATTTAGTACATGTATTTTACTGTTTTACAAAAATAACCCTTAAGTTTCATATTTTACAAAACCAACCCAAAACTTTTATATAGGACCGAATAATGCATAATTCAAGTACACGCCCTAAACCTAGGTTTAACCCATCATTAATCCGTCATTACTACTGCATTTATTACCCTTAGTTATAATAAGCAAACCCTAATTTTTATAAACCCTAATCGTCCCTTTTTAAATCCTTTCCTTTTTCGTACGCGATCTAATATTAAAACCCCAAACAAATCACACAAGCTTCGAATTCATGAACATGTATTTTATATAGGTCGTATATCGTATAAGAGTCTTCAGAAAATTAATATCATGGTCCCAAAAATTATTATACGCTCATTCGTTATTTTTATACGCTTTTAGGGTTTTAATTCCAAATAATTCCATACGACTTATTAAACATGCATGGCTAATTTTTACGTGTTCTATATGACTTGTAGGACTGGAAGTAACATTAGAAACATACCCTTGATGAGCTTTGGTCGTTAGAACAAAAGAAACCAAAAAGTTCCACTCGCCGAAACCCTAATCGACCTAAAAACTAACCACGATCGAAACAGCACCTTAGAGCCTCGAACCCGATTTTTAACACCTTCTTCACCTTCAAAATCGTCCAAGAAAAATAGTCTCAGGCCTTGGAAATCAGATGTCGAATTATGGAGGGTTTTTGAGTCGGTTTAGGTATAATCGCTAGTTAGGGTTTAGAAAGAACCGTATAATGTTTTTATATAGGATTTATAATTTTTCTTATGGGCTATATAATGCATTGGACTCAAATTAAATGGTATCTTAATTTTATAAATTCATATTGGGCTTTTATTAATTAAATTCTTTTATAAAACTATTAAATATATTCGGCTAATTATATAAAATACAAAACGAATTTTATAAAGTTATAAACTATAAAAATTACCTTTACAAAGTCTTTAATATTTATTTGGATCATGTGTGATATTTCTTAAAAAATTTCTGAGTTTACATAGCTTATTTGGTATTTTGTTAATTAATTATTCATACTTTTGATCATAAGGGTATTTTGGTCTTTTTGTGAATTTTAGAAATTCAGGTATTACAATTTCTTCCCCTCTAAAAATGAAATTTCGTCCTCGAAATTGAACAAGACGGAATAGTACGGCGACAAATGTGGATTTCGGAACTTCATAAAATATATGACGAATGCTAATCATATACTTATAAAGTATTAGCAGTAAAAGATGAGATAAGGAAAATTCAATAAAACACTCTAACTTACACAGGTATCTAAAGATGAAAACTATCATATGCATAGACGGGACGAATCCTAACGGTCTTACTAATCGCAGGAGTATATGGAGACATACCAATCTAAGGCAGGCATAACAATCTATAGGTTAACACGGATAATAACAACTTCGGATCCCAATGGTACAAAACTTATATGTAACAGATATCGATGAAAAATCCCATAATTAGGTACAGAGTCTCAACCCAATATGAAAAGTACCAACTAACGGATACAAGGCAAAGTCCAATCACGTAACAACCACAGGCATTTCCCAGACGTCATATAATTTCAATAAATTCAAATTATATGATCTCGGTATTATCACGTTGATCAGGCGTCATAATACTTGCATCACATAACAAGTTCTTATTGTCACTATGTTTGGTCTCGGGTCATGTCAAAAACACATAACTAATACCAGAGCAAAACACACCACATAGAGATAACATACAGATAACAAGTAACCTACTATAACAGACCAGGTCCACATGAGTATACCATCATGATGGTCATACATAAACAAGCAGTAATATAACAACATCATTAAGAAAATGAATAGCAGACGAAACTTATGAGGACTAATGGAAACTCAACGAATCTATCAGGAAGAGAACAACGAACAGGAACTATACTATCAAAATTTTGTTTCATCTCCATTAATCAAACAAAATTTGCAAAATCGTCATAAGATGAACTCCCAAAATAAAACTTAATAATCCAAGATTCAGTCATCTAATGAAACAAAAGAACCTAACCCAAAATCCAATGTCAAAAATTTTCTCATAACGAGGGCAACTAATAAGGAGCGCAAATTCCTATCCTTGTGTCGGATTAAACCTACTAGTAGCCGTAGACTCCAATTCCGAGTCCACCTCGTATTCTTCCTCATCTTCTTCTTCCTCCTCTTCTTCCGCACTTATCTATCCGTTCTGATTTCCTTCACGCTGCGGTAATAAGCGGCTAGCAAAGTCGTTTCTCCGATTCCTCTCCTCCTCTTCCGACACACGGTCCACGAAAGCATACAAATCGTGATTCCTAGTCAAATCCACTCCTCCATCTTCAACGAACTTTGGACACTTATCATGATACGTAGTGGTGAAACCTTGGTTGTCAACAACCTTAGTTTCGTAGTCCTCTACTACTTTTCCGTCCACTTCCTTCAAGGTCAGCTTCTCCTCGATCGTGCACGGCCACATATAGGCCGGGACTCGTATCCTCTTGTTGGTTCGCTTCACTCTACCAAACCTCGTACAGCCTTTAGCAACAACAACGGCCCACCTCGTCTTCTCCTTAGGTTGTCTAGCAGGTCCTTGATTGCTCCTATCAGGTGAACTAGAGCGACGAGGGATAACCATCTAAAAGAACAATCAACTATTAGCAAAGTCTAAGTGCGGTAGGGGACGCAAGGAAAGTATGCAGAAGGGAAATCCTAAATCTACCCAATCCTCACAGGTCATAGCCTAAGCTCTAAGGGTCCTAAAACCTAGAGCTCTGATACCATAAATTGTAACACCCCGACCCGACAAGGGTAAAGATATTACAATACGGTTTCAAATCAGAACTCTAAATAATATACAATAGCGAAAGCCTTACAAAAATACTCAAGAGAAAACATAAATAACTAAACTTCAAAATAAATCTAAGATCTCTAAAGGTCAAGTCTTGCTCTCAGCTCTATTCTTAACCCAGATCAGCCATCCCACAAGCTCATCTTGAATGCTAAAATACCTGCCGCAGGAAAAGAAAATGCGGCTGAGCTTACAAAGCTCAGCGAACAGATATAACGAAAACAAAAACCAAACAATACAAATATACAAATAAGGAAATCAAATAAAATAATAATGAGGGATCTTTTAGGATTCTGCGGAACTCAAACATACAGAGATCCAAACAATCACATAACAGTTTAAACATCTCATAGCACATTAATGACACAAACACAAACACATCAGAACCATCAAACACTTAACATATCAAGAATAAATAGATTACATATAAACCAAACGAAAAGTCTAAGGCTAACAGAAACACTTTCTAGAAAATAAACATGGCATTCAACAAATTAAATAACCTACACTAAACACACTTAAATCAATATTGCAGCAGCGGAAATAGCAGTCCAAAATATAGCAATCTCACAAACAAATAGGAACATTGTAGACAATTATAATTAAATAGTCCAAACAAAACATAGCATAACCATTAGCAATTATCAAACAACTATCATAAGCTAAACCAGTTCTAAGATCATATCCTACATCAGCAGATTTAAAACATGGCAGTTCACATAAGCAAATAAACCACTAACATATAAGCAAAGTTCACAAATTAACTGAACAAATTATACATACTAAACTTATAGAATTCTCACTTCACACTAACACATTCATCCCATAGTTCAACGAATTCACATAACGATAAACTAACATGTCATCAGATCACCGCATGCAAATCCCATTTAAACATATTGAACATAAACTAGCATTGTAAACGGTAATCACATAAACATACGAAAGCATACACATATATAAGAACATATAATAAACTCAGCACATAATCATAAACATTTGAACATACTGAATCATAATCAAAATACTTAACATAGAAATAACAAATAATGATTTAGTTAACTACCACGAGCCCAGAACATATCATATCAAAACCTCATACTATATAGAAACAATCTCAAAATAATACGGAGTAGCGAGCTCCCAGAGTTTTATGAAGATGCGTATTGCACACGACATCATTCATCTAAACAAATCATATCGGACAACTGATCAGATCTAGGATGCACCCATACGCCCCACAAACATACATTGGTCATATAATATAACTTGAGCTCATAATAGATAACAAATAAGGGACGTGGCAGAACTTCACTCTACTGCCCTAGAGTCATGTCAGAGGTGCATCACTGACAAGGACATGGAACCCCCATGACTAGGTATTATTTGGCTCGGGTGTCAAACTATCTTAGGTCAAACCGAATTTCAATTATAACATAAGTCTTAATCAAACACAAGGTTCAACAAATAATATATCAGATAATTCATATCATAAGGTTCATATTCAAATATAATAAGGTTCAACAATTACACATATCAAAGTCTTCCTAACGTAAAGTTCAAATCAAGTATCGCAGGATTCAATAAAACATAAATTCAGATAAACAACAGGTCAAATAATCAGGAAAGGGTTCATAGCAAAGGCTTAGGAAATCCTAATATGAAAGCGAAAAGAAAACATTATACGAAACCTTTACTGAAAAAGGTCAGAATATCTGTACGATAACTTAAGTGTCTTAAAGTAAGACAGAATATCCGTACCTTAAAGCGAATGAGAGGAAAGCAAACGAATGTAGGAATACGAAAGTGTAACGTCGCGTCTCCTTCACGAATCTACACGGATTATGATTTATTTAATACTTATTGACATCTTTTAATTTCACGATCTAACCTTATATTATCAGATTTTACCATTTTAGCCCAAAGGTTTTAGAATTTACAAAACATACCCTTTTTAATTTAATACAATTTGAATGGCCCTCTAAATATCCAAAATTACACGTTCAACCCCCACACTTATTTTATACGTTTAGTACATGTATTTTACTGTTTTACAAAAATAACCCTTAAGTTTCATATTTTACAAAACCAACCCAAAACTTTTATATAGGACCGAATAATGCATAATTCAAGTACACGCCCTAAACCTAGGTTTAACCCATCATTAATCCATCATTACTACTGCATTTATTACCCTTAGTTATAATAAGAAAACCCTAATTTTTATAAACCCTAATCGTCCCTTTTTAAATCCTTTCCTTTTTCGTACGCGATCTAATATTAAAACCCCAAACAAATCACACAAGCTTCGAATTCATGAACATGTATTTTATACAGGTCGTATATCATATAAGAGTCTTCAGAAAATTAATATCATGGTCCCAAAAATTATTATACGCTCATTCGTTATTTTTATACGCTTTTAGGGTTTTAATTCCAAATAATTCCATACGACTTATTAAACATGCATGGCTAATTTTTACGTGTTCTATATGACTTGTAGGACTGGAAGTAACATTAGAAACATACCCTTGATGAGCTTTGGTCGTTAGAACAAAAGAAACCAAAAAGTTCCACTCGCCGAAACCCTAATCAACCTAAAAACTAACCACGATCGAAACAGCACCTTAGAGCCTCGAACCCGATTTTTAACACCTTCTTCACCTTCAAACTCGTCCAAGAAAAATAGTCTCAGGCCTTGGAAATCAGATGTCGAATTATGGAGGGTTTTTGAGTCGGTTTAGGTATAATCGCTAGTTAGGGTTTAGAAAGAACCGTATAATGTTTTTATATAGGATTTATAATTTTTCTTGTGGGCTATATAATGCATTGGACTCAAATTAAATGGTATCTTAATTTTATAAATTCATATTGGGCTTTTATTAATTAAATTCTTTTATAAAACTATTAAATATATTCGGCTAATTATATAAAATACAAAACGAATTTTATAAAGTTATAAACTATAAAAATTACCTTTACAAAGTCTTTAATATTTATTTGGATCATGTGTGATATTTTTTAAAAATTTTCTGAGTTTACATAGCTTATTTGGTATTTTGTTAATTAATTATTCATACTTTTGATCATAAGGGTATTTTGGTCTTTTTGTGAATTTTAGAAATTCAGGTATTACAATTGCAGCTACACCAGCCTGATCAATGTCACTCCATATTTGAAAAGCAGGGTTTCTATAGACATCAATGTGGAATAGCCCTCTTTTAGGCTTCTCGATCACTAGACAGTTCACAAACTTAACACCTTCAGGTAGATCCCTGTTGCATTCTAGTCCAGGCACTTTTATTTCAGGTTGGAACTCAACTCTCTTCCTTTTGCCAGTGGATGATTGTGGTTGAGATCCTTGAGGTGCAGTTAAGACGGGCTGAATTCCCAGTTGGGCTGGACAATCTCTCAGTCTTTCATATCTTTTACTGAGCATCTTCATCAGGTCCTTAACCACCGCATTCTTCTTCTTTTCAATAATTGGACCAAGCTCATCGAGTTCAGTAATCCCAAAGTCAGTGAATTTGAGGGGATCATGAACCTCGAAGTTTCTTTTATCAACCCCTCTGTAAACGTTCATGGCCAGTGGTTTGGTATTGGGGATGATTCTGACATCAGTGATCTTTTCAGGAAGCCTTCGGCTTGTCATTGTCCAGTTGTAATCCTTAATTTTTCTTTGCCTGATGGCTTCAGTTTTCTTCTTCTTTTCTTCCAACTGTTTTCTCATTTCAGCCATCTAAGCAGCCTGAGCTTCTTTGCATCTATCCCAATATTTTCAGCTTCCTCAGCAACAACTTGTACCAGTGCTTCTCTGCTCTTTCTTTCTTCTTCAGCAAGTTTCTTTTTTCTTTCCTCCTTAGCAAGGTGGGCACTTAGCTGTTGTGGTGTGAGCAGGTACATGGTGTTGCCGATTTTAAAGGGAATTTTCTCAGGCTCAAGAGTTGTCATTTTGCCTTTTCCTTTGTCCTGGCCTGAGAAAGATGAAGTTGCTACCAGGGGTGGTGGTATTGTTGTTATTGGTGTGATTACTGTCAGTGTTGTTGTTGTTGATGTTGTTGGTAGGATTGATGATATAGGTGTTGCTGAGACTGGTGGTGATGATGAGATTTGATCCACTGATGTTGTTGGTGTTGGCTCCCCCTCAGTGTGAGAAGGAGGTTCTTCAGTAATATTCTCCCCCTCAACTGTTGTCGGAGCGTCAGTGAGGGCAAGAGTTGGAGCTGGTGCTGAGGGGGACGGAGCCGCTTGACCCTTGAAGGCCTGATAAATTTCAGAGATCATTGCCTTCATGTCTGATGTGTCGGTTTGAATACCAGTGACCTTTGCTTCCAAGTTAGCTTGAGATAATTCTAAGGCTGTCATCTGAGGCCCAAGATTCCAAGCCATGGAGGATGATGCCTTAGCCAGATTAGCCACCTGAGCATCAAGAGAACCCAATGTAGATTGTAGAGACTGAACAGAACTCTGTAGGCCTTGAACATTGGCAGACTGAAGCATATCAACCAGGGCAGTGAGACGGGAGGAATTCTTCATATAAACTTCAGTGGCTTCCAATACTTTAGAATTGAGTGCTGGGTCCTCCTTGACAGTCTCTTTGATATCTTCAATTGATGAGCCACACTGCTGAAGAGACTCTCGAATTTTGCCCAGGTTTGTATTCTGTTCGTCAATCTGTTGATACATAAGATCCCTGTGTTCGTGAACATTTTCATTGAATGTGAGCACATCGGATTTAACATCAGCGTAACTGGCAGCAGCTTCAGTATGTTGTTCCCACAGTGTTTTAGTGACCCCAGAGTATAACCTTCTTGAAGCTTTGGTGATCCACTGAACAAGCTGCCTTTCAGTAAGTGGAAGCACATTATCAAATCTTTCAAATTCATCAGTGGAGGAAGAGGAGTCATCATTTTCATGCTGGAATGGTGATTCAGTATGTTCCTGTGGATCAGGCTGAGGCTCTTGTTCAGCTTGAACCTCAGCGTCCACTTCTTCCCCAGCTGATAAAATTTCATCATCAGTTTCAGCAAGCTCATCTTCCGAAAAGAGTATTCCAGTAACATCAGCAACGGTTAACAGGGGTTTGGTGATAGGTTCCGTATCAGCGGGTGGTATGTTTCCCTCTGAGTCTTTGTCCCCCGTTGACCCCTCGAACACTGGTGGGCGTTTCCCAGTGTCTTCGCTGGAGTCAGGATTGGTTGTGGGTTCCGTATCGGCGGGTTGTTTCTTTCCCTCCGAGTCTTTGTCCCCCAGTGACCCTTGAGACACTGGTGGGAGTTTTCCAGTGCCTTTGGCGGAGTCAGTGATAGTTGTATCCCTATCAGCGAGTTGTATCATTCCCTCTGAGTCTTTGGGATCGATCAGTGTGCCCTCAGACAAAGGTTTGGATTTGCTAATGTCATCACTGGGCGTTGTGGAAGGCGCTCCCCTACCAGCGGGTTGTTTGTTTCCCTCTGGATCTTGGGGAGTAGTGGTTGTGACCAAGGGCACTGACTGTGATGTATCAGTGTCCTTCGTTGTCACGGGGGTGGATGTTGCCTAGTCATCAGTGGGTGTCTTTTTAGTCTCGGGCCTTTTGTGCCTTTTAGGCTGTGTTCCTGAAGTCTCAGGGCCCTGGGACTTGGGTTTAGTCTTAGTCCCAGTCTGAGACTTCCCCTTTCTCTTTTTAGGAGCAGGGTTTGGAGACACTGATCCCTCCTGGTTGTTTACAGCAACCATATGGGCCGTCAATTCAATAGGAGTGACAAGGGATGGGTCTTTTTGAAAATTTGACTGGCTCAGGATGCCTGGTAAAGCACCAAATTTTTCTTCCTGAGGATAATTTGAACCCAGTAACATTTGCAAAGCGCAAGAGACAAACCTAGGATACGAAACGTATTTCGTCCTAGTTTTGCTCTGTAGCTTGGTTACGAGATCACTGTAAATGATCTCCCCTATGTCGATAGTGACCCCATTCATCAGGCAGTATGCCATCATCAACTGAATAGAGTTAACTTGTTCAGTTGATGAGTGATTCCCGCTGAGGACCTGAATCACAAATGTGAATAGGATCCTCCAAGCCATGGGAAATGAACTCTTGGTGACTGGGGTTCTGTCAAAAAACGGTTAATCTAAAACGATTTGTTTTAACCCATCCTTCACTGTGGAGGGTTCAGGATGGGCGACATAAACTCCTTTGTTGTAATCCAGCCATGTTGAAGTGCAAAACGTTTTGTAATCCAGGGTGAATCGTTGTTGCCCCCCGTGAAGACTGAATCTGATGAGATATTCCCTGAGAGGTCTGAGGTTGTTCTCATCAGTAGAGGGTGTCGGGTCATAGGCCTTGGCTGTTGCCCAAAACTCCCTAAGGAGATTTTGGTAAACAATGGAGAGACACTGAACAAAGGCCATTTTCAGTGGGCAATTAAACAAAAATTTCATAATGTCTTTGTAGGCTGGGACATTTTCAGGGTATTCAAAGTTTCCTATGACATTATTAGTTTTAAATTCAACATTTGTAAGATCCCCTACCCACTGAGAAGCAAACTGGAGAGATTGTGTTCTAGCCATTTCCATTAAAGATTTTAGGGTTTTTTTGAAAATGCTTTTTTTGACTAGAACAATCAAGGTTTTTAGATCTCTCAAGTTTTGTGATGAAAAACTTTTGTTAATGTTTACAAGAAGGGTTTTCCAAAAGAGGTTTGAAGAGTTTTTAAGAACACACAAATATTTCTGGATTTTGAAATGATTTTGACAGAGTTTTGTTGCAGAAAATAATTTGTGTGTGTGTGTTTGTTTTAGAGGAGGGTATTTATAGAGTGGTGAGAAGGGTGGTTTGTGCACAAATGGGAATATTAAGAGTCGGTTTTTGAAAAACGTTTGAATTTCCACATTTAATGCTACCACCATTACCCACAGTAAAATCCCGTTTTTCAAGGGAACAGTTGCAGTGCACAGTAAAAGTGCACTTTTGCAGAGATAAGATATCAATTTGATATTTTGTGTGAGGAGGCATTAAATGCCAAGTGGGATGACAGTAAGACAAAGATACATATATTCCTATATTTAATTAGCATTATTGCTAACCTAGGACATTTAAGTAACTGATACTTGGATCATTTGGTTACTCAATCAATGCTCTTTGTCAAATGTTAGGGACCCTGAATGAGTCTTACTCATTCAGTGAGTGGTTTGTTTTGGATGTTCAGGGAGGATGAACCATTTCATAGAACTTACTGAGATTGGTTTTCAGATACCTGACTTTCAATGTCAAGCATTCCCAATTCAGCTTTCAGTCTTCTGAAGGTAGGTTCATCCAAGGGTTTTGTGAAGATATCAGCCAGTTGATATTCAGTAGGGATGAAATGAAGTTCAATGTCTCCTTTCATTATAGGATCCCTGATGAAGTGATATCTGATATCAATGTGTTTGGTTCTTTGGTGGAGGACAGGGTTGTTGGAGATTGCAATAGCACTGGTGTTATCACAAAAAATGGGCACCATTTTGTAATGGATGTCATAGTCACTGAGTTGACTTTTCATCCATAATACATTGGCACAACATCCTGTTGCAGCTACATATTCAGCTTTAGCTGAGGACATAGCCACTAATTGTTGCTTTTTAGCACTCCAACAAACCAGTTTTCCTCCAAGAAATTGACAGGACCATGAGGTACTTTTTCTGTCCATGTTGCAGCCAGCATAGTCAGAATCAGAGTAACCCTTGAGATCAAACCTTGAGCACTTTGGATAATAGAGTCCAAGGTTTGGGGTTCCTTTCAGGTACCCGAGTATTCTTTTGGCTGCAGTAAGGTGAGATTCTTTGGGATTGGACTGATATCTTGCTATTAACAGACTAAAAATTGTATGTCTGGTCTAGTAGCAGTTAGATACATCAGTGAGCCAACAATCCCTCTGAAATGGGTTTGATTGACTGATTTGCCAGTGAGATCAGGTCCAAGGTTGTTAGGTGGGACCATTGGAGTCTTCACTGAGGCACAGTCAGATATCTCATATTTCTTCAAGAGATTTCTTGTGTATTTCTGTTGACTGATGGATATTCCTTTATCAGTTTGCCTGATTTGTAGTCCAAGAAAGTATGTGAGTTCCCCCATCATGCTCATTTCAAACTTCTTTGTCACCAGTTTTTCAAACTGTTTGCAAAGTTTGTAGTTTGTTGAGCCAAAGATGATGTCATCAACATACACTTGGACTAGTATCACATCCTGCTGAGTTCTATAGACAAACAGTGTGTTGTCTATCTTTCCTCTGACAAACTTGTTTTGTATCAGGAAGGCTGAGAGAGTTTCATACCATGCCCTGGGAGCTTGTTTAAGTCCATAAAGGGCTTTGTCAAGTTTGCAGACATAGTCAGGGAATTCACTACTCTCAAAGCCTGGAGGTTGCTGAACATACACATCTTCCTTGAGATCACCATTTAAGAATGCACTTTTAACATCCATTTGGTAGACCCTGAAGTTCATGTATGTTGCATATGCAAGGAAGATCCTGATGGCTTCCATTCTTGCAACAGGAGCAAATGTCTCATCATAGTTAATGCCTTCTTGTTGACTGTAACCTTTGGCTACAAGTCTGGCTTTGTTTTTAATGACAGTGCCGTTTTCATCAGTTTTGTTTCTGAAAACCCACTTCATTCCTATGACTACTACATCCTGAGGACATTTGATCAAGGTCATGACCTTGTTTTTATCAAACTGTTGCAGTTCTTCTTGCATAGCCTGAACCCAGCTTGGGTGTTTTAGAGCCTCAGTGACACTTTTGGGTTCTATTTATGATAGGTAATCAGCATATAGACATTCATTGGCTGAAGCTGCAGTTAAGTTAGCAGCCATGCTTCTAGTGAGCATGCCCTCAGTGGGTTAACCAATGATGTTTACAAGCTCAATGTCCTGAGATCTAGTCCACTTATTTTGTGGTCTGGGATCTGAACTTGAAGATGTCACTGGGAGTTCATATGTGAGTTCAGGTGCAAGAGCCACAAGATCATTTAGATCATCTATAGAGATGTCTTGTTCAGGTCGAGGTTCATGAGTTACAGGTTCCTGATCATTTGGATAAATGTTTCCTATCCCAGCAGGGACTGATTGATTATCAATGAACTCACTGATGGTAGGTTGGGGTAGGTTGTGAGGTAAGACGTAATATGAGATGTCAGCATCAGCTTGATATGAGGAATTGAATTCAGTGTTGTACTCATCAGGAGGATATCTTGATGAGTTATCAATTCGTATTTCCTCCATTGAGGTGTTGGTGAACCTGATGCTTTCAGTACTTTCCTCAAAGGTGACATGAAAGGTTTCCTCAAATTGTTGTCTCCTTGTGTTAAAAACCCTAAAGGCTTTGGAGATCAGTGAGTAGCCTAAGAAGTATCCATCATCAGCTTTTGCATCAAACTTGCCTAGATGATCCTTGTGGTTATGAATGAACACAGGACATCCAAACACGTGAAAATAGCTGATGTCAGGAAGTCTACCTTTGAAGATCTCATATGGGGTTTTATTATGTCTTTTGACAATGATAGACCTGTTTTGAGTGTAACAGGCAGTTTTGACTGCTTTAGTCCAGAAATGCTTGGAGAGGGCTGAGCCATTTAACATGGTTCTAGCAGCCTCAATGAGAGTTCTGTTTTTCCTTTCAGCAACCCCATTTTGTTCAGGGGTATATGGAGATGAGAAATTTTGAGAAATTCCTTTTTCATCACAGAAACACTCAAGCTCTTGATTTCTGAACTCAGTACCCTTGTTAGTTCTGATTTCTTTAACAGTAATGTCATTCTGATTTTCAATCTTCCTGATGAATGACATTATTGTATCAGCTGCCTGACTCTTTTTTGAAAGAAAGTATACCCAAGTGTATCTTGAGAACTCATCAACAATGACAAGTGTATACTTCTCATGCTGGATTGATCTGGGACTGACAGGTCCAAAGAGATCCATGTGCAGGAGGTGAAGGTAGCTTTTGATGGAGAAATTTTGTTTGGTTTTGAACGATGCTCTGTGGTGTTTACCTTTTTTCACAGGCAGAGCATGGTTTGTCTTTTGCAAAAACCAGTGATGGTAAGCCAAGGACCTTGTTTTGTTTTGCCAAGTTGTTGAGGTTTTTGAAGTTTAAGTGTGAGAGTCTCTTATGCCACAGCCAATTGATAGTTTCAGTGGCTTTAGCAAAGAGACAAGTTCCATCTTGGGAGAGTGTTGACATGTCTAACACATAAACATCATCTCTCCTTGGAGCTATCAACACCACTTCCTTGTTGGCATTAAAGATGGTACCTTGTTTGTCATTAAATTGCACAATGTACTTAGCATCACATAGTTGACTGACACTGATGAGATTGTATTTGAGACCATTGACATAAGCAATTCTAGAGAAAACTATTCCATCGCAGTTTACTGAACCATAACCTTCAGTGGGACATGATGAGTTATCACCAAATACTACCTTGGGTCCTGGTTCCTTTACATACTTGTGCAGATACTCCTTCACACCATTCATGCTTCTTGAGCAACCACTGTCTAGATGCCAAATAGGCTCCCTGGCGTGTCTCTGCACAAATAGTAAACTGAATTAGTTTCTCTTAGTGACCCCCTTGCTAGTGGGCTTGGGTCTCAAGGTCTCTTTGAATTTTGCAATCGACTCATGGTCAGTGGTTGAGTGCATTGTGCTACCACAGGTTTTGCATTTAGAGACTGAGGAAGACTCAATGATTTTGGGTGGTTTTGTACTTCTCCTTGCATGAATGATACTGTCATGTTGGGATGTCTCATGAGATGGATTTCCACATATGTCACAGCATGTGTTCATGAGACAGTCATCCTGATGATGATCATTAAACCCACAGTGAGGGCAAAGAGGAAAAGGTTTTGCTCTATTCTTGAGAGCTGTTTTGGAAGATGAAGCATACTGATGACCAGCTTTGGTATAGTTTGCTTTACTGACAGAGCTTACATACTGTAAGTGGTCTGCAATTCTGTGATCATCCATATTGCAGATCATGCAATAAAGGATTCTATAGCAGTTTTCAGTGGTATGACTAGTGTAATGACACAGCTCACACTTCTGCTTGGGTTTGTTGGTGGATTTTGACTTTGATGAGCTAGATGAGGCTGACTTAGTTTCCTTGATTGAATCAGGGGCTTTTTCGATGGAATCCATCTTTTCTGTCAGTTTCCTCACAAGCTCAGTAAGTTGCTGAATTTGGTCAGCTTCAGTGGGGATAGAGGATGTTGAAGTCTCAGTAGGAGTAGACTCTTGTTGGATTTGTTTTGCTTGTCTTTGCAGGATGGTTCTACCAAGTCCAGACCTTTCTTTTGGTGGGTGAGGATTGAATTTTAGAGGAGTAAGCTCAGAGCTTGGATCAGCACCCTGAAGAGGTTTCAGGGGTGGAAGCGGTGTTTCAGATTCTGCTTCAGACTCATAGATGTGTTCAGTACCACTGGTCACATCAGGGAGTCCTAGCATGCTCTTAAGAGCTTGGCTCTCAGGCTCAAGAATCCTTCCAGAATCGAAATTTGGAAGCTTACTCTCAAGATTAACCCGTTCAATCCAATCACTGGAATTTGGAGTTGTCAACATGTTGGTAATCATACCTCCTGACACAAATGGTTTTGAACTTTGGTCTTTGTTGCGAGAGTCAGGGAGATGATCTTCACCTATGACTCGCTTTTTGCTACTGGGAGCACCCACAGCATCAAAGACCTTGGGATTCTTAGCAGTCCAACTATCAAGAATATCTTGTTCCTTTTTAAGTTTATCTTGAAGAGCCTGATTTCACTTAACTAGTTCAGTGTTTTGAATTTGCAAAGTGACAGCCTCAAGCTTGGCTTGTTTTAAAATAAGCAGTTCATTTCTACACTTGTTTAATTCAAAACTTAGCTTGTTGTATTTTGAAAAGAGATTTAATCTTTGCTCTTCTACGAACTTAAGGTCAACATTAAGATAATTCATATAAGACTTCCAATCAGAGTCATCAACCACAGAAAGTAAGATGTTTACCTTCTTCATAGTGATGTTGACCCATTCCCCGTTTCTGGCATGATTCTTTCCAACATCTAGCTTGTCCTCTTCTGAGAGGGCCATTAGTGCACTGACATGCACCATTTCATCATCTGATGACACTGGCTCTTCATCCCAGTCGAAGGTCTCAGCAACAAGGCCTTTGTTTTTACCCTGCACAGATTGAACATTTTTTGTTGTTTCTGAGGGACTGGCCTCGAGCAATGCAAGCTTAGCTTTGACTTTCTTATACTTGGCTTCAAAATCAACAGTTTTGTTTTGATCAGATTTGTTTTGAAAGTTTTGATGAGACTGATAGATTTTTGGTTGAAATTTGCTAAAGCCTGAGGACTGATTTGACCCTGATGGTTTATAAGAGGGTTCAGAAATAGTTTTTGAAAAACATTCTTCTGCAAAATAACCTCTTTTGTGACACTTAAAGCATTCAGTGTCCTCATTTGCTTTGGCATTTGAAAAACCTTTGTTTCCTTTTATAAACCTTAGAGAGTTAGCAAGGAGTGCCCTTTCCTGAAATTTAGTGTTCAGGTCTTTTAGGTACTCCTCACTTGATCTCTCATCAGGCTCATCATCAGAATTTTCTTGAAAATCTTGAACAACATTGTTAGAATAGAAAGCATTTGATATTGGTGATGAGGTGGTGGTCAGGGACTTCTTGACTTCCTGAGACTTCTTTAAGTCATGGTATCGTCTGTTGATGAGGTTTTCCTCATAGAAAAATTTCCCATAAATTTTAGGAAGCTCAAGATTTTGGATATGATTAGCATTCCTAAGTCCCTGAGAGAAATTCAACCACTTTTCAGGGAGACTGTTGACAAAACCAACATTGATTTCATGTTTGGACAACATAACACCATCATTTGACAGTTCATTTAAAAGAGTTCTGTACCTGGTGTAAGTTTGAGAGAGAGTTTCTGAGTCCTTAGCCCTGAAGGTGTTATACTCAAGTTTCAGGTCCATTATCCTGTTTTCCTTGGTATCAGATGGTCCTTCATGACTATGAACTAGGTCATCCTAGGTTTGCTTAGCTGTACTACAGCTTATAACAGACTCCATAATGTCGTCAGGAAGACAAGATATTATGATACTTTTGAGTCTTTGGTCCTGGTTAACCACTCTCCCTTCATCCTGGGTCCACTGAGCTTCAGGTTTGGGCAACCCTTTAGCAGTCTTTGGGACAAATGGACCTTCATTTATACACTTGATATAATAAGGTTCCATCCCAATCAAATAGCAAAGCATTCTCTTTTTCCATTTGTTGAATTTGCCAACTTCAAGTCTAGACGATTCCCTCAAGCAAGGGATCCGTGGAACAATAGCAAGTTTTTGTTTATAAATAGTGAGCCATTTCTTCATTGCAACTTCTCCTACACATACTTTCTCCTAGTATTGTAGACTCTCTAACCTCAGATCTAAAGGATCTTTCTATTTAGTTTGTGTTTGTTTTTGTGTGATTCTCTAGGTTTCTCTTGTTGATAGTTCTTTCTTCCTCTCTAGAAGTGTTGTGTCTAAGGCATTAATGAAGGATACAAAAAGGGTCAAGACGAAGGTATTAGTGAAAGGTGTCGAACGTCCGTGTCAAAGGAATTAGTGAAGGATGCCAAAAGGGTTAAGACAAAGGCATTAGTGAAGGATGTTGTTGTTCCCCGTTCACTATTGTTTAAAATAGTTTAATAACATAAGTAAAACACACAAAGTAATTTTCAACATCATATTCTTATTAGAAATAAATCAACAAAGAATACGTTACCCAAGTACTTGCGGAATAGTACTTGGGATTGAAATGACAAAGTTTGGTGACTCCTCTCTAAGCTCAGGCTAAGTCTGAGTACAACTCTTAGAGCTCACTGAGCTATCTCAGGAACTATGTTGTATTTGGAGGAGTGAAAAGATGGCTTGCGTGTATGTGTGTTTTTACAATTCACAAGCTTAATCTTTTCACTCCAACTCTTATGCTATTTATACATGTATGATATTTGACTCTTTCCTAAGTGACAAACTGACATCATACAGAAGACAAAATACTGATGTATTTTGTCTCTGTTTACAAAGACTATTCTAGGTAAGAGACAAGACTACTTTCCTAAGTTCAGTGATGACACTGAGCCTGATCTTTTGCCATTCAGGGAAAGTTGACTTAGGTAGATAAGGACTTCGTCTTATCTGATTCAAACTTATCCCGCCTTGTCCCGCTCTTTCTTCAGTCTTTACATCCTTCAGTCTTCTACTTCAGTTTGTCTTCAGTGTAAGTAGTTGGAGATGAGTCTTAGGGATTCAGTGAGTTATTGTCATCACTCACTGAATCCACCATCTTCTTCTTGACTCAGTCTTCACCCTTTAAGTTCCGCCTTACTAAGTGGAGAGACTTCATCTTCGCCTCGTACTCAGTATCCTGAAGATGACTCACTGAGAGACTATGCATTCAGTGACCTGTTAGTGTTTAACGGACTAAACACTTGGGCTATTTTCTATTCAAATCCTAGATTAAGGGGTTTGGGTATTTACTGAACCCAACAGATGCCAAAAGGGTCAAGACGAAGGCATTAGTGAAAAGTGCCGAACGTCCGTATCAAGAGCATTAGTGAAAGATGTCAAGGGTGTACAATCGATATGGTGGATCGATGTACAAATATAGATAGGTTGTGTCCAAGGATATTGATATCCTTGATGATGTTATAAAAGGGAGTGGGTCTCCTTTGGGATAGGTGTTGTGTAGTGTTGGGTAGTAGTTCCTCCTTTGTAATGGAACTCGGTATCTAGCCTTGTACCGGATAAAGTGTAGGCGACGTTGTGATAGGTTTGGTTCTATCTCGTGGAAGAACCCGGTGTCTAGCCTTGTACCAGAAAAAGAGTAGGCGACGTTGTGAAGGCTTCTCCGCCATAAGGAGTTTGTGTCGTGTAGTGCTAACGAAATCTCGAGTAGGTGACTCGGGAAGTGGAGTAGGCCAAGGAAGGTGTCCTTGTAGCCGAACCACTATAAATACTTGTGTCGTGGTTTTGTGTTTCTTACTCTTTACCTTTGCATTATACCTTTACATACATATCTATCAATATCCAACACACACATCTAAATAGATTGACATAAGTCGATCTAAATATTTTAAAACAAACTTTTAATCGGTAAAACTATTCAACCCCCCCCCCTTCTAATTTTTCACAATTGGTATCAAAGCTTCGTTACCAAGTTTTTTAGAGTATATTTTACTTTATAACTTTATACGATCCGTGTATGATTGAAAACTACAAAGAATGAAATCTTTTAAAACTAATTGTTTCTTTTTATGTTGGATAGTGATAGATTATTCTAACAATCTCTCTTTAAGAAATCTTCTTGCTAGGACTCTTCCAAAGTCATCATTTCTATTCAAAGAAAAATGAAGTCGACTCTCAAGGAAGAACCCAAAAGTAATCACAACCCACTTATAATGGATTATGTTAGGTCACCATATTAGTAACACAAGCATCAAATAGAAGAAATAGAAATAAGAGATCGGATGAACAATCACAAACACATACGTATATAGTATATGAAATGTTATGCGTAGAGAATGAGAGTGAATTGAACAACCAACCCTCAAGTGAGGGTATTACAAAGGTATTTATAGGATAGGGAGCCAGGGCAACACTCCTAGTCCCTTCCTTTCCTTATTGGACTTGGGCCAAGGCTTATGGGCCTTCTACATAAGCCTTAGCTTAATAACAAACATAAAGGCATAATTAAGCTAACTATTACATATTAATTACTAACACTTGAATTCTAGTTTAGGAGTGATTCCAACAATCTCCCCCTAAGTGTTAGTGATTAATGATGTGAACGGTGAAGGTGTTGATGTAATAGTAGCTTTGACGTCTTCTGACATTCTTCATTCTTGTGAGAAGAATTTCCTTGATTCGAACAATCTCCCCAGTGTAGAGAAATTGTTTCCTTTGAAAAGTTCTGCATTGACGTCATCATTTTCTTTGCTCTTTGATCTTTGTTCTTTGTGATGGTAGTGATAGTATGTTGTTGTTGTCTGCATCAGGTCAGCTTCGTTGCTCCAGTGTCTCCACGTCTTTCTTCAACATGCTCACACGCTCTTTAACGTTGGATTACAGTACTGATGAAGTTCTCTTAGTATTTAACTTTGTAGATTCTTTGACTTGATGGAGAATCATTCTGACTTTTGTGTTGCTTTTAGAGAGAACTTCCATTAGTGATGATGTTGGTATGAGCATGTGAAGAATCTGCACGATCAGTCCGCTCCAGGGCTTCCATAAGAAGAAAACATAAGAAAGGTTAGTGATAAGCGGATTCCAGCACTTACAAGTTTGAACTTCGAGAGTGTTAACAGCATAGTGTGAAAACACAACTCTAATTCTCACAAGGGCCGTTCCTGAACTGGAGTCCCACAAGTGAGATAACGCGATGTACCGAAGTACACCTACAGTTCAGATGAGTCGCTGAGGTACACCGAAGCATCACCTCACGACTTTAGACCGTTTGAGACACACTAAGCGTAATCCACGGGGAGTTACTGAAGTGACCTGCGGTCAGGGCTGTTTTATATTGACCCTGGCAGGAGTTTCCATTCAATCACTGAGGATCACAATTGTGAACCTCTCATAAATGTTCTCGACAGATTGCTTGGATCTGTGTAGGACTCGATAACGTACCACTGTTGTTCTTATTGTTGAACAACAAGTGATGAAATGTCAAGTGTACCTATGAGATCTTTTGATGAATCTCGTGGCTCTAAACTCAATAGTGTGTTTTGGTTTTCCTGAGCGGAAACTAGGGAGAGGGTCTCCTTCTTCAATACCAGCAATCTCTAAGAGAAAGCCGATAGATTATGTAGGGTTCCTGCGAGAATGAAACAAACTTCTGTCGAGAGAAACTTGAATGGCTAAGAAGGTTTTAGTGCATGCGTCACTGGGTCCATGACGAATTTTAGTCTTCAATACCGGCATCATCAAGTGAAAACCAGTAGCATATGAATTGAACCCGGTGTCTGCCCTAAGTTGAATAATCTGGAGGGCTATTTCTTTTCACCCTTTTCTTTGCTTTTCTTTTTAATTCTTCAACTCCTTCTTTCTCCGATTCTCAATTTCTCCTTTTTATAATCATACCTAAGGACTTCTAATTCTAACTATTGGTAGTGTCCTTGGGTAGATCCCTCCGGCTCTGGCGGATCATTGGACGGTTATTCCTAACCTTAGTCACCTTATAACTCCATGACTAACCTATGTTGCCATAAAACCATTTTCTTGAAAATCTCTCAAAGTTTTTATGATTGAAAAACATTTTGTACCACTGTAAGAGTTTGATCATTTGCATAAATACTTCCCCTCCACACGTGCTTAAGTGTCAGGAATTTGCATGGTGAGAGAAGAGCGCGCACTTTTGAATTGATCGACTAAAGATAGACAATTCCCCGGGGGACACGGTTACGTTGCATAGTTAAAGAGTTACATTGTCAGCTTTTAGGTGACAACTAGCTCTAATAACTACCTTGAAGGTGTGGACAAACCTCGAAAGGTTGTCAAACCCGTCAAAGTTCATGTCTATCAAGAGTTTCTCGAATAGGTACAATTTACTTGGATAAGTCTTTAGAAGACAAATCTTTTCAGTGTATGACTGTTCAGATCCCGTCAAATCATGGGTTAGGTCTTTTCACACAACGATTCAATAGCAAATTAACATATTTCTTATCACAATAATTTTCTCCTCCTCAAAAATGGCATATAAATGTTATTTTTGATAACGTTTTAATATTAAATATGACCATTTCAAGTTTTGTGGGAAGATTATCACGAAGAACAATTTTGTGAACAAAGTTTTTAGCAAATACTCCCCCTCAACAAGTAATACTAACTTTTGAGGTTTTGAAAACATAAGGGGAAGTACTTGTTCTTTTGATCAAAACTTTGAAAAATGAAAGTTTTGATAAGTTTTACTCAAAAGTAAGAAGCTTTCGCTCCTTTTATAAGGATTGTGGCACTCAAGCGTACCACAGGGTCCTGTCATTACAAGAACGGGTTGTACACTGTTATGTGTGCACAAGCCATTGTCATTATAAAATCACACATCCAAATTAATATGAAATTGAAACAGTTTAAGGGGTACCAGGTAGTCCATCAATTTTTCCAGGAATGCGAACAGGGCGTTGATAGCCTGTGAGAGTAATCCTGGGACGACTACCTACAAAGCTCTCCAGAGTTCTGAACCGGTCCCTTCTGTACAACCTTTCATCTATCTGAGTGATGATCCTCTTAACATCCCGTCTGGCCTTAGAATTCCATCGCTTTGGAGACCCAATGCCTTCATGTATCTCCTTTAACCGATAAGCTAAGCCGTCCCTGACTTTCTTCAGTGTGTGATCTCCAAATTTATGAAGATCTCTACACGCCATCAAGCAGTTGGGATTTAGTTCACTACGGTAAACTATTCTGAATGGTTTGCTGAAGAGAGTGTATTGTGGAAGCTGATTGATGTCAGGAAGTTCTAGCTGAGGTCTGGTGAGGTTGACACGAGTCTGATACGATTGAATAGCAAGTTGTAAATCTTGTACACATTCCTGGATCACTATGCTTCTGATGAAGATGAGCAGGGACTTGATGTATTCACGTTGAATTTCAGTCGAGAATCGTCTCATTCTTCCCTGTACCTTGGCAAGATACAGATCTTCAATGTCGTTGAGAGACAAGTTCTGAAAGTCCGCTTCACAGAATTCATAGTCCCGTTCGTCTTGTCATTTGACCTCGATAGTCTTGAGAAAGGTGTAATCCCATTTAGACAAAAGAGTGACATGCTTAACAGCAACGATCCCTTTATCACTATGCACTTCATGTTGAGACTTACGAACCTGGCAGCTCTTGTAGAAGATTTGTCGGCGTTCCGGCCAATTGTGAATCCCGTACATTGCATCGATTTCATACCGTTCCACGCTGTTGGAAAACATGTGGGTAGCCTTTTCTTCGATGGCTATGCAGTTGGAGTATATGGCTGCCGGGAACGGAAGTGTAAGTGATGTAGCATATTTCTTTGAATCATCGCTACCGTGTAGAAGGAATTCTAAATCATTGTTGAAGAAGTAGCGGAATGGAATCTTAGGTTGATCTGGTTGACCAATCATTGGTAGAGGTTTAGACCAATCGGTGTAGTATGGAGCCTTATCTCTTCTGGTGTAGTCGATGTTTGCTTCAGGGTTGAGCCAATCAATTTTGTTAGACGTGGCTCGGGCTATGTTATCAAGGTGATACTCAACTTCAATAGCACTTTCGGAGCAGTGTTTGAGTAGTTGAAAGGCTTCATTCTTGATTCGTTTCAACTCTGATTTCGTCATCTTCTTCACTCGAAACTTTTCTTGCAGAAACTTCGCATGCTCCAACGTACGACCTTCGACCATGTCTTGATCATCAGTGAGAGCGGGAGTAGCATCAACAAGTGTCGAAAACCAGTCATATTCAGTGTCATCTTCGTCTAGCCATGATACGACGTCAGCCTTGGGCGTCTTCTTCTTCTTTTTCTTTGGCCTAGATGAGGATTCTGGTTTCTTTGATGAAGCAGGAGAGGTGGGTTGTTGTTGGGGCTCAGGGACTTCCTCATCGTCACCACCAGTATACTCGAAGTGATCACCGGTTTTCTCAGTCTGAGGTGGTAACTCAGAGTCCTGAGGTTTGTCAGTGGAAGAGCGTGGAGAAGATCGTCTTGTTGTTTGAGTCCTTAGGGGTGGTGGTGGCATAGAGGAGGGTTCTCCAGACTTCTTTGGACATTTAGGTGCAGAGTCCTTGTCCGTATCATCGTCATCTCTTGGTCGTTTAGGTTGATCTGCTGATTCCTTGCATGATGATCTGAGTTGATAATCTAGTAGACCTTCAAAAAATTTAGCTTCATCCGAAGTAAAAGTTGCAGATCGTTTTGACATTTGCATCACCAATTTAGCAATCAACACAATTTTAGAAAGATCAGATTCTTTGGCCATTATATGTTTAACCAATGCAACGATGTTTGGAGTAAGTTGTTTGGAGAATACTTCTCTAGTCACACCAGGGACAGTGTCGAGAAAAAACTTGTGAGTGTATTCTCTTGCCGTCTTCTCTAATTCCTTTTGGAAATGTCCTTTGATAAACTTCTGGATTTGTTCCCTTTCTGTCAAAAACTTGTTTATCCCGTCTTGAAGAAAGTTGATTCTGTCAGCGAGTTGATTCAGCTTTTTGTTGGTTACATCCTTCTTCTGTACTTGCTTGACAGCATTAACAGTCCTTGTCTTTGCCCGAGATATCCAAGAGTCTGTTGGCTTCTTTGCAGATTTGGATGTGGATCTGGTTGATCTTTTGGATGGTGGAGGTGAAGAGTGAGAAGACGAATCTGATGATGAAGAGTCGTGAGGTGATTCAGGGTCCTTAGGAGGTTCAGAAGTTTCCTCCTTAGAGCGAGTAGGACTGTGAAGAAGATAATCATCATAATTCACTTCGTCATCTTGTCCAGATTTAGCCTTTACTTCAGCCCGAATCCGGGCCTCTTCATCTGCTTTGGCTTGAGCTGCAGCCTCTTCATCATCTTTTTCTTTCTCAGACTTTTCCTTTTCAGGTTCCTCAAAGTCATAATCAATAGAATCCTCTACGCGCTTTTGTTGTTGCACAAGAGTGGTAGCACCAATTCCCTTATCGGGTTGATTAACCGCATCAGGAATTGGTGTAGATTGGACACCACCACTTGACCCTCCGGGGCCACGCATTTGTTCCTGTTCAAACTCTTTTGCCTTGTGTTGGAGTCTAATGATTTTGAACTTTTTCCTATAGTCAGTATCCAGTGGCTCTTCATCTGAGCTTTCTTCTTCTTGCTCAAGTACTGGAGTCTTCCCTTTGCCTTGGTCAGCTTTTGGACTGGGAGGTTTAGCTACTGTTGGAGTGACATCGATTGCAGTTTCAGAGTAGATAACCTCTTCTTCTGATTCGGTTTCCTCAGAGCTTTCATCCACTAGATTTCTTTGCGATTCAGACTTGGGAACGGGAATAGGAACAACTTCCTTAGAGGGAAATTTCCTTTTGAGTGCAGGTTTCCTCTTAGGGAACTTTCTTTGACTCTCAGTGCTTGCAACACTTCCTGCACTGCCTCTCCTGGTTTTCCTAGTAGGTGTGCCAGAAGACTTGTCATCGAGAAATCCAACTTTGCCTTCATCAACTGCTACCAGATACCTTTTGTATGAATAAAGCTGTTTGATTGCATCAGAGAGAACAGCACCTTGTTTCTTTGTTGTTGATTCCTTAAATCTGACTATTAGAGTAGGTTCATACAACATGTCGTGATTGTTGGGGTCATTGATTCTCTTGGGGATATCAGGGTTATACCCAAGTGCTCTTTGGATCAACAGTTTTGTATATCTGATATATGGGATCTTTGAGCCAAGCTTTTTGAGGAATGTCATCATGTCGTCCCATATCAGAGCTTCAACTTCGATGTGCTTCATGTTGACCAAAGCCCAAAAGATTTGCAGTTCCATGAGCTTGGGATGCTCATAGCCACTGTCACGTCCAGAAACAGATTTGGTGATGATGATGTAGAGAGTTCTCCACGGCTGAGGAATATTCTTAAGATCCACGTATGAATGCTTGGTGATTACTCCTGTAGCTTCGTCATAACCAATGTCGATCATGAATTGCAGAACAGTCTCTTCAGTTGGTGCGGCATTGTATTCAGTTGGTTCGATGACAGGGATGAGAAGAATAGCCCTTAAGTCTGCAGGTGTAATGGTGACTTGTTTGTCATTGAGCGTCACTGTCACATCATTTTGTCCTTTGATTTTTTGCATTGTATTCCAGAACTGATGAATGTAGATCTCAGGCCCTGTAGCAGAATTGGTGAGCATGTTCTGATACGGATGATTCTTCAGAATATCCACAACAATTAAACAAGAGGATTCCGAGCAGGTGAGAGTATCAAAATCAACAGGAAGGTTATTCTTTCCTATCTTCATTGGATAGCCATTTGGGAAGATATCAGCAATGGTGAGAACATTTGGTGCTTCCACATTCTGCATTTGAGCGTCCATGTCGTGATCTGAAAGATATTTAGCCAAAAGAACCAACATATCGAAAGACATTATGTTAGTCAACAGATGGTTTTATTGTCTAATTATTGAATGTGATATGTCGATGATTGTTACGAGTCCAATGTCACTTATTTGTCCAATAGTCCAATGACGTCGTGATAAGTTTTGTGAGTTGATTAACTTTAAGTTTTAAAGTCCATGTTTTCACTTATTATTCATAACTTGTTAAACATTTAAGCTTATAGTGACATTATTGGTTTCGTGCCGTTATGATTTATTTATTTACAAGTTTGCACGCGTAACAATTCATAATTAAGGTTAAACTAGACTTAGGCGTAGAAATGGCAAGCTTATGCGTAAACAGGAGTGATTATACGCGTATATGTAAGCTTATGCAAAGGTCCTTGACTTACGCGTAAGAAATATTACGCGTAGGAAAAAGGGGACCTTATGCGTAGAGCTTACGCGTAAGCGTATATAGAACCTTACGCGTAAGGCTTACTCGTAAGAGTCAACCTTATGCGTAGAGGTCACTGTTTACGCATATCCTTCACAGGATACATAGTCCCTTATGTAGAACCTTACGCGAAACAGTTACGCGTAAGATTACTCTTACGCATAACATTCTACTCGTAAGGTGATCCTTATGCATAGTTTGCTAGTAACCTTGATTCTGAATTTTCAAACGTAGGAAACCTGAAATAAATTCGTCATAACACAATCATTAACATCTACATTCAATCACCATCAGATCATATCATGAATATTTCAATTTAAACAGTTTACGCGTAAAGCCATTTATGCGTAAAACTTAAACACTATGTTTCAAGAATTACGCCTAAGTAAATTAGCCATAGGAAATGCACTAAACTGATTCTGGGAAGTCTAGGAAGCCTATTAGGTATGTTTATCCAAGTTTTAACACCAAACTCAACATGAATCAAAAATACCCAATTATCAAGAAAACGAACCCTAATTTTCAATAAATTATTATTCAGTGTTTCTGGGTTGTTTCTGGACATGGATATGGTCAATTCATCTTATAAACAACTTCACAAAACAATCTTTTTAACCAAAAACGTTCTCATTTGAAAAACCCCCAAACTAACGCATGAACCCTAATATTTAAAATCAACCAATTCGTATTTATGGGTGAGTATTGATGATATAAATGGAATCATAGTGATTAAATAAACGTTTTAACATAACCATTTTAACCAAAAACACTCAAACTCGATTACGTGTTCATACGCTTATGCGTAGAACACAAAAATCACTCAATCTCTTGTTTTAACCGTTGGATTTATGAAAGATTCAAAACCATTGTTTGTGAACACAATAAGATTAAGAAACCACTTACAAATTTATGATCAAGAACACGGATTAGATGATTGATTTTTACGCGTAGGATTTGGTTAGGTTGAGTAATAAATGTGAGGAGTAAATGTGTTAGGTGGATTGTTTTATTAAAAATAACTTTAAGCTTTTGACAGTTTTAGCCCCTCCACCTTTTCCATTTACATCCAATGTTCATAACTTCCATTTTGGTTACCAAACGAAGGATATTTGGAAAGAATTTTGACGACACTCCCCCTTGACTTAAGAAATAATGAAAGTTTATAAATTTTAGTCGTAGGAGTGTCAGAGAACCAGAAATGTGACCACCATTATTAAAGAAACAACCGGGATAAGATAACATGCAAGTACAAGGTTTTATGAAACTGAAAAATATTTGTTTTCTCCCCCTCAACACTTGATTGAAAAAATACTGAATTTTGAAAGATTAGAGTGTTGACGGAAGATTTGTACTTGCCATGTTAAAAGAAAAATAGATAGAAGAATATTTTTGTTATTTTATCTGATTTTATAATTTTGTATTTTGTTTTTGAAAAATATTTACAAAAGAGGTTTTGGTGTTTGACAGATTTTTAAGAATGTTTTAAGAGTTCATCTAGTTCCTCTTGAGTCAAACACCGCATACCAATCCAGTGGACCAACTCATTAAACCTAGCAGGAGCTAAGGCTTTGGTGAGAAGATCTGCCAATTGGTATTCAGTACCCACAAAGTATAATTCAATTGTACCCTGTTCCACGTGGTCCTTAATGAAATGATATCGAAGATCGATGTACTTTGATTTCGAGTGTTGAACAGAGTTGCACGAGATCGCAATAGCACTCCGATTGTCGCAGTACATCGGGATTCTGTCAAATACATAACCATAGTCTTTGAGTTGTGTTCTCATCCAAATGACTTGAGCACAACACGCCGACATGGCTACATATTCTGCTTCGGTTGAGGACAGCGATGTACAATCCTGCTTCTTCGATTGCCATGACACCAGTTTATCACCAAGAAATTGTAATGCTCCTGAAGTACTTTTTCATGAATCTAAGCATCCTGCGTGATCAGCGTCTGAAAAAGCTATTAGTTCAAAACCAGAATCCTTCGGATACCAGATCCCCAAGTTAATGGTTCCCTTGATGTATCGGAGGATTCTTTTAGCCTCAGAGAGGTGGGTTTCAGTTGGTCTCGACTGATAACGGGAGCAAAGATATACGGCAAATAGAATATCAGGCCTGCTAGCTGTTAGATACATAAGAGACCCAATAATACTACGGTATTTGGTAGGGTCCACCAATTTCCCATGTATATCAGCATCTAGCTTCTTGGTATGAGCCATTGGTGTGGCATAGGTGTCACAGTTTTGCATTCCAAATTTGTTTAACAATTCAAGAGCATATTTGGACTGACTCAAGAAAATACCATGGGGTGATTGATGAACTTGCATTCCTAGAAAGAATGAGAGTTCACCCATCATTGACATTTCAAAATGTTTTGTCATTAATTTTGCAAAAGCATTTGAGTATTTTAAATGTGTTGACCCAAAAATTATGTCATCCACATAGATTTGAACGATTAAGATGTAATCCCCGTGATATTGTATGAAGAGTGTAGGATCGACAGAACCTTTGGTGAATTTATTAGCAATGAGGAAGGATGATAACTTATCGTACCACGCCCGAGGAGCTTGTTTGAGACCATACAGAGCTTTGTTCAGTTTGTAGACATGGTTCAGGAACTCGGGATCAACGAATCCTTCTGGCTGGCTGACATAATCCGTTTCTTTCAGTTGCCCATTCAGAAAAGCAGTTTTGATGTCCATCTGAAAGACCGCTATGTTCATATGAGCCGCGAACGCGAGAAAAATCCGAACAGCCTCAAGATGAGCAACTGGAGCGAATGATTCTTCAAAGTCAATACCCTCTTCCTGTCTATAACCCTTAGCTACCAGACGTGACTTATTTCTGATTACATTCCCTTCAGCATCCAATTTTTTCTTCCAAATCCGTTTTAGACCAATGACGTAGACCCCTGTTGGTCTTTCAACCAGTTCCCATAATTCAAGACGTTTGAATTGGTTGAGTTCTTCTTGCATGGATTCAATCCAGTTATCTTTTGTCATTGCGTCTTTAATGTTTTTAGGCTCAGATTGGCAGACAGTGAGTGCATAAATGCAATGTTCACCATCTGTGTGAAGACGTTGTCTTGTAACGACTGGTTGATTTGGGTTGCCAAGAATGTTCTCAAGAGGATGGTCTTTTGTCCAACGATGTGTAGAGGGTTGATGTTGGTATACATTGTGCAGATTTTGAGGATTCAAATGGTTTGTTGATGATTCCGCGACATCAGGTGCAGCAGTTTCATTGGCAAACGGGTTGAAGAACGCATTTGGATCAAAATCTGCAGGTGGGGGTACTTCATTAAGAACATCAGCAGCTGGTTTAGCGTCGTTGGAAGCAGTTTGTTCAACTGTTGTTGTAGAGTCAACTGGTGGTGCTTCTTCAACAGTAGTTGTTGTAGCAGGTGTATCAGGTATAAGAGTGTGATCAGGTTGAGCAACGGAAACAGCGGATATACCTGGAGCACGTTCATCAATGTCATCACTAAACAACAGAGCAAATAGCGTTTCCATTTGTTGACGAGTAAGCTGGGGGCTTAGTTCAGCTGATGATGGGGTTTGAGGGAAGTTTAAACGGTTGTGACCGGGTTCCAAGCTGTTATGCTCAGAAGCCATTTCTGTAAGTTCATCAAAATTAACATGAATCGTTTCCATAACCTGCTTTGTACGACGATTCCAGATCCGAAAACCCTTAGAATTTTCACAATATCCTATAAAGACTCCAATGTCAGCTTTGGCTTTGAGCTTTCCAAAGTCATCACGATCATTATTTGGGTAGCAAAGGGATCCAAATACATGAAAGTGTTTGAGATTCGGTGTATGGTTGTGGATAAGCTCAAAAGGTGTTTTGTTGTGGCGTTTAGTAATTATTGAACGATTTTTAGTATAGCATGCAGTTGATAAAACTTCTGTCCACAAGTAATCTGGAAGTTTAGCATTGATTAACATTGTTCTTGCAGCTTCCACTAACGTACGGTTTCGTCTTTCAACAACTCCGTTTTGTTCTGGTGTACGTGCAATAGATGTCTGATGCTCAATTCGTACTTTCTCATAAAATTCTCGAAGAGTGTGGTTTACAAATTCAGTTCCTTTGTCTGTTATGATTTGACGGACGGTGTTCCGGAGCTGAACTTGAATTTTTGTGAGAAAGGTGATGATCATCTGTGGAGCTTGATCTTTACTTTGAAGAAAGTAGACCCAAGTCCATCGTGGGTAGTCATCGACAATTACCAAGATGTAGCGTTTGCCATTAATCGTTTGCACGCGCATCGGGCCACACAAATCCATGTGAAGAAGATGAAGCACATGTTGAGAGCTGTATTCCCCTTTGAAGGAAAATGAGCACGAGGGCTTTTCCCTTGTTCACAAGCTGAGCATAGGTGATTTTTGGAATATCGGAATCTCGGGAGACATTCAACAAGTTTGTGTCGAGCAAGGTTGGTGATGGTTTGAAAGTTTAAATGTGAGAGACGACGGTGCCATAGCCAGGGATTTGTTGATGTTGCATTTGAAAGTAGACAGATGGGAGATGAAGCAACCATGTCTTGCATTGAGATTGTGTATAGACTAGAATTGCGAGAGCCAGACATTAGATCGTTTCCTTGTAGATCACGAATGAAAAAGTTTTCTCCCGAAAAGCAACTTCCAAATCTCCATCACAGAATTGACCGACTGAAAAGAGATTGTGACCGAGGCCTTCTACATAGTAAACCCTGCTAATTTCGATATTGCCATTGATATAATCTCCGTAGCCCATGATAGCTGCGAAGTGATCATTCCCGAATCTGACAGTGCCAATGAACTTTGCAATAAAGTTTGATAACAGTTTAAGATTGCCTGTCATGTGTCGGGAACATCCGCTATCAACAATCCAAAGGATGATCTATATCACCTGCATTACACACAGACGACACAGATGGAATAGAAGTAGATGTGGAACCCGAAGTGTTAGAGGGTTCAGAAGTAGTTATAGTAGAAATACACACATCAATGACTTTAGGCATCCATTTAAATCCTAGTGTATTATGTATCCATTTCTGCCATCTCCAACTAGTCTTAGCTTTAGTCTTAGTGAATGCACTAGGTGGTACTACATTCCTTGGAGGTGATACTGAAACTACAGGGACATCAATGCGTTTCATAGAATCTAAGGAGGGCAGTTTACCAAGCACAAACTTAGAAGCATTAGTGGACCTAGAGGTATTCCGATTCTTAGGATTCCTTAAACGAGACAAGATAGCTCTAGCAACACATTTTTCATGACAACCAGAAAGCATACTTTTACGACAAATAACACAAGAAGCATCAGACTGAATATCAAAAGTACTTACAGGTTTAGCATTCGTTACAACACTTTTTTCATTACATTTGTCAGACGCAATATCTAAAGTGGGTGCAACTTGAGTCTTATTCAAAGTCGTAGGGTGTTCTTCTACTTCAGCATTCTTTATTGATCTTTTCTTAGGTCGCAACTTCCTATTCTTCCTTGTATTCCTCCTAAGCTGTGAAGTGCAGACGTTTGGAAAAGATGCAACTATTCCTGTTTCAGTAGAGGGAAGCACATTAGTATCTTGTGTTTTGTCAGTAGGCAATCTGGGTTCACGTTTGCTAAGTGTTACAGTTGCAATTTTCTTAATGATGCTAGGCTGAACTTGTTCATACTTTCCTAACATTTCCCTTAACTTAATGATAGTGTGCACCAAATCTTGATTTTTAGAACGAAGATTTCCAGAAAAATTCATGACTTCTTTAGTGTGTGCAAGATAATGATCAAGTTCATTTGATGCTTCATTACGAGTCTGTTTGAGTAAATCAAATATGACACCATATTCTTTTTTAACTTTTGCAAGTTCTTGTTCATATTTTGAGATTTGACATTTCAAATACACGTTTTGATCATCCAGTTGCTCAATTTAAGGATTAAACGTTTTTTATTTCAACTGGTGGATTTTGTTTTGCAAAGCAAGTTCACGATTTTGACAATCTTTTTGACATCATTGAAGACGACGTTTTGAATTTGAAAGTTCGTTTAACAGTCGTTCATTTTCATCTTTTAAAGACTCTATCTGATGCACATTATCAATATTTACAACAATATCAACAGAATCAGCAAAGATATGATCAGATGCATGTGCAACAAATTGTAATACAACAAGATTATTGATATCAGCACAGATAACATCTTCCAAGAGTCGATCAACATCTTTTCTCAACAATTTCTTTTTATGTTTAGTATTTGAAATCGATGTTTCTGTTTTCTCGAAAACTGTTTTCATGAGACCGAGTTCCTTGTGAAAATCCCTTTCCCAATATAGTGCACAAGTTTTCAAAATTTTGACATGGGGTAAAAGTCTTTTCTGAAGAATGTCTCTTTGTTCTCGCGCCATTGGCGATTGAAAATGTTCAACTTTTATTTCAGAATGAAATTCAATCTCACGTTCCAAAATTTTGAGGTCAGATAAGAAAGTGTCAAAGTATTTTATAACGCGACAACTTTCGGCTTTTGTTTTAACTTTACTAAGTGAAGGTAAAGGACCATTAATTTGTGCACCATTGTGTTTGGGACTAACTTCAGAAACTGGTGTGATAACAAAAGGTTTGTTAGAAGTATCTTGTTGTGTGACAAAAGTTACGGCTTTTGAATAGTTAAATGGTTAGCTCTAAACAACATTTTCCATTTTTGACCGACTCTCGTCATCTGCATCTAATTCCTCCATACGATTATATTCAACAACAGTCATAATTGAATCATCAATTCTATGTTCTGCACTGTAAACTTCAGGATTTGGTTTGAATGCTCTGTTTGAAAACTTAGGATTGTAATCAGCAAGAATTGGTCCATATCCATTTGGATTTGGTTTAAAAGTAAACTTTTGAATAGTTGTGATTGACTCACCATGTTTATAAACAACATTTCGAAACTCTTTGATTTTGTGTTGTAAGTCGACAATTTCTTCAAGATAGTTATCTATTCGTTTCGTGGAATGTTGTTTGTACTCAGAGAACTGTTTTTGGCAAGTTAACAACTCAGCCTTGGCTTTTTGAGTTTCCAAAGTAAGAGCGTTAAGTTGTTGTTTATGTTCATGTTTCAGTTGTTCTATTTGAGACAACAAAGCATTCTTGGAAACGGCTAGATCACGTATCTGTCGTTCTAATGATTTTTCGTTTTGATGAGATTTAGCAAAAGCGACTTCAAAACCTTCTTCACGTTTTTCTTGAGTTTTAAAAAAATTGATTTGTCGAATTAAGCATTCATTATCCCTAATTAACAGAGCATTTTTCTTTTTTAATTTCGTGCAAATCTCCAAACGAGAGTGTTGGTCTTTAATTAAGGTCAGGAGCTCAATTTCTCTATTAGACGGAAGCTCATCTTGTTCAACGTGAGTCTCATCATGATCATTATTTAGATCCTCAAATATAACCACAGAGTCAACTTGATTATCAATATTAACCAAAAGGTTATCTTGATCGTAAAATATAACTACGGGATCTATTTGATAATCATTGGAATGAGATGTGGATGGCTCATGTTGAACACTCTGATCCTTGTCGGATGGAGAAATTGGCGGAAATATCAGATCAGGGATGAGTATATTTTGTTCCGGTACCTGAGACAAGCCATCAGTGTCATACAGTGGGCCTGTGTCACTCATGTGTAGAGCTTGCATTTGTGCCATCAACATCACTGCTGCATTAGCCTGCAAGTCCTCCATATCATCATCAGAATCTGCATCTACCATAAAGCTCTGTTCCTTGTTGTTAAGAGTTCCACCAGCTTCATCCTTAAGAGCCAAGAGCAACGCCTCTTTGTGATAAGCACTGCCTCTTGTCCTCGGCTTAGGACATGCATTAGCCAGGTGACCCTTCTCATTGCAGTTATAACAACAAAGACCATTAACCCCATTCTGAGCATTCCCCTGTTCAACCACTTGACCGCGTTGTTGTTGCGGAGCACCCATGTTATTCCTTCCAATAGCATTAAACCCTTGACCACCTCCCATCTGAGGACCATAACCATGGTTCTGAACTTCAACGCGTCCATTGTTCACAACATCTTGATTCCTTGTGTTGGATGAGGAACGAATGCGATTGTTGGATTTGTTTGTATACCGACCGAAGGCTTTAGCAATCATACCAAATCCTTGTTGCAATTCATCGAAAGCAGCAGAGTCCTCATCAGCTTCACTGTAAAGTGCTTGAGCATTGTTGTTGTTGTAAGGAACCAATTGATTTTGTTGAGGTTGTTGCTGTGACTGATCATATGGTGTGATGGTTGCAGTTGGTTGAGGAGCGGGTTGAGGAGCTGTTTGAGGAGGAAGACTAGTTTGAGCCCACAAAGCAAGTTGTTGATTATCAGGAATTGACTGTGAAGCCGGGAGTCCACGGAAAGTCCTTTCTTTGTCAACTTCTTTTTGGTGAGGCTTCAAATAATCGTACAACAATCCGTATGTAGCATGATGAAGATTCTTAGCTTGACGGAGAAAAATGACATACTTCTCCCATTCCGGACCAAGACTACTTAGGAACTTAGTGTTGACAGCAATTCGTGGCATGATGATGTTGTGTTTGTCCAAATCATTAATGATGTCTGAAAAGCGATGATGATATGACTCTAATGTCTCTCTTGGTTCGATCATGAAGTGTTCATAAGCTAAGTAGATTTTGGATTCCATGTCTTCCTGATTGAGTGATGTGCCTTCCATTAGAAGATGAATATGTTCCCACATTGCTTTAGCTGTCTTTTGAGCATCAACACTTCGAAGGATCGGATTGGGTAGTCCCAAAAGGATGTATTGCATTGCTAGTTCATCGGCTTCAAAGTGTAGAAGTTCATCACCAGTGAGGTCTGAGATAGTTGCAATGTTGGTGACAACATCTCTTGGTGGATTGGCATCTGGATCTGCGGGTGTAATAACAGTAGGCATATGAAATGGACCTTCCATAATGACCTTCTTTAAGAACTTTCCATGTGGCTTCTTTATATCACAAAACCTAAAGAACCTTATCACCCATTGATCATAATTACCAGGAGTGAGCATTGGAGGTCTATCAAGTGAGCCAGCTTCATGAATTGATTGTTGGCTACTTAAGGCTTCACACATCTTGCCAAACCATGTTGGTTCCTTCATAGTATTCCTAGATGGATCTTGATTGTAGAAGTTTGTGTAAGGTTGTACTTGAAGACTAGGTGGTGGTTGAACCATTTGTGGTGGTGGATTTTCTCCAAGTTGTGGAGTATATTGTTGATTAAATTGTTGTTGATAAATTTGTTGTTGATGATTAAATTGTTGATGTTGTGGACTTAGTTGTTGTTGTTGTTGTTGATAATAAGTGTAAGGAAAATAGTTAGAGTATGGTGGTTGTGACATGTTGAACACTTGTGTTGTTAAATGGATCTTTGTAGTCGAATGAACCGTTGTTGATGAAGTATCCTTAGGCATAGAAATCACAGAAAAGCAAAGTACCACTTATGCGTAATAACACCAAAGATACGCGTAACAACAATAGTTACGTGTAGGATTAGCTTACGCGTAAGAAATGAGAAAACACTAAAGTTATGCGTAAACAGAAAGTTAAGCGTAGAAAACTTAGGCGTAGGATTACCTTATGCGTAAGACAGAGCTTAGGCGTAAGAAGAATCTTATGCGTAATGAGTTCTACGCGTAAGCTTATGCGTAAATTTAGGGTTTTACCCAAAAGATCTTTTACACTATCACTGTGCAAAAGATATCCAAAGTCGAAGTGTATTCAGGCTTATCTAAGCAAGAAAAAAACTGAGTAATCCACGAAACTGAAGATCAAACCAAGGAAAAGTTACGCGTAAGATTAGGGTTTTACTTACGCGTAGAAATTAGCCAAAAGTGATTTCTGTCAACTGATGTTTCCAAACCAGATTTTTGTGATGAAATAGCTTCAATATCACCAAAATAACACAAAAGTGTGAAACTTGATGATCCAAAGCTTTAAAACCCGTTATGCGTAGAACTACTACCACGTACAAAACCAAGTTTAAAAACAATGATCCACACGTAAAGTTTGAAACTTTTTGCCAAAAACAGATATTTTAACACCTAAAAACGTTGAAAGGACAAGAATCTTGGATCAAAAAGTGTAAAAAATCAGTTTTTAAGCGTGACCAAGTTTGAAGCTCGTTTACGCGTAAGACCAAAACTTCAAAAACAAAATATGTTCACCCAACTATTTGGCGAATGATACCACTGTTAGGTCACCATATTAGTAACACAAGCATCAAATAGAAGAAATAGAAATAAGAGATCGGATGAACAATCACAAACACACACGTATAGAGTATATGAAATGTTGTGCGTAGAGAATGAGAGTGAATTGAAAAACCAACCCTCAAGTGAGGGTATTACAAAGGTATTTATTGGAGAGGGAGCTAGGGCAATACTCCTAGTCCCTTCCTTTCCTTATTGGACTTGGGCCAAGGCTTATGGGCCTTCTACATAAGCCTTAGCTTAATAACAAACATAAAGGCCTAATTAAGCTAACTATTACATATTAATTACTAACACTTGAATTCTATTTTAGGAGTGATTCCAACAGATTACTTTAAAAGCTGATAAGGTTTTAAAATGTACCTTTTTGAGGGGTCGTTTAAGCCCTTATTTGATCACTTTTGTATCCGTTATTACTTAATATCGTTCCTTTTGACTTTTTAGGTATCTTAAAGGCAAAATGCTGGAATGACACTTATTCAGACGAAAAGCGCGAATATACGAAGAAAATGGCCAAAGTCAAGAATCGAGACACTCAGGCTGCTGGAACTAAAGGTGACGGCGTCAGGTGTTATCTGCGACACCGTCGGTCAACTTTTGTGACGGCTCAATAGCTAAATTGCTTATTTACAAGTGACGGCTTCAGGTTTTAAAAGAGTAGTTAGTCGCAACTCAGACGGCCTAGATTTGATCCAGACGACGTCAGAGACTGAAGGGGACGGCGTCACAAGCATAAGGTGACGTCGTCGCAAGACAAACGTGGCCAAGACGAAACCCTAATGACGGCGACCCGATGGCGTCACAAATCATAAGGTGACGCCGTCACATTTGTAATCTTATATATAGAATCCGAATTTTTTAGTTTTCAGTGTGTAGTCTTTTGGAGTAAAAACCTAAACCGAACCAAGGTTGTCTTGTACAGTATTTTAGGGTTCCATACCCTATCTTACATCAAGATAAGTGTTTTACTTCATTAATTCAATTATGTTTTCAATTAATTGTGTGTACGCTTGCATGTTTTCCATGTCCGGCTAATTTACTTGTGTGTTTGCTTAGGGAATATGAAACTTAATTATTGAATATTGATTGGTTGTCTCATATCTTAATTGTTAATGATCTAGTATTGCGATAGGTCATCCGTTGTGTAGTTAATGCTTGATTAATCTTTGTTGAACCTTAGTTTATAGTACCTAGAGTCATTGTAGGCTAAACCATCCGAAGAGTACCTTAGTGTTAAGTTTATAAATCCTAGAGATTTTGTAGGCGATAACCTTTGGTAGTTTCAAAGAGTTAGGGATAAACGCATACCCTACGACTTTAGACACACAACGCGATTAAGAATAAGGACGTGACAATTCAACCATCAATAGGAGATACTTAAAGAGTAATAAAACCTAGGTAAACACATCTTTAAATCATCATACGAGCACACAATAATTAGACATAGACTACATACACCTTAGATTAGATAATTAGATGAATAGAGTAATCGGTAGAAATACCAACCCCCAAATCCAATACCCCGAGATTTGTACCTTTCCATTTCCTAAAAACATAAAAAGATAAAAAAATAATCTTTCTCAATCCCAACCTTAGCGTAGTAACTTCTCACTAGCATTCCTATTCCCCTAGAGAATGATATCAATACCCGTGGCTTACCCTAATACTACACTACAACGATTAGGTTCACTGCCTAGGGTGTTGAAAAACTTTCTCGACGAAAAGGAAGTTCCTTTGACCCCGAACGAAGCATGTAGCGTTATCAAGTTTTTAGCGCCGCTGCCGGGGAATAGAATATCTAGTTAGGAGTCCACCTCGTTTAGGTTTCTTTGCTTGATTCCTATCAAGTAAAAATTTTTCCCATTTTTTAGCTTTCTCGTAGTCTATCCCCCTTCTTCGTGACCTTTGTTCATAACCTCATCACTTTTCATCATGGAAGGTGATAACCAACCACCATTCATCAACCTACCACCAAATGACCCGCCAAGAGGCCGTACTCTTGGTGAATACTCGAGACCAAGCCACCTAGGCTATAGGAACACCATTGAGCTTCCCGACCAAGCCCAAACTACGGCCCTGCGATCCGACACCATCCGGTTGGTGCAAAACGGATGTGCATTCCATGGAATTCGTTCCGAAGATCCTAATTAGCATCTTAAGGATTTCCTTAAAATTGTCGATTCCGTCGACCTCGATGCTACTACTCGAGAGACCACGCATCTGCATCTCTTCCAATTCTCTCTACGGAACCAAGCTAGTAATTGGCTTGAGCGACTTCCCGCCAGCTCCATCTCAAGTTGGGATGATCTCACCTCTTGCTTCCTTGCTCAATTTTTCCCACCGGGGAGAACCACTAAGCTTAGGAATGATATCTTGATGTTCCAACAACATCAAGGTGAATCTCTCTACGAAGCATGGACTCGATTCAAGGACTTACTCCATAAAGTCCCTCATCACGGCATTGATCTTTGGCTTCAAGTCCAACTCTTCTATGATCATGTCAACTTCCCCACCAAGCGATCCATTGACCAAGCGGCCGGTGGAAAACTTAGTGACCTCACCGCGGAAGAATCATGGGGTATAATAGAGGACCTTGCTCTCTATGACAACGAAAGTTGGAATGACCCCCGTGAGTTGCCCAAAACCGTTAAGGCAATCTCCTTGCCTCCCATTGAATCACAATCTTCCGACCGTAGGATGCTCGAGCTTGAAGATCAAGTTAAATTCCTAATGAGCTCCTACGAAAATCCTAAGTCTTCACATCAAGTGAATAAAATCACTCAACCTTGTGAGTTATGTAGTGGTCCTCATGACACTCGTGATTGCACAAGACTCCTCAAACAAGCTTTTGCGTACTATGCCTCCACGTGTACCGACAGAGCGGGAGAGACGTGGTACACTTTCAAGCCCGAACAAAACAATTTAGGAAACTCTTACAACCCCTCATGGAGAAATCACCCTAACCTTAAGTGGAACCAAAATTCAAGCACACCCCAAAGCTCATCTAGTCCACCTAATAGGTTCAATCCTCCAAACACCGGGAACCCCACTAGTCTTGAGGCAATTACATCTAGATTCATGTCATCTCAAGAAACTCGATTAACTAAGCTTGAAGCCGATTTCAAGCAGCGACAAGGCGAGATGACAAACAAGCTTGATGCCCTCTTAAAAGCCTTTAATGACCGGGAAATTGGTGCACTCCCAAGTGATACTTTAAAGAACCCAAAAGTGAGTTCGATTTCATCGACTTCATGTTCTTTTTCACCATGGGAGAGTGCGCATCCATGCCCTTCACATCCTACGGTTCACTTGGTAAACACTATCAACAAGGGTTTCAAGCAATCCAAAATGAGGTACCAAGGCCCCGCACCATTGGTAGAACCTACTCTTGAGAAACCCGTCAACCAAGAACCCAAACCTAATCTAGAGGAGGAGTACAAGGAACTCCATCAAGAAAAACCGGTTCTTGAAGTTTTAGCTCATGCACCTTATTATAATGCTTTAAAAGAAAAATATGAGCTAGAACTAAAACTTGGAAAACATGGATCCGCTTTGGTGCGAAATAATTTACCTAAGAAGTTAGACGATCCTGGGCTATTCACTCTTCCGTGTAGGCTTGGAACTTCCAAACCTCTCGATGCTCTAGCCGACTAAGGATCATGCATCAATCTTGTTCCGTTGTCCCTCCATAGAAGCCTTAACTTAGGTAAGATATAACCAATGGGAACCATCTTAGGTCTAGCGGATGGTAGTATTGCATATCCGGTAGGGATAATAAAAGACATGGTAGTACACGTAGGTGAATTGACTCTTCTGGCGGATTTCCACGTGCTAGACATGAATAAGGACCCGACATGCCCCTTGCTAGTAGGAAGATAATTCTTAGCTACCGCTAGTGCCATCATTGATTGTAAGATGTCCAAAATAGTGGTCAGAGAGGGGAGTTCTAGGTCAATTTACAATGTCAAAAAGCATACGTACTACAAAGAAGAGGAAATCCCACTTGGGATTAGGTTGGATAAAACGCCGTCTAGATATGGACCTTGGTTAGATAAGAACTTCATAGGTCCCCAACGACCTTTCTACTTAGATGAAGCCTTTGCTAGTAAAGCAACTTTCCATGAAAAAGAAATGGCTAGGGATATGGAAGTGAACCCGTTCGAGGACGCCTTAGTATTTAGGAAGATGACCAAGTTCCTAGGAAGCTTGCCCGTCAACCTTGTCCTGAATAAGTGGGAAGTTGAGAGCGATAAGCCTAAACATAAATGGGATTGGGATAGACCACCTAGTGATGGTAATGGAGAGTGGCACATTAGGATAACGATCTATGATCCCGATGGAGAGAAATTTAAAAAGGCATATCGGACCAAACGTACTACTAGGAATTTAAATGATAAGTTTGATCCTTATGACATTGTTAAGGATAGGCTTACTTATATCGGTATGTACGGGTACGACTTCGAGTCTAGCTACAAGACTCATAAATAAAGAAAAGCGCTTCATGGGAGGCAACCCATGCTTAATAGTTTGCTTTTTTGTGTCGTGTATCTTTTATTGATTGTTTATTCTCATGTTTAAATTTGTAAAAATGCTTTATTTTGTCTTTAACCTCGTCTTAATTACATATAAAGGTATTTTACATAAAGGATAAGTGTAGGGAGGATTACACACGTTTTCAAAAGAAACGTAAACATGAGAATTTCAATTAATTAAAAGATATACATGTGTGTTTGTTCGAGTCAAATGCTTGTATCGAGTCATAATGGATGTTCTGCAGGAAATTTTTCCAGATTTTAAAGATGTAAATTTTCCAGAATTTTTTCCAGAAAATCGCAGACCGGTTTTTGTCAGGATAACCTGACGGCGTCAGGATCGCAACCTGACGGCGTCAGGAAGGAGCAAAAATGACTGATTACTTTTTCTCGTTTTCTGAGCTACTTATAAATTTTTGGAATTTTCCAGGTCTTAATTTTCCAGAAATTCTGTAAACATCCATTCCACAAGCATTATATCCTAGTTTAGTAGAGTCCTATATATATTATTACCGCCGATTTTACACGAAGGTTTCGTTTGTTTTCTTCAAGTGTGCAGGTTTAATTTACCAAGAAGAAAATACATAATTAGAAGGAGCTTTTTACGCAAACATTCTTCTTGAAGAAAGATGTAACCACCACTTCACACGGATCCTACCGAGCTAATCAGGGGAGTACTAGTTTCTTTCATTTTTAATTACCTTCCATTATCATAACTTTGATACTTTCGGGGAACATTGGGGACAATGTTCAGTTTAAGTGTAGGGAGGGAAAATAAAACGGGAACTTTGAAACTATGCTTATCCTTGAATATTTGCTTTGTCCAATTTCATTTGTGTAATAAATCATGAGAAAATGTCGGTTAGGGTAATTTTGTCACCAAATTTTCATTTTTTCATGACATATAGGAGTGGGCCATTAGTCTTAATAAAGCGTCTCATGGATAGGAAGTTATATGACTAGCACAAAAACCTTTACCACTTAAATTCCACCCAAAATGTGAGGATCACCCTTAGATTAGTAGGAATTAAAGCATTCATCTTTAATGCTTAGAGTGTGAACCGATAGTATAATAGATTCTAGAACTTGTTTTGTGATGCATTCCGAGATCGCTAGTAAGACTACACTTGTGTAGTTAAGAATAACTAAATGATAAGAGGCATTAGGATAACCCTTGTTTGATACACGTAATATAATTAGTTCTTCCACAACGGTTGAGTAATTCCCCCACACCTTTGCATTGTACTCATCTTTAGTACACGATACCCCTAGTTAACCCATCAGAGCCTATCCTTTTCGCGGTTCTCGTGGTGTTTCGATTTTCCGGAATATCAATGAAGAGCATTGTTTACAATCCACCCCCAAATGTACACCCAAATCGCCTTAGCCTACCTTGTATGCACTCACTTTTAGTGCATTATTGTTATCACACTAAACCCTTAGGTCAATTATCTAGTTGCTTGCATGATAAGGTTTTAAAATGTACCTTTTTGAGGGGTCATTTAAGCCCTTATTTGATCACTTTTGTATCCGTTATTACTTAATATCGTTCCTTTTCACTTTTTAGGTATCTTGAAGGCAAAATGCTGGAATGACACTTATTCGAACGAAAAGGCGCGAATATACAAAGAAAATGGCCAAAGTCAAGAATCGAGACACTCAGAATGCTGGAACTGAAGGGGACGACGTCAAGTGTTATCTGCGACGCCGTCACATCACTTTTGTGACGGCTTAATAGCCAAATTGCTTATTTACAAGTGACGGTGTCAGGTTTTAAAAGAGTAGGTCGTCGCAACTCAGACGACCTAGATTTGATCCAGACGACGTCAGAGACTGAAGGGGACGGCATCACAAGCATAAGGTGACGCCGTCGCAAGACTAACGTGGCCAAGACGAAATCTTAATGACGGCGACCCGACGGCGTCACAAATCAAAGGGTGACGCCGTCGCATATGTAATCTTATATATAGAATCCGAATTTTTTAGTTTTTAGTGTGTAGTCTTTTGGAGTAAAACCTAAACCGAACCAAGGCTGTCCTGAACAGTATTTTAGGGTTCCAAACCCTATCTTACATCAAGATAAGTGTTTTACTTCATTAATTTAATTATGTATTCAATTACTTGTGTGTATGCTTGCACGTTCCCCATGTCCGGCTAATTTACTTGTGTGTTTGCTTAGGGAATATGAAACTTAATTATTGAATATTGATTGGTTGTCTCTTATCTTAATTGTTAATGATCAAGTAATGCGATAGGTCATCCGTTGTGTAGTTAATGCTTGATTAATCTTTGCGAACCTTAGTCTATAATACCTAGAGTTGTTGTAGGCTAAACCATCCGAAGAGTACCTTAGAGTTAAAGTTTATAAATCCTAGAGATTTTGTAGGCGATACACTTTGGTAGTTTCAAAGAGTTAGGGATAAACGCATACCCTACGACCTTAGACACACAGCGCGATTAAGAATAAGGACGTGACAATTCAACCATCAATAGGAGATAATTAAGGAGTAATAACACCTAAGTAAACACATCTTTAAATCATCGTACGAGCACACAATAATTAGACATAGACTACCCTCACCTTAGTTAATTAGATAATTAGATAGTAAAAGTAATCGGTAGAAATACCAACCCCCAAATCCAAACCCCGAGATTCGTACCTTTCCATTTCCTAAAAAACATAAAAAGATAAAAAAATAATCTTCCTCAACCCCAACCTTAGCGTAGTAACTTCTCACTAGCATTCCTATTCCCCTAGAGAACGATATCAATTCTCGTGGCTTACCCTAATACTACACTACAACAATTAGGTTTACTGCCTAGGGTGTTGAAAAACTTGCTCGACGAAAAGGAAGTTCCATTGATCCCGAACGATGCGTGTAGCGTTATCAAGTTTTTGGCGCCGCTGCCGGGGAATAGAATAGCTAGTTAGGAGTCCACATCGTTTAGGTTTCTTTGCTTGATTCCTATCAAGTAATTTTTTTCTCATTTTTAGCTTCCTCGTAGTCTATCCCCCTTCTTCGTGGCCTTTGTTCGTAATCCCATCTCTTTTCATCATGGAAGGTGATAACCAACCACCATTCATCAACCTACCACCAAATGACCCGCCAAGAGGCCGTACTCTTGGTGAATACTCGAGACCAAGCCACCTAGGCTATAGGAACACCATTGAGCTTCCCGACCAAGCCCAAACTATGGCCCTGCGATCCGACACCATTCAGTTGGTGCAAAACGGATGTGCATTCCATGGACTTCGTTCCGAAGATCCTAATCAGCATCTTAAGGATTTCCTTAAAATTATCGATTCCATCGACCTCGATGCTACTACTCGGGAGACCACGCATCTGCGTCTCTTCCAATTCTCTCTACGGGACCAAGCTAGTAATTGGCTTGAGCGACTTCCCGCCGGCTCCATCTCAAGTTGGGATGATCTCACCTCTCGCTTCCTTGCTCAATTTTTCCCACCAGGGAGAACCACTAAGCTTAGGAATGATATCTTGATGTTCCAACAACGTCAAGGTTAATCTCTCTACGAAGCATGGACTCGATTCAAGGACTTACTTCATAAAGTCCCTCATCACGGCATTAATCTTTGGCTCCAAGTCCAACTCTTCTATGATCATGTCAACTTCCCCACCAAGCGATCCATTAACCAAGCGGCCGGTGGAAAACTTAGTGATCTCACCCCGGAAGAATCATGGGATATAATAGAGGACCTTGCTCTCTATGACAACGAAAGTTGGAATGACCCCCGTGAGTTGCCCAAAACCGTTAAGGCAATCTCCATGCCTTCCATTGACTCACAATCTTCCGACCGTAGGATGCTCGAGCTTGAAGATCATGTTAAATTCCTAATGAGCTCCTACGAAAATCCTAAGTCTTCACGCCATGTGAACAAAGTTTCTTCCTCATGTGAGCCGTGTAGTGATCCTCATACGCGCACTTGCACCCGATTCCCCAAACAAGCTTTCGTTGACTACGCATCCTCCCATATTAATGGAACGGGAGGAAGATTCCCTACAACACCCGGACCTAGGACTTTTAATAACGCCCGAGAAGCATGGAAGGGCAAGCCCGACTTCTATTGGGGACAAACCAAAGAATTCACCTCCAATGATTTCTCATGGCCCCCATCTCACGGCCCTAACCAACAAAACATTGAATGGATGTTGCAACACCTAGTCGCATCCCAAGAAGCTCAAATAGCTAAGCTCTCGGACCGTTTTAACCAACAACAAGCCGAGATGGATAGGAAGATAGATAACCTCTTGAAAGCCATGACCAATAGTGATAGGAAGGTTAATGCTATCTCAACTCCCGAACCTTCCGGTGTAGAGATTAAGGACCCAAGTAAGTTAGCTAAGCACGTTTAATTCGTCAATACCATCGCCTTAGTGAAACCTAATAGAACAAATGACGAAGCGGACCATGAAACTATACTTGAGGTTAGTGAAACACCGAGGAATGAAACAACCGAGGAAGTAGATGAAGTAGACAATGACTATTTCAATAAGTTTCCTACGAAAGAAGAACTATCTCGCCACCCTCACTTAGTGCGTGACCTCCGTCACATGTATGTTAAGAGAAGCCCTAGGATCAAGTTTGGGAACCCTTGGAATCTTAACATACCATGTTGTATAGGACACCTTTTCGTGGCAAAGGCCTACCTTGACCGCAAGTCCCCAATAAACATAATGATCAGCACCTACTATAATTGGGTAATGAAGAAGCCTATCCTAACTAGGCAAGACCCCGATAATCCTAGGGTTAGGTGCAAGTTTCTTGGTAGAGTTAAGGGATTGCCCGTTTATGTAGGTAGCTTCACATTTCCTACGGACTTCATAATTGTGGATGATATTAGTACGACCATAGATCCTAGCTTGTCCCACGTTATTCTAGGAAAACCTTTCATAGAAAACACTGGGATGACTTACGATCCCTCATTAGGAATAGTGCGATTCAAGGATGAGACCGATGATGTAGCCTACCAAATGCCGTTTAAGATTGAGAAGTTTTCATCACTCTCAAATGATGAAAAGGAACTTAAACAATCGGTCTATTATAGGAATGAGGAGGATAAAGAGAAAGGAGTAGATTATGTTATGGCCAAGATTTTTGGATTCTATAAGGATTGCTTGAACTTAGGACCAGAATATAGAACCGATTTGGGAGAGGACGACCTCTTAGAAAGGTGCATCATAGGGCACTTTTACAACTTGGAATCCCCCAATAGAGACCGTCATGAGGAAGAAGGTGACGGTAATAAAGTCACGTAGGGGCATGACTACGAGTCTAGCTACAAGACTCATAAATAAAGAAAAGCGCTTCGTGGGAGGCAACCCATGCTTAATTGTTTGCTTGTTTGTGTCATATATCTTTTATTGATTGTTTATTCTCATGTTTAAATTTGTAAAAATGCTTTATTTTGTTTTTAACCTCATCTCAATTACATATAAAGGTATTTTACATGAGGGATAAGTGTAGGGAGGATTACACACATTTTCAAAAGAAACGTAAACATGAGAATTTCAATTGATTAAAAGATATACATGTGTCTTTGTTCGAGGTAAATGCTTGTATCGAGTCATAAGGGATGTTTTGCAGGAAATTTTTCCAGATTCTAAAGATGTAAATTTTCCAGAATTTTTTCTAGAAAATCACAGACCAGTTTTTGTCAGGATAACCTGACGGCGTCAGGATCGCAACCTGACGGCGTCAGGAAGGAGCGAAAACAACTGATTACTTTTTCTCGTTTTTTGAGCTACTTATAATTTTTTGAAATTTTCTAGATCTTAATTTTCCAGAAATTCTGTAAACATCCACTCCACAAGCATTATATCCTAGTTTAGTAGAGTCTTATATATATTATTACCGCCGATTTTACGCAAAGGTTTCGTTTGTTTTCTTCAAGTGTGCAGGTTTAATTTATCAAGAAGAAGATACATAAGATAGAATGAGCTTTTCACGCAAACATTCTTCTTGAAGAAATGTAACCACCACTTTACATGGATCCTACTAAGCTAATCAGGGAAGTACTAGTTTCTTTCATCTTTTATTACCTTCCATTATCATAACTTTGATACTTTCGGAGAACAATGGGGACAATGTTCAGTTTAAGTGTAGGGAGGGAAAATAAAACGGGAACTTTGAAACTATGCTTATCCTTGATTATTTGCTTTGTCCAATTGCATTTGTGTAATAAACCATGAGAAATATCGGTTAGGGTAATTTTGGCACCAAATTTAAAATTTTTCATGACATATAGGAGTGGGCCATTAGTCTTAATAAAGCGTCTCATGGATAGGAAGTTATATGACTAGCACAAAAAAACCCTTTACCACTTAAATTCCACCCAAAATGTAAGGATCGCCCTTAGATTAGTAGGAATTAAAGCATTCATCTTTAATGCGTAGTATGTGAACCGGTAGTATAATAGATTCTAGAACTTGTTTTGTGATGCATCCCGAGATTGCTAGTAATACTACACTTGTGTAGTTAGGAATAACTAAATGATAAGAGGCATTAGGATAACCCTTGTTTGATACCCGTAATATAATTACTTCTTCCACATTGGTTGAGTAATTCCCCCACACCTTTACGTTGTACTCATCTTTAGTACACGATACCCCTAGTTAACCCCTCAGAGCCTATCCTTTTCGCGGTTCTTGTGATGTTTCGAGTTTCCGGAATATTAATGAAGAGCATTGTTTACACCCCACCCCAAATCGCCTTAGCCTACCTTGTATGCACTCACTTTTAGTGCATTATTGTTATCACACTAAAAACCCTTAGTTCAATTATCTAGTTGCTTGCATAAGTTGCTAAGTCGAGTCATATCCTTTGTATACAGTTTTGGGACTCATGGGATAAGTTAAAGTTTATGAAATGACGGGAAGGGAACGTTAAATTCAAATTCTTTTTATTTGCGTAATAATGTACTCCAAGTGTTTTGATCTTTTCAATTCGGGTCAAATTAGTGTTAGAGTAATAAAAACTCAAGTGTAGGGATGTGCCTATAAATACCCATCATTTTGATGTTATCATAGAGGATGGTAGAGTAAAAGTGTATGAAAAAAAAATCAAAAAATCAAAAAAAAAATCAAAAAAAAAATAGAAAAAGAAAAAAAATAGAGTGTTGAAAAAAAATACATACGGGCTACCATCCTACATCTATCTTTAATTTATGTTTGTTTGTTTCAGTTATCTAAAGTCTAGAGTGTCGAGTCTTATCTTAGCAACGCCATTCTTAGCATGCTTGTAACATAAAGATTTTTGACTTGCCACCACTAAATCGCCTATCTCACCAAACCCTTTGTTTTCCCTACCGTAAGCCTAACATTACAACCCTTTAAAAGACCTCTTTGATAGTCTTTCCTAGATGCTTACGCCAAAGCGATGGAGGTTTGATCTAGTCTCAAGCCTATGGTAATCTATGTACTAGGACCGGTTAATGAGTGTTTATCTTTCATTTCCAACTTGTTATATTTCATATACACCCGAGAGATGTGAGTATCCAAACACCCCATGTGAGGTGCTAGTATGTAATTTCCCTACTTATTATGATTTTTGCAAGGCTTATATGTGTTGTGGACTGTTTTAAACCAATGCTTCATGACCCCTAACTTATAAATTAATTGGCTAAAAGCACATTTGCTTGAGGACAAGCAAATACCAAGTGTAGGGATATTTGATAAGGTTTTAAAATGTACCTTTTTTAGGGGTCATTTAAGCCTTTATTTGATCACTTTTGTATCCGTTATTACTTAATATCGTTCCTTTTGACTTTTTAGGTAACTTGAAGGCAAAATGCTGGAATGACACTTATTCGAACGAAAAGGCGCGAATATACAAAGAAAATGGCCAAAGTCAAGAATCGAGATACTCAGGCTGCTGGAACTGAAGGGGACGGCGTCAGGTGTTATCTGCGATGCCGTCGCATCACTTTTGTGATGGCTCAGTAGCCAAATTGCTTATTTACAAGTGACGGTGTCAGGTTTTAAAAGAGTAGGTTGTCGCAACTCAGACGGCCTATATTTGAACCAGACGATGTCAGAGACTGAAGGGGACGGCGTCACAAGCATAAGGTGACGCCGTCGCAAGACTAACGTGGCCAAGACGAAACCCTAATGACGGCGACCTGACGACGTCACAAATCAAAGGGTGACGCCGTCGCATATGTAATCTTATATATAGAATCCGAATTTTTTAGTTTTCAGTGTGTAGTCTTTTGGAGTAAAAACCTAAACCGAACAAAGGCTGTCTTGTACAGTATTTTAGGGTTCCAAACCCTATCTTACATCAAGATAAGTGTTTTACTTCATTAATTTAATTATGTCTTCAATTACTTGTGTGTATGCTTGCATGTTCCCCATGTCCGGCTAATTTACTTGTGTGTTTGCTTAGGGAATATGAAACTTAATTATTGAATATTGATTGGTTGTCTCTTATCTTAATTGTTAATGATCTAGTAATGTGATAGGTCATCCGTTGTGTAGTTAATGCTTGATTAATCTTTGTGAACCTTAGTCTATAATACCTAGAGTTGTTGTAGGCTAAACCATCCGAAGAGTACCTTAGAGTTAAAGTTTATAAATCCTCGAGATTTTGTAGGCGATACAATTTGGTAGTTTCAAAGAGTTAGGGATAAACGCATACCCTACGACCTTAAACACACAACGCGATTAAGAATAAGGACGTGACAATTCAACCATCAATAGGAGATAATTAAGGAGTAATAAAACCTAAGTAAACACATCTTTAAATCATCATACGAGCACACAATAATTAGACATAAACTACCCTCACCTTAGTTAATTAGATAATTAGATTGTAGAAGTAATCGGTAGAAATACCAACCCCCAAATCCAAACCCCAAGGTTCGTACCTTTCCATTTCCTAAAAAACATAAAAAGATAAAAAAAATAATCTTCCTCAACCCCAACCTTAGCGTAGTAACTTCTCAATAGCATTCCTATTCCCCTAGAGAACGATATCAATTACCGTGGCTTACCCTAATACTACACTGCAACGATTAGGTTCACTGCCTAGGGTGTTGAAAAACTTGCTCGACGAAAAGGAAGTTCCTTTGACCCCGAACGACGCGTGTAGCGTTATCATTGCATAAGTTGCTAAGTCGAGTCATATCCTTTGTACACGGTTTTGGGACGATTGGGACTCATGTGAAAAGTTAAAGTTTGTGAAATGACGGGAAAGGAACGTTAAATTCAAATTCCTTTTATTTGCATAATAATGTACTCCAACTGTTTTGATCTTTTCAATTCGGGTCATATTAGTGTTAGAGTAATAAAAACTCAAGTGTAGGGATGTGCCTATAAATCCCTATCATTTTGATGTTATCGTAGAGGATGGTAGAGTAAAAGTGTAAGAAAAAAAAATCGAAAAAAATAGAAAAAAGAAAAAATAAATAAAAAAAATAGAGTGTTGAAAAAAAAATAAGGGCTATCATCCTACATCTATCTTTAATTTATGATTGTTTGTTTCAGTTATCTAGAGTCTAGAGTGTCGAGTCTTGGCTTAGCAACGCCATTCTTCGCATGCTTGTAACATAAAGATTTTTTACTTGCCACCACTAAATAGCCTATCCCACCAAACCCTTTGTTTCCCTACCGTAAGCCTAACATTACAACCCTTTAAAAGACCTCTTTGATAGTCTTTCCTAGGTGCTTACGCCAAAGCGATGGAGGTTTGATCTAGTCTCAAGCCTATGGTAATCTATGTACTAGGACCGGTTAATGAGTGTTTATCTTACATTTCCAACTTGTTATATTTCATATACACCCGAGAGATGTGAGTATTCAAACACCCCATGTGAGGTGCTAGTATGTAATTTCCGTGCTTGTTACGACTTTTGCAGGGCTTATATGTGTTGTGGATTATTCTAAACCAATGTTTCATGACCCCTAACTTATAAATTAATTGGCTAAAAGCACATTTGCTTGAGGACAAGCAAATACCAAGTGTAGGGATATTTGATAAGGTTTTAAAATGTACCTTTTTTAGGGGTCGTTTAAGCCCTTATTTGATCACTTTTGTATCCGTTATTACTTAATATCGTTCCTTGACACTTTTTAGCTATCTTGAAGGCAAAATGCTGGAATGACACTTATTCGGACGAAATGGCGCGAATATACGAAGAAAATGGCCAAAGTCAAGAATCGAGACACTCAGGCTGCTGGAACTGAAGGTGACGGCGTCAGGTGTTATCTGCGACGCCGTCGAACCACTTTTGTGACGGCTTAGTAGCCAAATTGCTTATTTACAAGTGAAGGCTTCAGGTTTTAAAAGAGTACGTCGTCGCAACTCAGCCGGCCTAGATTTGATCCAAACGACGTCAGAGACTGAAGGGGACGGCGTCACAAGCATAAGGTGATGCCATCGCAAGACTAACGTGGCCAACACAAAGAACCCTAATGACGGCGACCCGACAGCGTCACAAATCATAAGGTGACGCCGTCGCATTTGAAATCTTATATATAGAATCCGAATTTTTTAGTTTTCAGTGTGTAGTCTTTTGGAGTAAAAACCTAAACCGAACCAAGGTTGTCTTGTACAGTATTTTAGGGTTCCATACCCTATCTTACATCAAGATAAGTGTTTTACTTCATTAATTCAATTATGTCTTCAATTAATTGTGTGTATGCTTGCATGTTTTCAATGTCCGACTAATTTACTTGTGTGTTTGCTTAGGGAATATGAAACTTAATTATTGAATATTGATTGGTTGTCTCTTATCTTAATTGTTAATGATCTAGTATTGCGATAGGTCATCCGTTGTGTAGTTAATGCTTGATTAATCTTTGTTGAACCTTAGCTTATAGTACCTAGAGTCATTGTAGGCTAAACCATCTGAAGAGTACCTTAGTGTTAAGTTTATAAATCCTAGAGATTTTGTAGGCGATAACCTTTGGTAGTTTCAAAGAGTTAGGGATAAACGCATACCCTACGACTTTAGACACACAACGCGATTAAGAAGAAGGACGTGACAATTCAACCATCAATAGGAGATAATTAAGGAGTAATAAAACCTAAGTAAACACATCTTTAAATCATCATACGAGCACACAATAATTAGACATAGACTACATACACCTTAGATTAGATAATTAGACGAATAGAGTAATCGGTAGAAATACCAACCCCCAAATCCAATACCCCGAGATTCGTACCTTTCCATTTCCTAAAAACATAAAAAGATAAAAAAAAAATAATCTTCCTCAACCCCAACCTTAGCGTAGTAACTTCTCACTAGCATTCCTATTCCCCTAGAGAACGATATCAATACCCGTGGCTTACCCTAATACTACACTACAACGATTAGGTTCACTGCCTAGGGTGTTGAAAAACTTGCTCGATGAAAAAGAAGTTCCTTTGACCCAGAACGACGCGTGTAGCGTTATCAAAAGCTCATGAAGTATTTCGAATATATGGTCTCTATGAACCATATCAAGAGTTTAGAGGTATGTTCACTTACAAACAAATTAGCTAATTCTATCTTTAGTACGTTTATATGGATTTGCTGATAATATTTTTTTATTTTTTTTTAAAACACATGAATTACGACGTTGATAGTTGCAAGTCTCTAAAAAGTTTCTCTTCACCACTTTCCCCTGCTTACTCATCATCGGGAATAGTATTCCTCTTTGATTTTCTAAAGATCGTCAAACTAACGCCGCCGTCATAAATAGATCCTTGATAGTTAACCTATCAAAACACGTTGACCAAAATGTCTATTAAATTAGGAACCCCATTCTTCAAAGTTATTTTTTGTTCTATAAGCTATTGTATAATTATTACAAAAATAACACCAAACACCCCTTTTTGTGTCCACAGTAGCCAGATCCCATGAGTTGTACTAGCCGGATCCCTATTACAATGGATCCGGGGGAGCCGTGTGACAGAAAACAATTATACGCTTTTCAAAACCAGTTCAGTTCTTTTCCCTCTCCTCACAAACAAAAAAAATGACCCAATTCTGCTTCCATCTCCAGGCTTCATATCCTCAAGCATATCCTTCTTGAACATCATTGTAAGTAATTACACTCATATATTCTACTCATCATCATTTTCATCCTAGGGTTTATGGTTTTTAAAGTTTTTTCAATTAACCACCAATTGATGAAATTAGGTATAGCAAAATTAAATCACTAAAAAGGGTGTTTGATATAATTAAAACTCTTTTGTGTTTACAACATTGTTAATACAAATCAAAACCATAAACCCATCTCGGCAAATTTTACCTAATTGGAATATTTGTTTTTCTAGGATCAATCATGCCCAAAGCTACCCAACAAGACCACCATGACACCGTCCACTACCTCTCTAGATACTATAAAAAAGAGAAGCTTTCAAAAACCAATCGCAAAATTTTCAAAAATCTTGAAAAACGACTTATCCATGAAGGTCGTGTTGTTAAGGAATGTTTCCTTGAAAACACCGACATTCGTCAAGTCTTCTCGGCAATTAACTTTGTTTTTCTCCTAGATATTGATGAGCAAATTTGTCCGGTTTTTATCTTTGAGTTTTAAAAAAGTGTTAGGATCATTGGTAACAATGATGAAATCATCTCAATCACTTTCATCGTCAACAATCAAACCATCACCTTACCCCTCAACACCTTTGCACAAATTGTTCACATTCCATGTCAAGCTATTTGTATGTACTCACAAGATTGGGCAATATCTACTCAATCTTTTGCACTAGATCCCAAACCAATCTACCACACTCCTCTCGATGACCCCGCAATTGTTCGAGACACCATCTTCAAAATTAGAGACGACCAATCTTGCTTCAACCGCCACAAAGAGCTCATTCACCGTGATCCCTTTCAAATGGAACTCTTCGAAATGAATCCCATCTATAGAAAGTCAGAAGAAATTCTTAGGGAAAATGTTATTTGTTTGGTCGGAAACAATGACCATCCAAATGCATGTCTTGTTCAAATGATCTATTCTCTCATTCACCAAAGACCATTTCATCTTGCCTATTTGTGGAGTTTGATAGGAATCCTTGAGATCGTTTTGAGCCTTAGGGTTTAACAATAACAATGGTTATACGCAGCGGAACATAGAACAAAACCTTAATTGTTATTGACACAAGGTTTTCATCATCATCTCTAATGGCTACGATTACAAACACCAGCTCTAATTCTACTTGATCAAGGTAGAACGTGTTACCTCCTGTAACAGGGATCTATGATCTAGAGCTGTAAAACCAAATCAAATAAACTAACCTACTAACCTGGCGTTTACAAATCCTACGCCAGGTACACACACACGCTTTGCCTGATATTACATTGTTCGACCTAACAAAACCTATTCCCTGTATTCTGTTTATATAATACAGAATTAGGTTTACAAAGGAATAATATAGAATAATAAAAAGATACAAAGTAATCTTTTCTATCTTTTGAAGTTTCATCCTTTGTCTTCTTTAGTCCTTCATGTTTCATTCTTTCTTGTTTTTGTATCATCAAATCTAAAATCCCAACAATCTCCCCCTATTTGATGATGACAAAACAAACACATTCTTGTACGAATTCTCCTATTTGATGATGACAAAACAAACAATGTATATGAGCAGTACTATGTGGTCCCACAAGCAGCAGTGGTAACATTATTCGTACTAGCAGTGGAAACAAGCATTCAAGCAGTGGAATCAAAACAGTATAGCAGTGGATACGAGTATGTACCAGTGGTTACAAGTGAACACTAGCAGTGGTTACCAATCACTTAGCAGTGGAACGAGATAACCTGGCAGTGGTACGAGAAAGAGCTAGCAGTGGATTCGTTTTAGCGTAGCAGTGGTTAACTTCAAATGGTAACAACGTAAAGTTTTGAAACCAACCATCAAAAATCTAACGCACTTGAATGCTCTCCTCCTTTGTAAATAACCGAACTACAACAACAAACCCTTCTCCAATAGCAACAATAACCACAATACACATCTGCTTTCTAAAAACCTTAAAATTGGTTTTCAGAAAAACCCTTCAGCAGCAGACTTCGACATAGTATAACTTTTTACTGAAAGCTCCAATTGACAATCCCTCCAGTGAAAAGTTATATGAATATATAGAGAACGTCCACCAAAAATTTCGTCACGATCCAACGCTTAACGAAAAAGTTATGATCGTTTCAAAACAGTGCTGTAGAAAAGTTGCCAATTTTGTACCAGCTTCGAATTTTTTTTTCATCTTCTTCATCGAAAACCTTGCGAATCCCTAGGTAACGAGCTCCCCAATCTCTGATACCAATTGCGGAGTTTGATAGGACTCCTTGAGATAGTTTTGAGCCTTAGGGTTTAACAATAACAATGGTTATACGCAGTGGAACATAGAACAAAATATTAATTGTTATTGACACAAGGTTTTCATCATCATCTCTAATGACTACGATTACAAACACCAACTCTAATTCTACTTGATAAAGGTAGAACGTGTTACCTCCTGTAACAGGGATCTATGATCTAGAGCTGTAAAACCAAATCAAATAAACTAACCTACTAACCTGGCGTTTACAAATCCTACGCCAGGTACACACACACGCTTTGCCTGATATTACATTGTTCGACCTGATAAACCCTATTCCTTGTATTATGTTTAAATAATACAGAATTATGGTTACAACGGAATAATCTAGAATAATAAAAAGATACGAAGTAATCTTTTCCATCTTTTGAAGTTTCATCCTTTGTCTTCTTTAGTCCTTCATGTTTCATTCTTTCTTGTCTTTGTATCATCAAATCTAAAATCCCAACACTATTACATGGTGAAAAGAATGTTAGGTGTATTCAAAGTCAACAACATGGTACTTCCCTATGGTATGCTCCTAACACGACTCCGTAAGTATGTTAGTGCAATGCAACCTTCTCCTATCAACGATGATCAATTTCTTGCTGATCACGCCATGGTACCACTCACCAAACAACCTTCTAAACGGTTCATGGTCAATAGAAAAAGTCCTCGTGCTCTCTCGGACTCCTCGGACGACGAAGAAGAAAAAGTCAACCCCGTTGCCAACGTCAACATGGACCCCATAACCTACTTTGAACAACTTCCAACTCTTCCAAACGAGTCCGAAGAGATCAAACAATTGAAGGGTATGATCCAATGCCTAACAAACTACCTCATGACGTCGGGAAAGAGGAAGAGAAAAGATTGACAAAAGAGACATTAGGATTATGGTTGTTTTAGACATTTCTTTTATCAATGTATGCTTATGTTTGTGGATGTTTTATCTTGTTTGTTTGGATATTATCACTACTACTCATATTTATGTTATGGATTATGAGATATTTACTTGTTTTGTTGTTCATTTACAGTAGAAACTTGTAGCAATTAGTATACATAATATAGTGCAAAAACTGCACACCTTCTGTGATGTTTCTAATATGCAGGAGCCGGATCCCTCAATTTGTACTAGATGGATCCCTCCTTTTAGGGATCCGGGGAAACAGAAATACAATTGCAGACCTCCACACATCAAACCAAACCACTAGACCACCTCACACTAGCTAAACATAATGCCTTAGGACCAGTTAAGTCTTCCTCAAGCTCAGTAGGCATCACACTCACTCATAGCTCATTTAGGATAACACTCAAGGTGCTTTTTGATTTATCATCTCACCAAAGCTCATCATTCTTCCTCTCCAATACTCACACATCATTTCTCACATGTTAACACATCTAGTCTTATAATTCTCTCAATTTTAGCAAATTGATTTTAGTCATCCTTACCTCAAAATGGGTCAAAAACTAGTTTTTTATTTCTTATAATTTTTAAGAACTTTTTTTCAAAATTATCTTAAGTTACCATCTGATCTTTAGGATCATTTAGCACCACTTGACACTCATAAATTTCCTAGTGTCATCTTTGATCATTCATTGGTACTCAAAAAGTCCTATTTTCTTCCATAAAAGGCAATCATTAGCTACCATCACTCATTGCCCTTGATCATTTAAGTCCCCTTTCATTTAAGACACTTAGGAAGACTAAAACACTCAAAATGTATAGGTACTAGACCTTACAAAACATCGTTTTCCTCTCTTCTTGGCTGCTGAGAGCGGTATCCCTAGGATTAGCCTAGATGGATCCCTTATTGGAGGGAACCGTGGGAACCGGCTGACAGATTCAGCTAACTCTAGCTAAAACAATTATTTCAAGCTCTCCTTGCTAACTTGAACACTCCATCTTGTCTGAATTAACCTCCTTGATCAGTGAAACTCTAAAGTTGACTCTTGTGCATGCAAATCATCACATTTCAAAGGATCTTAGTGGCTTAAGTCTTGAATGCACTTGTCAAATCCTTCTCTTTATAAACCATCTTGTTAGGACTTCTTAGTCACCATCTACAACTTAAATCTCAGCAACTAGAAGCCTCTACCTCACTAACCTTTTTTCATCTCATCATGAGAAAAGCTCCTAGTGGTAACTCATCCACCAAAGGACCACCCAAGAAACTTTCTCGTGTTATTCACGAAATTTATTCAACCGAATCATCTCCCGTTAAATCCAAAAATGCTAGGATTTCTCCTCCACTAATCAAACCAATCCCAAAAAGGATTGTTCCCACAAAACTTTCAATTCAAAACACCACCATACCTCCTAAACCAAACACTCCTATTTCCACTAAACCATCACCATTAATGCCTAGAGCCATATCATTTACCACTCCCCATTCATCTCCACACCTCTACAACTTAGAGGAATTGCCTTCTAGGCCCTCTCATCCTCCACCATTACCAACATTCTTCTCTATAAAGAGGATAGCACCACAAAATCAAGGTGTTGAATCAACACTAGCACTTGTATCCTTCTCTCCGTCACCCTCAAATAGTCCCTTTTGGATTATGAGGAATCTTCAAAGTTAACCACCCGATCACATGGAAGTAGATACTTCTCTACCACTATCCTCGACACATGTTCCACCACCACCACCTTTGGTTGAATCACCTCCAAATATACCTCCACAAATCCCTCATCCTTTTGTGGAAACTCAACCCAACCTTTCATCTCAAGCAATTCCATTTCTACCTCCACCATTTCCTAGCCATGACAAAGATTGTTATCATTGCCAACATGTTGAAGGTTTGATACATGAACTAAGTGAAGAGCAACGTTTCATGTTTTATCACCTCCTCGAAAGTTTTGACGAGGTCAACAAACCTAAAAAACCTTGAGTTTAAGGATTCAAGTGGTGTCCTAGTCTTAAGCTTAACTTAGATAGTTTAGGAATCATATTTGATGCTTAAGTCATTCTCTTAGTTTTAGAGATATGTAGATCATTTCTCGTATTTTTATTGAATGAAATTACATGTTATATGCCATATTGTCTTGAGAATATGTTTGGTGCCTTAATACATATCTCATTTTTATGTTAACATCACTTTTTACATAACCATTGTTGTCGTAAGCTTACAGACAGACGGATCCCTCAGTTTAGCTTAGACGAATCCCTCCAAAGGAGGAACCATGGGATCCGTGCAACAGAAGACTTGTTTATTACTAACTTGAGTCTTATTTGCAGGAAATTATGCTGTATATACTTGTTTTCTAACCTTTGTTTTGTAGATTTTCAATATACACATGAAGACTTTGACACCCTTAGCTAGGGGGAGTTTTTTGTCAAAGAAAAACATTGCAAAATCATTTGCAATATCATTTAAATTTGTCTACATTACTTGACGTCCTCCTCACGAAGGAGAACTCGTCAAGGGGGAGCATGTTCGTCAATAAGGACAAAACCATTTGCAAACTTAATTGCAATGCACTCGCTTAGTATTCCTACTTACTTGACGCCCTCACAAAGGGATGGACTCGTCAAGAGGGAGCTAAGACGAGAATACTTCTCTTCCCTTACTCTCTATTTTTTCATTTTTTTCTTTTCACATGTTTTCTTTTTAAACAATGTGTTAGTTTCTTTTCGACGCTCTTTTTGTTTCGACAAAAAGGGGGAGAAGAGAGTAAAACCTCAAATTCAAACTTTTACGAATTTTTAGTTTTTCCTTAAAATAATCTTATGTTTTGTCATCAACAAAAAGGGAGAGATTGTTAATACAAATAAGCCGTAAAAACGTTTATTTACACTTTACGATCTTCTAATGTTTTGTCGATAACAAACGTAAAAGCATTTTAACGAAACAAATAAAATACGTAAATGGTTTGAGCCAATAGTTTACTAACACACTTACGTTTTCATATAAAACACTAAACAAGTAATAGTGCTTTCATGATTTAGTAATGCATATGTACAACAACTAGTGTTTACATAATGGGTAGATATATACATACTTAGTATGTATTATAATGGGTAATAGAATGGGTAGAAGTTTAAGTATTAGACCCATTGACTTAATACATTGAATATAGTTGGGTAAAACCCAAAGTCCATGACCCATACCCATGGAGCATGATTCATAACCAATTACCCATTGCATGACATCATGCATAAGTCATAATGGGTATTGTCCATGACCCATGGAGCTAACCCATGACCCATTGACTAGATGCATTGCATCTTCTAGATACACTGTATCTATTTGGATACCCATGGATCAAAACCCACAACCCATGATCCATGACCCACGACCCACAACCCACTTTAGGGGGGGCGTCCTACGGATCCCTAGTATTACACTAGCCGATTCCCTCAAGCAAGGGATCCGTGGAACAGTAGCATGTTTTTGTCTATAAATAGTGAGCCATTTCTTCATTGCAACTTGCCACTCCTACACATACTTTCTCCTAGTATTGTAAACTCTCTAACCTCATATCCAAAGGATCTTTCTATGTAGTTTGTGTTTGTCTTTGTGTGATTCTCTAGGTTCCTCTTAAAGGCGAGATCACCACCTCTTGAAGTCGAGCAAGCTCAAGTCCTTGAGTTGCCATGCTTCGTCATCATCAAGACTACTGAAGTTCTCTTGTTGATAGTTCTTTCTTCCTCTCTAGAAGTGTTGTGTCTAAGGCATTAGTGAAGGATACCAAAATGGTCAAGACGAAGGCATTAGTGAAAGGTGACGAACGTTCGTGTCAAAGGCATTAGTGAAGGATGCCAAAAGTTTTAAGACCAAGGCATTAGTGAAGGATTCCAAAAGGGTCAAGACGAAGGCATTAGTGAAAAGTGCCGAACGTCCATGTCAAGAGCATTAGTGAAAGATGTCAAGGGTGTACAATCGATATGGTGCATCAATGTACAAATATAGATAGGTTGTGTCCAAGGATATTGATATCCTTGATGATGTTGTAATAAGGAGTGGGTCTCCTTTGGGACAGGTGTTTTGTTGTGTTGGGTAGTAGTTCCTTCTTTGTAATGGAACTCGGTATCTGTAAGCTCCCGGAAAATTTCAATGTACTTAAAGCTTTAATCAGAAATTAAGCACGATCTATTTTATCATGAAATTTTCTAAACGTCACATTTGCATATCATTTGGCATATGCATGATCAACGCAGCTTGAGCGTTCATAAATATACCGTTGTGATCAGAATGAAATTCCCCACGATCCTGATAATCTTAAAATACGTAACGAATACGTAAAAATTTGTAAAAAATACGAATTTAGTTATAACAAAAATATATTAAAAATCTTATTGGGCCTCGGAATTCATTGGACTTTTTACCACTTCGCCACTTGACCCAACATGTAAATGAGCCTCATAGCCGGATCAAGCCCACATCATTAACCCTTTGGGCTTTGCCTTAGCTCACGGACCAACAAATTAAGCCCAACACCCTAATAATTAGTTTGGGCCTAGCTTAGGTACACGAACCAACAAGAGGAGCCCAACCTTTCTTTTTTATTTCGGGCCTCGCCCACTAGCTAACTTCAAAAGCCCATGCACAAGAGTTAGTAACATTATGTACCTCATTATATTTGTTTATGTGTAACCGGTCGAGACAAATGAAACACAAAACATCACAAAGTATAAGTTGAGGACTAAGCCAAATACTTTCCCATTAATTGTCCCTAAACATTGCGTATGGATGCAAGAAAAGGAGACAAAACATGTTAACATTAGCTCCTAATTCACATTAAAATAATGTCTAGGCACTCTTGACCATCTCTTGACCTCATTACACAAAGGTTAACAAGTTTGCTAGACAAACTTGGATTTGACACAACACACACACGCCCCTAATCCCAGCCGAACCATGTACGCCTAAAGACCAAAATCAAGATCACATGTCTAATAATCCTAGAACTAGGAGAGCTAAGAGTTAAATAATGGGATGACCATACTTGAGCTTACCTTATAAACCTTCTAAGACTTAGAAGAAATATCATACACACTCATTTATAAGCTACTCAAACTCTCACATTTCACCTCATAACTCGTCCACTGTGGAATTTTGCTTCGAGAGAAATAGGAAGGAAAGAAGAAACGTATCAAGGAAAGGGAACACTAGGAGGCTTGGGTTAATATAAGGATCACGGGTAAAGTTATAAGGAGAACACTGGTTCTTTTGGGTATCCATACTCTTGCTCACATCACCACCACTCCTAGTGAGTGTAGTAAGTTTCCTATCACAACTCGTTTCTTATTTAATACTTGTATATCACACGTTGAACATGTTAAACGCACCCTTTCACACTAGGTTGTAACATGCGACTTGAAATAAGAGAACTCGACACATATTCATTCGCTAAATTACATGTTAAAACTTGTTTATCATGTCGAGACAAGTCACAACACACTTAGCAAAACCTCTAATGAACTCTCGTACACCTAAAATTCCTACGCGAAACCAAACGGGCCTGAAGCCCAAACCGTAAGCCCAATAAGCCCAAACAAAGTCCAACAAAGGTTTAGCCCAGCCCAATAAAGTGAAAATAAGCCAATAAGCACTAATTAAAGTTAGAAATAAGTTGGTATCGATTTACAAAGTTTTCACTTTATAAAATTTACTTTCAGACTAGTTTGCAAGAATATGAAACTTAGGGTCGAAATGGTAACATATTGAAAAGCTAAAGGGGAATAGATATACATAAAAAGTATTTTATAAAAAGTCGAAGGACTGAAAATATCAATTTCGAAAGTATAAGGGTAATATGTACGTGCATGTGTACGCATAGAAACCACAAGGATCGAATATGTAATTAACTCAAACTAGTATTAATAAACTTTTGGGCTAAAAGTGTCAAGTTTGAAAAGCAAAGGTTTTAAGGCGTACAAAGTAAACTAGGAGGGCTGTTTTTGTAAATTCAGTTTTATCAAAGGATTGAAAGTGTCAATTCTGAAAGTTTTGATATAAAATGTGTTTCGGGTAGAAAATGTAAATTTCTCGAACTAGAAGGACTAAACTTGTACTTTTTATAACTTGAGGGTAAAAAGTGTAAATTCGGGAAAAGTTTAGAAAAACTTATAAACCCATCATAACTTCGTAAAAACGAGTATTTTGATCATATGAATATTTTATTTTCGGATAACGTTAAATGTATTACGTATATATATTTATAAGATTATAATTATATATATATATATATATATATATATATATATATATATATATATATATATAGGATAAAGATCAAATAAAAAGACAAATATCCGTAAAAAGATAAAAGATTTTTTTTCGAAAAAAGTTCTCGAAAAATTCCCAAAAAATTTTACAAGATCGGGTACGATGGTGCATGAAAAAGTTGTGAAAAACTTTTTTCTAAAAGTGGATATTTTTTCCCAAAAAAAATTATGAAAAAATACGTTTGCGCATTAAATCCTTTTATCGTGCATCAAAAATTGGTTTTTGCACCCAACTTCTTTTGACTTTTTTCATCAAAATAACATTGCGCATCTAACTAAAACAAGTTGAAAATTTTGTGCATCAAAATTTTTTTGCGCATCAAAATTCGTTTTTTGTGCATTAAAAAAAAACGTATCAAACTCAAAATTATAAAAAGTGTTTTCACAAAAGTTTTATGCACCAACATACCCGATCTTGTGAAATGTTTTTGAAATTTTTTGAGAAGTTTTTAAAAAAAACAAATCTTTTTATTCTTTTTACGGATATTTGTCTTTTTATTTTAACTTTACCCTATATATATATATATATATATATATATATATATATATATATATATATATATATATATATATCCGATAAAACACACGGGGAATCTAAACACGTTAAAATACTCAACAAATCCATTAAGGTCACAACGGGGGAAAACATTTCACTTATGCGTAAGTGAGGATCATTAATTAAGGCAATGTAGCACGTAAATTAACTTAAACGTTAAGCACGCACGCACACTATTGGATTGGACAATCCAATGATCAATTGAATAAGAATATTCAATGCTCTATTATTTTGGTCGCGAACCAAAATGCTCATTTACTTAGACTCGCCATCTCATCATTTTTAGGTTTCGGTTTGGAACCTCCGCTACATTGTGCTTGATCTATTTGTGCGTGTTCATTTTCATCAAGGTGAGTTCATAGCCTCGCTTTTACTTTTATTTTCAAACCCCGCGAGGGAGATACATGCTCTAAACTAGAACACAAGGTTTTTCATAAATGCTCTCCTCTTTATTATTGGTATTGCCTAAGTATTTAGCCATAAGTCCCCTGATCATGAACCATTAGTCACCGCGAGTGAACGCAGATATCGTGAATAGTACTATGGGGATTAACGACCCCGTTTCGGTTATAGAGAAATAACCGGGGCGCACCATATTTGAATTTCTTTAGGTAATTGGCTATTACCTCCTTTGGGGCATACTTACGTACACTGGTAATTCGGTGTATGCAGTTGAGTCTTGGTTTCATGAGCTTAGCGCATAATAATCTGTGATTTTTCTTATGATATTGTTAGTTTACAATGATCATGCTCTTATACTTGTGTTCAACTATTTTAAACCTATGAATTTCACTCAACAATTTTTGTTGACCTTTTTAAGCATGTTATCTCAGGTAATCAGTGAAGATTATGACCAAGGCGCGGAATGGGGCATGGCAAGGCTTATCTGGTGGTGTAAAACATAAAAGTTGTCATTTCTTTCAAACTCATGATCTTTCTTTTGGGAAAAACACTTGATCTATTTACAACATTTTGTAACAAACTATGAGTTTTCGATGAATGATAACTATTTTAATAAAACGTCTCTTTCGAGTTGTTTTCTATAATTATTGACTATGATCTCCATTCAAGTAACACCCGAATTAGTCTTCCGCTATCATTAAGATTTTCGAGGGTGTTACAGATTGGCATCAGAGCCAAGGTTATAGAGAACCAAAGAGTTTTTCAAAAACATTTTGGACTATAACCGCACTTTTAAAACGAGACTATTTTACACCACTGCCTTACGCCCTTCCGTGACCGCTCTATGCATTAGGATTGATGCATCACTAGATCATAAGTAAATTGCATTCATTTTATTTAAGCATGGAGATTTGCTTGGCAAATATGCGTAGCTAACTAAAATCTTGTTAATTATATTATTTGGCATTTTACTTACATTAATGTATGGGTTGTTACAGTACCATGTTTGCATCCCACCCGGTTGTTCTGTCCTCAGACACTGAGATGGAAGACACTATGCCCTCTACGACTGTCAATATGCCAGCTCATCCCAATCCAGTCATACCAGCTACTGTTTCGGACGAGACTGAACCTTTTAAGGAAGGTGAAGTTGCCCGAACTCCTATTGTTACAGCTATGATTGCTCGCTCACAAGAGCACAATGCTTTTGCTTCTATGACCCTAGATCAGTACTACGAGTCGCAGCAATGGTTACCTGCTTCAGATGTCGTTGTGTATGATGGATCATCCAAGTCATCCGAGAGCACCGACTCTGCTTCATCAGACTCTTCTGGATCATCTTCCCTACCAATCCGTCGTCGCCGATGTAGGATCCGTGTTCTTAAGCCTTGTTGGAATCACTCCTAAACCATAATCAAGTGTTAGTAATTAATATGTAATAGTTAGCCTTATTATGGCCTTTATGTTTGTTATTAGCCTCAAGCTTATGAAGAAGGCCCATGAGCTTAGGCCCAAGCCCATTAAAGAAAGGAAGGGAACTAGGAGTGTTGCCCTAGCTTCCCTCCTATAAATACCTTATGTAAACCCTCACTTGAGGGTTGGTTATTCAAGTTTTTCTTTCATTCACTCTCTTTGTCTTAACCGTATTATTGCTAGCGTGAGTGTGTGTTTGGTTACTTGTTCAATCGCCTCATCTCCTTTCTTACAAGCTTGTGTTTGTAAAACTAGTGACCTATCAGTGGTATCAATCGCCTACTAGTTGGGTGAATCGTGTTTGTTTTTTAAGTGGGTTTCGGTCCTACGCCTAAAACGCACATTTGATACTTTGGTTCGCTTAAAAACTTGTTTTTTACACTTTTTAATCCAAGATTCTTGTACTTTCAACGTTTAAGGTGTTAAAATACTTGTTTTTGGCAAAAAGTTTCAAACTTTATGCGTGGATAGTTGTTTTTGATCTAGTTTTTGAACGTGGGTATTGTTCTACGCGTATCTGTTTTAGAGGCTTTGGTTCATCAAGTTTCACACTTTTGTGTATTTTGGTGTTATTGAAGCTATTTTATCACACAAAAACAGGTTTAGAAACAATTTTGGACAGAATCAAAATTTTGAGCATTTCTACGCGTAGTAAAACCCTAAAACTACGCGTAAGTGCCTCCTTGGTTTGATCTTCATTTTCGTGGTTTATTCCGTGTTTTCTAACTTGGATAAGTCTAAAAATACGTCGACTTTGGATATCTCTTGCACTGTGATAGTGTAAAAGATCATTTGGGCAAAAACCTTAAAATTACGCATAAGCATAAGCTTACGCGTAGAAATCCTACGCCTAAGATTTTTCCTACGCCTAAGCCTAGTCTTACGCATAAGAAAATCCTACGCCTAACTTTCTACGCCTAACTTTTGTCTACGCCTAACTTTAGTGCTTTTTCCTACTTACGCGTAAGCTAAATCCTACGCGTAACTCCTTATTGTTACGCGTAACTTTGGTGTTTTTACGCATAAGTGCTACTTGGTTCTTGTCTTTTCTACGCCTAAGGACACTTCATCAACAAAGGTTCATTCGACTACAAAGATCCATTTTTACCAACACAAGTTTTCAACATGTCTCAACCACCATACTCTAACTATTTCCCTTACACTTATCCTCAACGACAACAACAACTAAGTCCACAACATCAACAATGGAATCAACAACAAGCTATTTATCAACAACAATTTAATCAACAACATACTCCACAACTTGGTGCAATTCCCCCACCACAAATGGTTCAAACACCGCCAAGTCTTCAAGTTCAACCATACACAAATGATTACAATCAACATTCATCAAGGAACACTATGAAGGAACCCACTTGGTTTGCAAAGATGTGTGAAGCTTTAAGCAGCCAACAATCAATTCATGAAGCTGGATCACTTGATAGACCTCCAATGCTCACTCTAGGAAACTACGATCAATGGGTGATAAGGTTCTTTCGGTTTTGCGATCTGAAGAAGCCACATGGAAAGTTCTTAAAGAAGGTTATCTTGGAAGGTCCATTTGAGATGCCTACTGTCATTATACCCGGAGATCCTAATGCTGTTCCACCAAGAGATGAACAAACCAACATTGCTACTGTTGCAGATTTAAATGCTACAGAACTTCTACACTATGAAGCTGATGAGCTTGCAATGCAATATATCCTTTTAGGATTACCTAACCCAATTCTTCGAAGTGTTGATGCTCAAAAGACTGCAAAGGAAATGTGGGACCATATTCATCTTCTCATGGAAGGATCAGTACTCAATCAGGAGGATTTGGAATCCAAAATCTACTTGGCTTATGAACACTTCATGATTGAATCTGGAGAGACACTAGAGTCTTATCATCATCGATTTTCAGACATCATCAATGATTTGGATAAACACAACATCATCATGCCAAGAATTGCAGTGAATACTAAGTTCCTGAGTAGTCTTGGTCCTGAATGGGAGAAGTATGTCATTTTTCTCCGTCAAGCGAAGAATATGCATCATTCTACATATGGATTGTTGTACGATTACTTGAAGCCTCATGAAAAGGAAGTTGATCGGGAAAGGATTCTCCGTGCTCAAATTGCTCCACCTACACATCGGGACAATCAACAACTTGCCTTATATGCTCAACAAAGTTATCCTCCTCAACAACCAACTCAACCTACTGCCTCAGTCACACCAAACGATCAATCACAACAACCTCAACAAAATCAATTGGTTCCTTACAACAACAACAATGATCAAGCACTTCATAGTCAAACTAATGAGGAATCCGATCCGTTCGAAGCATTGCAACAGGGATTTGTTATGATTGCTAATGCTTTTAGCCGTTATACAAACAAATCCAACAATCGTATTCGTTCCTCATCCAATACACGAAATCAGGCTGTTGTGAACAATGGACGAGTTGAAGTTCAGAATCGTGGTTATGGTCGTCAAATGGGAGGTGGTCAAGGGTTTAATGCTATGGGTAGGAATAACAACAGAGCTCAAGTGGTAGAACAGGGAAATGCTCAGAATGGGTTGAATGGTCTTTGATGCTACAACTGCAATGAGAAGGGACACCTGGCTAATGCATGCCCAAAGCCAAGGACTAGGGGCAGTGCTTACTTCAAAGAGGCTCTTTTTTTGGCTCTTAAGGATGAAGCTGGTGGATCTCTCACTAACAAAGAACAGAGCTTTATGGCAGATGCAGACTCAGATGATGATATGGAGGACTTGCAGGCCAATGCAGCTGTTATGTTCATGGCTAATATGCAAGAGTTACACATGAGTGAAACAGGCCCAGTGTATGACACTGATGGCTTGTCTCAGGTACCCGAACAAACCATCATCATATCTGAACTAATATCTCCGCCAATATCTGAATCCGGCACGGATCAGACTGTTCAAAATGAGTCATCTACATCTTAGTCGGACGATTTTCAAGTTAACCCTGTAGTTACATTTGACGATCAAGATGACCTTATGGTTTCCTTTGATAATCAAATTGACTCCGTGGTTGTACTTGAGGATCTAAAGAATGATCATGATGTGACTCACGTTGAACAAGATGAACTGTTGCCTCATCCAGATTTTGCTCGGTTAATTCAAGACCATCAAATCAAAATGGAGGAATGTTATGCATTAAATAAGGACTTAAAAAGCAAAAATGCACTGTTAACCAAGGATTTTGAATGCTTACAAATGCAACTCAACTTTTTCAAAACTCAAGAAAACCGTGAAAAAGGTTTTGAAGCCGCTTTTGCTAAATCTCATCAAAACGAAAAATATTTAGAGAGACAGATGCGTGATCTAGCCGCTTCGAAGAATGCTTTGTCGTCTGAAATAGAACAACTGAAACATGAACATAAAAAGCAAATTAACACTCTCACCTTGGAAAATCAAAAAGCTAAGGCTGAGTTGTTAAATTGTCAAAAACAGTTCTCAGCATACAAAAAGCATTCAACGAATCGGGTAGATGACCTTCTTGCAGAAATTATTGGCTTGCAAAACAAAATTAAAGAGTTTAAAACTGTTGTTTACAAACATGGTGAATCAGTAACAGCTATTGAAAAGTTTACGTTAAAACCCAATCCAAAAGGATATGGATCAAATCTAGCTGATTACAAACCAAAGCTTTCACTCAAAACATTCAAACCAAATCCTGAAGTTTCCAGTGCAGAATATAAAATTAATGATACTGTTATGAGTGTTGTTGAATATCATCGTCAAGAGGAATTAGATGCAGAAGACGAGAGTCGATCAAAATTAAAAACTATTGTTTACAACAAACCTTTTAATTATTCAAAATCGGTCACTTTTGTCACACCAACAGATTCGTCTAACACACCAAAGGTTATCATCAAAACACCTGAGTCTTCTAATGTTAATCCCAAACCAGACTATGCATAAATTTATGGTCCTTTACCTTCAATCAGTGAAGTAAACTCAAAACCTGAACATCGCAAAATTCTTAGATATTTTGATATTTTCATGGCTGACCTCAAAACTTTAGAACATGAGATAGAACATCATTCTGAAATCAAAGTTCAACACTTTCAATCGCCTTTAGCCCGAGAACAAAGAGACATTTTTCAGAAAAATCTTTTACCAAATGTTAAAATTTTGAAAAGTTGTGCATTAGCTTGGGAAAAGGATTTTCATAAGGAACTTGGAGTGATGAAGGTCGTTTTCGAGAAAACTGAAACATCTATTTCTAATACTAAACGCAAAAAGAAAATGTTGAGAAAAGATGTTGATCGACTCTTGGAAGATGTTATCTGTGCTGATATCCATAATGTTGTGTTATTCTATTCTTTGCCACATGCATCTGATTATATCTCTGCTGATAATGTTGACTCTGTGGTAACTGTTGAGAATACTGATAATGTGCTTCAGATCGAGTCTTTAAAAGCTGAAAATAAACAATTACTCAACGAACTTTACAGTGAAAAACGTCGTCTTCTTTGGTGTGAAAAAGATATTCACAATCATCAACTTAGTTTTCAAAAGAAAATCGCTCAATTGAGTGCAAAATCTTCTGATCCTAAAATTGAGCAACTGGATGATCAAAACGTGCCTTTGAAAAGTCAAATCTCAAAATATGAACAAGAACTTGTAAAAGTTAAACAGGAATATGGTGTCATATTTGATTTACTCAATAAGACTCGACATGAAGCATCAAACGAACTTGATCACTATCTTGCTCACACTAGAGATGTCATGAATTTTGCTGGTAATATTCGGTCTGAAAATCAAGATTTGATTCACACTATCTCTAAGCTAAGAGAAATATTAGGAAAGTATGAACAACTTCCGCCAACCATCATTAAGAGATTAGCACAAGTCACACTTAGTAATCGTGCACCTAGAATCCCTACTGACAAATCACAAGTTGCTAACGTGCTTCCTTCTACTAAAACAGGAATAGTCGCGTCTTTTCCAAACGTCCGCACTTCACAGCCTAGGAGCACTCAATCGAAGAATAGGAAGTTGCGACCTAAGAAAAGATCAATAAGGAATGCTAAAGTAGAAGAACACCCTAGGACTATGAATAAGACTCACGTTGCTTCCACTATAGATGTTCCGTCCGGCAAATGTAATAGAAATAGTGATGTAACGAATGCTAAACCTTTAAGCACTTTTGATATTCAGTCTGATGCACCTTGTGTTATTTGTCACAAAAGTATGAATTCTGATTGTCATGACAAATGTGTTGCTAAAGCTATAATCTCTCGATTACGGAATCCTAAGAATCGGAATACCTCTAGGCCCACTAATCATTCTCAGTCTGTGCTTGGTAGACCGCCTTCTTTAGATTCTAAGGTTAACATTGCTGTCACTGTAGCTCCAGTTTCACCTTCTAAGAATGTAGTAACACCTAGTGCATTCACTAAGACTAAAGCAAAGAGTAGTCATAGATGGAATAAATGGATATATAACACACTAGGATTTAAATGGATGCCTAAAGTCATTAATGTGTGCATGTCTCATATACCTGCTTCGGAACCCTCTAACATTTCAGGTTCCACATCTACTTCTATTCCATCTGTGTCGTCTGTGTGTAATGCAGGTGATACAGATCATTCTCTGGATTGTTGATAGCGGATGTTCCCGACACATGACAGGCAACCTTAAACTGTTATCAAACTTTATTGCAAAGTTCATTGGCACTGTCAGGTTCGGGAATGATCACTTCGCAGCTATCATGGGCTACGGAGATTATGTCAATGGGAACATCGAAATCAACAGGGTTTACTATGTGGAAGGCCTCGGTCATAATCTGTTTTCAGTAGGTCAATTTTGTGATGGAGATTTGGAGGTTGCTTTCAGGGAGAAAACTTGTTTCATTCGTGATCTACAAGGAAATGACCTTATGTCTGGCTCGCGTAATTCTAGTCTCTACACTATCTCTATGCAAGACATGGTTGCTTCATCTCCCATATGCTTACTTTCAAAGGCAACATCAACAAAATCCTGGCTATGGCACCGTCATCTCTCACATCTAAACTTTCAAACCATCACCAACCTTGCTCGACACAAACTAGTTGAAGGTCTCCCACGATTCCGGTATTCAAAAGATCACCTTTGCTCAGCTTGTGAACAAGGGAAAAGCACTCGTGCTCACTTTCCTTCAAAGGTGGAACACAGCTCTCAGCATGTGCTTCATCTTCTTCACATGGATTTGTGTGGCCCGATGCGTGTGAAAACGATCAATGGCAAACGCTACATCTTAGTAATTGTTGATGACTACTCACGATGGACTTGGGTCTACTTTCTTCGAAGCAAAGACCAAGCTCCACAAATGATCATCACCTTTCTCACGAAAATACAGGTTCAGCTCCGCAACACCGTCAGACTAATCAGAATAGACAGAGGTACTGAATTTGTTAACCAAACCCTTCGTGAATTCTATGAGAAAGTGGGAATTCAGCATCAAACATCTATTGCACGTACACCAGAACAAAACAGAGTTGTTGAAAGACGAAACCGAACGTTAGTGGAAGCTGCAAGAACAATGTTAATCAATGCTAAACTTCCAGATTACTTGTGGGCAGAAGCCGTATTTACTGCATGCTATACTCAAAACCGTTCTATGATCACAAAACGCCACAACAAAACACCTTTCGAGCTTGTCCACAACCACAAACCGAATCTCAAACACTTTCATATATTTGGATCCCTTTGCTATCCGAATAATGATCGTGATGATTTTGGAAAGCTCAAAGCCAAAGCTGACATTGGAGTCTTTATTGGATATTGTGAGAATTCTAAAGGTTACCGGATCTGGAATCGTCGTACAAAACAATTGATGGAAACGATTCATGCTCATTTTGATGAACTCACGGACATGGCTTCTGAGTACAACAGCTTAGAACCCGGTCACAACCGTTTAAACTTCCCCCAACCCCCATCATCAGCTGAACAAAGCCCCCAGCTCACTCGTCAACAAATGGAAAGGTTATTTGCTCCTCTGTTCAGTGACGATATTGATGAACGTGCTCCAGGTGTATCCGCTGTTTCCGCTGCACAACCTGATAATATTCCTATACCTGATACACCTGCTACAACAACTACTGTTGAAGATGCACCTACACCAGTTGACTCCAACACAACAGTTGAACACACCGCTTCCAACATTGATGAACCAGCTGATGATATTCTGAATGAAGTACCCCCACCTGCAGATTTTGATCCAAATACATTCTTTAACCCGTTTGCTAATGAGACTGCTGCACCAGATGTCGCGGAATCTTCAACAAACCATTTGAATCCTCAAAATCTGCACAATGTATACCAACATCAACCCTCTACACACCGATGGACAAAAGACCATCCTCTGGCTAACATTATTGGCAACCCGAATCAACCAGTCATTACGAGACAACGTCTTCACACAGATGGTGAACATTGCATTTATGCACTCACTGTCTGCCAATCTGAGCCTAAAAACATAAAAGACGCAATGACTAAAGACAACTGGATTCAATCCATGCAGGAAGAACTCAACCAATTCAAACGTCTTGAAGTATGGGAACTGGTTGAAAGACCAACAGGGGTCTACGTCATTGGTCTAAAATGGATTTGGAAAAACAAATTGGATGCTGAAGGGAACGTTATCCGAAACAAGTCACGTCTTGTTGCTAAGGGTTATCGTCAGGAAGAGGGAATAGACTTTGAAGAATCTTTTGCTCCGGTTGCTCGTCTTGAGGCTGTTCGGATATTTCTCGCGTTCGCGGCTCATATGAATATGACGGTCTTTCAAATGGATGTCAAAACTGCGTTTCTCTCGGACAACTGAAAGAAACAGTTTATGTCAGCCAACCCGACGGATTCGTTAATCCAGAGTGCCCGAACCATGTCTACAAACTGAACAAAGCTCTTTATGGACTCAAACAAGCCCCTCGGGCATGACGCTGATCACGCAGGATGCTTAGACTCAAGGAAAAGTACTTCAGGAGCACTATAATTTCTCGGTGATAAACTGGTGTCTTGGCAATCAAAGAAGCAGGATTGTACATCGCTGTCATCAACGGAAGCAGAATATGTAGCCATGTCCGCGTGTTGTGCTCAAGTCATCTGGATGAGAACACAACTCAAAGACTATGGTTACGTATTTGACAGAATCCCGATGTACTGCGACAATCGGAGTGCCATTGCGATCTCGTGCAACTCAGTTCAGCACTCGAAATCAAAGCACATCGATCTACGCTATCATTTCATCAAGGACCATGTGGAACAGGGTACCGTTGAATTATACTTTGTGGGTACAGAATACCAATTGGCAGATCTTCTCACCAAAGCCTTGCCTCCCGCTAGGTTTAATGAGTTGGTCCACCGGATTGGTATGAGGTGTTTGACTCAAGAGGAATTGGATGACCTCTTAAAACAGTCTTAAAAACCTGTCAAACACCAAAACATCCTTTGTAAATAAATTTTTGAAAAACAAAATACAAAAATATAAAATCTTATAAAACAACAAAAATATTCTTCTAATCTGTAATCTTTCAACATGGCAAGTAAATTTCTTCCTTCAACACTATAATCTTTCAAAATTCAGTATTTTTACGATCAAGTGTTGAGGGGGAGAAAATTTTCACTTAACTGTTTCAAAACATCTGTGTACTTGCATGTTACCATATCTCGGTTGTTTCATTTAACAATGGTGGTGAATTTTCTGGTTAAATGACACTCCTTGGACTAAATTTATAACCTTTCATTATTTCTTAAGTCGAGGGGGAGTGTCGTCAAGTTTCTTTCCTAAAAACTTTGTTTGGTAACCAAAATGGAAGTTAAATGACTTTGTTTGAAAAAGGAAAAGGTGGAGGGACCAAAACTGTCATAACCTTAAAGTTATTTTATACAAAACACCCCACCTAACTCATTTAATTCACATTTATTTCTCCAACCAACTTAAATCTTACGCCTAATAATCCTTCTACAAATCTGTGTTTTGGAAATCAATTTGTAAGTGGTTTTATGATTCTTATACAAAACCAACGGTCAAATTTTGATCTATGTTTGATTTAGTGTTCTACGCATAAGCGTATGAACACTCAATCAAGAATGGGTGTTTGTGGTTATAAATATTGTGTCAAAATGTTTCTTTTACATCAATAAACACATTTTCATCACCTAAACATACCCAGAAACACGAATTAATGGTTTTTGAAAATTAGGGTTTATGAGTCGATTTAGGTATTTTCGAATGTGAAGTGTTTTGGTCAAAAAGATTGTTGTGTTATGCTTATGTGATGTTGAATTAATGATATCCATGCCTTATAACCACCCACAAACCCTAATTGATTCAGAATTAGGAATTAGGGTTTAATGTTCTAAAAATTGGGTATTTTTTATTCATCTCGAACTAGATGTTAATACTTGGTCTAAAGACTCTCACAACACTCTTAAACTACCAGAATTAATATGGTGCAAATCCTATGGTTAAAAATCATACGCGTAATTCTTAACCCTTAGGGTTTTGACCTACGCGTATGACTTTCTACGCGTAACCTTTAAACGAATGATTCATGCCTTGTTTCGTTGATAAAATGAAGTTTTGTGTTAATTTTGATGATTTGATGAATTTATTCCAGGATTTGCTACGCTTAATATTCAGAATCAAGGTCATTTGATTCTCTACGCATAAGGATTACCCTACGCATAGTCAAGTTATGCGTAAGAATAATTCTACGCATAACCATTACGCGTAAGGTTCTACAATGGGACTACGCGTATCCTGTGAAGGATATGCGTAAACAGTGACCTCTACGCATAAGGTCTACTCTTACGAGTAAGCCTTACGCGTAAGGTATATATACGCCTACGCGTAAGCTCCACGCATAAGGTGCCCTTTTCCTACGCGTAACATTTCTTACTCGTAAGTGAGGATCCTACGCGTAAGCTTTCGTCTACGCATATGTCATTACTGTTTACGCTTAACTTTGCCAAAACTATGCTTAACCCTAGATTGACCTTCATAATGAATTGTTACGTGTACAAACTTGCAAATAAACTAATCATAATGTCACGAATCCAATAATGTCACTAATAACTTAATCGTTTGGTATGTTGTGAACAATAAGTGATAACATAAACTTTAAAACTTAAAGTTAACTAACTCACGAAACATTTCACGACGTCATTAGACTATTAGACAAACAAGTGACTTAGGACTCGTAACAATCATTGACACTGTACATTCAATAACTAGACAATAAAACCTTCTGTTGACTAACATTATGTCTTTCGATATGTTGGTTCTTTTGGCTAATGTTATTTCAGATCACGACATGGCTGAACAAATGAATGTGGATGCATCAGAAGTTCTTACAATTGCTGATATCTTTCCAGAGGGTTATCCGAGAAAGCTTGGAAAGAACAACCTTAGGGTTGACTTTGACACCCTCACATGCTCAGAATCTTCTTGTCTCATTGCTGTGGATATTCTCAGAAATCATCCCTACTAGAACATGCTCTCACACTCTGCCATAGTTCCAGAGGTCTACATTCAACAATTCTGGGATTCTATGCAGAGGATCACTGGTCAAAATGTTGTGAATGTGACTCTTAATCACAAACAAGTCACTATCACTCCTGATGACTTACGAGCTGTTCTCATCATTCCAGACATCGCTCCAACTGACTTCTTTGCTACCCCTACTGAAGAGACTGTCCTGCAATTCTTGATAGATATTGGTTATGATGAAGCTAAAGGAATCATTTCTAAGCACTCTCACGTGGAGCTGAAGAATATTCCTCAACCATGGAGGACACTCTATATGATCATCACCAAATCAGTCTATGGTCGTGACAGTGGCTATGAGCATCCCAAGCTCATGGAACTGCAAATTTTCTGGTCGTTGATCAACAAGAAGGACATTATAATTGAAGCACTGCTATGGGAAGATATGATGCTGTCTCACAAGAAGCTTGGCTCCAAAATTCCCTATGTCAGATACACCAAATTGTTGATCCAGAGAGCTCTTAGACTTCATCCTGATATCCCCATGAGACTCAATGACCCAGATAATCATGACATCTTGACTGAGCCCATACTATCTGTCAGAATCAAAGAATCGTCTACGAAGAAACAGGGTGCTGAGTTGCCCGATCACCTTCTTACAAAGGAAATCAAAAAGCTGGAAACGTACAAAAGGTATCGGGTAGCCGTAAAAGAAGGAAAAGTTGGCCATCTTGATGAAAAGGCTTCTGGGACACCTACTCGGAGAACCAGAAGAGGCAGTGCTGGAAGTGCATTAAGCATAGAGAGTCAAAGGAAGTTACCCAAGAGGAACCCTCCTTCAAAGAGGATTGTTCCATCTAAGGAAGCTACCCCCATCCCAATCCCTAAACCCGAACCACAAAGAAAGCTTTTGGACGAAAGCTCTGAAGGTACTGACACAGATGAACAGATTACCTACTCTGAAACTGCAAAGGATGACAATCTCTCAGTACCAAAACCTCCAAGTCCTCAAGCTGATAAAGGAAAAGGGAAGACTCCTGCACTTGTGCCCTATGATGAAAGCTCTGAAGAAGAAGAAGAGCTACTAGATCAATCCTACAGGAAGAAGTTTAAAATCGTCAGACACCTTCAAAAGGCTGAAGAATTTACAAAAGAACAAATGGGTGGCCCCGGAGGATCAAGTGGTGCTGCCCACTCCTCACCTGATCCTGATGCGGTTAATCGACCCGATAAGGGATCTGGTGCCACCACTCTTGTGCAACAACAAACACTTGTGGAGGAGTCTACTGATTATAACATTAAGGAATCAGAAAAGGATAAGGCTAAGAAAGAAAAGACTGATGAAGAAGCTAAGGAAGAACAGGCTAAAACTGGACAAGATGACGAAGAGAATTATGATGATTATCTTCTCAAAAGTCCAACTCATTCCAAAGAGGACACTTCTGCTCCTCCTAAGGACCCTGAGTCTCCTCATGTCTCCTCCTCATCAGATTCTTCATCTCACTCATCACCACCACCATCAAAGAAATCAACCAAATCAACATCCAAATCTGTGAAGAAACCACCTCGCTCTTGGATTTCTCAGACTCATGAAAGAATTGTGAAAGCTGTCCAACAAGTCAGAAAGATGGACATGCTTTACAGAAAACTGAATTGGTTTGCTGATCAAATTCAGTACTTAAATGATAAGAAAGACAAGATGCAGAAAGAAATGGAATTTGTTCAGAAGTTCATGAAAAGTCATCGTAAAGAGGAACTGAACGAAATGATCGAAGGTTACACTAACAAGTACCTTCAGGATATGGTTCCTAAAGTCACAAAGGAGATGTTTACCAGACAACTATATCCGAATCTTATGCAGATAGCCAAGCAAACTATAAGATCAACACCTTTAACCGTCACAATCAATCCATCTGATCCTGTAGTTTTCTCGGATAATGAATTGGTGGCCAAGCTCATCACACAAATGTCTAAACGATCTGGGACATTTAATTCTGATGAAGGTAAGCTGTTTCAAGCATTGCTGGACTACCAACTCAAAGAAGCATGTAGATTCGAAGCCGAAAAGTCTAAACTTCCTAGAGACGATGAAGACAAGGATCAGGATAAGCATGATAAAGCTAAACGTCAGAAGAAGTCTGGTGAATCATCTTCTATGTTACCTCCTCTCCAACGGACTCCTACTCAACAAAAGTCCCCTCCTCGTTCTTCTATAGATAAACCTCAGGACGATTCTGAGTTACCACCCCTGACTCAGAAAACCGGTGATCATTTTGAGTATACGGGTGGTGACGATGAAGAGGTCCTTGAGCCCCTACAACAACCCACCTCTCCCAAACAAGCTCAGAAACCAGTATCATCATCTAGGCCGTCGAAAAAGAAGAAGAAGAAGACGCCTCAGACTGACGTCGTATCTTGGCTAGATGACGACAAAACTGATGAATTTGAATGGTTCTCTACTCTTGTTAATAACATTCCCTACCCTGAAGAAGGTCAAAATTTGGTAGACGGTTCTACATTGGAGCATGCAAAACTTTTGCAAGAAAAGTTCCATGTGAAGAAAATGACGAAATCTGAGTTGAAGCGAATCAAGAATGAAGCGTTTCAACTTCTAAAAGACAGCTCTGAAAGTGCCCTCGAGGTCGAATATCACCTTGACAACATTGCTCGAGCTATGTCTAACAACATGGATTGGCTCAACCCGGAAGCAAACATTGACTTCACAAAAAGGGACAACCCTCCATACTACACCGATTGGACCAAACCTCTACCGACCATTGGCCAACCAGATGAACCACGGATTCCCTTCCGATATTTCTTCAACAAAGACCTGGAATTTCTTCTCCATGGTGGCGATGGTTCAAGGAAATATGCTACATCCTTGACACTTCCATTCCCTGCAGCTATCTACTCAAACTGCATTGCCATTGAGGAACGTGCCACTCACTTGTTCTCCAACACAGTGGAAGCATACGACCGAGATGCATTGTATGGGATTCATCACTGGCCAGAACGCCGACGAATCTACTACAAAAGCTGTCAGGTTCAGAAATCACAACATGCAGTGTTTAGTACTAAAGACATCGTTGCCATCCAACATGTTGGTCTTTCATCCAAATGGGACTACACCTTTCTCAAGAAGATTGTGGTCAAAAGACAGGATGAAAGGGATTATGCATTCTGTGAAGCTGACTTTGAGAATTTGTCTCTCAACGATATTGAAGACATGTACCTTGCCAAAGTACAGGGTCGCATGAGACAATTTTCAACCGAAATACAACGAGAATTCATCAAGTCACTGCTCATTTTCATCAGACGCATAGTCATACAAGAACGTGTTGAAGATCTTCAGCTAGCCGTTGAATCATATCAAACACGTGTCAACTTCACTCCACCACAGCTTGATCTTCCCGATATCAACCAGCTATCACAATTAACGTTCATCAGCAAACCGTTTGGTGTCGTTTATCGCAGTGAACTTCATCGCAATTGCTTGATGGCGTGTAATGAGCTTCACAAATTTGGAGATCATACTCTGAAGATGGTTAGGGACGGATTAGCTTATCGATTGAAGGACATACGTGAAAACATTGGGAACCCTAAGCGATGGAATTCTCAGGATCGGAGGAATGTGAGAAGGATCATCACCATGATTGATGAACGGTTGTTCAGAAGGGATCAGTTCAGAACGTTGGAAAGCTTTGTTGGTGGTCGACCCAGGATCAACATCACCGGCTATCAACGCCCTGTTCGTACTCCTGGGAACATCACTGCACTTCCTGGTACCCCTTGATTTCGTTCTTTCATTATAAATTTGGATATGTGATTTTATATGTCAATGGCTTGTGCACACATAACAGTGTACAACCCGTAATTTGCAAGAAAGGACCTTGTGGTACGCCTCAGTGCCACAATCCTTATAAAAGTAGCGAAAGCTTCTTATTTTTGAGTAAAACCTATCAAACCTTTCATTTTTCAAGGTTTTGCTCAAAAAGACAAGTACTTCCCCGTAAGATTTTCAAAACCTCAACCGTTTATATCACTTGTTGAGGGGGAGTATTTGAATTAAAACTTTGTTCACAAATTGTTCATCGTGGTCATCTTCCCGCAACACTCGAAATGGTCATATTTATTGTCAACTTTGCAAAACTAACATTTGATATGCCATTTTTTAGGGGGAGAAAATTGTGATAAGAAATATGTTGTGCAAAATGCAAATGAATATGTGTACTTCAGACTTAACCAACGAATTGACGGTACTAAACTGTTAGTAACTCGAAAAGACTTGTCCTGGACGGGTAATAATTTCAAGCTAGTTCGCTAGTAATGTAAACGTGTCTCGCAAAGGACTTGTCCAAGTAGAAAGTACCATTCGAGACACTCTTGGTAGACATGAACTCTGACGGGTATGACAACCTTTCGAGGTTTGTCTACACCTTCAAGGTAGTTATTAGAGCTAGTTGTCACCTAAAAGCTGACAATGTAACTCTTTAACTATGCATCGTAACCGTGTCTCGCGGGGGATTGTCTATCTCCAGTGGATCAATTCAAAATGTGCGCTCTCTTTCCTCACTGTGCATTTAAACCATTAAAACTCTTTAGCACATGTGGAGGGGGAGTATTTATGCAAAATCCTATCTCTCACAGTGGTTCAAACATGTTTTTCATCTACAAACCCCTTGAGAGATTTTTCACAAACAGTGGTTTTAATGGCAACATAGGTTAGTCATGGAGTTATAAGGTGACTAAGGTTAGGAATAACCGTCCTATGATCCGCCAGAGCCGGAGGGATTTACCCAAGGACATCACAAATAGTTAGTACTTAGACGTCCTTAGGTACGATTATAAAAAGGGGAAAATGAGAATCGGAGAAAGAAGGAGTTGAAGAATCAAAAAGAAATGCAAATAAAAGGGTGAAAAGAAATAGCCCTCCAGATTATTCAACTTAGGGCAGACACCGGGTTCAATTCATATGCTACTGGTTGTCACTTAGTGACACCGGTATTGAAGATTAAAAGTCGTCATGGACCCAGTGACGCATGCACTAAACCTTCTTAGCCACTCAAGTTTCTCTCAACAGAAGCTTGTTTCATTCTCACAGGGAACCCTACGTAAACTATTGGCTCTCTCTTAGAGATCGCTGGTATTGAAGAAGGAGACCCTCTCCCTAGTCTCCGCTCAGGAAAACCAAAACGCAGAGTCTAGAGCCACGAGATTCATCAAAAGATCTCTTAGGAACACTTGACATTTTATCACTTGACGATCACCAAATAAGATTATCAGTGGTTCATATCGAGTCCTTCAAAGATCTTAGCAATCTGTCGAGAACATTTATGAGAGGTTCACATCTGTGATCCTCAGCGATTGAATGGAAACTCCTGCCAGGGTCAACATCAAACAGCCCTGACAGCAGGTCACTTCGGTAACTCCCCGTAGATTACGCGGAGTGTGTCTCAAACGGTCTACAGTCGTGAGGTGATGCTTCGGTGTACCTCAGCGACTCATCTGAATTGTAGATGTACTTCGGTACATCGTGTTATCTCACTTGTGGGACTCCAGTTCAGGAACGACCTTTGTAAGAATTAGAGTTGTGTTTTCACACTATGCTGTTAAAACTCTCGAAGTTCAAACTTGTAAGTGCCGGAACCTGCTTATTACTAACCGTTTGAAATGTTTTCTTCTTATGGAAGCTCCGGAGCAGGATGATCGTGCTGATTCGTCTCATGCTCACGCCAACTTCATCAGTATTGAATTCCAATGTCAAAGAGCGTGTGAGCATGTTGAAGAATGACGTGGAGACACTGGAGCAGCGAAGCAGACCTGAGGCAGACTTGATGCAGACTACAACATACTATCACTTTCACCACAAAGAACAACGATCAAAGAACAAAGTTAAAGATGACGTCAAAGCATAACTGTTCAAAGACAACTATCTCTCTACACTGGGGAGATTGTTCGAATCAAGGCAATTCTTCTCACAAGAAAGAAGAATGTCAGAAGACGTCAGTGCTACTATTACATCAACGCCTTCACCGTTCATCACCAACACTTGAGGGGGAGATTGTTGGAATCACTCCTAAACCATAATCAAGTGTTAGTAATTAATATGTAATAGTTAGCCTTATTATGGCCTTTATGTTTGTTATTAGCCTCAAGCTTATGAAGAAGGCCCATGAGCTTAGGCCCAAGCCCATTAAAGAAAGGAAGGGAACTAGGAGTGTTGCCCTAGCTTCCCTCCTATAAATACCTTATGTAAACCCTCACTTGAGGGTTGGTTGTTCAAGTTTTTCTTTCATTCACTCTCTTTGTCTTAACCGTATTATTGCTAGCGTGAGTGTGTGTTTGGTTACTTGTTCAATCACCTCATCTCCTTTCTTATAAGCTTGTGTTTGTAAAACTAATGACCTATCAAGCCTTATGAGCCTGAGCCGTTTGGAGTGCCTTATAGACTGCATCCTAAAGGTAAGACCTTCAAACACACCGCTAGGAAGCGTGTGCGATCCATCACTATGACTCATGTGATACCACCAGCTCAGTCACCACCTACTCAGTCATCACCAGTTTCACCTACTGCTACTTCACCACCACCACCGCCTACTGTGTTCTACCATCAGACCACTATTGTTCCTGTTTCATCACCGCCTACAGCATCACCTCTGTTGGACACTTTTAGTGAGCCACTTTTACCGCTTTGCATCAAGTGATATCCACCATCACTATCTGATCCTGACATGCCTACTCAAGTGGACGTTGAGACCGTACCAAGGAAGAAGGCCGGTGTTAGGCGATGGTCATTCTTGATACCGCTACTGCATCGTTTGAGAGAAGAAGAGGGAGAACCTAGTTCATTCGAGCTTGGAGAGAGCTCAACTATTGCACCAGCTCCAGTTCTGCCTGTTACCGGTGAGCCTATACACCACACCATTCCTCTGTTGGCTACGAGACTCGTCACGCACGAAGACTAGTTGAGTGAGCTCCTGGCGCATTATGATGAGATTCCACTGGTTAGGATAGAGAGCTTGGAGGAGGAGGTCGAAAACCTCGTGATTGGTCGCTACTCCATTGAGATTGTGTTCGATATGATGAGTACTCAGATTGTGGAAGCAAGAGAGGCCATGAACGGATTGACTCAGAGGTTGGAGACTATAGTTCGAGATGCTAGTACGTTGAGAGACACTGCTTTAGTCCGAGAGAGAGTCTTGCATCACGAGCTTGCATCCGCTCATGCTCACACTACTATCCTAGAAGAGAGGATTGATGACCTCGAGGCGAGAGATCGAGCACGTGAGCAGCAGATTCGAGATTTGACAGCCATGGTTGAGGAGATTCGCTATCGTCATGATGACGCATCGGGAGATGCGTAGATCCTAGTCATCTTTATCTTAGTATGTATCATAAAGCCGCCATATGAGGCATTAAGGCTTGTATCCTTTTGGTTTGTAACTTTGGAACAAGAATTATGATGTAACCTATGGTTGTGAACAATACTATGTAATGATGTATTCTATGTATCCTATGGTTGTATTTCTTATATTCTTGTGTTGTGATATTATTCTTCGGTAATGTATACCGAACCGATCCTTATGTCCTTATATATATGTTATGATTTGTTGAGAAAAATCATGATTCACTTGTTGTTATTCATAACGATATCATATCATTGATTTAAAGTGATGATCTTGACTGTTATAGTATTTATAATGTGTAATCACTTTTATTATCGATCGATGATTTCTTAATCTTGGTGTTTATTTCTTGGTAATTTTAGAAAAATGGTCAAGAAGAAAGCTACCTCATCCACCATCACACCCGCAGCTGTTCAAAAAATGGTCGCTGAAAGCGTTAGCGCTGCTATAGCACAGCATCCCGCTGACACTACAAGAGCCGAAGCTGAACGCATTCCCAAAGCTGAACGAATTACCCAAGAGGCACGTGAAGCCGAAGCTGCTGCAAGAGAAGCTGAAATTGCAAGACAAGTTGAGATTGCAAGAGAAGCTGAAGTTGCAAGAGAAGCTGAGATTGCCCGAGAAGCGGAAATCGCTCGAGAGGCTGAAGCTGAGCGTGTTGCCCAAGCAGCACCTGAGGCTGAAGCTGCTCATCTTGCTGAAGAGAATCTTGCCACAGAAGTTGCACGTCTTGTTGAAATGGCAAACTTAAATGCAACTAACACTCCAACAAATCAAAGTGAGTCCACTGTAACTCGTAAGTGTAGTTACAAAGAGTTCATGAACTGCAAGCCGACATTCTTCAAGGGTACTGAAGGTGCTATTGGTTTACTTCATTGGTTTGAGAGAACCGAGACTGTATTTCTGCTAAGTGACTGCACAGATGATTGCAAAGTCAAGTTCGCAACTGGAACTTTGTTAGAAGATGTGTTATCTTGGTGGAAAGCCCATATTGGAGTGGAAGAAGCTTGTAAGATTTCATTGTCAGATCTGAAACAACTGTTGATGAAACAGTATTGCCCGAGAACTGATATCAAGAAACTCGAAGATGAGTATTACCACCTGGCTGCTAAAGGTAATGATCTCAAGACATACTTCAAGAGATTCCATGAGCTGAGAGCTCTATGTCCTCATCTGTTTCCCACAAATGAAAAGCTTTTGGAAGATTTGATCGGAAGTTTACCTCGAAGCATCGAAGGAGATGTAATCGCTTCGAATCCAAAGATTGTTGAAGAAGTTGTCATTGTATCCCACCGCCTTATGGAACCGATATTGAAGTTTGAAAATGCACAAGGCTCAAGTGACAACAAAAGAAAGCTTGATGATCAGAAAAGCTCAAATTCCAACCACCATCAATCCAACAACAACAATCGGAACAACAACCAGTATCACCGCAACAGAAACCATCATCACAATCGCCAAAATCGAAGGCAAGAAGCCGCAAGGGCTTATGTTGCACCAACTGCTGGAAAAGGGTATGTAGGACCACATCCCCAGTGTAACAGATGTTTGATGCACCATTCTGGACCTTGTACTGTGAAGTGTGACAAGTGCAACAAGGTAGGTCATCAAGGAAAGCATTGCCGAAACCCTGGATGGGGAAACACTGTGGCAAACATGAATTGTTATGGATGTGGAGAAAAAGGTCATTTCAAGAGACAATGCCCAAAGTTGAATGCAGCTCAAACCAACAATGCACATGCAAGAGCGTACATGCTAGGAGATGGAGATGTGCCGTTGAACCCTGATGTTGTGACGGGTACGTATTCTCTTAACAATCATTCTGCAACAATCTTGTTTGACTCTGGAGCCGATAAGAGTTTTATATCTACCACTTTTGCACCATTACTTGAAATATCCTCAATCGCCTTAGATACAACTTATGAGATAGAACTTGCCGATGGAAAGATAATAGGAACCGACACCGTAATCCGTAATTACCTTATTTTGTTACAAGACCACTCATTTCTCATAGATCTTTTGCCAATCAAACTTGGTAGTTTCGATGTCGTAATTGGCATGGATTAGTTGTCCAAACACCGTGCTAGGATTGTTTGCGACGAGAAAACCGTTCATATTCTGATCAACAGTGAAACTTTGGTTGTCCAAGGAGATCAAATCAGAAAGTACTTAAGTATCATATCCTGTGCAAAATCAATAAAGTACATGGAAAAAGGATGTTATGCATTCTTAGCTCAAGTAACGGAAAAGAAGTCAGAAGAGAAACGACTAGAGGATGTACCTGTAGTCAAAGAATTTCCTGAGGTGTTTCCAACAGGTTTGCCTGGACTCCCACCTGCTCGATAAGTAGAATTTCAAATCGATATTATCCCTGGAGCTACTCCCGTAGCACGAGCACCGTACCGTTTAGCACCCTCAGAAATGCAAGAATTGTCCAAACAACTAGAAGAACTATCGGAAAAAGGATTCATTAGACCAAGTTCCTCACCCTGGGGAGCACCTGTTTTATTTGTTAAGAAGAAAGATGGATCATTTCGGATGTGTATCGATTATAGAGAATTGAACAAGCTCACGATCAAGAACCGCTATCCCTTACCAAGAATCGATGATCTGTTTGATCAGTTACAAGGCTCGAGTGTATACTTGAAGATTGATTTAAAATCTGGATATCATCAGTTACGGGTAAAAGAGGAAGATATACCCAAGACCGCATTTAGAACTCGATATGGCCATTATGAATTCCATGTAATGCCATTTGGTTTCACTAATGCACCTGCTGTATTCATGGACCTCATGAATAGAGTCTACAAACCATATCTGGATAAATTCGTCATTGTGTTCATCGACGATATTCTTATCTACTCTCGTGATAAAGAAGAACATGCGGAACATCTGAGAATTGTCCTGAAGTTACTCAAGAATGAAGAATTGTACGCAAAGTTTTCCAAATGTGATTTTTGGATCGAGACAGTCCAATTTCTTGGTCATGTGATCGACAGTGAAGGAATCCTTGTAGATCTCTGATCTGTGCTTAACCAGTCAAGTCTAATCACACAAGCTAGCCACTTGTGAATGGCTAACCGTAATAGACTTAAAACTGCTTAAAACACAAATACAATGAAGTCCTGGAGAATATAATGAATTCCCGGGTCGTTAAGTCCCACGGAGACTCAATGGTGTGTAAACACTTGATCAGACGATAGAATGATCACTAATGAGAGTGATAAGTAAGGAATTGGATGGATAACTATACCTAAAGAAAAAGTTTATAAATTAAAGCGACTTAAATGCAAATTAAGAAAATTAAAAAGATAAAATATATTAAATAAACGCTATCACTATATTTAAAATGATGAACGTTTGAAACTTAAAACGTACGTTTAAATAAAATTACGTACACGTACAAAATAAAACGTGAGATTTAAGGAATAAAAGTCCTAAAAATATGAAAATGACATTTTTACAATCCTAATGATAAAAGAAAATTTATAGAAAAAGAAAATTATTTTTATAACTAATTATCTAATTATTATTAATTAAAAACTATTTTTAACTATTTAATATTAACCTAAAATACAAGAAATTAGGAAATAAAGCTAGAAAAATAAAATTTTGACTTAGAAAAATCTAAAATAACAAAATAGAATTTTCAAAACTATTTTTGTATTTTTCTGATTATTTTTGGATTTTCTAGGAATTAAAAACTATTTAAAACTAATTAAATTATTTAAAAATACAAATTTAACTAAGAAAAATCTAGAAAAATATTTTTTTGTCTTTTTATATTTATCTTAAACTGGGAAAATTGAAAAATTATTTTTTGGAACTTTTTCTTAATTATTTGCAATTAAAGCTAATTAAAAGTGATTAAAAGCTGTTTTTAATTAAGAAAAATAGTGAACAGTGACCAAAAATAATGAAAAATTCAGGGAAATTCTAATTTATTATTCTAAAGCTATGAAAAATAAGAAAACATAGGCTTATGTGGGAAATATGAAGGCTGTAGTGTAATTGATCCTAAATAAGCACTTTGAAAATAAGCTAATAAGCACTATAGTGAACCAAACTTCTACAAAAGCTAAGTAATACCAAAAATACTCTAAAGCAACTATCTATTGCTACTCCTAACCTCTGATAAGCAATTTACCAATGATTTAAGAAAACTGCTACATAAGCCAAAACAGTAAATAGGTCCCAACTTTGAGCTACTGCAACTACTTATCCAATAAGCTAAAGCTAAAACCAGATATGTGGAACTAAAAACCACCTAGCAAACTGCAAATGTGCCAAATATGAGACCCTAACTAGCTGGAATAAAGACTGTGCAGCTGCTGCAAGTTCTGCACAAAACAGGTATAGACATCATTTGACTTTTTAAAACAGTGACTAGGTTTGACTTTCTTGAGATTCAAATGCAAATGAAAGACTGAAATGGATGAATAATGATGAAATGAAACTTTAACAACCTTGTTTAACAAGTTCTAAACCTATGTGAATGATAACAGTACCTAGATTCCAACAGCAGTGCTCACAAAATCAGTTGCAAAATAAATTTGACTTACAATGAATGCAGGCACAAAACAAGGACAGATAAGACTGCTAATAACTATAACAAGCTTCAAGTAACTGATCTACTTCATTATGTTAACCTCTAGCTCATTTTTAGTACCAATCCAAACACTCCTTTAACAATTCCAAAATGCATGAAAACTTAAAACCTTGATGAATACTAACATAAACTGAAATGATTCACTCAAACAAACAATAAACTCAACTCATTAACTCAAGAGAATCATCAATCACTCTAAAAAAACTGGTTTGACTACTGATTTTGACTACAGTTGACTTTCGTTGACCATTGACCAAAAGTGCTTAAAACTGTTATATGAGCTTACAGAAAGCTATAAACAGCTTATGTAAACTTGTTTGTGCTAGAATTTAAACTTTTGAAAGCTTGCAAATGAGAGTTTGGAACTGAATTTTACAACAGTCAATCATGAAACTTGGAACTTAGATAAAAGACTTGGATTGATGTTCAAAACACATTACAAAGATGATTTAACTAAAATGTGATACAAAGAAACTGAAATTACAATATTTTGAACTAAAATAAGACATTTAATTAAGAAACGACATAAGAGAAAATTTTAAAACTAACTACTACTTTTTCACTTCTCCTCTTTCTTCTTTTATACTCCAAGTGGTCTTCCCTTCTCTCTCTTAGCAAATCCCAGCTATCTCTGAGACCCTTGGATGAGTTGGGAGATTTTTAGCCATAGATTGGTTTTTGGTGGGAAAATGGTTTTAAGCAGCTGGAGCTTGAGTGTGAAGAGGGGGGAGGTAATTAATGATTCTTGGAGTTGTGTGGAGGAGGGGGAACATGGGAAGGGATAAGGTGAGGAGGGGGGTGGAGTGTGCAGGGCTTTTGGCAGGGAAGAAGAAAAAAAAAGGGCGCCAAGTGGGTGTTTGTTTGACTTGTTGGGTTGACTGGGGTATTAGTAAGCAGGGGTCCAAAATAAGGGGTCCAAGGGTCAAGTGGAGGGTTCAAGGTCCAAGGGATTTGATAGGGTCCAAAGGTTTTAAGGGTTTAATATCCAAGGACTAAATTGCAAATTCTGAAAATTGCAAGGACCATTTCTGCCAATTCTGCCAAGTTGTTCCAAGGACTAAAACTGACAATCTCACAAAGTACAAGGACCAAACTTGCCATTCTCCAATTTCCAGGGGCCATTTCTGCCAAATTTCAAACTTGAAGGACCAATTTTGTAATTTTCTCAAACTTTTGATATTTTTCACCAAAGGACTAATTTTGACAACTTATGATTTTAAAAGGACCTTTGGTGATTTTTCTTTTGAAATTAGGACTCAGGGACTATTTTTGACAATTTTAGAAACTTGGGGGACTGAAACTGCCAATTATGCAAACTTTGCTCATTTTTCATCTGATTTTAAACATTTTGCATCTGAAACATATAAAATGCAATTTTGGAATATTTTCAGTATTTTGATGCATTTCTGAGCATTTTTAAACGTTTTGCAGTTCAGATTTGACTAAAAATGATGAGTATTTACACACTCATCAATCTCGCAAAGATCGAATCAATAAAGAATTGGCCAGTACCCACCAACCCCACTGAAATTCGTCAATTCTTAGGACTTACTGGTTATTATCGAAGATTCATCGAAAGTTTCTCGAAGATAGCCAAACCATTGACCGAGTTAACCCAGAAAATGAAGAAATTCGAATGGGGAGACGATCAAGAATCAGCTTTTCAACTCCTAAAGAACAAGCTCTGTGAAGCACCTATCTTGGCACTACCGGAAGGAGCCGAAGATTTTGTAGTATATTGCGATGCTTCACACATGGGTTTAGGGGCTGTTCTCATGCAAAGAAACAAAGTGATTGCTTACGCATCACGACAACTCAAAACTCATGAGAAAAATTATACTACTCACGATCTAAAACTTGGCGCTATGGTATTTGCACTCAAATTATGGAGACATTATCTGTACGGAACAAAGTGTATAGTGTACATTGATCACAAAAGTCTTCAACACATCTTAGATAAAAAAGAACTGAATATGCGTCAACGTCGCTGGTTAGAATTGCTTAGTGATTATGACTGTGAGATTCGTTACCATCCTGGAAAGGCGAACGTTGTTGCCGACGCCTTGAGCAGAAAAGATCGCCCTAAGCCACTTCGAGTGAGATCATTGGGAATGGTAATCAATTCACCCCTACCATCGAAAATTCTTGAAGCTCAGATCGAAGCACCTAAAGAAGAAAATAGGCCGAATGAGAAGATTTATGGCATGCCGGAGAATGAGAATGGATTCGTGAAGAGATCGGACGGAACGTTATGTTTCAAGAATTGATGTTGGATTCCACTTTACGGAGGTATCCGAGAACTCATCATGCATGAATCACATAAATCAAAGTATTCCATACATCCTGGTCCTAACAAGATGTATCAAGATCTAAACCTTTTGTATTGGTGGCCTAACATGAAGGCTGATATCGCCGAATATGCCAGTAAAGGCCATCAGGTATATTAACCCAACCAGAACTTCCTGTATGGAAATGGGAAAGAATCACAATGGATTTCATCACAAATTTACCGAGAACTTCTAATGGTTTTGACACCATTTGGGTTATCGTAGACCGTCTTACGAAGTCCGCTCATTTCTTGCCAATCAAGGAGAACGACGAGATGATTACACTCGCTAGACTGTACATCAAGGAGATTTTTTCTCGTGATGGTGTACCAATATTTATCATATCTGATCGTGATAGCCGATTCACCTCGAGATTTTGGCAAACACTTCAAAGAGCCATGGGTACCAACTTGGATATGAGTATCGTGTACCATCCTCAAACAAATGGACAAAGTGAAAGAACGATCCAAACTTTGGAAGACATGCTAAGAGCATGTGTGATTGATTTCAGAAAAGGATGGGATAAGCACTTACCTCTGGCTGAATTCTCTTACAATAACAGTTATCACACCAGCATTAAAGCTGCTCCTTTTGAAGCACTTTATGGAAGAAAATGCCGATCGCCAGTTTGCTGGGCAGAAGTTGGAGAAGTACAACTCACATGCCCCGAAATTGTCCAAGAGACAACTGAAAAGATACTGCAAATTAGGCAACGACTGCAAGCAGCTCAAGATAGACAAAAGAGCTACATAGATGTTCGAAGGAAACCAATGGAATTCCAAGTCGGAGACCGAGTAATGCTCAAAGAATCACCCTGGAAAGAGATGGTCAGATTTGGAAAAAGAGGAAACCTCAAACCTCGATACGTCAGACCGTTCAAAATTCTTTAAAGAATTGGTCCAGTGGCATATAAACTCGATCTTCCCAAAGAGCTTAGCCGAGTACATGACACGTTCCATGTCTCGAATCTTAAGAAGTGTCTATCGGATGAAACTCTAGTCGTATCGCTCAAGGACATCCAACTTAATGACAAACTTAGCTTTGTCGAAGAACCCGTCGAGATCATGGACAGAGAAGTCAAGAGGCTTAAGCAAAGCCGCATTCCTATCGTTAAAGTTCGATGGAATCACAAGAAATGAGGTGTAGAGTTCACCTGGGAGCGCGAGGATGTAATGCGTTCCAAGTATCCCCACCTGTTCATCTAGATCACCCATGACAACCTCTGCGAGTTTAACCGCGGGACGCGGTTCTCTTAAGGGGTAGGTACTGTAAGCTCCCGGAAAATTTCAATGTACTTAAAGCTTTAATCAGAAATTAAGCATGATCTATTTTATCATGAAATTTTATAAACGTCACATTTGCATATCATTTGGCATATGCATGATCAACGCAGCTTGAGCGTTCATAAATATACCGTTGTGATCAGAATAAAATTCTCCACGATCCTGATAATCTTAAAATACGTAACGAATACGTAAAAATTTGTAAAGAATATGAATTTAATTATAACAAATATATATTAAAATTCGTATTGGGCCTCGGAATTCATTGGACTTTTTACCACTTCACCACTTGACCCAACACGTAAATGGGACTCATGGCCAGATCATGCCCACACCATTAACCCTTTGGGCTTTGCCTTAGCTCACGGACCAACAAATTAAGCCCAACACCCTAATAATTACTTTGGGCCTAGCTTAGGTACATGAACCAACAAGAGGAGCCCAACCTTTCTTTTTTATTTCGGGCCTCGCCCACTAGCTCACTTCAAAAGCCCAGGCACAAGAGTTAGTAACATTACGTACCTCATTATATTTTTTTATGTGTAACCGATCGAGACAAATGAAACATAAAACATCACAAAGTATAAGTTGAGGACTAAGCCAAATACTTTCCCATTAATTGTCCCTAAACATTGCTTATGGATGCAAGAAAGTGAGACAAAACATGTTAACATTAGCTCCTAATTTACATTAAAATAATGTCTAAGCACCCTTACCCATCTTTTGACCTCATTACACTAAGGTTAACAAGTTTGCTAGACAAACTTGGATTTGACACAACACACACGCCCCAAATCCCAGCCGAACCATGCATGCCTAAAGACCAAAATCAAGATCACATGTCTAATAATCCTATAACTAGGAGAGATAAGAGTTAAATAATGGGATGACCATACTTGAGCTTACCTTATAAACCTTCTAAGACTTAGAAGAAATATCACACACACTCATTTACTAAGCTACTTAAACTCTCACATTTCACCTCATAACTCGTCCACTGTGGAATTTTGCTTCGAGAGAAATAGAAAGGAAAGAAGAAATGTATCAAGGAAAGGGAACACTAGGAGGCTTGGGTTAATATAAGGATCACGGGTAACGTTATAAGGAGAACACGTGTTCTTTCGAGTATCCATACTCTTGCTCACATCACCACCACTCCTAGTGAGTGTAGTAAGTTTCCTATCACAACTCGTTTCTTATTTAATACTTGTATATCACACGTTGAACATGTTAAACGCACCCTTTCACACTAGGTTGTAACATGCGACTTGAAATAAGAGAACTCGACACATATTCATTAGCTAAATTACATGTTAAAACTTGTTTATCATGTTGAGACAAGTCACAACACACTTAGCAAAACCTCTAATGAACTCTCGTACACCTAAACTTCCTACGCGAAACCAAACGGGCCTGAAACCCAAACCGTAAGCCCAATAAGCCCAAACAAAGTCCAACAAAGGTATAGCCCGGCCCAATAAAGTGAAAATAAGCCAATAAGCACTATTTATAAGTTAGAAATAAGTTGGAATCGATTTACAAAGTTTTCATTTTATAAAATTTACTTTCGGACTAATTTTGCAAGAATATGAAACTTAGGGTCGAAATGGTAACATATTGAAAAGCTAAAGGGGAATAGATATACATAAAAAGTATTTTATGAAAAGTCGAAGGACTGAAAATATCAATTTCGAAAGTATAAGGGTAATATGTACGTGCATGTGTACGCATGGAAACCACAAAGATCGAATATGTAATTAACTCAAACTAGTATTAATAAACTTTTGGGCTAAAAGTGTCAAGTTTGAAAAGCAATGTTTTTAAGGCGTATAAAGTAAACTAGGAGGGCTGTTTTGTAAATTCAGTTTTACCAAAGGATTGAAAGTGTCAATTCTGAAAGTTTTGATATAAAATGTGTTTCGGGTAGAAAATGTAAATTTCTCGAACTAGAGGGACTAAACTTATACTTTTTATAACTTGAGCGTAAAAAGTGTAAATTCGGGAAAAGTTTAGAAAAACTTATAAACCCATCATAACTTCGTAAAAATGAGTATTTTGATCATATGAGTATTTTATTTTCGGATAACGTTAAATGTATTACGTATATATATATATATATATATATATATATATATATATATATATATATATATATATATATATATATATATATATATATATATATATATATATATATATATATATATATATAAATCCGATAAAACACACGGGGAATCTAAACACGTTAAAATACTCAACAAATCAATTAAGGTCACAACGGGGGAAAACATTTCACTTATGCGTAAGTGAGGATCATTAATTAAGGCAATGTTGCACGTAAATTAACTTAAACGTTAAGCACGCACACACACTATTGGATTGGACAATCCAATGATCTATTGAATAAGAATATTCAATGCTCTATTATTTTGGTCGCGAACCAAAATGCTCATTTACTGAGACTCGCCATCTCATCATTTTTAGGTTTTGGTTTGGAACCTCCGGTACATTGTGCTTGATCTATTTGTGCGTGTTCATTTTCATCAAGGTGAGTTCATAGCCTCGCTTTTACTTTTATTTTCAAACCCCGCGAGGGAGATACATGCTCTAAACTAGAACACAATGTTTTTCATAAATGCTCTCCTCTTGATTATTGGTACTGCCTAAGTATTTAGCCATAAGTCCCCTGATCATGAACCATTAGTCACCGCGAGTGAACGCAGATATCGTGAATAGTACTATGGGGATTAACGACCCCGTTTCGGTTATAGAGAAATAACCGGGGCACACCATATTTGAATTTCTTTAGGTAATTGGCTATTACCTCCTTTGGGGCATACTTACGTACACTGGTAATTTGGTGTATGCAGTTGAGTCTTGGTTTCATGAGCTTAGCGCATAATAATCTGTGATTTTTCTTATGATATTGTTAGTTTATGATATAATCGATGCTCGAGGTTGTTTAGACCTTATCTAGGATCACAATAACAATTAACAATAACACGCATCGGAATACATCAAAACATAATTGTTATTGAGCAAGGTTTCTTCGTCATCATCTCCTACACTATTACAAACACCATAAGCCCCAATACTACGTGATCAAAGTAGCATGGTTACCTAACTATTACAGGATCAAAGACCTTGAGGCTAACCAATACAAACACTAGGCATTTACAAATGACCTACGCCTAGGTTTACACACACACACAACTTTTTGTCGACTACATATCTTGTGCACACTAAAACGTATTCTCTGTATCTCTTTATAAACTAGAGATACTAGGGTTACAGGGAATTAATGACTAAATAACTTAAAGCATATAGAAGATTTTCCTGTAATCTTCTATAATTAGAAGATTGCTCCTTTGTCATATTTAGTCTTTCAAGTTCCATTCTTGTAACATTGTAGCTTATTAGTTTTGCCATTATCAACTCACAATAACAAACCCAACAATCTTCCCCTAGTTGATAATTGTAAAACTACACGATGAATGAAACTTCCCCTTAAGCCATGCTATACCATCAAGGATCTTCAAGTTGCAAATATTCAAGTAGACTCTTCTTCCTCTTTTTGCCATTATCCACTATGAGAAGCTAAGTAGAAGCAACTTTGATCTCAACTACCACGAACCAATATCATACTTCTAATCCATCCTTCTGCCTTAAGATACCCTCCATGAATGAACACCAAAAATCTTGCTAAAAATGAAATTAAGGCAAAAGAAATCTGAACCAATAGTAAAATACCAACATGTAGTAGTAAAAACCTTCACCTTGATGTAGCATATAAATGGTTAAACATTTAAACATTAAGCTTCCTCTGAAACCCATATGTTAACCATTTGAAGAATGTAGGCTCTATGTAATGATTACTGATGAAGGAAACCAACTATAACCAACTTGATGCTGAAGTAGAACAATCCAAACCTGTGTCTCATATCTTGCACTAAAGATGACATCGAACGTATTCCCAATCTTGATGTATAGGGAGACCGCAATCTCTTGACGAAAAACTTCATCTACTATTCGTCAATTCGTTGTCACACATGAACGCACGAACAAGTTACCTCCTGCAAAAAGGTATGATAAAACACAAACCCAAATAATTCCACTTCATCTTCAAATAGGTGATAAACTCCTTTCTTCATAATCAATTATGCAAAAAGAACGAGCCATGAACCTGTTAAGACCAAAAATCCACGCACATATTGTACAAGAGTACTAAAAATGTACTAAGAGTATTAACTTTGAAAGCTAAGAGTATTAAATTACAAAGCCAAGAGTATTAACTTTTTAAAGCTAGAAGTATTAACTCTTCGTAACCAAATCACGATTAACATGATTCCCCTCAAATCCAAACAGTGTGTGTCATCTGACTTCATCACCTACTGCTGTCCAAGAAATAATATGCATTGTCGTCCGATATCGGTCACCATTAGCAGTTATGTAAGACTTAAGGATTTCACTAGTCTCATCCTTAGTGTTCATAAAGAAAACCCAAGTAAATCTGCTAAAATCATCAGTCACAACCAAATAGTACTTCTTAAAATTCAGGCTGCTAACATTTGTGAGGCCAAATAAATCCATGTGTAGCATATGAAGTGGTTGGGTGATAGAGTTAAAAACCTTGGGCTTACAAGAGGCTCTATGCTGCTTCCCTTTGAGGCATGCAATACAGGTCTGTTTATTTTCAAATCTTTTTGAAGGTAAACCTCTTACAAGGTTATTTTTAGCTAAAAGATTTATTACCTTAAAATTCACATGACCTAGCCTTCTATGCCATAACGTAGATTCATCCAAAGAAGCTGTAGCAACTAAACATGTAAGTTTGTCTTTGGGCACTATGTTTTTCATAATAACACTGTACATATTGCTTTTCCTAGGAAACTTAAGTAATACCTTATCATCACTAGGAAACTTAAAATTAGGAGATAAAACCAAGCAATCTGTATCTGTGAACAGAACAAAATTCTTCTTGTCACACATTTGTGACACACTGAACAGGTTGTATTTGAGTTCTTTCACATAGTACACATCTTCAAAGTCTAAATTACCAGTCTTGATTGTGCCTTTACCAGTAATTCTTCCACCAATTCCTCCTCCAAAGGAAACATATCCTCCATTCAAATCAGTGAAGTCTGAAAGATAGGATAGATTTCCAGTCATGTGCCTGGAACACCCACTGTCTAAATAACCAAGATCATCATTATTGTAGGAATGTCCCTGCACATAAAATAAAGGAAATTAGTTCCTTTTGGGGACCCAAGCCATCACTGACTTGGATCTGCCTCGTGCATCAATGTAATCATATTTCTTGAGAGTAACTGATGCACTGTTGGGTTGAGTGGTCTTTCTCACCCAACAAGCTGAGGGCTTAACAGCATTGCCCTTGATTCCCTTTGTAGCATTCACTTTAGAACCAGCAGGTTTCATTTTAGGCTTAAAAGTATTAACTTTTGGCTTATCAGTATTAAGTCTTGGCTCATAAGTATTAATCCTTTTCTTGTAAAACTTGATTTGTTCATCATAAGAATTAAAGGTTTGTGCTGATTTAAAAGACCTTGGAGAAGTAGATGATGATTTTGAAAAGGTTCTTTTAGGTATTTCACCAAATACTCTGGGTTGTGGTCTAGCAGTATTAACTGGCCTTGCATTATTCAAAGATTTTATGCCAGTTTTAAGAAGAACTGCTCTTGGGGTCATGATGGGTTGAGGTTTCATAGGGCATCTGCAATGAGCCTGCAGATGAGAGAAGCTACCACACACAAAGAAAGATTTATTATACATGACAAATTCATCTCCTAGTTGCTCAGATTTTAACTGGTTCCAGTTTCTTTTGTTTCCTCTAGGACTAGATGACCTGTTTCTATACATCTCAGCATACTTTACTAGCTTCCTAACAAGTTTGTCAGCTGGTTTTTCAGGTTTAGAGGCCTGTTCTTGCTTTTGTTCACTAGACTCTACATTTGCCTTTTTATTTTCAAATACAGACACCTCAGGTAAGGAGCTGTCACTGGCACTTTCAAACACTTCATCAGTCTTTTTAGCGAAAGTACTTTTGATTGTAGGGCCTCAGACAAATGTAGGTTCCTTAAACTCCTCTAATCCAGTGTGTGCAAGGTCTATACCAGGAGGTGAATGAATACCTCTGATTGGTGATGGTAGAGATTTATAACCCATACCTGATTTGGCTTTACCAATTAGAGCTTTTTCAAGGTATTTATCAACTCTCTCAGAGTTATAATGTTGTATGTCTTGAAGAGTCTCAATACTTAGTTCTATGTTATCTTTAGCTTGCATGACTTTCTCTAGTTCTTCTTTTAACACACTTATGGTAGTATCTTTAAAAGAAATTTCCCTATTAAGCACAACAGTTACATCAGTATACAGAGACTCATTTTCCTTATAATGCTTAACTTGTTTTTCTAAGACTGCTAAGCCTCTCTTATTATTTGTTAAGTTATAGTTAGTTTTAGCAAGTTCTTCAGACACATTACCAAACATGGTTTTTAGCTCTAAATATTTTTTTCATGGAATACATGTATCTGAACAATTAAGTACCTCAGATACCAAAGCCATGTTGATTGGACTCTCTTCTTCATCAGCCATGAAGCTCCAATCATATCCAGCACCATCAACAGCTACCATTGCTTTTGAAGAAGAGTTGTCAGCATCACTGTGCTTCCCTTTGCTCCTAGGGCTTCTGCATTCTCTGGCAAAATGCCTTAGCTTGCCACAGTTGTAGCATTCAACCTTTCCTTTGTCAAACCGAGCACTATCTCCATCATTGATCTTAATCTGCCTTCCAGTTTTCTTCATGAACCTTCTTGCCCTCATACTGATCAGGGAAATGTTCCATTTGATGTCCATCTCTTCCATGTCATCTTCATGGATTTGTCTCGGATCATCATGAGTGATCTGGGATCCTTGACTCTGCTCAGCTATGAAGGCATAGATTGTACCTTCATTGATGCATGCTGCAGTAGTTACTGAGCCATCAGTATTAACATTAGTACTAGGAGTACTAACATCAAAACTGTCCTTATCATTGCTAGTGACAGGGTAAGCCACAAAGGCTATGTTTTGTGACCCAGAACTGGAAGATGCAGCTGCTTTTCTCTTCATATCTTGTTCGATCACCTTAAAGCTATTGAACAGATTGTCCAACTTCATGGTTTCAAATTCTGGCTTGTTCTTCCATACAATAACATGAGTGTCCCATTTTGGTGATGGAAGAATTCTAACGAACCTGAGGTTGACATCTTCCTTGGAGAGGTCCACATCCAATACTGCTAGTTGACTAACAAGTTTTTGAAGCATGTTGTAAACTGAGTCAATGGACTCAGTTGCACCAGCAGTGAAGTTTTCAAATTCTTTCTTCAAAAGAGTCTTCTGAGTTTTCTTGGTGACAGAGTCCCCACCAAATCTGGTCTCAATGGCTTTGAACAAACTCTGAGCATCTTTTTGTTTGTTGAAGGTGAGTTGATGATCATCAGGTATTGCCATAAGTAAGAGACTTCTAACCTTGAGATCATTGCCTCTTAGTGCCATTTCTTCATTGGTGATAGGATCACCTTTGTCTTTAGTAACAACCTTACCACCAACCTCTTTAGTGACAATGGATTTGTAAGAGTCTCCATTGATCACAATGTTCCACAGCTTAAAATCAAGTACCAAGAAGTACTGCTCTATGCGCATTCTCCAGAGTTCATATTCATTTGGCTGCAACTTAGGAACTCTGTTAACAGCATTGGATTTGTTTGAGTCGAAATCCATTTCTTCATATTTGTCACACAGGATCTTCTAAAAACAAAGCTACAGGACACAAGCTCTGATACTACTTGATAGAATCGATGCTCGAGGTTGTTTAGACCTTATCTAGGATCACAATAACAATTAACAATAACACGCAGCGGAATACATCAAAACATAATTGTTATTGAACAAGGTTTCTTTGTCATCATCTCCTACACTATTACAAACACCATAAGCCCCAATACTACGTGATCAAAGTAGTACGGTTACCTAACTATAACAGGATCAAAGACCTTGAAGCTAACCAATACAAACACTAGGCGTTTACAAATGACCTACGCCTAGGTTTACACATACACACACCTTTTTGTCGACTACATATCTTGTGCACACTAAAACATATTCCATGTATCTCTTTATAAACTAGAGATACTAGGGTTACAGGGAATTAATGACTAAATAACTTAAAGCGTATATAAGATTTTCCTGTAATCTTCTATAATTAGAAGATTGCTCCTTTGTCATATTTAGTCCTTCAAGTTCCATTCTTGTAACATTGCAGCTTATTAGTTTTGCCATTATCAACTCAAAATAACAAACCCAACAGTTTACAATGATCATGCTCTTATACTTGTGTTCAACTATTTTAAACCTATGAATTTCACTCAACAATTTTTGTTGACCTTTTTAAGCATGTTATCTCAGGTAATCAGTGAAGATTATGACCAAGGCGCGGAATGGGGCATGGCAAGGCTTATCTGGTGGTGTAAAACATAAAAGTTGTCATTTCTTTCAAACTCATGATCTTTCTTTTGGGAAAAACACTTGATCTATTTACAACGTTTTGTAACAAACTATGAGTTTTCGATGAATGATAACTATTTTAATAAAACGTCTCTTTTGAGTCGTTTTCTATAATTATTGACTATGATCTCCATTTAAGTAACACCCGAATTAGTCTTCCGATGTCATTAAGATTTTCGGGGGTGTTATAGCTAGTATCTAGCCTTGTACCGGATAAAGTGTAGGCGACGTTGTGATAGGTTTGGTTCAACCTCGTGGAAGAACCCGGTATCTAGCCTTGTACCGGAAAAAGAGTAGGCGAAGTTGTGAAGGCTTCTCCGCCATAAGGAGTTTGTGTTGTGTAGTGCTAATGAACTCTCGAGTAGGTGACTCGGGGAGTGGAGTAGGGCAAGAAAGGTGTCCTTGTAGCCGAACTACTATAAATACTCGTGTCGTGGTTTTGTGTTTCTTACTCTTTACCTTTGCATTATACCTTTACATACATATCTATCAATATCCAACATACACATCTAAATAGATTGACATAATTTGATCTAAATATTTTAAAACAAAGTTTTAATCGGTAAAACTATTCAACCCCCCCCCCCTTCTAGTTTTTCACAATTGGTATCAGAGCTTCGTTACGAAGTTTCTTAGAGTATATTGTACTTTAAAACTTGATACGATCCGTGTATGATTAAAAACTACAAAGAAGGAGATCTTTTAAAACTAATTGTTTCTTTTTATGTTGGATAGTGATAGATTATTCTAATAATTTCTCTTTAAGAAATCTTCTTGCTAGGACTCTTCCAAAGTCATCATTTCTATTCAAAGAAAAATGAAGTCGACTCTCAAGGAAGAACCCAAAAGTAATCACAACCTACTTATAATGTATTACTTTAAAAGCTCATGAAGTATTTCAGATATATGGTCTCTATAAACCATATCAAGAGTTTGGAGGTATGTTCACTTACCCACAAATTAGCTAATTCTATCTTTAGTACGTTCATATGGGTTTGCTGATAATATTTTTTTTAATTTTTTTTTAAAACACATGAATTAGGACGTTGATAGTTGCAAGTCTCTAAAAAGTCTCTCTTCACCACTTTCCCTGCTTACTCATCATCGGGAATAGTATTCCTCTTTGATTTTCTAAATATCGTCAAACTAACGCCGCCGTCACAAATAGATCCTTGATAGTTAACCTATCAAAACACATTGACCAAAACGTCTATTCAATTAGGAACCCCATTCTTCAAAGTTATTTTTGTTCTATAAGCTATTGTATAACTTATTACAAAAATAACACCAAACACCCCTTTTTCTGTCCAAAGTAGCCGGATCCCACGAGTTGTACTAGCTGGATCCCTATTACAAGAGATCCGGGAGATCCGTGTGACAGAAAAAAATTATACGCTTTTCAAAACCAGTTCAGTTCTTTTCTCTCTCCTTACAAACACAAAAAACGACCCAATTCTGCTTCCATCTCCATAGGGCTTCATATCCTCAAGCATATCCTTCTTGAACATCATTGTAAGTAATTACACTCATATATTCTACTCATCATCATCTTCATCCTAGGGTTTATGGTTTTTAAATTTTTTTCAAATAACCACCAATTAATGAAATTAGGTATAGCAAAATTAAATCACTAAAAAGGGTGTTTCATATAATTAAAACTCTATTGTGTTTACAACATTGTTAATACAAATCAAAACCATAAATTCATCTCGGCAAATTTTACCTAATTGGAATATTTGTTTTTCTAGGATCAATCATGTCTAAAGCTACCCGACAAGACCACCATGACACCGTCCACTACCTCTCTAGATATTATCGAAAAGCGAATCTTTCAAAAACCAATCGCAAAATTTTCAAAAAGCTTGAAAAATGACTTATCCATGAAGGTCGTATTGTTAAGGAATATTTCCTTGAAAACACCGACATTCATCAAGTCTTCTCGGCAATTAACTTTGCTTGTCTCCTAGATATTGATGAGCAAATTTGTCCGGTTTTTATCTTTGAGTTTTACAAATATGTTAGGATCATTGGTAACAATGATGAAAGCATCTCAATCACTTTCATCATCAACAATCAAACCATCACCTTACCCTCAACACCTTTGCACAAATTCTTCGCATTCCATGTGAAGGTATTTGTATGTACTCACAAGATTGGGCAATATCTACTCAATCTTTTGCACTAGATCCCAAACCAATCTACCACACTCCTCTCGATGACCTCGCAATTGTTCGAGACACCATCTTCAAAATTAGAGCCGACCAATCTCGCTTCAACCGCAACAAAGAGCTCATTCACCGTGATCCCTTTCAAATATAACTCTTCAAAATGAATCCCATCTATAGAAAGTGGGAATAAATTCTTAGGGAAAATTTTATTTGTTTGGTCGGAAACAAATACCATCCAAATGCATGTCTTGTCCAAATGATCTATTCTCTCATTCACCAAAGACCATTTAATCTTGCCTATTACATGGTGAAAAGAATGGTAGGTGTATTCAAAGTCAACAACATGGTACTTCCCTATGGTATGCTCCTAACACAACTCCATGAGTATGTTAGTGCAATGCAACCTTCTCCTATCAAAGACGATCATTTTCTTGCCGATCAAGTCATGGTACCACTCACCAAACAACCTTCTAAACGGTTCATGGTCAATGGAAAAAGGCCTTGTGCTCTCTCGGACTCCTCGGGCGACGAAGAAGAAAAAGTCAACCCCGTTGCCAACGTCAACATGGACCCCATAACCTACTTTGAACAACTTCCAACTCTTCCAAATGATTCCAAAGAATTCAAACAATTGAAGGGTATGATCCAATGCCTAACTAACTACCTCATGACGTCGGGAAAGAGGAAGAGAAAAGATTGACAAAAGAGGCATTAGGATTATGGTTGTTTTAGACATTTCTTTTATCAATGGATGCTTATGTTTGTGGATGTTTTATCTTGTTTGTTTGGATATTATCACTACTACTCATATTTATGTTTTGGATTATGAGATATTTACTTGTTTTGTTGTTCATTTACAGTAGAAACTCGTAGCAATTAGTATACATAATATAGTGCAAAAACTGCACACCTTCTATGATGTTTCTGATCTGCAGGAGCCGGATCCCTCAATTTGTACTAGACGGATCCCTCCTTTTAGGGATCCGTGGGATCCGGGGAAACAGAAATACAATTGCAGACCTCCACACATCAAACCAGCCTACTAGAACACTTCACACTAGCTAAACATAATGCCTTAGGACCACTTAAGTCTTCCTCAAGCTCAGTAAGCATCACACTCACTCATAGCTCATTTAGGATCACACTCAAGGTGCTTTTTGATTTATCAGCTCACCAAAGCTCATCATTCTTCCGCTCCAATACTCACACATCATTTCTCACATGTTAACACATCTAGTCTTATAATTCTCTTAATTTTAGAAAATTGATTTTAGTCATCCTTACCTCAAAATGGGTCAAAAATCAGTTTTTTATTTCTTATAATTTTTAAGAATTTTTTTTCAAAATTATCTTAAGTTACCATCTGACCTTTAGGATCATTTAGTACCACTTGAAACTCACAAATTTCCTAGTGTCATCTTTGATCATTCATTGGTACTCAAAAAGTCCTATTTTCTTTCATAAAAGGCAATCATTAGCTACCATCACTCATTGCACTTGATCATTTAAGTCCTCGTTCATTTAAGACACTTAGAAAGACTGAAACACTCAAAATGTATAGGTACTAGACCTTACAAAACATCATTTTCCTCTCTTCTTAGATGCTGTGAGCCGGATCCCTAGGATTAGCCTAAACGGATCCCTCATTGGAGGGAACCGTGGGAACCGGCTGACAGATTCAGCTAACTCTAGCTAAAACAATCATTTCAAGCTCTCCTTGCTAACTTGACCACTCCATCTTGACTTAATTAACCTCCTTGATCAGTGCAACTCTAAAGTTGACTCTTGTGCATGAAAATCATCACATTTCAAAGGATCTTAGTGGCTTAAGTCTTGTATGCACTGGTCAAATCCTTCTCTTTATAAACCATCTTGTTAGGACTTCTTAGTCACTATCTACAACTTAAATCTCAGCAACTAGAATCCTCTATCTCACTAACCTTTTGTCATCTCATTATGAGAAAAGCTCCTAGTGGTAACTCATCCACCAAAGGACCACCCAAAAAACTTGCTCGTGTTATTCACGAAATTTCTTCAACCGAATCATCTCCCGTTAAATCCACAAATGCTAGGATTTCTCCTCCACCAATCAAACCAATCCCCAAAAGGATTTTTCCCACAAAACTTCCAATTCCAAACACCACCATACCTCCTAAATCAAACACTCCTATTTCCACTAAACCATCACCATTAGTGCCTAGAGCCATATCATTTAACACTCCCCATTCATCTCCACACCTCTACAACTTAGAGGAATTGCCTTCTAGGCCCTCTCATCCTCCACCATTACCAACATTCTCCTCTATAGAGAGGATAGCACAACAAAATCAAGGTGTTGAATCTGTGGAAAACTAGAAGGGGGGTTGAATAGTTTTACCAATTTAAAACTTCCTTTTAAATATTTAGATCGACTTATGTCAATCTATTTGGTTGTTTATGTTGGACGTTGATAGATAGATATATAAACGTGTAATGAAAAATAAAGAGTAAGAAGCACATCACCACGACACAAGTATTTATAGTGGTTCGGCTACAAGGACACCTTCCTTGCCCTACTCCACTCCCCGAGTCACCTACTCGAGATTTCATAAACACTACACCAATCTCCTTATGGCGGAGAAGCCTTCACAACGTCGCTTACACCTTTTTCCGGTACAAAGCTAAATACCGAGTTCTTTCACACCAAGGCGAACCACACCTAACACAATGTCGCCTACCCTTTATACGATGCTAGGCTAACCACCGAGTTCTTTCACTCCAAGGTGAACCACACCTATCACAACGTCGCCTACCCTTTATTAGGTACTAGGCTAAGCACCTATTTCCATTACTATGGAGGAACTACTACCCATCACAACACAACACCTAATCTTAAGGAGATCCACTCCTTATTACAACACCATCAAGGATATCACCATCCTTGGAAATAAACAAATACTTATATGTATAACGATGCACCTCATCGATTATACGACCTAGGCATTCTTCCCTAATGCCACTTGATTTGATTCCTAGGCATTCTTCACTAATACCTTAGACACAACGCTTGGCACCTTTCACTAATGCCTTCGTCTTGACACCTTTAGCATTCTTCACTAATTCTTTGACACGGACATTAAGCACCTTTCACTAATGCTTTCATCTTGACTCTTTTGGCATCCTTCACTAATGCCTTCAACACAACATCTACGGAGGAAGAAAGAACTATCAACAAGAGAACCTCAGTTGTCTTGATGATGACGAAGCATGGCAACTCATGGACTTGAGCTTGCTCGACTTCAAGAAGTGGTGATCTCGCCTTTAAGAGGAACCTAGAGAATCACACAAAGTCAAAAGACAAACTACATAGAAAGATCCCTTAGGATCAGTGGTTAGAGAGGTATAATACTTGGAGAAAGTATGTGTTGAAGTGGTGAGCCAAAAGGAAGAAATGGCTCACTATTTATAGAGGGGAAAGTTCACTGTTCCCCGGATCCCACGGATCCCTCCCACAAGGGATCCGGCTAGCGTAAAGCTAGGGATCCGTGGGACGCTCCTCTTTGCCCATGGGTATTTTTGGTTATGGGTCATGGGTTATGGGTTGATCCATGGGTTTCTTTCTAGATACAATGTATCTCTAGAATACAATGAATCTAGTTAATTGGTTTGGACAAAACCATGGATTGTGGATCAATACCATTTGTTAGTTTTTTACCCATTTTAGTATATACTTGTTTTTACCCATTTTAGTATATACTTGTTTTTTACCCATTTTAGTATATACTTAGTTAAGTATGTAAACACTAGTTGTTGTACATATGTATATCTAAATCATAAAATCACTTATACATGTTTTAGTGTTTTATGTGAAAACGTAAGTGTGTTAGAAAACTATTGGCTCAAACAAATTACGTGTTTTATTTGTTTCGTTAAAATGATTTTACATTTGTTATCAACAAACATTAGAATATCGTAAAATATAAATAAACGTTTTTACGGCTTATTTGTATTAACATAATCGACACTAGCACCGGTATCCTTTTCTCCGTCACCCTCAAATAGTCCCTTTTGGATTATGAGGAATCTTCAAAGTCAACCACCCGATCACATGGAAGTAGATACTTCTCTACCACTATCCACAACACATGTTCCACCACCACCACCTTTGGTTGAATCACCTCCAAATATACCTCCACAAATCCCTCTTCCTTTTGTGGAAACTCAACCCAACCTTTCATCTCAATCAATTCCATTTCTACCTCCACCATTTCCTATCCATGACAAAGATTGTTATCATTGTCAACATGTTGAAGGTTTGATACATGAACTACATGAAGAGCAACGTTTCATGTTTTATCACCTCCTCAAACGTTTCGATGAGGTCAACAAACCTAAACAACCTTGAGCTTAAGGATTCAAGTGGTGTCCGAGTCTTAAGCTTAACTTAGATAGTTTAGGAATCATATTTCATGTTTAAGTCATTCTCTTAGTTTTAGAGATATGTAGATCATTTCTCGTATTTTTATTGAATGAAATTACATGTTATATGCCATATTGTCTTGAGAATATGTTTGGTGCCTTAATACATATCTCATTTTTATGTTAACATCACTTTTTACATCACCATTGTTGTCTTAAGCTTACAGACAGACGGATCCCTCAGTTTAGCTTAGACAGATCCCTCCAAAGGAGGAACCGTGGGATCCGTGCAACAGAAGACTTGTTTATTACTAAGTTAAGTCTTATTTGCAGGAAATGATGCTCTATATACTTGTTTTCTAATCTTTTTTTTGTAGATTTTCAATATACACATGAAGACTTTGCCACCCTTAGCTAGGGGGAGTTTATTGTCAAAGCAAAACATTGCAAAATCATTTACAATATCATTTAAATTAGTCTACATTACTTGAGGTCCTCCTCACAAAGGAGAACTCGTCAAGGGGGAGCATGTTCGTCAAAAGGGACAAAACCATTTGCAAACTTAATTGCAATGCAGTCGCTTAGTATTCCTACTTACTTGACGCCCTCACAAAGAGATAGACTCGTCAAGGGGGAGCTAAGACGAGAATACTTCTCTTCCCTTACTCTCTATTTTTTTCATTTTTTTTCTTTTCACATGTTTTCTTTTTAAAAAATGTGTTAGTTTCATTTCGACGCTCTTTTTGTTTCGACAAAAAGGGGGAGAAGAGAGTAAAAACTCCAATTCAAACTTTTACGAAATTTTAGCAAATAATCATATGTTTTGTCATCAACAAAAAGGGAGAGATTGTTAATACAAATAAGCCGTAAAAACGTTTATTTATATTTTCCGATCTTCAATTGTTTTGTCGATAACAAACGTAAAATCATTTTAACGAAACAAATAAAATACGTAAATGGTTTGAGCCAATAGTTTACTAGCACACTTGCGTTTTCATATAAAACACTAAACAAGTAATAATGCTTTCATGATTTAGTAATGCATATGTACAACAACTAGTGTTTACATAATGGGTAGATATATACATACTTAGTATGTATTATAATGGGTAATAGAATGGGTAGAAGTTTAAGTATTAGACCCATTGACTTAATACATTGAATATAGTTGGGTAAAACCCAAAGTCCATGACCCATACCCATGGAGCATGATTCATAACCAATTACCCATTGCATGACATCATGCATAAGTCATAATGGGTATTGTCCATGACCCATGGAGCTAACCCATGACCCATTGACTAGATGCATTGCATCTTCTAGATACACTGTATCTATTTGGATACCCATGGATCAAAACCCACAACCCATGATCCATGACCCACAACCTACTTTAGAGGGAGCATCCTACGGATGCCTAGTATTACACTAAATGATTCCCTCAAGCAAGGGATCTGTGGGATTCGTGGAACAGTAGCATGTTTTTGTCTATAAATAGTGAGTCATTTCTTCATTGTAGCTTGCCACTCCTACACATACTTTCTCCTAGTATTGTAAACTCTCTAACCTCATATCCAAATGATCTTTCTATGTAGTTTGTGTTTGTTTTTGTGTGATTCTCTAGGTTCCTCTTAAAGGCGAGATCACCACCTCTTGAAGTCGAGCAAGCTCAAGTCCATGAGTTGCCATGCTTCGTCATCATCAAGACTACTGAAGTTCTCTTGTTGATAGTTCTTTCTTCCTCTCTAAAAGTGTTGTGTCTAAGGCATTAGTGAAGGATGCCAAAAGGGTCAAGACGAAGGCATTAGTGAAAGGTGCCAAACATCTGTGTCAAATGCATTAGTGAAGGATGCCAAAAGGTTTAAGACAAAGGCATTAGTGAAGGATGCCAAAAGGGTCGAGACGAACGCATTAGTGAAAAGTGTCGAACGTTTGTGTCAAGAGCATTAGTGAAAGATGTCAAGGGTGTACAATCGATATGGTGCATTGATGTACAAATATAGATAGGTTGTGTCCAAGGATATTGATATCCTTGATGATGTTGTAATAAGGAGTGGGTCTCCTTTGGAATAGGTGTTGTGTAGTGTTGGGTAGTTGTTCCTCCTTTGTAATGGAACTCAGTATCTAGCCTTGTACCGGATAAAGTGTAGGCGACGTTGTGATAGGTTTGGTTCTACCTCGTGGAAGAACCCGGTGTCTAGCCTTGTACTAGAAAAAGAGTAGGCGACTTTGTGAAGGCTTCTCCGCCATAAGGAGTTTGTGTCGTGTAGTGCTAACGAACTCTCGAGTAGGTGACTCGGGGAGTGGCGTAGGGCAAGGAAGGTATCCTTGTGGCTGAACCACTATAAATACTCGTGTCGTGGTTTTGTGTTTCTTACTCTTTACCTTTGCATTATACCTTTACATACATATGTATCAATATCCAACATACACATCTAAATAGATTGACATAAGTCGATCTAAATATTTTAAAACAAAGTTTTAATCGGTAAAACTATTCAACCCCTTCTAGTTTTTCACAGAAGCAAATTGTTCCATCTAGTGCATAGAGAGTTAGCATTTATCGGGGTGGAAGAGATGATCTTTCGCATGTAATTAACGGTAAAGCTCCTTGAGGTACCCGGTGTGAACTCCCAAGTATCTTTGTTAGTAGAGAGGTGAAGGCCAATTAAAATATTGGTAAGGTCTATCATTTCCTCATACTCTTACTGTGATCTAATGGCTCTCCTCCAGGACCAAGATGGATAAGGCCGATATTGTGTGAATGTGGAGAATTTTGGTTGATGGCATGTGAATTTGCCCACTTTTGTTGACGACATTAGGAGATTGTAAGTGAGCTGAAATAACAATAACAATGGTATGGATAGTTTGAGGGACATTGATTGATCCCTCACAAACAATGCAATTTGGGTCTAACTCCAACCGATACAAGCACAGGAAAGTTTCGTGAACCGTTGAGCCTCCCAACCAATTATCATGCCAAAAGCTTGTTGTTTGACCATTTCCAATCTTTTTCTTGAAGAGCTTTTGGAAGATTTATGCTAATCTTAGAAAGACTGACTTTGAGCTTTATAATTTGGGACTACGTACCTGAAAGATTTTTATATGATTTAGGAGATAGTATAGCACCAGAATCCCCATAGATAGAGCGAATAACTTTTCACCAAATAGTCATTTTTTCATTGCGGAATCTCCTCCACCAATTTTACCCCTATTAGATCGAGGCAATAACGCTTTGTCCCAAGCTATCCAAGTAACTTTATCAACTTCGGGATATCTACCCAAAAGAACCTCATCCGAATACCTTCAAGCTTGTGGATGACCTTCTTTGGAGCTTTGAAGGTTGAAAAATAGTAAACACCCATGCTACTAAGTATAAATTTGAAGAAAAATGAGGCGACCTCAAAAAGAAAGGGAATTGGATTTCTATTTAGATAACCTCTTTTGGAACCTATCAATGAGGGGTTCTCAATTACGACATCTTGACATTTTGGCTCCAATGAAGACCTAAGTAAGTGCAAGGAAATAAAGATGCGAGAAAACCAATCGCGAAAGCCATGAAATAAAGCTCATCACTAGACACCCATATCCCGGATAGCTTGCTTTTATTGAAATTTACTTTAAGGCCGCATACAAGGTGAAAGCATATAAGGATTTTAGATTAGTTTTAGCATTTATGATGGACCATTCACCCAATATAAGGGCATCATCCGCAAATTGAAGATGAGAAACATGAATCTTATATTTCCCAACTTTAATGCCCTAAAAGAATTTGTTATCAATTGCCTTAAGAATAGCTACATTAAGGGCTTCCACCACTAGGATAAACGAGAAGGGAGATAAAGGACCTCGTTGATGAAGACCCCGTTCTAGTTTAAATTCCTTTGTTGGGGTGCCATTAATGAGTATTGAGGCATAAGCTGAATCAAGGAAAGAGATGATCCAATTTCTCCATTTACTACTAAACCCCACTTGTTCCATGATGGAGAGAAGAAACAACCAAGACAAGGAATTGAAAGCCTTTTCAAAATCCACTTTAAGAAACATGATCTTTTTGTTGTACGTTTTTGCCCACGTGATAATTTCGTCAATCATAGGATGGTCGTCAATGATTTGTCTCCCGTTTATAAAAATCATTTGAACATCACCAATAACCTTAGGTAAGACCTTTGAGATGCGATTCGCTAGAACCTTTGCAATAATTTATATTGACACCCAATTAAACTTATAGGCCCAAATTCAGAAACAACCAATGGGTCTACAACCTTGGGGACAAGAATGATAAAAGATGAATTACATCCCCTGGAATGAACAAATATGTTTCAAAGATGTTTTACAAAAGATATGACGTCTTTTTCAATAATGTCATAATGATTTTTGAAAAATTTAAAAGTGAAATCATCAGGACCCGGGGCTTTATCACTTCCACAATCCCAAACCGCGTCTTTAATTTCTAAACGAATAAAAGGTCAATCAAGTAATTGTACCTCTTTCGAAGAAAACTGCCTGAAGAGGTTGCTTTTGAAGAAAGACCTTGAGTGGTTCGTCTATTTAAACCTTGCACCAAAGTAACCGTATGCATGATTCTTGATTGTGATGGGGTCCGAAACCCATCACCATGAATATTGAGACCATTGATATGAGAGCGGTTCCTTCTATATTGATCATGCCATGGAAAAATCTCGAGTTCTCATCACCTTCCAATTAGTGGTTTCGTCATACGATTAAGGCCTTGGAGAACTGAAAGTGTGATAATAGGACTCTTAAGAAAGTGATAACCTTATGTTGAGTTGTTTATGTTGACCGTGATGGAAATTCCCGCTCTAGTGTTCGTGTTCTAGAGATAGTACCGATATGGATAAGTCAAAGTCTATTAGTCAAAAATTTTGTACAAATGAAACGTTTTCTTACAAACCTTACATGGTACGATAAATTTTCGATTTTCAATGGTTGGGTGTTTTAAGTATAAATCGTTTTGAATGTTTGTTCAAGCACAAATTTCGTGAAAAATATCCAAGCCATATACAAAAAGAATTGTTTTTATCGAAGTACAAAATATTTCGTAGTCATATCTTTTTACATGACTATAACCATTGCAAAATTCAAACAATGTTTCTCCAAATTATGGTCAAATTTTTATAATACTAAACATTGTTAACAAATTTTAACACCATGTCTCCAAGAAGGAACACTCGCCACTCATAGACAAATCTCGAAACTAACCACTATGCCTACATACTAGTTGACCTTATATGTTATTGGACACCTCTGCTCGAGACTATCAATAGCAATACGCCACGCCTTGACATTATTCCTTCAAAGTGCAATCTTCCCATTTATCCCAGTAGATAAGACTCTCGTTTTGATTCAAGCGCGTTGAATTAAACAATCAATGTAAAATTACTCAAGAGACATTGTGGCCTTTTCGAAGATCTAGATAACTTAGTCGCATTGGGATAAGACTTCACTTTTATTTTAGGGTATCAAGAAGTCGCATATGACCATACGACTTTTAGCTTCCACCTATAACAAGTCAAACATCCTTTGATATTGTATCCACTTGAATCTAACCAACAATACAACAATTTCAAGTCATTATACATCCTAGTCCTGCATAGAGGAATTGAGCACCCGGACTTACGAGCTTCACCTAATAACAATTTCTGGACGTTTCAAACCATTGACACCAAATTATGTCCTTAGATCATTTGATTCATAGACCATCATCTTCAGCTAGCCGTATATGTCTGACGACACGTTCATCCTTAATGTTTTCACACCAACAAATTTCTCCTTAAACGTGCTTTTATCCACTAGAGACTATTAGTGACGACTACCCTCGTTGAACGAACTCTATTAGATTATACTCTTCCTTTCGGATGATGACGTCAACAAACTTTTCCTACGTGATAAGAACACCACCATCGTAACTCTTTACTAACCTTGTCCACATCACTTGACTCATTATGAGAACCTCCTTACAACATTATGAGAACCTCCTTACAAAACATGTACATCGGACTTTTGTAATCTGTGCAGATAAGACACTGCGTACCATACAAACATTTCCTCATAATTCTACTTCAAGACTATGACTTCCAACCTCATGCCAGGAATTGAATATTTCTTTCTCATTTCCTTCAATTGCCTTGGAACAACCTTCTTTACACATTGGAAAACCTTCATGTATTACCCCTATATCGCTATTTCTTTGACCTTTATAGATGGTGATCATTCCCTCATTCGGGTATACAGCTGCAATAATATTTTCTATCACGTAAGATTTTATCTAAATTTATGGCCAACAAATTCCATACAAGTCACCACCTCAAATCCACCTAATTGACTCGGAACTTACTCCATCAGATTTTCCTTTCATCAATACTAATGGGGATATCATCAGCTATTTCTTCAGTAACAAATTATCCCCTATCTACAAATTTCACAACTAGCACTCTACTTAATTTCATTGATTCACAATTCACACGATAGTATGAAGGAGCCACCAAACATCTCTTTGACACCAAATGTTGGACGCAAGAAAGTATGTTATTGACGAGAAGGATACCTGAGACAACACCCGATGCTACCCTTACTTCCTCATGAATTGCCTTAAAAGCTTATCCCTTTTTCCTTAAGGTCTCCATTTTTCTAGTCATTATAATAGATAAGGATTTAAAACATACATTTTTAGGGGGTCATTTAAGCCCTAAATTGATATATTTTATATCCGTTACTACTTAAAATCATTTCTTTTCACATTTTAGGTCTTTTGAAAGCAAAATGCTGGAATGAAGAATATTTGGACGAAAAGGAGCCAAAACATGAAGAAAAAGGCAAAGTCACGATCCAAGGAAATTCTGCAAGCCTAACGGCGTCCCAACCCATAAGGCGATGCCGTCCCTTAGGAATTTTTCTAATTAGAATGCAAGCAACGGCTCAGGTGAAAAAGAGGTTCTAAAGCATGACGGCATCACACCTAATATATGGAAGTCGTCTCCCTTAATTTCTACACCATACGTCCAAGAACCCTCTCAAGACGACGTCCTTCATGAAGACAGACGGTGTCACACTCATCAACTGACGCCGTCCCAACGATGACTTGGCCTAAACGAAACCCTAAAGACGGCAAACAGACGACGTCACTAGTAAAAGGCGGCGTCGTTGCACTTGTAAATCTATATATAGAATTCGATTTTTCTGGATTTAGAGAGGTATAATTTTGGAGAGAAAACCCTAACTGGTGTGTAGTCTGACTTGGACAGTATTTTAGGGTTCCAAACCTTTCTTTACATCATATTATAAGTTTGTTAATCCCTCATATCATTATGTCTACCCTATGTTCAATTGTTTGTGTGTATGCATGCTTATTTATCATGAGTAGCTAAATTACTATTGTGTTTGCCTAGATATATGAAACCTAGTTCTTAATTATTGTTAGGTTGTCTCTTGTCTTGATTGGTAGACGCTAGAGTAAGGAAAACTGGCTTCTTCTTTAATTGTTGCAAGATTGAACGTCCTAAATAGCAAAAAGCTTGAGAGTGCACTTGAGCCATCGTTGTGTTTATTGCGTGAGTTGTAGCTTTCGGATAATAGAGTATCCGGGGGAGATACTACGGTACTTGGCAATCCCAGATAGTCTAGAGGAGAGTTACAATTCATAGAACTAGGGAATTAGACACCCCCTATGACCACACGGAATACAACGCACCAATTAAGATGAGGATGTGACAATTCAACTGACTAATAAGAGATAACTAGGGAGTAAGAACATCTAAGTATACACACTTTTAATCATCATAAGAGCACACTTTACAATACATAGCCTATCCTTTCCTTTTCATTTGTTTAATTAGTTATTAGTTTAAAAGATTAGTAGTTAAAATTGGTATAAGTACCACCCGCACTCCTATATCCCGAGATATTTACCTTGCTTTCTAAAAAACATAAAAGACTAAAAAGAATCTCCCTCAACCTTACCTTCTCGTCATACATCTCTTCCTAGCATCTCTATTCCCCTAGAGAATGATCAACCCCCTGGGCTTACCTATACTACACTGCAATGATTAGGTACATTGCCTAGTGGGTTGTAAAGCTTGCTCGTTGAAAGGGAAGTCTTTCGATCCTGAACTCACGCATCAATAATCTTTTAGAACAACCCATATCATTAACCACATTCCTTTGAAGAGTACATTGGCCTCATAGCATCCATAAGAACCACCACTTCCATACGTTGAGTGTACATTGTAGATTCCCAGTAAAACAACATAATCCCCCTCACTAGTAACAAGTGTTAGTGCTAGACTAAACGGTCTCACTATATTCACCTTAAATTTCACGCAAGTAAGTGTAATTTCAAGCGACTTGTCCTCATTCTTACCAACAACCTTAGTTATATCGACTGCCAGTACGAAACTTCTTAGTACTGCAATTCTCGCTATTTTGGATTCGGTGAAAGATGATGATATAACGGCTAACTTACCTTGATAGTAACCTTGACCTTTTCACTAATTTTTCCAATCTAAGCCGTAGGTACCTAATTGTTTATTTTAAAGCAATCCTAAAACTGAGCCAATTCTTCAAAAATGTTGGGTTTCTTTTTCTTACATCTTGATACTTAACTTACTTTCATGACAATTCTTGTTTGATAAGTTGTGAAATTAAGTTGTATTCAAGTTGTTATGTAGCTTAAGGTTAGAATTCAACTTGTTTCTTAGCTTAATCTCATGACAATTGTTTGATGAGTTATGAGATTAAGCTAGATTCAGCTTGATTCTCAACTCAAGCTACATAAAATTTTCGTAAGGTTTTTTATGGCTTTGCTCAAAGACGGGAAAGCTTGCCCATTTAGAGGTAACCGCGACGAATTGAATTCCGAGTCAAAATTCTTTTAAAGGGGTAGACTGTAGCAACTGGCATTTTTAAGGCAATACTTGACCACAAACTCAAAACAATTTAATTTAAACATTTGAATATTCATTTACATATATAATCGTTAAGTTGAATCGCGTAAATCGAAAAATAATATTTAATGAACAATGGCTTCGGACTAAAGTTTATGTCTACATATTTATGTCATAATATTATTATTTCAGTCACATTTCAATATTTATACATTTACGGTCTTAAAATATTTACGTAAGGTTACATAAATGTGTACTTTTTGCATTTTCATGCATGCATATCATACCCAGTACATACATATATACATACCCTACTACACATAATATATCATAATACAAAAACTAAAACATTTCTTTATTTATTTCAACAATTTTGTCATATACTAATAAGATGTGTTTGGAATCATGAGGGAGGAGTAGTTATGCTAGAGCTTTGATTGAAGTTAATGCATCTAATGATTTTCGTGATACTCTTTCCTAAACTAAAGAGATGTGGATGTACGAAAGAAATTATCCGTATTGAATACGAATAGGAACCCTATCGATGCAGTAAGTGTTGTCATATGGTCACCTTCTTGAAGAGTGTCCCAAAGCTACTCCAAAACGTGTAGGTAATCCGGTTGATAAAGGCAAAGTTCCTGTTTCAGGAGCTACTAAGGAGGTGTCAAATGATGGGTTTACTACAGTCATGCGAAAGGGTCCTACTTATAAGCGAGTTTTTGGGGTTTATAAGAACAAGAAAATGGAGGCGTCTACGTCTAAACAACCAAGTAAGGATGCTAATGTGGTTAACACGTCTAATGCCTTTGATATTCTTGGTGATTTGGATGAGGATTTTAATGTTCATGTAGAACCTAGTGCTAACATTCCTTCAAGCGACGTGAATACTACTACTACTACTACTACTGTTGATGGAGGACATATTAGTAAAGATTCTCTCGTTGAAAAGATTAATATGCTAGGAAGTCAAATAATTGAGGAGAAGCTTGTACTTCTGGATGATGATGGGAAGCTGCTTCCTATGAAAAAGGAGGATAATGTGGGATACATAGATTACAATGAAAATATCCCTAGCTCATCCAATGCTGCTCCTTGTGCTATTTCAAATAGTACATCTGATATGGCTAATGAGGAAAAAAAAGGTAGGTAATCCGTTTTCTAAGGTTGAAAATTTGGTTATTTTGGATAGTGATAGTGATGATGAAGTCGAAGATGTTTATGATGATACTTATAGCTTCATGACTAGTTGATGTGCTTATAATGGTTACATGAGGATGAAGATTATGATCTATATGACACTTAGGACCTTCAAGGTTTAACTCTGGAACAACGTGCATTTTGTGATGTGATTGATATAAATCTTCGTGGTCAGTTTAAACATTATATTTATTTATTGTCCTTATAGTAGTTGTTCATAAGATTTATTTGTCTTTCTTATGCTAGTTTAAGTCTTAGCACTGTAGGTGTTTGCTTTGCCTTTTTGGGCTGAGATGTGGGATTCACCCACACCCGTTGTACTTAATTATTTTTTTGGAGTAATAATATTTTAATGGGATAACCCTTTTACCCAAAAAACACTCTTACAACTTTATACACTTAATTTGTTAATAAAATTTAAATCATACCACTTTTCTTACACCTTTTTAGCCTACATGTATAAATAATACATACTTTTACTTATTTGTGTCTAGTCCTTATTTTATAATTTACCCTGTACACATCTTTTTGATTATTAAATGAAACTTGGGGACAAAGTTGTCCTCCTCCCCCTTTTTACTCCCCTTGGTTTGCAAGGTAAACACAAGCACACACTTTTATTTTATATCTTATAAAACTTAGCTTGTAGATGATTTTAATAATGAATAAACCATGCTTGGTTCACTATAAAAGGAAGACTTACATTTTTTTTATCGCCACAACCAAAAACTAACACAAAAATCTCTCTTTAGTTCTCTTGTGTTTTTGGCAACAAGCATGGAAAAGGGGAAAGAAACTTTGAGTTTTTATAAATTGCATAGCTTATTTGGTGAATGGTAAAACATAGCAAGTGTTTTTGGAAGCTTATTTGGATATTATAGAGGTTAATAAGTGTTTTTGGTTATCTAATAACTCACATACATCCTAAGAGGTATACAACTTATTTACATAATTTCCTACTTCATAATTACATAGCATACATATTTACATATGATCATAACATCAAGTACGTACAAATATATCACCACACCATGTTTGTAAATATATATTTTTTTATAGAAATTAAACTAGTAAAGATTTCAAAAAAATATGCTTACTTTGTCATGTTAAAAATTTATAACAAAGGTTGGGTTAACATGTAATAAGTTGTATTAAAAAGGGTATAAACGTGAGTTTAAAAAGTATTAATAATCATATACTTGTGTTATTCAATTTATGTTTATGATTTTAGGATTTTATTGGTTAGTATGTATCTATATTGATTATTGAAGAAATTGGTGGAAGAGATTAGGATGGTGAAGGTGTTGTTGAAGTTTTTACAATTAAAGTAGTTATTTGAAATATAAAAGTTTGCTGATTTGCATGTTTTTCGAGGTAAAACGGGCTATTAGAGTCGGGTTGGGTAACCAAAAGCTTAGAATTTTGAAAAATATACTTAAATAGCTTCGCGTGGATAGTAGAACACCAAAAACGGACTAATAACGAAAATGTTATGACGATTCAAAGTTTTGACGAAAACTATATAAATTTCAGCAAAATAGCATTATTAGAAACAAGTACTGATTTTTATGCTTCAAACGTATTTTTGAGTCGTGTAAAGTCGAGATCGTCGAAACTTGTAAAAGAACTTGGTTAGAGTATATTTGGACGTTTCCGAAAAGTCCGAGATCTAGTTAAATGGAATTATAACGAATGAGTTATGGCCTTTTTCAATATTGGGCTAAAAACTATATTTTTATAAAAATAATAGCTTTTATTCTTCTAATAAACAAGTGCTAATCGGTAATCTTTAAGGGTGTTTTTGAGCGTTTTACAATCCAAATGAGTTAAAAAGTCCTAAAGAAATACTGTCCATACGAGTCGAAAGTCTTATAAAATATTAAGAAGTGAGCGAGATACGATTTATTAAACATGAATATTTGGGAACTTTTATAAAGTATACATATAAGTTGCATAAACTTATTTTCTAAAAATAAATGTCAAAAATTACGAGAAGAGTTAAACGACATATAGAATTTTGTAAACTATAACAAGAGTATTATTTAAACACGAATAATATAGTCGAGACTAGTTGTAAATAATAAGTAACATAACTTTCAAGATTGGACCAATTAGTAATTTTTCAAATGTCGGAACTTATATAACCATATAACTTTGACGTAAACTATATTTTACTTATTAAATTTAAATGCAAACCGTACATGTTACCATACAACCTCGTTAATTAATTAGGTTGCGGTTACGAGTTTACGCATTCATTTTATTTGTGATATTTCGAATTTCACTACACTACTTAAGGTGAGTTTTTGTAGCCCCCTTTTCATTACGTTTTCCTTGGGGGAAAATGGTACTCATATGATATAATGACTATTTTCATGTCGTGATACACTATTTTCATGATTTTGGACAATATGTGCGTTTTGATTGCAATATGTTCCTTGTTGTGTGGTTTCATCATATGTGTTTATTTGTGCGCAACTGTTTAACTCCATTTTGGAGCCAAAGCATTATAGTACTATCGGTATTGCTACCCCAGACCCGACACTGTGCGTCGATGGAAATTTTAGGTAACATGTGACATTTGGTAGGTTTAGTTTTCGCAAGCATCTTAGTTTCATTAAGTGCTTATAATTGTATATCTTGCTCACTATTGTCCTACGCTATATTATTCACAACTTCGTGGTATAACTCTTAGACCTACGAGCTCACCAACTTTATGTTGACGTTTTCGAGTATCTAGTTTCAGGTGATCGTTGATAAAAATTTGAAGGAATTTGCATGGAAGTTATTCATTGTTTGCAGTTCAAAGACCATGTAAATTTGGCCAAGATATTTTTCTAAAGACCTTGATCTGACAAGTTAAGACCTATGTTTTCATTATTCGGTGTTGGATAAAAATATTTACGTAACACTATAAACTTATTTCTTAAATGAAGTATGGTATTTTTCTACTATCTTGTTTGATGTTCCGAACCGTCGCATCCCGTGTTTCTGTCTCAGTCGAGGTGTGACAAATATCTTTGCTTTTACTCATCCATTCACCATAAGTTTTGGAGCGGCTTTAGTACAATCATCATTTAAATGCCTACAGAGCAAACAAGAACTACACCGAGGTGGTTCCCGCTCGTATTCAATGATAATAGTTTCCTTTGTATACCCTTCTCCTACAAGTTTAGGAATAGCCAACGCTAAATTGTCACGAAATTCATTGGATTCATTGATTTCAATCAAAGCTTTTGAATAACTACTACGCCCTCATGACTCCAACACATAGTATTAGTATAAGAATCTAGCAAGAGTATCAATTTTAGAAGCAAGCAAACTCAAACCATCCGGTGTATAAGCAACCAAATGGACATCGTGAAATTGCATCCATACCGAAACATAAGACAAATCTTCCTGTTAATACAAAGTAAAAACCTGCTTTCATTGCATCTCATGTCTTTTGAATGCTAAAGGGAACACATAACTAATATGTGTTTTCGGGTACATTCATTTAAGCAACAATGAATTTAGAAGCACTCGGGTTATCTCACATAATAGTATGCTTTTTCACTTCTAGTCTATTTTTCTTTTTCTTTTTAGGAGTCGAGATAACCGCAACTCCAAATGGTTTGCATATAGGCGCACACTAGGCACAAATGTTTCGAAAAGGAAAATTTTTGAGCTGCCTGAGTCACCAGTACCACGGATCCCAGCATTAATGTTGGACAGTTCCCTCAAGGGAAGGATTCGTGGGAACCGTGAGACAGAAGCTTAATTTCTCTTCTATTTTTCTCATTTTGGCTATAAACCTTCATATTTTCATCATTTTACCTCTTTCACTAATGAGTATGTTACTTAATTCTTCTGTTCTCATAATCACATGCCTTAAATTCATATCTAATACTTAGATTTTAGTCTATATCTTAGGTCAAGCATTTATTACAATGCACTATTTTCTCTATAAATAAGGTTCCCAAAATGCTTGCATTTCCATCACTCTCAACCTCACAAACAATCATCATCATGTTATCCAAAAGATCTTCCAACATTGATGAATCACCTAGTGCAAACAATCCTCTTTAAGAAATCCAAAACTTTATCCTACCACCTTCCATAGTACCACCACCCAAATCTAGAAAAACCGCACGAATTAGCATCTGGCCTTGTTGTTTAGCCAAACCATTGTCAAAAACTTCATCACCAACTACTCATTCACCACCACATGATTCCATAATAGCACCTCCATCATCTCCAACAAGTACATCACCACCATTACCTATCAAGTCTCCACCTAAGATCACTCTATCGAAACTCCTTAAGACTCCGAAAACACTCTAACAAACCAACCCAAAAGAACTAGTCTTTTTAACACCACCCACATCTACAAACATAATTTACAAATATCTTGTAACTTCACCACCTTTAGCTCCCATTGTCTTACAAGAACATCTAGGTTCCTTTCCACCACCACTTCCAAACATTCCAGATTTTGATCCATATTTTTCACACTCTCCACCACAAATTCCGCTTTCCACCAATCAAACTAACCCGGAAACCATCCACACACAATACTCACATCATTTACATTGTGCACATTGCCAATCCGCTAGGGAACTTGCAATGGAAATTAGAGACGAGATGCGATTCATACTTAATCGCATCCTTGATCGCATCAACATCATCACTCACCAAAACCTCCATCATTAAGCTTATGCAAGCATGGAAGGAATAATATTACTATTTTCTCTATTTTTTTTTTTCTTTTGAGTCATTTTAAAGAACAAACCTTGTTCTTAGTTTTACATGTTTGTATGTGGCCTATATACCACTACACTTTGTCTTTTTATTACAAAGCTTTGTTTACATACCTTGGCTCTCCATCTTGTTTCTCGTCAATCAAAAGATTATATTGCATGTTACTACTAACTTTTTCTTTGTAGGTTTTACATTTTCTCACTTGACGCCCTTTTCTAGGGGGAGCCACTATCAAGGGGGAGTTAGTGATTCGTGGATTATATTATTTCTCCACACTTTATTTCTTCGTTAGGTTCGCTTTTTGTTTCTACAAAAAGGGGGAGAAGAAGTAAAACTTATGCTTTCAAAACATACATCCAATCTTAAGTTTTACTCATCATAACATTATATTTTGTCATCAAGAAAATGGAGGATATTGTTAATACAAATAAATCATAAAAACGTTTATTAATATTTAGCGATCTCTTTGTGTTTTGTTGATAACAAATATAAAGTTATCATAAGTAAAATTATAAGGATACATGTTATTTTTGTAAAGCATTTACATATATAGTCATTTAATATAAATTGTTGTAATGATTCATTTTTGTAATAGTTTATTAAGATGGGTAAAAACCATAACCCATGACTCATACCCATGGAGCATATCCATAACCTATGGAGCTAACCCATAACCCATTGACTAGATGCATTGCATCTTCTAGATACATTGTATCTATTTGGATACCCATGGTCCAAAGTCTATGACCCATGACCCATAACCATTTAGGGGGAGCGTCCTACAGATCCCTCATGTAAGGGATCCGTGCAACAGTATTGATTTTTTTCCTATAAATAGTTAGTCATTTCTTCATTATAACTCACCCCTCTTCTTACAAACTCTCTCATATATTCTTTCATTCTTCTAAACTCAGATCTCTTGATCTATATAGTAGTTCTTCTTTCTTTTGTTGTGATTCTCACATAGGTCTTTCTCTAAGGCGAGATCACGAGATACTACAAGTCATCCAAGCAAGGGGTCCTTGATTGATTTGTTCCTCCACAAGATTTCTATAGCAAAGATCTTGTATTTCATATTTCACATAGTTGTTGTGTTATAGTTGTGTTGGTTTGGTCCTCCGTGTTAAGGACTTGGTATTTTGCTTTGTACCGGAAAAAGTGTAAGCGACTTTGTGAAGGCTTCTCCGCCAAGTTGAAGGAGTTTGTTGACATAGTGCTTGAACTCTCGAGTAGGTGACTCGGGGAGTGGAGTAGGGAAAGGAAGGTGTCTTTGTAGCCGAACCACTATAAATTGGTTGTGTCATTTCTATCATTTACTTTACTTGCTTTCTTTACTTGCATTACTTATAGATCTATACTTTCTATACATCCATACGATTTCAGATAACATCGAATCTAAAGTTTTTGAAACTAAATTTAAAATCGGCAACCCCCCCCCCCCCTTCTAGTTTTCCACACTTCCTAAAGAAGACTTATCGATGGAGACCACTTGTTAAGAAAGATGGTGATTCCACGAATCATCCAAGGTCCATCCCGTAGAATAGACTCAATATCCTTTATAGACGAGAGCGTGAAAAAACCATTTGTGTTCTTCGTAACTTTCTGAATCCCATATTTTCCCCAATTGTTATGCACGAACCATTCAACAACAGGAAATGCGAGTCTTTTACCAATAAAATACCCCAAAAGCAAAATTTTCATCCGCTTATTCACCTATTGCACCAAATCTATAGGTAAATCCACATCATTATGTAACGTTTCTTCAATAAAGAAAAAGTTAGCTTTAGTAGAAGATGCAGAGTTGATTTTAGAAGTATAAGACGAGGGGGCTTTCACATTAGTTTTGGTCACCGGTGTGTTGTCTACCTTGTGATCAGAAGGCGTATAAGCACAAGCAACATTACTTATTGCCTCTTCAAAACTCTTACACGTAATCATTGTAACAGTACGCGTAGCCTCATTACTCAAAGCACTCCTATTAACAATTGTAGGTTTGAGTGGTTTTCTTTAAGTTATGTGTGTGTGTGAAAACGTGTATTTCTCTAAGTTATGGTTATTTTTATATCGGTTGATCCTTGTGTTCTAGTTGATTTCTTGTACGTTTATACTTTTACTGGGACATTAAAATCTTCTGTGTAACATAAGATGAGAAAATGCAGTTTAAAAAAATAAAAGGATAGTTGGTTGAATTAAACAATGTATCTTTTTTGAATCTGTAGTTGATTTTAATGTAAATAGCATAAATTCCAGGTGTGTTTGTTTCACATGTTCTTTTATGGTAAATAATTGCCCGCTTGGTTCAAAGTGGGGAAAGGGAAAGGGAAAAGGAAAGGGAAAGGAATGCAAAGGAATGAGTGAGGTGGGTAATTAATCCCTTACCCCTCAATTTATTCTATAATGGTTCATTACCCATTACGGGGTAATCAATACCTTTGCACCCCCCAACCAAGCACCTACTAATGAGTGAAGTGGGCCCATTTGTTTACCTTACCCATTCCCCACCCCCCAACCAAGCACCCCCTAAGTTTTGCAATGGAGGCTTGTTTTTCAGCCTATACATGAAAGTATTATAATAAAAGTTGCCTTATAAGTTTTACATTTTGCACTCATATAATCTAAGTGGATTTACTACCTACCAACGCATCACTAAAACCAAACAATCTCAGACAATATTATGGGTATCATCGTAATAGCACTCCCAATGGTAACGCCATAACGGCGTTAAACCATCAATAACGGCGTTATGGCCGTTATACCCATTGGGAGCTCGGCGTTAACACGGAGAATGGAGCCCGGCGTTGCTTTGGCAACGCGCGTTAAGGGGAGGAGAAAAAAAAAAAAAAAAAAAAAAAAAAAAAAAAAAAAAATTGAAAAACTTACACAATTAGTCCCTCAACGTCTAGAAATTCAAAAAAATTTACAAAAAACCCCCTTAACGGCTAGTTTTTAAAAAAAAAAAAAAAACAAAACAAAACAAAAACATTTTTTTACCACTATAAATACCCAACCAAAACTCTATTTTTTTCACACTTCCATTCAAACTTTATATACTTCCTCTTTACACTTTCATATTTCAAAAATCAAATTCGTTCACAATGGATCCAAATCAAGCTAGTGATATTCCCCTGTCTTGGTCAGACGTTGATGACCAAGAGGACTTCCAATTTATGGCGGCCGCGTACGAGTATCACCTTCAGTTGGAACAACAAGAGGGTATTGAATCTCAACATCCTAGTCGTTCTCGTACCCATGTATATCGTGAACGTGAGCTTGCAGAAGAACGTCTGCGCAACGATTATTTCGTACAAGGTTGTAAGTATTCAAACCGGAATTTTCGTAGAAGATTTCGTATGAGCCGGAAACTATTCCTGCAAATAGTTGAAGGTATTGAATCTTATACTTCCGATAATATTCCAGATCATTTTACCTTTTTTAGGCAAACACCCGATTGTACGGGTCGAATGAGTATAAGTGCTCTAATGAAGTGTACGTCTGCCATACGCCAATTGGCGTACGGCACCTCACCCGATGCATTTGATGAATACTTGCAAATGGGTGCGAGTACGTCACAATTATGTCTTGATAATTTTAACAAATGCATTATTGATTTGTTTATGCAGGAGTATTTAAGAAAACCAACATGGGCCGACATTCAAAAAATTTATCAACATCATGAAGAAAAACATGGTTTTCCGGGAATGCTTGGTAGCATTGACTGTATGCACTGGGAATGGAAAAATTGTCCAGTGGCTTGGCAAGGCCATTTTGCTAGGGGTGATAAAAAATACCCAACAATTATGCTTGAAGCTGTTGCTTCTCAAGATTTATGGATCTGGCATGTATTTTTTGGGATGGCGGGGGCAAATAACGATATCAATGTTTTAGATAACTCTCCGTTATTCGACGACCTTCTTGCTGACAATGCCCCAAAAGCACCTTATATGGTTAACGGAACTAGGTATGAACAGGGGTATTACTTGGCTGATGGAATTTATCCACAGTGGGCAACTTTCGTAAAATCCTTCACGGCAACAACTGATGCAAAACATACGTACTTTAAAAGGAGACAAGAAAGTGCCCGAAAGGATATTGAACGTGCTTTTGGTGTTCTTCAAGGCCGTTGGGGTATACTACAACAACCGGCACGTCAATTTGAAATTGCCACGATACGTAGAATCATGTATTGTTGCATTATTATGCATAACATGATTATAAAAGATCAAAAATTTGCTTTACGTGACTATAACGAACTGTGGGTGGATCCGTCAGCAAATTTGAGGCAACGAAGATGGGTTGAAAGATGTGATACGCACAGTCGTAAGGCAAAAGAAATACACGACCGACAAACGCATACCCAACTCCAACAGGACCTTATGGAGCATGTTTGGCAGAAGAATCTTGAACGACATGGACAACAACAAGAGAGCGACGACGATGAATAAGTATTTGCTATGTTTTTTTTTTTTAATTGCAGTGTGAGTGTGTGTGTGTGTTTTTTTTTTTTTATCTCGTTGTATTTTTTATTTTTTTTTTATTTCGTTGTATTTTTTTTTAGTCTCGTATTGTAATATGTTTTAAGTTTTAATGAAATGTTTGTTTCAGTTTAAAAAATGAAGTGTATGATTTAGTTTAGGGGTTGAAATTGAAAATATGAAATATTAGTGGTGTTATGGTGTTATTGGGATGTTATTGTTGTGGGTGTTTTTTGGGGATGTTAATGTTAAATGTTAAAGCTGACGTGGACGGTGTTATTGGTGTTATGGTGTTATTGTTGGGAGTGTTCTAACTGGTTATATTAGAGCATCCGCAATGGGTTAAGTTGGTAATAGCTTTTTCCTATTCTAAAAAGTCTTTTAGAAGTGTTTTGTTGCATTGCATCAATAGCTTTTCTAAAAGCTTTATACTAAGACTTGACAAACATCAAATCTTTCTCAAAAGCTTTAGCTAATAAATATAGTGTGCATTAAATGTATTAAATGCTTCAAGTCATTCAAAAATTAGAGCATTGTAAATTATCTTAAGATATCAATTAAGATGGAATGCTTACTCTTATTTAATTTGAGCATCCAGAATGTGTAACCTTTTCTCAACATATGTCAGGTGATATGACATTAATATAGATCAAACTTTTTTTTTTTTTTTTTTTTTTTTTAATATAGAATAAACAAATTATAGATATTCATTTTTTTTTTATCAAAACAAAAAAAATCTATTTTCATCTTTTTTTCAAAAAAAGTAAAATATCTTGCAAACGATAAATCCTTAAGTGACAAAAAAGATATTATTACGACGAGAATTTTTGATCTTTCAGTAGAGACGCATTTAATATACTTTCAACGAACTTTTTTTTTAGTTTTATTTTTTGGGGCTGATGTACGCCCAGAAAAATCACATATAATTTGTTCTTTTAAAAATCACAAATAATTTGCTCTTTTTTGGGTAAAAGTGATTCACCTTGGTAAAATACATATAATTTGTTCTTTTAAAAATCACCCGTGTGATTTCACAAATCACATGTGATTTCACAAATCACATGTGATTTTCATAAACTACATGTGATTTTTAAAATAACAAATCGATACTGATTTACAAATCATATGTGATTTTTTAGGGTGTAAAATTCTAACACTCACAAAAAATAACTCGAAAAAAAATTTCGACGAAAGTATATAAAAGTGTCTATATATAGAAAGTTAATTTAATTTTCGTCGCGATAATATGATTCGTTTCACGTAATGATTAATGGTTTGTAAAATATTTAATTTTTATAAAAAAAGATGAAAAAGTGAATTTTTGAAGATTGATGAAAAAGTGAATAACAAAGATTTGTTCATTAGATCTTTAGAGAATTTGTGATATGTATTGAACTTTTCTCTATCTCAATTATATATGCGCATCAAGCAGGGGTGAAGCCAGAAATTTTTACTTGATAGGGCACACTTTGATAAATTTTATAAATTACACTATAAATTTGTTCTGAGAAGTGATTGACACACTTTATGTTTTTATTCGGACACTCTAATGTACAAACAATTAAAACAAATTATTTTTAAAGTATAATTATGCGAGTACATTCGATTGTCGTAATAAAAAATAGAATATACAAATCAATTTCTCTTTCAAATACATGAATCTTACTTTTTAGTATTGCTCTCTGGTACACCTATATATGACTCGTTTCTTGGGGATGTTGGTCCCCTGATTATGAATTAGTACAAATGATATGTGCATAGACCGTTTCATTTAGACTTGTTCAAGCATCTTGTCCTTTAGATATAGTCGTCATGCAACATGCATGTTTTCCTAAACTTACTTACCTCATCAGCATGCAACTACTTCTACCATCACATTTTTACGTTACGTAACGGAATTGTTTATATATTTGCTACCCCATATCCTAAGAACACAATAAAATCAGAACCAAAATGACTATACACTTGTTGCTTTTTGGCATTTTATGGTTGATGCATGTTTCCCTTGGTGTTTCCTTCACTAGTTTTGCATTTGGTGACTCGATTGTCGATGCTGGAAATAATAATTTCTTGCCAAGTCTCTCGAAAGCAGACTACTCTCCTTATGGTATCGACTTTGAACCTTCTGGTGGAAAGCCTACCGGAAGATACACAAATGGTTTCACCGTTGTTGACATTGTTGGTACTAACTTTGCTTCCCTCCCATATTTAATGGAAAAATAATAATACGTATGTTGATAAAGGGCTAATGTTTAAAGCAAAGTATGCATCATATATTGTTAAGAAGTTTATAAAGAAATTAAGGTGTTACATATATTTTTTTTACTGTTTACCTTACATACTAAAACCCTGTTAATAAGTATTTTTTCCGTTTAATGCATTCAGCGCAAGCGTTGGGAGCCAAATCGCTGCCTCTACCATCTCTTGCCGTTAACGCATCATCTAACACTTTTCCAGGCGGCATAAACTATGCTTCCGGGGCTTCTGGAATTCTAGAGGGGACTGGCACACTCTTCGTACGTGAATTCTAATACAAGATTCATGTTTGTCTTCTAAACAAGCTATTAAATAAGATTAATTATAATCGTGCTTTGAACTCAAAAACTAAACTTGAACAGGTTGCACGTATTCCACTAAGAAAACAAATTGATAATTTTGAACGAACTAGGACTGCAATGGTCAAAACTATGGGAGAAAACGGTACACAAAATCTTTTAAAGAATGCAATCTTCTCAGTAACGACTGGATCAAATGATATAATAACCTACTTCCTACCAAACCTTCCTTTTATTGGTAACTACGATGTTTCCCCGACTACTTTACAAGACCTAATGGTCTCCAAAATGACCTCACATCTCAAGGTACCTATTTCTTCTATATACTAATCTATTTGTTTATTTGTATACGATATAGTGGCGGAAATAAGGTGTATGTCCCGGGGAGTCACGGGACCTCGGTGGAATTTTATTCGTATAATATGAATATAATGTACTGTTAAGTTAACCTTTATTTTTGAAAAGCGATTGCATAAACTAGGGGCTCGAAAGATTGTTGTAGTGGACATAGGACCTCTTGGTTGTATACCATTTGTTCGTGCAATACACTTTCTACCGGTGGGAAAATGTCATGAAGAAATGAACATGTTGATCCGTGGATACAATCGAAAGTTGAGTAATGCAGTGCATCATTTGAATAAAGAGATGGGTTCAGGTTCCATTTTCGTATATGCAAATTCGTACGATGTCATAAATGATATGATACAGAATTATCATGCTTATGGTACGTATTAATCATATATTATATCTAAACTTCAAAATTAATTCCTTGATTAAGGTTGAAGTGGCAGTTTCGATTCATCTAGCTACTTATGGACTGATCGACCCGGATCATTTGTTTTTCTCTAACACGAGTCAAAGAAGTAAAAATAAACAGTGGAAAAATAATTAAGAAAAACATATAGTGTTCAAAATGTAGGAAAGTCATTCAAATTACTCGAGTCCGTGAAACCCCCGAAATTAGTATAATTATAAAATTAGAATACTCTCAATAGATAATACTCAACTAGAAGGGTACCCGCACAATGCGGCGGCGGGTACCCGATGACTATTTTTATAGCGAATAAATGCTTTTCATGTGACATTTTAAGCACAGTAAGACGACAAACATTTTTTTTTATGTTCTTTTTGACAATAAATTTACATATATCAAGAATTTCGTTTAGGCCGTGCCCGTTCGGGCTCAAGCCCATTTGGCCCGTTGCACGTTCGAGATTGAATATATTTGTATAATGTGTTTTATTATTTGTATTAGTGACATTTAATGCATGAATTGTGTTTAATTTGGTTGTACAATATGCTTGATAATTTGTATTTCTTATGTAAGGGGTGTTTTAATAACTGTATTAATTATATTTATTGACCAGTAAATTAATTTACTATATTAAATAGCATTAATGAGGTGTTCTTTTTTTTATTATGTGCATTAAAGTGGTGTATGCTATGCTTTTTGTCTTGTACGTCTGAAAATTGTGTGCATTGAATAATGTGATGTATTGAATTTTGAGCCTTCCTTTTATAGTAAGTATGTAGGCTTATTTTTTTAAGACTTCTTTTTAAAGAAAGTCTCAAACACTTTATATAGTAGTATAGATAATAATAATTAAATTCAATACAATCATTGTGAAAAAAATATATATTTCTGGTCCTGATCTGTTTGTCCACTTTGCCAAATGGATCTAATAATATTTAAGCCTCTATGTATGTTTTAAGTTACGAGTATTTGTTTACGGAAAGTTGGTTAATTTATACTGCGTAGGATTCGAGAATGTAAATGCTCCTTGCTGTGGAGGAGCCTTGACTACAATCTTTTGCTTTCGTCTCGGAACTAAGGATGACATTACCTCAAATGTTTGCAAAGATCGATCGAAGTATCTGTTTTGGGATTCATACCACCCTGGTCAAACAGCAAATTTCATCATAGCTCAACATATGCTAAATGGTGACAAAAACATATGTTCTCCTCTCAATGTTCGTCAGCTTCACAGATACAAGCTTTAAGTGATGGGCATTGTAGTTACGCATAACGTGCTACACATTTTCAAGATCATCATCTCGAGTTTAAGTATCTACGTTGTGTGTGTTTGATTAGCTAGATCGTTAATATAAGTATGTTGCATGCACATGCAAGCAGTATCTTTTGTAGTAGTAGGTCTCGAACTCTCGATAACTAGCCCAACCTAGAACTTTTAGGAATGCACTTTGTTGTTACACTAGCAAGTTAATTTACATCCATGGAAAAATTGCTACTTAAGTACTAATTAACCCATGTGTGTTGGAACAAGTTTATGGTAACATTAATTTGTGTCTTTGGCATCCTCATTTTAGTATTTTACCTCCTACGGATATATAACACACGAATGATTATTATTAAACTTATATTTCTTGATTGCCACAGATTTCCTGAGATTATGACATCACATGAACAAGTAGAAAATATCACTCCATGTAAATCTTGCATTAAACTACAATGTTGTCGTCATACGTCTTTTGTCTTTCTCACTTTGTTTCCACAGGCATTGTCTTTCCAATTGTTTGTCAGATAACTTCGTTGACCGAAATTCAATGTCTGTTGTTTGAATATTATAAATTTGATTATATGTTCATCCTCAAAGATCAATATTTTGTAGCAATTAGTCATCATAAGTTTGATTGAAGAAACATCCTCAAAGATGGATATTTTTAGCTGTAAGCAGTAACCAAAAGGAACTATATCTGTCGCACACTTTAAAATTAATTATTAAGACTTTAATATACTCCGTAATGCGTATCCATATGTCTAATTAAACATATAAAATCGTATAGTAACAACCCGGCTGTAAGGAACAAAATCACAATGGCTCATTTATGTACGAGTCGACAAAGAATACACTCAACAGTATAAGTTTTTCATTTACTACCTCCGTCCCATAATAATTGTCCACTTTGCTTTTTCTAAGTCTTTTTTGTTTAAGGTTGACCAAAAATATTTTTGTTTGTATAATATAATACTTGATGAAATATATATGAATAGATTGGGTTTTAAATGTATTTTCACTTGGTATAATTTTCACAAAGTATTACATAACACAAATAAAAATATTAACGGTCAAAGTTGAACAAGAAAGACTCAAAATAGTCAAAGTGGACAATTATTATGGGACGGAGGAAGTAGCATTTAGGGTTCAACGAGAAGCCCTCGATCGTTTATTTTGGGTAAACCTATCTCCACCCCCTAATTTCATATTTGCACCCTACACTTTTTCTTTTTTTTTTCTGTATTTTGTTAGTTTGTATCAGGAATAACAAACACTTGGTGTATTTTTCTGTCGATTTGTTTCACGAACAAAACTATTTTCATATTTTAATTTATTTTTTTGTTATATTTTTCTGTCAGTTTGTTTTTCAGAATAACATGCACTACGAAATATTATCTTCCCAATTATGGTATATATGGGGGTATAATTAATAGATTTAAGAGAAAAGAAAAGTACAAAATAAGAAAAATAATATTTTTTGGTCACATACGGGTTGCAAATACAGAGCCGTATTCGAGGGTGTGCGAGGTGTGCGATCGTACAAGGCCTTCAAATTATTAAGGCTTATTTTATATATAATGGGTGTATATATCCATGTGTTCTAAAAAATAACTACAAATGTTTTGTTTAAGATATTGCATCGGAAAATGCTAGCGAAAGTAGTTTTGTAGTGACTATTTCTCATTTTATATCTTTAAAACACTATTTAACTTATGTTATTAGGCATCGTTTTCGTAATTAAATTAAACTTTGCACAAGGCCTTCGTAAACCTATAAACAGCATTGCGCAAATAATATGAGGCGTACGGATTACAACAACAATACACTTTTTTTTATGCATTGGACACTGTTTAGTATATATGTATGATTGGCTCGATTGTCTAGATATGTTGATAGATGATCTATGAATCTATTACTAGATATCTTTACTTGGTTAGTGACACAATTTATAAGTTTACATGCATGATGTGTAGCATTCCACACCCTCATGGATTAAATATTACTTAGCTGATGCAAGGAAGATATGAAAACAAAGACACGCAAAACATAAAAATAGAAAACAAGATATACTAGAATTTATTTGCGAAAAGTGATAATTAATAGAATAAGAAGTTGAAAGTTAGGAAAGATTCATATGAAATTGAATGAATGAATGGTGTAGTTTCTATAAATGTCATGAGTTGTTGCAACTACAACACTGCAAACCAACTAAATGGTCTCAACAATCGAGACTGAATCCTTCTACACTGGTTTAAATGCCACCTGTTTGCTGCTTCAATATACATATATAATATTAAGAATGACCAATAGCATCGAATGCACGTTTCATATATAGAGACTAATGAATGAGACAGTGTACATTTAGTCAAACTTTTGTACATTGTGGCATTAAAAATGACCATATATATATGTTACAACAAGTCAACCTTCTCTTTTTAAAAATAAGTCAACTGTTATGGTGGAGATATATTTTTCTTGATGCCAACTGTGAGATGGATCCACTGCTGATGAAGCACCATGTGTTGCCTGTGCTCATGTCGGATAATACAGCAAATTTGAAAATTGATTGGCCGGCGATAACAATATCACAATATAATTAAGATATCATATCTACTGCATGCATGGCTAGCTGGTTTGCAGTGGTTGCTAATTAAAGATAGGTTTAATTTGTTAGCAGAATACTTTGGTAGAAATATTAACGAAACAATGGAAAGTATGCGCATATATATATATATATATATATAGAGATTTGGGATCAAATGAGATCATCCTTAAAGTTCTAAAAATGAGATCATCTCAAGCACAAATAACAAGATGACATGTGGCAACATCTTCAATACACATAAAAAGAAAAAAATAATAATAAAAAAAATTAGTTTTTATAAATTAGGGGTATATTGGGAATACAACACACATAAAAAACACACATAAAACACACACTGCCACAGATTAGAGGCGTTTTTTTCCCGGTTCTTTAATATTATTAACATCAACAATCAAATTCAATCGACTGCAATCAATGAAATCAAACATTTACACCAGAATGATTTTGACTTTCAGTTATTATACTCAAAGATCACATATATCTTTTAATTTTTATATAAACCACATCCAATCCAGGTTTCAGTGTGAATTTTTTGTTTTAAGCAAACAATTTTTCCAATTCATCATGAGTGATTCAATAGATATTCAGTTTGTTGATAATTTTGTTGCAGGTAACAAATTTTTTGGTTTTAATTTTCGCAATTCATCACTTTTGATTGAATGATAAGCTGTCCCAAACGTACAAAGTGAATGAAAACTACAAGAATTGTAATTCACTATATAATTGTTTGTGTACAGGTGATCAGTCACTCCTCGAGCAGTTAACAATGATCAAGACACGTTTGGCGACTCAAATTTTACACCTCCTCCTCATCAGGTTGGTAGTTTTCAGCCTACTCTTAATGGTACTAAATATTGGGTCCCTAGAGTTGATAAGAAGCCTTTTGAAGGTCAAGTGTTTGATAACATTGAGTTAGCTCAAAAGGCGTACAAAGATTACGCAAGGGAAGGTGGGTTTGAGGTTAGAAAGGGTGGTCAAAGGGTCACCAAAGACAACAAAGAAGAACCCAACAATAAGTATTTTTATTGTGTTAGGCAGGGGTTTAAACCCCAACATAAGTCGGGCAACCAAAAAACTGATAAACAACAAACCACCAACCCTTTAGGTGTTAATAAGGTCACAAAAAGAAGGAAACGTGCATCGTGTCGTTGTGGATGTACCACATAACTTAGACTTAAGAAGACAGCAGATGGAAAGTATGTTGTGTCCAAGTTTTTAGAGAAACACAATCATAGCTTGGTATATGAAGACGATATGAAGTATCTTAGGGCATCCCGTCGTCTTACTTTCTCTAAGCAACAATTGATAAACCAGCTTTCTAATGCCAACATTGGCCCCATTAGATCTTGGAAAGTGATGAAAGAAGTGTATGGTGGGTTTGAATATATAGGCGCAACAGATGTTGATTGCAAGAATTACAGGCGTGGGTTGAATGAATTTATTGGTAATCGTGATGCTCAAATGGTCGTTGACAAGTTGTTGAGTCGAGCGGAATATTTCGAAGATTATTCAGTTGAATACAAACAAGATAAAAAAAAAGTAAAGAACTGGTTGGGCTGTTGTGGGCCGATGAGCAAGCCAAACGTAATTACGCTGCTTTTGGTGATGTGGTGTCATTTGATGCCACTTTTCGTTCAAACAGGTACCAAATCTTTGTTTCTAATTCATCTAAATTTATTGAATTTTGTTTTTTAGTATTTGTACTATTAGGTATTAAAGCATTCGTTCTGTATTTGTTGCTATCATTCACTTTTTTCAACGGTTAGAGACACCCAGATACACACCGTACTTGTTTTTTGTTTGTAAGTATGTACCTACAACCTACAACCTCATTTGGTACTGTATACAAAATCGGTCACACCTACAACCTCATTTAACTACATAGGTTAATTGTTTTTTGTTTGTAAGTATGTATCTATAGTCTTACTGGTTTCATCTACATAGGTTACTGGTTTCAAAATCGGACACACAGTCATGTACCATGTACCTAGATGTATCTGTCCTTAGGTTGTGTCTTGACCTTATACTCTTACTTATACACTACCTATTCGGCGGGAGTGTGACATCTTTTACAGTTGGTTATATTGCTCTAGTGTGTTCCTTACATCTAGATATGTTAACATCCGCGGGCCTCCTGGCAGATACACATCTAGATATGTTACATCTAGATATATTTTAAACCATAAGCATACACATCTAGATATATTAACTGGTTTTCAGGGGTGTTTGTGACACACATATACACACCACACAGCCTGAGACATGATGGAATGTTACTGGTTTCAACTACATATAGCGTGAGTTCTGGTACATATAGCGTGAGTTATCAATGCCCTGTATCTTTGGGAATCCATAGCAGTATCACAGATACACTACTACATAGGATATCAGTACCACAAAAAAGTTTATAGCCGTGTGTATCTGGTTATGTGGGACCACTATTTCATAGCAGCAACCCGGGTTTTTATTCATCCTTTTTTATCCCCTATACTCATCTATTTTCTTTAGCACTTGTTTTTTTTTCAAGTTTTGTACCACGGTACTGCTTTTCATGGTTGTTTTGCATAACTATTCCATATCATATCAAGGATTTTTTAATCGTGTTTGTTATCGCCTATACTAATGTAGTTTCTTTTATCACGACTACTGATCAACAGCGTTTGTTTTTTTTAGGTACAATATGGTCCTTGTACCTTTTACTGGCATTGATAACCACAACAGATGCGTCATTTTTTATGCTGCTTTATTATCGAGCGAACATGCAAAAAGATACACGTGGTTGTTGAAGAGATTTAAAAAGATATTCATTCAAGTCCCCAAGGTTGTTGTCACTGATCAAGATCCGTCGATGAAGATAGCGATAGAAAAGATATTCCCGGATACCCGCCACCGTCTTTGTATGTGGCATATAATGCAGAAAATCACTACAAAGGTACGTTTTTTACTCATTTAAGTTGAAACCAGTTTTAATGCTTGTAGTCTAATCATCTGTTTTTTGCTGAAATACCAAACTATCCATTTTTTTATCTTTACCCATTTCCGGATCACCTCCGTTTGAATGTTTGTTTTACAATTCTGTTATGTGTATCATCCTTATACAAGTTAATATATTATATTTGAATCGATACATACCACAATACAGGTTATATAACCCCTTATATATCAGGTACATGGTACTCCTTATATAGTGTTTATTTGCTGATATAGTTAACTACTTCAAAATGACGCATTATCGTAGCATTTTTTCCTGATAAATTACACATACATTGCTTGTACATTATTTAGAGTAGCATTTTTTTCTATTTGTTGATATAGTTAAATACTTCACAATGGCATCCTAGATACCTGGGTACACATGACGTGCTAACTACAGGGGTTTTTTAATCAGTACATTCAAAAATCCATCTCGGGGTGTTGTGTATTTTGGTACATATTACATCACATACATACCACATCCATTTTGACAAGACTTTTTTCTTGCTTCATGATATCTATTTCTAGGTCGGCCCAACCTTATACAGCAACACAGACTTTAAAAGGCGTTTGTATGACATTGTATGGACGAACCAGATTGATCCCGAGGTATTTGACGAACAATGGACCGATATAATGAAAGATTTTGGACTCAGTGAACACAAATGGCTTTTAGATATGTTTCAAATGCGATTCAAATGGATACCTACCTATTTCAGGTATGAACCGATGTCTGGCCTTATGCGCACAACATCGAGGTCTGAAAGTGAGAACCACTTTTTTGGCCAGATGACACACCTACATCTGAGTTTAATCGAATTCCTGAGTCATTTTGATATTGCTATGGATTCCCAAAGATACAAATATGGGAAGCATACGCATGACTCTAACTACAAAACACCTGATCTCAAAACTCACTTACAAGTTGAAAAGGAAGCCACTGAACTGTATACACACACTATTTTCTATGATGTTCAGGATAAAATATGTGAATCTTTGTTTCATTGTTGTTCACTTAGTGTACACAAGGATGACACATCTTTGACGTATCTCGTCCGTGACATTGAAGCAGATTACATCTTAAAAGGTATTCCAGTTGAAGTTAAATACGAGGTAACTATATTCCTACCTTTGCTTTTAATTGTTTAATTATTATTATTATTATTATTTCATTTCTATTTATTTACTTATCTATTATTATTACTTTTTCTTATAAATTTCCCGCTGTTTACTCATTCTATCATTTCTAACGTAGGTCACATATGTACCAGCTTCTTGTTACATCAAATGCAGCTGTTTAAAGTACGAGTGTTATGGGTTGTTGTGTCGCCATATATTTTATGTCCTTAGGTTGTCCAAGGTGTTTCACTTCCCTAAAAAATACTTGCAGCGAAGATGGTCAAAGAATGCCTTGCCTATCAAAATTTCCAGGAGGCCCGTGGATGTTGCAAGCTCGTCAAATCCTGTAGAGTGTGTTAAAGGTGTTGTTAGGGAAATTTACGGTACCGTTGAAGACTCGGTCTCCCGTTTGGTCACTGACATTAACAAGCTTTCAATTTACAAGAATGACCTTGTTGCATTACTATAACAGCTTAAAATCGACATCCCAATTGCCCCTGAATTGAACAAGAAGGATTTGTATGCTGCTGCGCTCGGTGTCAAGGAACCTGTGGCGGTTGATATTCTTGCCCCTGAATGTCGTAACAAAGGCTCTGTATCATTGAAGCGGCATCAAACACAGGTGGAGATAACTATGACTCAATCAAATAAGGCTCCACGTCATTGTAGCTATTGTGATACATATGGTTATCACGATTCTCGCAACTGTCCCAAAAAGAAAGCAGATATGGGTCTACTGACCGATGCCAACCAAGATGAAGAATAGATGGCTTAGCCGTTTTTTACTTTTTCTTTACCGTGTACGGAATTTTAGTTACCTTTTTTTTCATTCTTGGAACTACTGGTTTATTGGGTATGTCGGATTATCATGGTTCCTTGTGAACCATTTTTAATTGAAAGCATTTTTCTTTATTACACTTTGGGTCTCAGAATGCATAATTTGTCATGGCTGTTAACTGAGTTGACATGGTTGTTACGATCACTGATTTCTTACACATGATATTGACTACATTTCATCGTGTCTCAGGCTGTGTTATGTACCAGAACTCACGTTATATGTAGTTGAAACCAGTAACACACGCTATAAATTTTATGTGGTGTGTACCCGTGTCTCCGCTTTTGGAAACCAGTAACCAATGTAGTTGAAACCAGTTAGACTATAGGTACATACTTACAAACAAAAAACAAGTAACATATGTAGTTAAATGAGGTTGTAGATGTGCTCGATTTTTGACCGATGTACCAGAACTCACTATGTACTATGGACCAGAACTCGATGATGTATTATGTATTCATGGGTGTTTGGGACAATATATGTCTTAATTATCATCAACATTTGCTTCTAATATGTCCATCTATAGTGCATCTTTTCTAATGTATGTGTATCTTATCCGCACAATTTCAATCCCCATTGCAGTCCACAACTATTTTTTGAGCACATGCTCTCATTTCAATCCATATAAAAACCATTCTAAAACATGGTTTCATGTATGTTTGGGACGGCTTATTATTTTTAAACAATTTTAAAACCATTTTGCAACCTGGTTTTCATGTATTTTTTGGACAGCTTCTTAGTTTTAATTTTTTGTTAATATAAGTCTACTTTATCATCACCATTTGAATCCCCATTGCAGTCCACAACTAAGGTTTTGAACACGTGCTCATTTCTAACCATTTTTAAAACCATTATGAACCCATTTTTGAGCACATGTCCTCATTTCAAACCATTTTAAAAAACTCTAACTCACCAACCAACTACTGTACCAAACCCATTCTAGTCGACGTCTAATGTACCAACGACACAATTTTTTCAGAGATACAACTCTTGTAACAAAATTATAAGGTACACAAAAAGATTCATCCATCTTTAAAACCATTATGAAACCATTTAAACGCACAATGCACTATATTTTGAAACCATTACAAACATTCTAAAAGCAATTTATCAAAATTACAACGCACACTATTCTTGTTTTCTGCCATATAAAGGCACAATGCAATAACCTGGAAACAGAATACATTGCTATCGAAACATATTACTTAAATTAAATACGACCTTCATAAAGGATACACATCAGTTCAGTTGTTTTTGTGTACACAAAAACACATCATTTCAGGTACACCACCCTTTAGATACACAAAATAAAACTAACTGCATCCCCATTTCATATGACCAGTCTTTTAACTAACTTAGACCCTTTATTCTAAAACATAAGTTCAACCCCCCCCCCCCCTTCAACACCAACACACTAAAGCATAGTCTTAACACGCCCCTTAACAGTTTCAAATGAAGCGGCCTCCAATCTTTCTTTCTCTTGTAAAGGCAGCATTCTGTATGCTTCAGCTTCAGATTCAACATCTGGTTTCTTCTTGTTTATGTCCGACAAAAGAATCTTTGCAGCATACTTCTTCCGGAGCTCATCTAACTGATTCTGTTGATCCTTTCCCTCTCTTCTAAATTCACAGAGGTCATCATACTCCCCGCCGAATAGGTAGGTCTCCATGTGTCGCATCGCAAAGACCCCACAGTCAACAACGTTGTGCTTTGTCATACATCCCAAGCGTAAGATCTTGCGTTCAGCATTCCTCAAAAACCCCTGTGCTGGATGACTTTCCATTGAAAGGAAGTCTTTAAACCTCGCGACCTGTTTTATTGATTAACAAATAAGGTCGTTAGTTTACAAAAATTATCAGTTCTTAATCTACCCACATACTTGTTAAAAATTACAATATTTAGTGATATAAACGTACCAGAAAATCAACTAGACCACCGTATCTCTCTGACACATCTTCACTCCCTAACAACATATTATCCAGTATATGTACCTCCTTCCCTTTGAGATGTATACAAACAACGTAAAAATGATCACACTGAATTATGGGGAGGAACACCTACGCAGAAAGGTATACACAGCTTGTTACAGTAATGTATTATTCTCACATAAATAGTTATTTATGACTAAATATTACCAGATCCACATTTGCCAAACTTTTGTAAATTGTTGTTCGCAAAATGGCCATCATGCCTTGAATGAATTTGTCTCCTGCCTCCTTGACATCAAATTTCTTGTCGTTCAAATCCTCTATATCCCATTCGCGCTGTTTTCGCAACAGTATATTTATAAGTAACATCTTAAAACATAAATGCGCGGCTGAAATCAAGGTTCCCGTATATGTACCATTCTACTAAATATTATTAATGTGTACCAATCTACACATGTTTTCGGTAAGACAAATACTTGGGGGGTCTATATTTTATCATTTCTGTATTAAGAAACACATTAACCTCTTTAACTACAGAGGTTACTAGTTTTTGTGTTTTGGTAGTCTGTACCTATTAAGTTTAAAAGATTCTTTGCCATCATATCACGACATGACTTCCTTTTTATGAAGTATGTTCCTTTGTAATCATATACACGACAACATATTAAGTTTACAATACTTGTTTTGTGTTCGAAAGTCTGTACCTATAAAGTATGTTCCTTTGTAATCATATACACAACTACCTACAATACTGGTTTTGCTATTTCTGTTTGCGACATACAGATACACACCACATAAAACTAATAGCCTTGTGGTTTGGTTCTTTACAGTTGGTTATATTGATGTTTTCATCATTGACATATACACGGCTACATAGGCTACTGCTTTTTCAGGGTTGTTTGGGACCATTGTTTCATGTCAGCAAAACAAGTTATCGCATAGTACATCCTATCCCATATACTTATATAGTTTTTTTTATCACATGTTACATGTCATTGATGTGTAGGCACAGATGTGTTATATAATACGTACCATTAGTGACGTATCACAGAACACCTTGCACATACGCTTCATCAGATCCCGGTAATTCTCAACATTATTTAGGACCTTTGTGAACACGTCTACCGCCTCACTTGAGATCTTTATCCCAGGGCACAAGCTCTCCAACACGATCCTTGGTGCACATGCATGATCATTCTCTAAGAGGATGTCCCTGAAACACAAATAGTAATGAATAAATAAATAAAAAATTACTAGGTTATACGTAACAATTTCTACTAATACACCGTTACTTACGTTTCTGAGAAATGACCACTGAACAACCAATCCGTAACTCTTTTCTCGTGCCCCGAAAAGCCAAAAACCAAAGAACATTCCCTCCTTATCCACGGGGAACATAAAACTTCCGCTGGTCTGGAATAACGTTTAGGCCTTATATTTTTATCCTTTGGGATAATGGTATGTAATGGTGCTGCCTCAACAATGGTGTACGGAGTAATTGCACTATTAGACACATTACACGACACACCCGATTCTTGTCCACCAACTATCAATTTCGCAGATGTAAAACAATCGAAATGTGGTTGATCTTGAGAATCATAAACCTGTGGTGATTCCAGCAGCTCTTCCGATTCAGCAAATGTATTCTCCATGCCTGACACATCTACACTTCTACCCTGTGATGCAAGTGGTTGTGTTATGTTTAAATCAAATTTTGAAACATTTAGCTGATCACTTCTTAGCCTTTTCTCTTTATTAGACCTCTCTGCAGACACCTGTTCACTATATGCTACAAAAGCAGATGGTGTCCATAGACTTGAGTAAACGGGAATGGCTCATCCGTATCCTTGAAACTCCAAGTCTTTGGTTCAACCTTTTCCGGAGTACAATATTCCCCATCATTCGCTTCCTGGGTTGGTTTCGTAGCTTGATTTTGTGACAATTCATATTTTCAGGTCATTCTCAAAACATTACTCATGTTTCATTATTTATCATTTATCGTGAACTAGGTTTACGAGCATCAAATTCACGTAACCGTAATGGTTTAGCGGTGAATTCATGATCATATCATCGAGGTCATTTCATAAAGACTAAGTTTAGTCTACATTTTATTATCATCATTATCATCATATTAGTTTATGCATGGTTTTGCATTTTACATTAAACGTATAATTTTTATATTAAATAAACGTTATCGCGTAATTAATTATTTTTGACAATTGATCCATTACTTCCAAAAATTATTCCAATATATTTTTATACTCATATTAAGTTTATAAAATAATATTATGAGTTTACCCAATGTTTTAAATTTATTTTGTAACTAAATTGTTGTATTTATATGATTACGACGTTTTTCTTAAATTCGACACGATTATCATTATATCACTCAAATTTTGCAAGGAATGTATTTTTATAATTTTTATGACCTAAAAATATTTTATCTTGGCCCGTGAAAATTTATTTTTATTCAACGCTACCCTAAATATTTACAAATGCTACAACTTACCATTTAATATCAAATCTTTTACACAATTCTTACACTTATTCAAAGTTAAAAAAAAAACATAAACAAAAGAGTGACAAGCACCCCTTGTCGACACAAGGGGTGATTCACCAAGAAGATATTTGCAATATCTCAACTTAATGTATTATACTATACTTATTCACTTTTTCACTTCATTATTATCTCATTTCACAAAAACCAAAGACCAATATCCATCTTCCTTTCTCTCTACATTTTCGGCAGCCAAGGGACCAAGATAAAGGAGGATCATTCCAAGTTTACAAGTCATTTATTTAGTATCATTTGTTGCAAGGTTTTGTAATATAAACCTCAAGTGATTAGGAAAACCATTGTGTCCATAAACCTCATCATATCACTAGTAAGCATTCATAGTCATATTTTTATTTCATATTCATTTTCATGGTCATATCATTTTATTGAGAAACATGCAAGTCTCATGATATTTATACCATTTTTAAGGTTTTTAAGGTTTTTATGTGCTAAATATATATAATCCATCCTATAATTACTCCTTGTTATATTTTAGTTTTGGTGATGTCTAGGAACCCATGACACCCTAAGAAGGTGTATGGTAGGATTAGAATAGCTTCGGAGTTGTTTTGAATGGGTTAGAATAAGTTTGGCGCGAGAAAAACTCATTTCGACACGTTTTGAAAAGGGTCTGTCCTTAAAATTTAATTCTGGAAAATCCGACAGTGAACAAAAATATTTGGCCTAGATATTTAGAAAATATACTTTAAAACGAAACCGTGGCCGCTTGAACGGATTAAAACGGAGTTATAACGAAGGAGATATGAATTTTTCAAGTTAGCGACGGAAACTATAATTTCTTAAATTTCAGCATGTTATTTCCACTTTTTACGAGTCCAAAAATGAGGTTTAGGCGTTATAAAAATGTGGCGATTTAACGAAAATATATTAGTTACTTTTGATAAAACCATTTGGAGAACTAAAGTTTTGGAGAACTAAAGTTTTGGAGAACTAAAACCATTTGGAGAACTAAAACCATTTGGAGAACTAAACCATTTGGAGAACTAAAATATTTGGAGAAAAAATATTTGGAGAACAAACTTTTGGAGAACAAATATTTGGAGAACAAATATTGGAGAACAAAATATTTGGAGAACAAACTTTTAGAGAACAAAATAATTGGAGAACAAAAATGGAGTGCATTTGCTTATAAAAGTGAAGTCTTTTAGTAAAGTGAAATCGCCAAGTATACTTTCCAAAATGTCCAATTGTTTGATTAGCGGAGTTGTAATGAATTAATTACGGTCGCTCAAACTTTGCCGAAAAACCATCCTTAAACTATATTTGGACTAAAAGTACCATATTTAACCTCTATTATCTTTATGTTCGAGACCTCTAGGACGTAAACTCATGTACTAAAACTTTGAGATTATCATACGAGCTTCCCAAAACCGTTGAGTTCGTTTCCTAACGCTCGACGTGCACCATTTTACGACTAGCTTTTGGAAGCTGTTTTTGTCATTTTCATGGAAATTTCAATAACATTATTTTACGACGAAAAGTAATATTTTCACAATAAATCACTAAATGATTATCGTCGGATATCATTTCAACGTAAATTCATGTGAAGTAATTTAAAAATGGTCAAGACGTTAAAAGATTATATTTTCGACGAGAAGTATTGTTTTCAAAAATTCATAAGTGGTATAAATATCATCCGAATCTCATGCATAACATTACATCATGACTTATTACATATCATATCATTCATAATAGGTCAGTTTCGAGATCACGCTACATTTCGGTGTACTCACTTTTGTCATCACTTCAATTCATCAAGTGAGTTTTCATAGCCCCGCTGTATACATTTAATACTTGTTTTCAAACTTACGGGGGAGAATACATTGCACATCATTTTTATTACGATACCAAGTATATCAAATTCATTACATTGCTTAAGTTACCTCATGCCAATTGAATGTCCCCATTATATTACATGAACCGTTAATTTCATAGAAGCGAGGGTGAGTGGATAGATCTATCGAGGGTGACTCCTCCATCCGGGTTGGTGGATCCCAACTAGTCATACGGATGCATTTCATTTAATAACATTATTTGAGTTGTTTGGCAAACACTCTGTTGGGGCGAACATCATGGTCAGTCTAGTTTCGGTGTCATGGACTTATAGCAATTGTAACATTATTTTTGTGACGACATTGTCATACATTATCTATACTTGTGTAGTCGTATAATTCATTTTCATAAACCTATGATTTCTCACCAACATTATTGTTGACCGTTTTAGCAATGTATTTTCAGGTAACTAGACATACTCATCATGGCATGGTTAAGGAACCCTCATAAAGTCGCGGCGTCGACTTATATCATTGTATATTATGGCATTTTCTTTCAAAACATCGTTTGGACTTGTAATATATTTATGTTTTCCGCAAACTTTATCAACTTTTGGGACCTATCTTGTAACTTTGGATGTTTTATATAAATGTCAAACGATGTGTTTTTAAACGACACTTTAGGTCGTTCAATATAACTGTGATGATGATGCTATGACAGTCAATCCCCCAGGAATTCCAATCCGCTGCAAAACAGATAAATTGGGGGTGTGACAGATTGGTAATCAGAGCTTCAGTTATAGAGAACTAGGTTGCATCATTGACCCTAGACTATAACTACATTATCATAACATCTCATCATTTCATCATAAGTGCATATTCACTTTATATGCGGATTCATATACATATGTTTATTTGAGTTATTTACTTTTATTTTACAACGGTTGTCACAGAGATGTCTTCAGATTCTGACACTATCCCTATATCATCGGACACGAACATGGAGGATGTCTCATCCGACATTAACATGAACGATGCCTTATCGAACACTATAATTGTATCTTCTATTGGCTCTACTTCAGACTTTCCACTCATATTGACTGACACTGAGACCGAACCCTTTGAGGAGGGCGAAGTCGCACCTACACCGCATGTTAGCCCTGCTCATGACCCGATTCATCCACCATCACCACTAGTATCATCATCATCATCCTCATCGTACTATCTTAGGGATCCTAAGCCTACACCGGACTTGCCGCCCAAAAAGCGAGCACGTTTCGACATCCTTGCATCATCCTCTACAGAACCCGAACCACCAGTTAGGTTCGAGATAGGTGAGAGCTCTAAGGCTGCTGCTGCTAGACAGCCTTCCACTGAGACGTTAGGGGCTCGTATAGATAGCCAGCAGGTTCAGTTAGATAGGATGTTGCGGCAGTTGGAGGAACTGTCATTAGATAGAGTGGGGGCCATTGAGGAGGAGGTTGAGGGCCTCGTGATAGGTAGGATTTCGATTGATGTCTCGCACCAGGGTTTAGAGACTAGGTAGTTAGAGAACAGGGGGCATATTGTTGAGTTGAGGCAGGAAATGCCTGAGTTATATGACAGAGCCGAGATGGCCCAGGACGAGCTTCAGCGTCATACACAGGAGTTGGCACTAGCTCGTGAGAGCATGGTTACCGCACAGACTCAGATTAGCAAGTTGAGGGATTTGGTTGCGAGTTTGACTGCACAGGTCCGTGATCTACAGGATCGAGCTGGAGGAGCACCAGGAGGTTCCTAGTGTAGACCTTTATCATGTATAGTTTTTATTTACTGTTATCCTAGTCACAAGGTGTGTGACGTAGTTTAAAGAACTTGTTGTCTTTTGGTTGTTGTACAAACAAAATATCAAGTATTGACTCTACTATGTAGGAATGGTTTTACTATCTATGATATCGGTCCACGAAGGCCGAAATTTTCATGTATATTATCCACGTGTGTTGTGATTTTATTTGTGATATTTCGTGGTTGTTCCGTTGTGATTTCATTTATATTATACATGTTGTGGTTGTGGATATATATGTATAATGTTTGTTTCTACTTACGAGTTCTCATAATTGTTTCATCTTATGGTTTTGAAGAATTATGGCGCCAAAGAAAGCCACACCTGAGTTGACTCAAGCTGCTATGCAGAAGTATGTGAATGATAGCATAGCCGAAGCATTAAGGATTGAGAGAGCATCGGTGGCGGCTGCTGCTGAGGCTGCGGCAACTGCCGAGGCCGCTAGACTTGCTGCTACTGCAGGTAATGCAGGAGGTTCCGGAGTTAGGAGTTGTACGTATAAGGATTTCAAAAGTGGGGATCCTACTAAGTTCAAGGGTACTGAAGGGGCAACTGCCATGGTTAGATGGTTTGAGAAAATGGAATCTGTGTTTTTGTTATGTAATTGCCCGGAGGATAGCAAGGTTAAGTTTGCTACAAGTACACTACTGGACGGAGCAATGTCGTGGTGGAATTCGTATGCTCAGCCGATGGGAATGGAGAATGCGTACAGGACCACATGGGTGCAATTCAAGAGTTTGCTGACAAGGAAGTATTGTCCACGTACCGAGGTGAAAAAGTTGGAGACCGAATTCTACGAGTTGATAACTATTGGGTATGATATTGATGCTTATGTTCGGAGGTTCCAAGAATTAGCAGCGTTATGTCCATCTATGGTTTCAGATAACGAGAAGCTACTAGAGGCTTTCATCGGGGGACTTCCCGAAGTTATTCAAGGAGATGTGATTTCGTTTGATCCACAAACGATTGAGGAGTCCATTCGAGTGTCGGAAAAGCTCATGGCTCAAGTGGTAAAGAGAGGCAAAATCGCTAACATCAACCGAAACAACAACAGTACCAACAACCGTTTCAATTACAACAATAACCGAAACAATTACAACAACAATAACAACAACAAACGAAAGTGGGACAACAACAACAGAGGTGGAAATGTCGCGCAACGACCACCTAAGAGACAGGAGATTGCAAAGGCCTATGTTGCAGGCCCAATGGAGAAAAAGGGGTACACGGGAATTCTACCGAAATGTGAGAAGTGTTCAAGTCATCACAAACAGGGACGTTGTCCAGATGCATGTGGGAATTGTAAAAAGACGGGACATCAAACTAGGGATTGCAAGATGCCAATTACGGGGGAAAATCAGAAACAACAAGTAACATGTTTTGGTTGCGGAGAAAGGGGACATTACAAGAGTGAGTGTACAAAGGGAAGGAACCAAGGAAACAAGAATCAAGGCGGAATGGCACAGGGAAGAGCCTATGTCATAGGAGGTGGAGAAGCTAGGGAGGACCCGAATGTTGTAACGGGTACGTTCCTTATCAATAATCGTTATGCATCAGTTTTATTTGATTCGGGAGCAGATAAAAGTTTTGTGTCCACTACATTTGCACCTTTACTCAATATCAAACCAACCACATTAGACACATCATACAACATTGAATTAGCTAATGGTAACTTAATTAGCACCAACACCATTGTCCGTGGTTGTACACTCAATTTTCTAAATCATCCCTTCAATATAGACCTTATGCCTGTAGAACTTGGTAGTTTCGACGTCATCATAGGAATGGATTGGTTATCCAAACATCGTGCAAGAATCATTTGTGATGAAAAAGTTGTTCATCTTCCTTACAACGGCGAAACTTTGATCATTCGTGGGGAACGAAGTGGAACTAGACTCAGTATTATATCGTGCATCAAAACGGAGAAGTACATAAAGAAAGGTTGTTTTGCTTTCTTAGCTCATATAACCGAGAAGAAGTCGGAGGATAAGCGACTTGAGGATGTACCAATTGCTCGAGAATTTCCTGAAGTCTTTCCTGAAGACTTGCCAGGACTACCACCGGCACGTCAAGTAGAATTTCATATTGACTTAGTGCCTGGAGCTGCACCAATTGCGCGAGCACCTTATCGATTAGCACCATCGGAGATGCAAGAGTTGTCTAATCAGTTGCAAGAACTTTTAGACAAAGGATTCATTAGGCCAAGTTCCTCGCCTTGGGGAGCACCGGTCTTGTTTGTGAAGAAGAAAGATGGATCTTTCAGAATGTGTATAGATTATAGAGAGCTGAACAAGTTAACGGTGAAGAATCGTTACCCACTTCCCAGAATCGACGATTTGTTTGATCAGTTGCAAGACTCTAGTATCTATTCAAAGATTGACCTTAGATCAGGTTATCATCAACTTAGAGTGCGAGAGGAGGATATTCCGAAAACAGCGTTTAGAACACGTTATGGTCATTATGAGTTCCAAGTAATGCCATTCGGATTAACTAATGCACCTGCAGTATTCATGGATCTCATGAATAGGGTATGCAAACCGTATTTGGATAAGTTTGTTATAGTATTCATCGACGACATATTGATTTACTCAAAGAGCAAAGAAGAGCATGAAGGGCATTTACGAACGATTTTAGGACTACTCAAGAATGAGGAGTTGTATGCCAAATTTTCAAAGTGTGATTTTTGGAACCGTAAAGTACAATTTCTTGGTCATGTCATTGATAGTCAAGGATTACAAGTAGACCCTGCAAAGATTGAAGCCGTGAAAGATTGGGCTATTCCAACAAATCCTACAGAAATCCGACAATTTCTAGGACTTGCCGGGTATTACCGAAGATTCATCGAAGGTTTTTCAAAGATAGCTAAAGCTTTAACCAAGTTGACACAGAAAAACAAGAGGTACGAATGGGGAAAGAAACAAGAAGCTGCTTTTTAGTTGTTGAAGCAAAAGCTTTGCAGTGCGCCAATTTTGGCACTACCCGAAGGAATTGAGAACTTCGTTGTATACTGCGATGCTTCACATAAAGGGCTTGGAGCTGTTTTAATGCAAAATGAGAAGGTGATAGCGTATGCTTCACGACAACTTAAGGTTCATGAGAAGAATTACACCACACATGATCTTGAGTTGGGGGCCGTAGTATTTGCACTTAAGATTTGGAGACACTACCTTTATGGTACAAAGTGCACAGTGTTTACTGACCACAAGAGTTTACAATATGTTCTTGATCAGAAGGAACTTAACATGAGGCAACGACGTTGGTTGGAATTACTCAGCGATTATGATTGTGAAATCAAGTATCATCCGGGAAAAGCCAATGTTGTGGCTGATGCTCTTAGTCGGAAAGAAAGACCCAAACCTTTAAGAGTACGATCATTAGGAATGACGATCAGTTCACCTTTACCATCAAAAATACTTGAGGCACAGATAGAGGCACTCAAGGAGGAAAACCGATCAAGTGAAAAGCTTTATGGTATGCCTGAAAATGCAAATGGCTTTGTAAAGAGAGCAGATGGAGTGTTATGTTTCAAGGATAGAATGTGGGTACCATTGTATGGCGGGATACGAGAATTGATTATGCATGAGTCGCATAAGTCAAAGTATTCTATTCACCCAGGATCTGATAAGATGTATCAGGATCTCAAGAAACTCTATTGGTGGCCGAACATGAAAGCGGAAATTGCCACTTACGTTAGCAGATGTCTTACTTGCTCTAAAGTAAAAGTTGAATATCAAAAACCTTCAGGATTACTCCAACAACCTGAAATTCCACAATGGAAATGGGAACGCATTACAATGGATTTTGTTACGAAACTTCCAAAGACATCAGGAGGTTACGATGCTATATGGGTAATTGTTGATCGCCTTACCAAATCAGCCCATTTCATACCAATTAGAGAGACATATTCCATGGAACAACTCACTAGACTTTATGTCAAGGAAATAGTCTCGAGGCATGGAGCACCAATTTCTATCATTTCCGACCGAGATAGTCGATTCACTTCAAACTTCTGGAAATCGTTACAAGATTCATTTGGAACAAAATTAGACATGAGCACAGCATATCATCCACAAACCGATGGCCAAAGTGAAAGGACAATTCAAACATTAGAAGATATGCTGAGAGCATGTGTGATTGATTTTGGAAATGGTTGGGCCAACCATTTGCCATTGATCGAATTCTCGTACAACAATAGTTACCACACCAGTATAAAGGCGGCACCATTCGAAGCACTTTATGGTCGAAAGTGTCGATCACCTGTTTGTTGGGCCGAGGTTGGAGACGCACAACTCACTGGTCCAGAAATGGTTCGGGAAACAACAGAAAAGATAGTTCAAATTCGAGATAGACTCAGAACTGCCAGAAGCCGACAGAAAAGTTACGCCGATGTTAGGCGCAAACCATTGGAATTTCAAATTGGCGACAAAGTGATGTTGAAAGTATCGCCTTGGAAAGGCGTGGTACGATTTGGAAAACGCGGGAAATTGAACCCGAGGTACATTGGACCATTCAAAATTTTGAGCAAAGTTGGTCCTGTAGCTTATCGACTTGATCTTCCATCAGAACTTAGTCATGTACACAACACGTTTCACGTTTCAAACCTGAAGAAATGTCTTTCGGACGAATCACTCATTATTCCATTGGAAGAAATTCAACTCGACGATAAACTAAATTTCGTGGAGGAACCGGTAGAAATTATGGACCGCGAGGTCAAGCAGTTGAAACAAAGTCGTATTCCTATTGTGAAAGTTCGCTGGAATTCTCGAAGAGGTCCTGAGTTTACTTGGGAACGGGAAGACCAGATTCGCCTCAAATATCCTCATCTTTTCACCGACAACACCGTAGGACCCAACAAGGACTGAATTCAGGGACTGAATTCCTTTTTGGTTGGGCGAATGTGACAATTCGTATTTTCAGGTCATTCTCAAAACATTACTCATGTTTCATTATTTATCATTTATCGTGAACTAGGTTTACGAGCATCAAATTCACGTAACCGTAATGGTTTAGCGGTGAATTCATGATCATATCATCGAGGTCATTTCATAAAGACTAAGTTTAGTCTACATTTTATTATCATCATTATCATCATATTAGTTTATGCATGGTTTTGCATTTTACATTAAACGTATAATTTTTATATTAAATAAACGTTATCGCGTAATTAATTATTTTTGACAATTGATCCATTACTTCCAAAAATTATTCCAATATATTTTTATACTCATATTAAGTTTATAAAATAATATTATGAGTTTACCCAATGTTTTAAATTTATTTTGTAACTAAATTGTTGTATTTATATGATTACGACGTTTTTCTTAAATTCGACACGATTATCATTATATCACTCAAATTTTGCAAGGAATGTATTTTTATAATTTTTATGACCTAAAAATATTTTATCTTGGCCCGTGAAAATTTATTTTTATTCAACGCTACCCTAAATATTTACAAATGCTACAACTTACCATTTAATATCAAATCTTTTACACAATTCTTACACTTATTCAAAGTTAAAAAAAAAACATAAACAAAAGAGTGACAAGCACCCCTTGTCGACACAAGGGGTGATTCACCAAGAAGATATTTGCAATATCTCAACTTAATGTATTATACTATACTTATTCACTTTTTCACTTCATTATTATCTCATTTCACAAAAACCAAAGACCAATATCCATCTTCCTTTCTCTCTACATTTTCGGCAGCCAAGGGACCAAGATAAAGGAGGATCATTCCAAGTTTACAAGTCATTTATTTAGTATCATTTGTTGCAAGGTTTTGTAATATAAACCTCAAGTGATTAGGAAAACCATTGTGTCCATAAACCTCATCATATCACTAGTAAGCATTCATAGTCATATTTTTATTTCATATTCATTTTCATGGTCATATCATTTTATTGAGAAACATGCAAGTCTCATGATATTTATACCATTTTTAAGGTTTTTAAGGTTTTTATGTGCTAAATATATATAATCCATCCTATAATTACTCCTTGTTATATTTTAGTTTTGGTGATGTCTAGGAACCCATGACACCCTAAGAAGGTGTATGGTAGGATTAGAATAGCTTCGGAGTTGTTTTGAATGGGTTAGAATAAGTTTGGCGCGAGAAAAACTCATTTCGACACGTTTTGAAAAGGGTCTGTCCTTAAAATTTAATTCTGGAAAATCCGACAGTGAACAAAAATATTTGGCCTAGATATTTAGAAAATATACTTTAAAACGAAACCGTGGCCGCTTGAACGGATTAAAACGGAGTTATAACGAAGGAGATATGAATTTTTCAAGTTAGCGACGGAAACTATAATTTCTTAAATTTCAGCATGTTATTTCCACTTTTTACGAGTCCAAAAATGAGGTTTAGGCGTTATAAAAATGTGGCGATTTAACGAAAATATATTAGTTACTTTTGATAAAACCATTTGGAGAACTAAAGTTTTGGAGAACTAAAGTTTTGGAGAACTAAAACCATTTGGAGAACTAAACCATTTGGAGAACAAATATTTGGAGAACAAACTTTTGGAGAACAAATATTTGGAGAACAAACTTTTAGAGAACAAAATAATTGGAGAACAAAAATGGAGTGCATTTGCTTATAAAAGTGAAGTCTTTTAGTAAAAGTGAAATCGCCAAGTATACTTTCCAAAATGTCCAATTGTTTGATTAGCGGAGTTGTAATGAATTAATTACGGTCGCTCAAACTTTGCCGAAAAACCATCCTTAAACTATATTTGGACTAAAAGTACCATATTTAACCTCTATTATCTTTATGTTCGAGACCTCTAGGACGTAAACTCATGTACTAAAACTTTGAGATTATCATACGAGCTTCCCAAAACCGTTGAGTTCGTTTCCTAACGCTCGACGTGCACTATTTTACGACTAGCTTTTGGAAGCTGTTTTTGTCATTTTCATGGAAATTTCAATAACATTATTTTACGACGAAAAGTAATATTTTCACAATAAATCACTAAATGATTATCGTCGGATATCATTTCAACGTAAATTCATGTGAAGTAATTTAAAAATGGTCAAGACGTTAAAAGATTATATTTTCGACGAGAAGTATTGTTTTCAAAAATTCATAAGTGGTATAAATATCATCCGAATCGCATGCATAACATTACATCATGACTTATTACATATCATATCATTCATAATAGGTCAGTTTCGAGATCACGCTACATTTCGGTGTACTCACTTTTGTCATCACTTCAATTCATCAAGTGAGTTTTCATAGCCCCGTTGTATACATTTAATACTTGTTTTCAAACTTACGGGGGAGAATACATTGCACATCATTTTTATTACGATACCAAGTATATCAAATTCATTACATTGCTTAAGTTACCTCATGCCAATTGAATGTCCCCATTATATTACATGAACCGTTAATTTCATAGAAGCGAGGGTGAGTGGATAGATCTATCGAGGGTGACTCCTCCATCCGGGTTGGTGGATCCCAACTAGTCATACGGATGCATTTCATTTAATAACATTATTTGAGTTGTTTGGCAAACACTCTGTTGGGGCGAACATCATGGTCAGTCTAGTTTCGGTGTCATGGACTTATAGCAATTGTAACATTATTTTTGTGACGACATTGTCATACATTATCTATACTTGTGTAGTCGTATAATTCATTTTCATAAACCTATGATTTCTCACCAACATTATTGTTGACCGTTTTAGCAATGTATTTTCAGGTAACTAGACATACTCATCATGGCATGGTTAAGGAACCCTCATAAAGTCGCGGCGTCGACTAATATCATTGTATATTATGGCATTTTCTTTCAAAACATCGTTTGGACTTGTAATATATTTATGTTTTCCGCAAACTTTATCAACTTTTGGGACCTATCTTGTAACTTTGGATGTTTTATATAAATGTCAAACGATGTGTTTTTAAACGACACTTTAGGTCGTTCAATATAACTGTGATGATGATGCTATGACAGTCAATCCCCCAGGAATTCCAATCCGCTGCAAAACAGATAAATTGGGGGTGTGACAGATTTGCCGGCTCACGAAACACACGTGAACGAAAAAGAATATCTCGTAGCTCCTTCATCTGAAGAAGTCCTGCAGAAGTCGGATTTTCTTCAAGAGCCTCATCCAATTCTTCGTCTGCCTCATCTATAAGCCCCCCAGCTTTATTGAATTTTGCCGCCACACTCTTTATAATTTCTTGTATTAATATCAAAAGACACGTCATCAGAGACATATTGCATGTACCACATTTAACTAACTATAATCCAAAACAACATTTGTTCCAATTCCACTATTTTACATTCCATTTCAAAGCATACATTATAATATATTTATGTGTATTAACGATACCTTTTTTAAAAACTCACACATTCGTGTACTGGTATCAGTATATCAATACGAAATTATATATGAACAATATTTAAAAATTACTTTTTAAACTATTCATAGTTACCTCAATACTCTTCGGTTGTATTTCCACACGCCTGGCGCTTAACCTCTCTTCTTCTAGTTTGTTCAAAAGCTCAACTGTCCAATTGTTTACCAACGGCATCTGGACATCCCCTTTTCGTCTTCGTCCGCACATCGATTCAGCGTACACAATCTGTGTGATCATTAAATTTTTATACTAATAAACAAAATTTGTCTTTACAATAAAAAATGACTGATACATTACATTTAATAACATACCTAGAGAACAATCACCGGCCCGCAATAATGGGATGTCCTAACCCAGCTTTATTTGGTCCTACCGAGACACTCAATAACATAGGTACACCAATAAAATCCGGGGATATCGTTCTCATCCTGGATACAGTTCAGAAACCTCAAATTCACAGTGGCGTTCTTGTTTGCTTCTCCAATAGATGTGAAGTAGATAACCAAAAAAATGAGCATAAACAGCCAACCTCCTTCTTGTTGGTTGTATATCTGTTGCTCCACGGGGATGTGCTTATACCTTGTCTCGCTTCCATACTGCCGCTTCCATTCAACAACAACAGGATCTCTGAAATCAGTTTCATCACTAGCTTCCACATGTACATTCCCCATTGGTATCCCAAGAACATCTCTAACTATCTCCCTAGTAATAGTCAGCGCCTTACCATCCACGTTTAGTACACACCTATCCTCATCAAAGTTATCTAATAGCCAATAACTTAATCTAGTTGGTACATCCTTAATGCTAAACCCAAGGACGGCTCCAAACCCCATTTTCCTAACATCTTCTTGTTGTTTTGCATATAGTTTTGGTAAGAGTCGATGCAACGCCCATAATGATACTCGTGAGTGTATCTGGTCTACAGCCTGTAGCTTACATCCAACACCATTTTCACCTTTATTCTTCCCTACAGCATCATGTTCAACTTTCCCATCACCAACCGCTTACTCTTCCTATTTCGCTTTCTCACCCCGACCTCATTTTCACCATCTTCCTTATCCTCCTCCTCATCAACTAGACACTTTTTAGTTCTTTTTTTATTCACACCTAATTTCCTTTTTCCAGCATCCACGTTTAGTACACACCTACCATCATGACCACATTGATCCTCGGAAACAATAAAATATTTACTCATCCTCTTTTTTCCATCCTTCACTACACACTTGTAATCACCTTCTTCTAATCCCCCAACAAGTGAAGGCAAAAATACATCGCCTTCAAGACTACCCATCGGACGCTTCTTGGCAGATACTTTCCTCCTCGTTTCTTCATAGGACCGCCAAGAATTCCAGAACCTGAATCATGTACACCAAAATACGCATATGTTATATCAGTACAAATCCTAGATCATTGACACACATTTGTTCACATAACTAAAGAAAGAATGGCACTTTAAGTATACAACGTATGTATGTTTGGTTCATCACATCTACAACTTCCCAATTTTTGTAGAAGTTTTGTTTCAATCAAGGATACACGTATACATTCATGTACCGAATACATAGCAACAATTGACCGATACAAGGTACACATATGCATTAGCTTAAGGTACACAGATACATTATTCAACATTAACACCATTCTAGGGACAGGAACTCACGCTAAAACATTCTGACACACACACATCCACCTTTACAAAACACTCATGTACCAAACATTAACCTTTCTTGATCACATGGTAGACTACTCACATACACATATAGACTACACTCATGTACCATGTACTACACTCATAAAACACTTATAGGCGTGTATCTCTGTGTCCCAACCACCCGTGTAAACTAGTTAACATAGAATTTATAATCTTACTAATATACTACACACATGTACCATGGACTTAGATGTACCAAATAAAACTGATGTACCAACTATTAACCTTTCTTCATCACATGGTAGACTACTCGCATAAACCTATAGACAACACTCATGTACCATGTACTACACTAAAAAAACTTATAGGCGTGTATCTTTGTGTCCCAACCACCCTTGTAAGCCAGTTAACATAGAATTTATAAACTTACTTATAGACTACGCACATGTACCATGAACTTAGATGTAACAAATAACGTACACATACACACTCATACACTTATCAGTTACACTGACGTACCATATTTTTACACATCAGTAGCACAATGTTAAACCCACACACTTCTAAAAGTGGACAATTTGCAATATATTTTATCCTAAGACATGTGTCTGACATTTAAGAACAGATTAGATCCCAAATGCAAACCATAATTCATGCAACACTTTGTTTATGAGTTATATGTCTTAAAGATGTATGCCGATGTAAACAACATATTAGAGCCCACATGCAAACCAAAATACATCTACCAGCAAAACTAAATAGAGCCCAAATGTGTATGCCGATGTAAACAACATATTAGAGCCCAAATGTAAACTAAATAAAGAACGACATTTTAAGTATACAACGTATGTACTACACACATGTACCATAAACTTAGATGTACCAAATACGGTACACATATACACCCATACACCTACCAACTACACTCATGTTCCACATTGTCTGTCGATATTTTTACACACTTCGTATCACAAATGTAAAACCCACACAATTCTAAAAGATTGGTGATGCTGTAAACAACAAATTAGAGACCAAATGCAAACCAAAATTCATGTACCAACACATCATGAACTACACAAATAAATGGAATATCAAGACATGTGTTATCAGTCAAGTGAGACTAATGTTGACCTCTTAAAATGTCAGTAAAATCATTTTCTAAATATACCATTTCCGTCCATATCTAATGTACCAAAACACACAAAATTTGCAAAGATACAACCCATGTAACAAAAATATAAGGTACACAGACAGATTCATCAATCTTTAAAACCATTCCGAAACAATTTTGACCACAACTTCTCATTTTTAACCATTTTAAAAACCGCTAATGTACCAAATACAATCATCTACCAAAAAAGCTACACATACACATTCAGATACACATTTTAACACTAAAAAAGCTACATAATAAGTTATTAGTAACTTCATTCATACCTGGTACATGAGCCTTATCTTGATCACTAGATAAATCAATTACACCATCACATCCTCCATCATCTTTGGCCATTCCAAGATCAGTTAACCTACGGCTCCTTCGAACTTCAAAATAAACATGCAATTGTGGCATAATATTAATATATTGTTACACAAATAAAAATAACAAAATACATTTAGGTTAAAAGAATGGATCAATTACTTGTCAAAATTGCGGGTGAATCACCAATGCCTTCATCATCTTCAATGATTGTCATGTTTTTTTATAACCCTAGGTTTCTGGTAGTTGATACACGATCAGAATCCCCAAATTATAGCCGTTTATAATTATTGATTGTATGTTTTGATTTGGGAACGCAAGAAATACGCTGGTAACTGACGATTTTGTGTTTCTTTGACCTAAAGTCAAAGTCCAAAGCATTTATTTAGGTGTGGAGGGATACAACTATCCCGCTCTTTAATTTTTACAATGTGATACATAAGCCCCTGATGTTCTAATTATTTACAAAAATGCCATTTATCAAACATTAATCTTATTGATCACATACATAATGATCCGACGGTCCATAATTGGTCTTACTTTTAGAGCTTTAAGCATGATCTTACAATAACCCCCCCCCCCCTATATATATATATATATATATATATATATATATATATATATATATATATATATATATATATATAGTGCGGTTCTAGAGAAAAGTGTAATTAGAGAGAAAAGTGAGAAAAAAAGTTATAGGGTCTAATTTGAAACATCTCAAACTTCAGGGGTAAGTTTTGAAAACCACCCACACCCACCCACCCACACCCCCACCCCGCAAAAGAAAAAGAAAAAAATTCCCGTAAAAAAAATTTAGGCAAAAAAAAAATCCCGCCAAAATTTATAACTGTGATGCACCTTTTTTTTGTGCATCTCGGTTATAAAAATTGGTGCATCATAGTTGTAACTACTTTTTTTAAATTTGATTCACCAAAATAAAAAGGTGCATCAGATCGCATTTGTTATTAACTTATTCCATAAAAAGTTTTTAATTAGAACCGTCAACCTTTGTATATAAAAGAGAGATTTTTCAACTGATTCAACACGCTTATTTTATTAATCACATTGTTAAATATACAATGAAATCAGTTATCCTGACATGTTTCAGAATCATTTTATTAATTACATGGTTAACTTACTTTTCATCAATTCACGATTGTAAATATATGCACTAGCGTTATCCCAATGACAAAGCATGCGGCGCTACCATGGCTACTATAGCTCCATCTCTGGTTGTACAACTAATTCCCCTTAAAAGGCATAGTATACTAAGTTATTGCAATGTTATTGGAGCATATTAGGTAACAATTGTTGGGTGCATCTCGGTTATAAAATTTGGTGCATCATAGTTATAACTAATGTTTAGCACTGATAACATCAAATAGTCCTGTGTTTCTAAGCGTTAATTTCCCCTTATATCATAACATTTTGAGTAAATTATTAGTGAAAACATCCTTATTCCTTATTATTTCATTTCAGGACACATTCGAAGTAAGGAAGCTGCAATTGGACGTTTTCAAGCCCTATTGATTCAACTGTCTCTTAATTAGAGCGTAACCAAGTGATGAAGTTACGACGCAACTAAAGATTACGAAGGCTAAGGCGTAACCCTCAGCTCAGGTTACGCCGTAACTACTGATATGCACTAAATTAACAAAGACCACAGCGTATCCCTCAGCTTAGGCTACGCCGTAATGAAGAAATACACTGGATTATAGAAGCTACGGCGTAACCCCAAATAAGGTTACGCTATAACCAATGGATAAGCACAGAATAATGAAGGAAGTTACGGCGTAACTACCTAATAAGGTTACGCCGTAACTAGTTTGAAGCCTATAAATAGTCGATGGTTTCATCAGTTTTAGATATCTCTCCTTTCCCAAACCTTCTAGGTTTTGGGGAGATCAAAACACATAAGAAGAAGCATGGTTTAGGAGCACTGAATAACGAAGTCCTCGTCTACGATTTCCTTTGTAATCGAGTTTGGATTCTTTTTATATTTTTCTAGAACTTATACTGTGAATTCATATCATTAATTAAGGTGTGCATTTATGTTATTGTTATTCTCTATAATTCTTTATAGACATTTGCTAGTCTTTTCATAGATCACTAGCCTTGGTAGTATTATAAACTTGGTAGTATCTAAAGGGCTGGGAGATATGACCAACTGACCCTATTCTGATAGATAGCGAAGTATGGGAGGAATTGGCCATAGTACGACCACTCTTCGTGTGCGAACTGACCAAATGATCACTTATCAAGTGGAGGTATTTAAGAGGTTAGGGGGGATCTAAGTTCCTAACGGTCGGGTTCCCACCATCTAGATCTAGTAGATTTGGTGCTTAATGACTGCTATTAGGTTGCCGAATGAGCCCGGGTGACCTGCTCATCTCGGTGAGGAATCTAAGATCCATAGGCCATGACGAATCGACCAAAAGAGTCTGGTGATAATTAACCACTATATTGTATTCTTTATTAAGCTTCGTTTATCTATCTCTTTTCCCTAAATTTCGTGTGTCTGTGTAATTAGAATAATAGCATTTCTATGGATTATATCAACTTTGTCGTACCCATATATTATCAATATCTTTTCTAATCATCTTAGTTCTTTCAAGGTTACAGCTCTCTTGGGACGATACTCAGATTTACCTAAGGCTTTACTACATCTGATCGGGTACTCTGCCCGTTAGTATGTGTCTATCCTAAGTTTTATAAATATTAAAATCAGGATGAAATAGCACATCAGCTTATTGGCGCCGCTGCCGGGGAGCAGTTAATGAAAGATCTAAGGTATTTCTTATTCACCTCATTAAGAGATTTGAGCACTTCCATAAGGTACGTTTTTAAATCTCTCCTATTGCAATTCATATTCTTACACTATTAGTTACAGCGTAACTCCTTTCATGGGTTACGACGTAACTGTATTGCAATTTATTAAAATTATTATAAAATCCTCTTGAATAATTAGTTATGATGTAACCTCTTTTTAGAGTTACGACGTAACCACTATACAATCAGATATATAAAAATCTTACCTTTGATTAAAATTAAAAATTTAATTACGGCGTAACCCTTATTAGGATTACGACGTAACCCTTTCTCAACCATTTAATATTCCAAAAATATTAGTTACTGCGTAGCTAATTAATCGAATTACGCCGTAACTATCTTGGCGGTATAAAAACCTTACGGAATAAGAACTAGGTTTTACACATACACTTTCACCACCTACCCATACAGTAAAATTTTTTCCAAAATCTTTTTCCATCAAGACCACTTCATCTAATCATTCTCCATGGCTGGTAAGATCTATCACTTCTCTTTTTGATTTGTTTATGTCAATTATTTCAATTAGGGTTTATATTTTAATATTTTAGGGATCTTGCCTATTTGAATTAATTGTTGATATTGGTTTGATTAATTGATGATTTTGATGATTTCCCCATGTTATTTTGATTCGTGTCCTATCACTATGGTTCGATTTGGGTGTTTTGGCTTTATTTAAATTGGGTTTTGGGTCAAACACAAACTTAGTGGGTTAGGCGCGGTCCCTCAGCACTAATAGGTTAAAATTTTATCAAAAATTTTTACCACTTGAAAAAAAATTGATGGTTCCGGCGTAATCTATTGCGTAATTGAAACATCTGAGGTGCTGAGTTTCTGGGGAAGTTACGGTGTAACTGGGGGTTTGGTTACGCCGTAACCATTATATCTGTAATTACAACATAGCAGTTTGATTTAGCTACGCCGTAACCTTTGAAATTACCTAATTACGGCGTAACTTTTGTTTTGGTTACGCCGTAACCTGACATCAGTAAGGTATGCACTTACTGTTTCTTGTCTTGTTTTCAGGTGCAAACAATCCCACGAATTGGCCTAGGTTTTTGGCATACCCTGATGCTGGTATTAGGCAATTGTGCGTGGAAGAATACAAGAAATTAAGGGGAAAGAATATCAGTCAACCCGAGGCACTTGATTTTGATGCATTTGGTACTTTGGCTAACGGGAAAGCTAGTAGGAGATTAAGAAAGTTTTGCAAAATTAAGTTCACATGTAATGCTGGGGAGTTCACGTGTAGTGCATGGTTGAGGCTATTCAGGATCACGGAGCCGGTCATTCTGGAGTACGTCCGTGAATTCCTTGCTAGTGTGGAATTATGTACTGATATTGGTGATGATGACGTGGAGTCAATGTTTTTCCAGCGTGGGGGAATTTGGAGAAGTTTGACTCTTAAGCAGTTTACTACGAGGATGGGTTTGTATACTGAGGAGGAAATGGAAACAGAGGCTTTTAGACGGTTCTATAACACTTGTTGGAGAAGAAGGGATGAGACTCAAGACCTTGCTGCTTATTTCAACCAAATCGCTGTCATGGATGGTTATGATTCGAAGATCCCACCATCCTACATTATGGTGAGAAGCCCCATTCGTCGATTGGTGCACCGCTTGCTTGCTTGCTCTATTCGAGCAAGACACTCCGCCAAAGAAAAGATGACTATGGATGATCTTTACCTAATGCAGGGTATGGAAGGGGGGAACCACATTGATGTTCCTTTCTATTTGGCGAGGTTTATGGCTGTGGGAGCTAAGGGGTTTTCATCTATGAGTCCTTTGCAGGGGGCTCACTTTATTGGGAGGTTGGCTAGGAGTTTTGATCTTATGACCGATGCAGCTTTAGCTAGGGTGACTCGAGGTAGGGAGACTAGTTTGATAGGGCTATCTAAGCTAGTCGAGTTCGGGATCTGCAACCAGGACATTTATGGAGCAATTGAGTTGGCTAGGACTGCCCCGAGGAGAGAAGAAGGGGAAGCAAGTGGTGCTGAGGGTGATGCTGAAGAGGTGGCGGAGGAGCAGGCGCCCAGGGGACGTAGAAGGACTCATGTGAATGTAGGGGAGAGGTTGCAGATCATTGATGAGAGGATCGAGGGAATGGCAACCCATTTCAACGAGGAGATTGAAAGCCTCAAAGTGGTTCTTTATGGTCTTAGTAACCAGTTTGAGGGTTTTACAGGTACATTGGATCAGGTGCAGCAGCTACAGCAGGATTTCTTTCATTGGAGTGCGGATCGGACTAGCCAGATGCTACAACACATGCATTTGAGCCACCCTAGGTGGGAAGGTACGGAGTATGTGTACCAGCCCAACATCCCTGATATCGGAGTCCAAGGAGGAGTGGCATTCATGCAGCCCGGCGCCACTCCTGGAAGCACCACGAGCACTCCTTATGAGCCCTCCCAATTCCACTCCATGGATCATGATCTTCCTAGGGACGAGTGATTTCCCTATTTGATGAAACAATTTTAAACAATTTTAAAACAATTTGATACTCATGTCGGTAATAACTTAACTATTTGGATATTTGTATGATCTATCACCCATTGTACCCGTCGGGTACAAAATTTTCCTTATATACTGTGCAGGTTTTGGTTCTGTGATGCAGTTACGGCGTAACCTTAGGATCAGTTACGCCGTAACCCCTGCTGCAGTAGGCGATTTTTGAAGCAACACAAATAGTTAAGGGCGTCCCCGGAAATGATACGCATTAGCCACCTCATGACCCACCTTCAACCTTTAGTGAGACATCTTGGGCAACCATTCGAGAGGGGAGTTTATTTCTTTCTTGATTATTTTTCATTTCTATTTTATTTTTCCTTTTTCTTTGTACAAATGGGACTTTGTACACTTCAAGTGGGGGATAGGAATAGAAATGAAGTGTATGATTACTTAGCTTACTTGCCCTAATTTTCTAGTTGGTTTCAAAATTTTAAGCTTATTTGAAAAAAATTTGTCATATTTTTAACCAATCTAGAATCACATAAAGCCGAGCACACTATTACCCTTATTGCCATTGGTGAGATTTAGCCATTCCGTTTCCCCCATTTTACCCAAATCTACCATAAATTGAGTGTGCCGATAGTATTGTAAACTTTAGAACTTGGTTTTACATCACTTCTAGACCATAAACGAGTAGTGTATCAAGTTAGCTTGGTGCATTTGGAAAAGACGATTTGAAAAAAGTAAATGTTTTAGGATTAAACCCAAATAGCCCATATGTGTTCACTTGTGTGCGTTTATCGATTAGTCACATTGGCTTTTCGACCTCCGTGTTAACCCTTTTTGTTGCACTCACCTTTAGTGCAAGATACTCCTAGTTACACCCTTTTTGACCCTATCCTTTCATTTTCTAACCCTTATTTTCGTTACACCCTTACACCTTAGCCTACCGTGTAGTTTTAGCTTTTTACCTTGAAGCCATTGTTCACCCTAGTTTGAGGTTCAAAATAAAGTTCCTAAAGGTGCACCTCATCATCTACATCTTGCTAAAGATCGTCAAAGACCCCCAAGTTATCACCTTATGCTCATTTCAAGTGGGGGGAAATATATCATTACATCTAAAGCATATCGTTGCATATGCGAAAAAAATAATAATAAAAATAAAAAAAAATAAAAAAAAAGGAAGTATTATGTTAATAGTGCGAAAATTATAAGCACTACATGAAGAAATTGGCATTGAGAATAATCTTCTCGATCACATTCGAATGCTGGAAGAATACCTCAAGAAGACATTCAACAAACCTAAAAGCACAGCCCTAAATAGTTCATGTTGATTTATCATGTTTGTCCATACTCCATAGCAATAGTATCGCGTTTATTCTTCCAAGGTTTGCCAATAAGACATTCAACAAACCTAAAAGACCAATAAAAGTTGGTAGCAAGTTACTATAAAGCAAAGTTGTTATGGCCATTGATAACATCAAATAGTCCTGAGTTTCTAAGCGTTAATATCCCCCTATATCATCAGATTTTTAGTAAATTATTAGTGAAAACATCCATATTCCTTATTATTTCATTTCAGGACACATTCGAAGTAAGGAAGCTGCAATTGGACGTTTTCAAGCCCTATTGATTCAACTGTCTCTTAATTACTGCGTAACCAAGTGATGAAGTTACGACGCAACTAAAGATTACGAAGGCTACGGCGTAACCCTCAGCTCAGGTTATGCCGTAACTACTGATATTCACTAAATTAACAAAGACCACGGCGTAGCTCTCAGCTTTGGCTACACCGTAATGAAGAAATACACTGGAATACAGAAGCTACGGCGTAACCCCAGATAAGGTTACGCCGTAACCAATGGATAAGCACAGAAGATTGAAGGAAGTTACGGCGTAACTACCTAATAAGGTTACGCCGTAACTAGTTTGAAGCCTATAAATAGTTGATGGTTTCATCAGTTTTAGATATCTCTCCTCTCCCAAACCTTCTAGGGTTTGGGGAGATAAAAACACAGAAGAAGAAGAAGCATGGTTTAGGAGCACTGAATAACGAAGTCCTCGTCTACGATTTCCTTTGTAATCGAGTTTTGATTCTTTTTATATTTTTCTAGAACTTATACTATGAATTCATATCATTAATTAAAGTTTGCATTTACGTTATTGTTATTCTCTATAATTCTTTATAGACATTTGCTAGTCTTTTCATAGATCGCTAGCCTTTGTAGTATTATAAGCTTGGTAATATCTAAAGGGCTGGGAGATATGACCAACTGACCCTAGTCTGATAGATAGCGAAATATGGGAGGAATTGGCCATAGTACGACCACTCTTCGTGTGAGAACTGATCAAATGATCACTTATCAAGTGGAGGTATTTAAGAGGTTAGGGGGAATCTAAGTTCCTAACGGCCGGGTTCCCACCGTCTAGATCTAGTAGATTTGGAGCTTAATGACTGCTATTAGGTTGCCGAATGATCCCGGGTGACCTGCTCATCTTGGTGAGGAATCTAAGAACCATAGGCCATGACGAATCGACTAAAGGAGTCTAGTTATAATTAACCACTATATTGAATCTTGGTATCGGGAATCGATTCATATTTGTATTCTTTATTAAGCTTCGTTTATCTATCTCTTTTCCCTAGATTTCTGGTGTCTGTGTAAGTAGAATAATAGCATTTCTATGGATTATATCAACTTTGTCATACCCATATATTATCAATATCTTTTCTAATCATCTTAGTTCTTTCAAGGTCACAGCTCTCTTGGGACGATACTTGGATTTACCTAAGGCTTTACTACATCTGATCGGGTACTCTGCCCGTTAGTATGTGTCTATCCTAAGTTATCTAAGTTTTATAAATATTAAAAGCAGGATGAAATAGCATATCAGCTTATTGGCGCCACTGCCGGGGAGCAGTTAATGAAAGATCTAAGGTATTTCTTATTCACCTCATTAAGAGATTTGAGCACTTCCATAAGGTACGTATCTAAAATCTCTCCAATTGCAATTCATATTCTGACGCTATTAGTTACGCCGTAACTCCTTTCATGGGTTACGACGTAACCGTATTGCTATTTATTAAAATTATTATAAAATCCTCTTGACTAATTAGTTACGACGTAACCTCTTTTTAGAGTTACGACGTAACCACTATACAATCAGATATATAAAAATCTGACCTTTGATTAAAATTCAAAATTTAATTACGGCGTAACCCTTATTAGGATTACGACGTAACCCTTTCTCAACCATTTAATATTCTAAAAATATTAGTTACGGCGTAACTAATTAATCGAATTACGCCGTAACTATCTTGGCGGTATAAAAACCGTACGGAATAAGAACTAGGTTTTACACATATACTTTCACCGCCTACCCATAAAGTAAATTTTTTTCCAAATTTTTTTTCCATCAAGACCACTTCATCTAATCATTCTCCATGGCTGGTAAGATCTATCGCTTCTCTTTTTTATTTGTTTATGTCAATTATTTCAATTAGGGTTTATATTTTAATATTTTAGGGATCTTGCCTATTTGAATTAATTATTGATATTGGTTTGATTAATTGATGATTTTGATGATTTCCCCATGTTATTTTGATTCGTGTCCTATCACTATGGTTCGATTTGGGTGTTTTGGCTTTATTTAAATTGGGTTTTGGGTCAAACACAAACTTAGTGGGTTAGGCGCGGTCCCTCAGCACTAATAGGTTAAAAATTTATCAAAAATTTTTACCACTTGAAAAAAAATTGATGGTTCCGGCATAATCTATTGCGTAATTGAAACATCTGAGGTGCTGAGTTTCTGGGGAAGTTACGGCGTAACTGAGGGTTTGGTTACGCTGTAACCATTATATCTGTAATTACGACGTAGCAGTTTGATTTAGCTACGCCGTAACCTTTGAAATTACCTAATTACGGCGTAACTTTTGTTTTGGTTACTCCGTAACTTGACATCAGTAAGGTATGCACTTACTGTTTCTTGTCTTGTTTTCAGGTGCAAACAATCCCATGAATTGACCTAGTTTTTGGCACACCCTGATGCTGGTATTAGGCAATTGTGCGTGGAAGAATACGAGAAATTAAGGGGAAATAATATCAGTCAACCCGAGGCACTTGATTTTGATGCATTTGGTACTTTGGCAAACGGGAAAGCTAGTAGGAGATTAAGGAAGTTTTGCAAAATTAAGTTCACATGTAATGCTGGGGAGTTCACCTGTAGTGCATGGTTGAGGCTATTCAGGATCACGGAGCCGGTCATTCCGGAGTACGTCCGTGAATTCCTTGCTAGTGTGGAATTTCGTACTGATATTGGTGATGATGACGTGGAGTCAATTTTTTTCCAGCTTGGGGGCATTTGGAGAAGATTGACTCTTAAGTAGTTTACTACGAGGATGGGTTTGTATACTGAGGAGGAAATGGAAACAGAGGCTTTTAGACGGTTCTATAACACTTGTTGGAGAAGAAGGGATGAGACTCAAGACCTTGCTGCTTATTTCAACCAAATCGCTGTCATGGATGGTTATGATTCGAAGAGCCCACCATCCTACGTTATGGTGAGAAGCCCTATTCGTCGACTGGTGCACCGCTTGCTTGCTTGCTCTATTCGAGCAAGATACTCCGCCAAAGAAAAGATGACTATGGATGATCTTTACCTAATGCAGGGTATGGAAGGGGGAACCACATTGATGTTCCTTTCTATTTGGCGAGGTTTATGGCTGTGGGTGCTAAGGGGTTTTCATCTAGGAGTCCTTTGTAGGGGGCTCACTTTATTGGGATGTTGGCTAGGAGTTTTGATCTTATGACCGATGCAGCTTTAGCTAGGGTGACTCGAGGTAGGGAGACTAGTTTGATAGGGCTATCTAAGCTAGTCGAGTTCGGGATCTGCAACCAGGACATTTATGGAGCAATTGAGTTGGCTAGGACTGCCCCGAGGAGAGAAGAAGGGGAAGCTAGTGGTGCTGGGGGTGATGCTGAAGAGGTGGCCGAGGAGCAGGCGCCCAGGGGATGTAGAAGGACTCATGTGAATGTAGGGGAAAGGTTGTTGATCATTGATGAGAGGATAGAGGGAATGGCAACCCATTTCAACGAGTTGATTGAAAGCCTCTAAGTGGTTCTTTATGGTCTTAGTAACCAGTTTGAGGGTTTTACAGGTACATTGGATCAGGTGCAGCAGCTACAGCAGGATTTCTTTCATTGGAGTGCGGATCGGACTAGCCAGATGCTACAGCACATGCATTTGAGCTACCCTAGGTGGGAAGGTCCGGAGTATGTGTACCAGCCCAACATCCCCGATATCGGAGTCCAAGGAGGAGTGGCATTCATGCAGCCCGGCGCCACTCCTGGAAGCACCACGAGCACTCCTTATGAGCCCTCTCAATTCCGCTCCATGGATCATGATCTTCCTAGGGACGAGTGATTTCCCTATTTGATGAAACAATTTTAAACAATTTTAAAACAATTTGATACTCATGTCTGTAATAACTTAACTATTTGGATATTTGTATGATCTATCACCCATTGTAACCGTCGGGTACAAAATTTTCCTTATATGCTGTGCAGGTTTTGGTTCTGTGATGCAGTTACGGCGTAACCTTAGGATCAGTTATGCCGTAACCCATGCTGCAGTAGGCAATTTTTGAAGCAACACAAATAGTTAAGGTCCGTCCTCGGAAACGATACGCATTAGCCACCTCATGACCCACCTTCAACCTTTAGTGAGACATCTTGGGCAACCATTCGAGAGGGGAGTTTATTTCTTTCTTGATTATTTTTCATTTCTATTTTATTTTTCCTTTTTCTTTGTACAAATGGGACTTTGTACACTTCAAGTGGGGGATATGAATAGAAATGAAGTGTATGATTACTTAGCTTACTTGCCCTAATTTTCTAGTTGGTTTCAAAATTTTAAGCTTATTTGAAAAACAATTGTCATATTTTTAACCAATCTAGAATCACATAAAGCCGAGCACACTATTACCCTTATTGCCATTGGTGAGATTTAGCCTTTCCGTTTCTCCCATTTTACCCAAATCTACCAAAAATTGAGTGTGCCGATAGTATTGTAAACTTTAGAACTTGGCTTTTACATCACTTCGAGACCATAAACGAGTAATGTATCAAGTTAGCTTGGTGCATTTGGAAAAGACGATTTGAAAAAAGTAAATGTTTTAGGATTAAACCCAAATAGCCCATATGTGTTCACTTGTGTGCGTTTATCGATTAGTCACATTGACTTTTCGACCTCCGTGTTAACCCTTTTTGTTGCACTCACCTTTAGTGCAAGATACTCCTAGTTACACCCTTTTTGACCCTATCCTTTCATTTTCTAACCCTTATTTTCGTTACACCCTTACACCTTAGCCTACCGTGTAGTTTTACCTTTTTACCTTAAAGCCATTGTTCACCCTAGTTTGAGGTTCAAAATAAAGTTCCTAAAGGCGCACCTCATCATCTACATCTTGCTAAAGATCATCAAAGACCCCCAAGTTATCACTTTATGCTCAGTTCAAGTGGGGGAAATATATCATTGCATCTAAACATATCGTTGCATATGCAAAAAAAATAATAATAAAAAAAAAATGAAGTATTATGTTAATAGTGCGAAAATTATAAGCACTACATGAAGAAATTGGCATTGAAAATAATCTTCTCGATCACATTCGAAGGTTGGAAGAATACCTCAAGAAGACATTCAACAAACCTAAAAGCACAGCCCTGAATAGTTCATGTTGATTTATCATGTTTGTCCATACTCCATAGCAATAGTATCGCGTTTATTCTTCCAAGGTTTGCCAATAAGACATTCAACAAACCTAAAAGACCAATAAAAGTGGGTAGCATGTTACTATAAAGCAAAGTTGTTATGGCCATTGATAACATCAAATAGTCATGAGTTTCTAAGCGCTAATTTCCCCCTATATTATCACATTTTGAGTAAATTATTAGTGAAAACATCCTTATTCCTTATTATTTCATTTCAGGACACATTCGAAGTAAGGAAGCTGCAATTGGACGTTTTCAAGCCCTATTTATTCAACTGTCTCTTAATTAAGCCTCAAAGTGGTTCTTTATGGTCTTAGTAACCAGTTTGAGGGTTTTACAGGTACATTGGATCAGGTGCAGCAGCTACAGCAGGATTTCTTTCATTGGAGTGCGGATCGGACTAGCCAGATGCTACAGCACATGCATTTGAGCCACCCTAGGTGGGAAGGTCCGGAGTATGTGTACCAGCCCAACATCCCTGATATCGGAGTCCAAGGAGGAGTGGCATTCATGCAGCCCGGCGCCACTCCTGGAAGCACCACAAGCACTCCTTATGAGCCATCCCAATTCCGCTCCATGGATCATGATCTTCCTAGGGACGAGTGATTTCCCTATTTGTTGAAACAATTTTAAACAATTTTAAAACAATTTGATACTCATGTCTGTAATAACTTAACTATTTGGATATTTGTATGATCTATCACACATTGTACCCGTCGGGTACAAAATTTTCCTTATATGTTGTGCAGGTTTTGGTTCTGTGATGCAGTTACGGCGTAACCTTAGGATCAGTTACGCCGTAACCCCTGCTGTAGTAGGCAATTTTTGAAGCAACACAAATAGTTAAAGCCCGTCCCCGGAAACGATACGCATTAGCCACCTCATGACCCACCTTCAACCTTTAGTGAGACATCTTGGGCAACCATTCGAGATGGGAGTTTATTTCTTTCTTGATTATTTTTCATTTCTATTTTATTTTTCCTTTTTCTTCGTACAAATGGGACTTTGTACACTTCAAGTGGGGGGATAGGAACATAAATGAAGAGTATGATTACTTAGCTTACTTGCCCTAATTTTCTAGTTGGCTTCAAAATTTTAAGCTTATTTGAAAAATAAATTGTCGTATTTTTAACCAATCTAGAATCACATAAAGCCGAGCACACTATTACCCTTATTGCCATTGGTGAGATTTAGCCTTTCCGTTTCCCCCATTTTACCCAAATCTACCAAAAATTGAGTGTGCCGATAGTATTGTAAACTTTAGAACTTGGCTTTTACATCACTTCGAGACCATAAACGAGTAGTGTATCAAGTTAGCTTAGTGCATTTGGAAAAGGCGATTTGAAAAAAGTAAATGTTTTAGGATTAAACCCAAATAGCCCATATGTGTTCACTTGTGTGCGTTTATCGATTAGTCACATTGGCTTTTCGACCTTCGTGTTAACCCTTTTTGTTGCACTCACCTTTAGTGCAAGATACCCCTAGTTACACCCTTTTTGACCCTATCCTTTCATTTTCTAACCCTTATTTTCGTTACACCCTTACACCTTAGCCTACCATGTAGTTTTACCTTTTTACCTTGAAGCCATTGTTCACCCTAGTTTGAGGTTCAAAATAAAGTTCCTAAAGGCGCACCTCATCATCTACATCTTGCTAAAGATCGTCAAAGACCCCCAAGTTATCACCTTATGCTCAGTTCAAGTGGGGGGAAATATATCATTGCATCTAAAGCATATCGTTGCATAAGCAAAAAAAATGAAGTATTATTGTTAATAGTGCGAAAAATTATAAGCACTACATGAAGAAATTGACATTGAGAATAATCTTCGTGATCACATTCGAAGGTTGGAAGAATAGCTCAAGAATAAATAATGGTGGATTCCGGTGACATGTGTTGACCATATGAAGATGAACCTTGAATTATTGGTGATACGATGGTAACTCGGTTTTAAGCTAAAACTATTTGTTTTCTTTTTTATTTTCACCCATTAAAATATCCCATGCCTATCCTTACCTTTTTTGTCGTGAAGCGTGTCTAGGTGATGCAGCGAGCAATTATTGATGTCTTGGCCATGGATTTGGTCATGTATCATTGATTTTTTCCACTTCGCCGTGACACGTTAGTAATGACACCACCCCTAAGTCTTTGAAACTCTACCCAACATTGCTTTTTAAAAAAGTTGTCTTAACCTTAGCTCTAGTGATGGAGTTGTGTGTAATTGCCAAGCTTATGATAGAATACTTACTATGTCCGTGCATGATTGGCTCCCGAACAGTCAAGTTTAATCACACAAGCTGACCACTTGTGAATGGTCAACCGTAACAAACTTAAAACAGCTCAGAAAGCAAATGCAATTAAGATCAGAGGAATATAGTGGATTCCTGGGTCGTTAAGTCCCACGGAGGATGAATGGTGTTTAACACAGACAGATGTCGAATAATCACTAAGGATAGTGATCAGTAAGGATTTTGGAATATTTATACCTAAAGAAAAGTTTTGTAAATTACAGGAGCTTAAATGCAAATTAAAGAAAATTAAAAAGTTAAAATATATTAAATAAATGCTATCACTATTTTTACAATGATGTTTTTGTGATTTATAAAATAAAATAACTTAAATAAACTATTTTAACTAAAACGTAAACTTAAATTACCTAAAAACGTGATTTAAAATGAAAACGAGCGTTATGTATAAAAATTACGCGAGTGCGCAAGCAAAAACGTAAAATTTATGAAATAAAGGACCTACGAATGTAAAAACAATTTTCTTACGTACTATATGACAAAAGAAAATTTTAGAAAAAAGATTTATATTTTTTAGACTTTTATATTTTTTATTATGAATTAAATACGATTTTACACTAATTAAATGTTTAAAAATACTAAAACTATTTAGAAAAATCTGAAACTTTTTTATAAAATACTTTATACTAATACAAAGTTAAGAAAAATACAAAAGTTGAAAAAGCTAGATTAAATAAGCTGGAAATAAGCTAATAAGCTCGTATAAGCTTAATGAACTAAAAAGGGTTATATATTAAATAGTGTAAAGAAAAACAGAAAAAGACCCAAGGGCGAGTGGTAGTGTGTGTGTGTGGTGAGCTGGGTGGCCAGGGTTCGAATCCCAGCAATGACCTTTTTGCAACTATTTTATTTTTTTGATTTTCTTTTTGCAAACTTGTTAAGCTAACTAAGATAAGCAATTTTTACAACTACAACTTTTTATAAAAACTGCTAATAAGCTCAGAATAAGCTGAGAATCTCAACAGTGGGCAAAAATATGGAAATAAGCAAAAGATTAAAGCCAAATGGCTTATAAGCTACTTAATAAGCAAAATGAAAAATGAAAATAAGCTAAATACTGATAATAAGCTAGAATTACTACTGAACAAGCACAAAAACTTAGAAATAAGCACTAAATTAGCTAAAATAAGCACAAGCTTAAACTGAAAAAAAAAACAGGACACTTTTGTTTTTACTAGGCACCTTTAAGCTAGATTTTAAGTACTTTAATAAGCTAAAAAATGAAAAAGAACTTTGGAACTAATAATTTGACCAGTTAAGCTTTCCAAAAAGCTAGATTACAAAGTTTGGCTTACACTAATAAGCTTGTGAGAAGCTTATGAATAAACTGAAAAACCTCTGAGTAAATACTCAGTGTATGCTGAGTGGTTTGGACAAACAAAAAGCTCTTATCAGACCTATCAAATAAGCTAGAGATTGAAAAGCTAAACTTGGAACTTTGAGATAGCTAGGTGAGCTTCTCAAAAAGCTAAAGTACATAAGCTAGTACTCACTAATGAGCTCTGAATAAGCTTGTGAACTAGGCATGCAACAACTGTGCACAGAGCAGTTCTTGACTTTTTGAAATAAACTAGTAGGTTGACTTTTGTGAGATTTGAATGATCCTAGGCTACTGAATTTGTTATATTAAGCTAATATGAGACTAAATTAAGCTAGATAAACAACTTTTAAAACAGTATGCATGTTTCTTCAATCAAAAATCCTAACAGATATGAGTCTAGGACAGAATTAAGTTGATTTTGACTTTTTATAGAACAAGTACTAGTTTTTATGGTTTGACTGAGTTCTTAAGACCTAATGAGACATGTATTAACAAAGAACAAAGACTTGAGCACTCTTTAGCATAGTTAACAAAATAAAACCAAATACTACTTTATAAGACTGATTTGATGATTTTCAAAGCAAAACACTGATCTAGATCATGCTATTGATTTCAGACTTTTTAATATCATATAATGGGACTAAATGAACATTAAACAACAACAATAATAACATAAAACTTAGGAATGACAATTATGCTCTTTTAACTGTGAAAATGAGATTTTTGCTAATTATAAATTTAAAAGAACAAACAACTGATTTTTATGTTTAATTATGCTTAAATATAACTAAGAAACTCAAAGACACAAAGATTGAAGCTTATGCTTAACTTAAACAGTGAAATGCCAAATAAGAACAAAAGGCTTACAAATTGTTTCCAAGCTCAAACTGAGAACTGAGGACTTGTAAACACTTCCTAAAGCTTCCCAATAAGCTCTATACCAAGGCCATCCAATATCAACCCTGCTCCAGCTTTCTTGTATCTTTCACCATGGATTTTTTATTTTTCAACTATTTTTTTAGTATTTTTGGTATTTTTTCTTTTTGCTTTCTAAACTGAGTTTTAAAGTATCTAATAGCTTTAATAAGCTATATAGGAGCTTATATGAGCTTAAGAGTCCAAGATAATAAATAACAACAACATTTCATTCACATGAGATTTTTGACTTGAAAATTGCATAAACTTGAAATGGGACTTATCACTGAAATTGAAACTGAAACTGAGTTTTTATTATACTGAAATAAGATTACAAAGTATTTGAAAGCTTAAACTTGCACTGGAAAACTTAAAATATTAAAAACGACATAAGCAAATTACAATTACACTAGATAGATGTCTTTGAGCCTTCTCTTCCCTCTCTTTTATACACCAAATGCTTTCCACGTGTCCTCTGATTGATTCCCACTCATAATTGGGACTGTTGGATGAGTTTGGAGTGATTTAAGCCGTCCACATTTTTTTGGCGGGAAAAGCTGTTTAAGCAAATGGGTTCTGAATTTGCAACTAGGGGGGGTGGCATTAATTGTGGTGTGAAAGGTTGGTGGATGTGATGATGAGGGGGGAGGGATAAGGTGAGAGGTGATGGGAATATGCCTGAGAGTTGCAGTCAAGTGGTGGGGAAGAATGGTGAATAGGTGGGCGGGAGATGGATTTGACTGGGTTTGACTAGGGGTCCAAAAATAGGGAAGGGGTCAAAGGTGTATAATGGTAGGGGGCTCAATTGGTTGGCAGAGGTCAAAAAGGTTTATGGCATGTTTTAAATGACAAGGACCAATTGTGCAATTCCTGAAATCTTGAAGGACCATTTCTGCCAATTTTCCAAAGTTGTTTCAAGGGTCACTTTTGACAAGTTTCAATAGTACAAGGACCATTGTTAACATTTTCAAACTTCTAAGGACCAAACTTGACATTTTTGAAAGTTTAGGGACCTAAGTTGTAATTTTTCAATTTTAAATCTCAAGGACCAATTTTGACAACTCATGAATCCCTAGGGACTTGAAATGATATTTTTCTTTATTTTGATTTACCAGGGACTGTTTTTGACAACTTTTGAAACTTGGGGGACTAAAACTGCCAATTATGCAAACTTGATACGTTTTTCACCAGATTTTGATATTTTTGCATTTAAAACACATAAAACACTTATTTGTGATATTTTTATCATTTTGATGCATTTCTGAGTGTTTTCAGATGTTTTTGCAGTTTAAATGGTACAAAAATGATGAGTATTTACACACTCATCAGTGCAATTGAGTGATCACCCCGAAATTAACATTTAGAAAAGGATGAGAGTGAAAGTGTTTTCGTTCCCATTTCGTGAGGTGTTCGGCTCTTATTAATATTCTAGCATGAAAATTAAAACTGCGCATTCTTCGAGGATGTATCTTTTGCAGTCTAAATTGGTCTACTTGAGGGCAAGTAGAGTTTAAGTGGGGAGATATTTGATAACATCAAATAGTCCTGAGTTTCTAAGCGTTAATTTCCCCCTATATCATCACATTTTGAGTAAATTATTGGTGAAAACATCCTTATTCCTTATTATTTCATTTCAGGACACATTCGAAGTAAGGAAGTTGCAATTGGACGTTTTCAAGCCCTATTGATTCAAATGTCTCTTAATTACGGCTTAACCAAGTGATGAAGTTACGACGCAACTAAAGATTACGAAGGCTACGGCGTAACCCTCAGCTCAGGTTACGCCGTAACTACTGATATGCACTAAATTAACAAAGACCACGGCGTAGCCCTCAGCTTAGGCTACGCCGTAATGAAGAAATACACTGGATTACAGAAGCTACAGCGTAAACCCAGATAAGGTTACGCCGTAACCAATGGATAAGCACAGAATATTGAAGGAAGTTACGGCGTAACTACCTAATAAGGTTACGCCGTAACTAGTTTGAAGCCTATAAATAGTCGATGGTTTCATCAGTTTTAGATATCTCTCCTCTCCCAAACCTTCTAGGGTTTGGGGAGATCAAAACACAGAAGAAGAAGCATGGTTTAGGAGCACTGAATAACGAAGTCCTCGTCTACGATTTCCTTTGTAATCGAGTTTGGATTCTTTTTATATTTTTCTAGAACTTATACTATGAATTCATATCATTAATTAAGGTTTGCATTTATGTTATTGCTATTCTCTATAACTATTTATAGACATTTGCTAGTCTTTTCATAGATCGCTTGCCTTGGTAGTATTATAAGCTTGGTAGTATCTAAAGGGCTGGGAGATATGACCAACTGACCCTAGCTGATAGATAGCGAAGTATGGGAGGAATTGGCCATAGTACGACCACTCTTCGTGTGTGAACTGACCAAATGATCACTTATCAAGTGGAGATATTTAAGAGGTTAGGGGGAATCTAAGTTCCTAACGGTCGGGTTCCCACCGTCTAGATCTAGTAAATTTGGAGCTTAATGACTGCTATTAGGTTGTCGAATGATCTCGGGTGACCTGCTCATCTTGGTGAGGAATCTAAGAACCATAGGCCATGACGAATCGACCAAAGGAGTCTAGTGATAATTAACCACTATATTGAATCTTGGTATCGGGAATCGATTCATATTTGTATTCTTTATTAAGCTTCATTTATCTATCTATTTTCCCTAAATTTCTGGTGTCTGTGTAAGTAGAATAATAGCATTTCTATGGATTATATCAACTTTGTCATACCCATATATTATCAATATCTTTTCCAATCATCTTAGTTCTTTCAAGATCACAGCTCTCTTGGGACGATACTCGGATTTACCTAAGGCTTTACTACATCTGATCGGGTACTCTGCCCGTTAGTATGCGTCTATCCTAAGTTATCTAAGTTTTATAAATATTAAAAGCAGGATGAAATAGCACATCAGCCATCACATGTTAACTTTAGCTAATGCAAAACCATAAGACCCACTGATAGAAATAGAACAAAGCGACAAGTTGGAACTCAATGTTATGGGCCCTCACTCAATTGGAAGATGAAATATTTAATACATGCCTTAACCACCATGATAGTATATCAGCCATAGGTATCTAAAAATCACTATATATTACCTTTGACTTGTTTAAAGAGTAGTAAAATCTACAAATTGTTATGATGAAAGTGCGACGAACATAAGATAGTTCCTACAAAGATTAAGACACATCACTTTCGGCACCAGCTCCCTTTTATTTAGAAGCTAAAATGGTGGACTTCTTTATTACGATATGTTAAAACAGCAAGTAACTAAAAACCTACTTTACAACTCTAAAATGTATGTTTCGGTATGGCGTTAATTATCCAACAACTTGTATCTGTGCAGCTCAAGTGACTAATGGTGATTGTGTGTGATGCTATTGCTATCACAAGAGTCTCATAAACATTAATCTTCCTACCCATAAACATTAATCTACACTCACTAACACGAAACCATGTCCAATATCATCTAATACGAGACAACTTCTGAGAATAATTCTTCACTTGAAAATTAATCATTTCTCGTCTTTTGCACTATACTATCTAAAACCTAATCTTGTACAACTTAATATTAACCACCTTAACTGAATTTCTTAATTGAGCAAGTAAGCAAAAAAATTCCTCATACACTTCTCACCTAAATTATACATGATATTTAATCTCTTCGAAACCTGAAAACGTCATATTCCCCGATCTCTCCCTCCTAGAAGTTCATTTCTAACATCTTATCTGTTATTTTATTATTTGTTCATTTCTCATATCATCATGAATCTATCAAAAATATAATCAAACTAACAATCACACACATAAATAAGCACAAAACTAAGTCAAAATTAAGCACTACAAACCTCATCTTCAGCATTGAAGTGATGCTTATAAAGTAACATAAGGAAATGATATCGCTTAAACAAAGGCTCGATTTCCACATGTGAATTAGTAGAAAAATCAATACGTGACCTACGCAATAAATCTAAACACGATGATAACTACACATGAGTGCACATATTGAATTAAGCATGCAAATATAATATGAAAAGATATTTCTACATGTATAAATAAAGGTACTAAAGAGGATTTCAGCTGACCTGAGCTTGTTCGGACCTCACTTTCTATACTCTTACCATATTCATTGTCTGCAACCATTGAGTTTTCCAGTTTATCCTTTGCCTGATCACCGAAAGTCATATCGAATAGCAAACTCATCAAAACATTAATACACTTAAATTTCATAAACCCTTTAAGTTCTTCGAACATTAATTAAAAATTAGCTAGATACAGCGGGTGTTGGGATGTGTTTGAAATTAATATCAAATTCACAATAATTAGTTTCTAACATTCGAATACCACTTCCACTTGATAATCCGAAAATTCAGCCGATCAAATATGTGGTTTCAATCATTGCTACTAACATTACCAAAGAGGCAGAGTAAGACTACTTATATTATACCTTTAGAAAATCAGAAATCACCATACACTCTACATACTAAAATTCAATCATTTCAACTTCAACAAGCTTATCAAAACAATAGCTAAAGCACCAGTTTTATCTAGAGGGTGTTTGGGATTGCTTATTATTCCTCCTTATGCTTTTCTGCTTAGAAATAAGTACATCTCGAATTAGTGTTTGAATTTGCTTATTTTTTCTTAAATGAAATAATATTCATGAAGATAATAATTTGATAGAACTTTAAATCAAAACTTATTTATAAAAGGTTTGAAGTTAATTGTGAGATTCAAAAGTAAATTTCATTTAATATCAATTAAACAATACCAGATAAGGAACTTCCTACGTGCTTATGCAAAATCGCTTATCTGAATTTCATAGAAGTCTCGGTGATCAGCAAAATGGAAACCTAAATTCGGAAGAAATAATAAATAATGAGAATAAAGTGTTTAGAAGAACAAAATTACCGTAATAAACTTTGAGATAATTAGAATTGAATCCTTCATTTTTCACTTTCTGAGGGTCATCGATTAACATATCATCTCTTCCACTCTCACCTTCTTCGTTCGTCATCTTTAATCAATCAAACCCTAACAATTAAAAAAGTACAGTTCGAATTAACACCCCAATACGCAATCAAATTAGACGAAATTAACATGATAAATGAAAGAGTACCTGATAAATATTTGTATTTTGTGAGTGAGATTGGTGAATGATTAGATTTCCTAAATGGAGATATAATGTGAGATGAGATGAAGATGATAAGGGTAGGTAGAAAACAAATGGAGGGAGTGAGGGATACTGAAAATGTAAATTTGATTTTTGGGGAAAGTTTTGAGCGGGAATAATGGAAATGTTTAAGGTGGGTAGAGGGATATAGCTCGTTTTTGCATAAGAAAACAGGGCTCTAATTGTTTAGCACATAAAGCCCGGTTTTATAATAGGGAACATGGCTCTATATCAATAATAGAGCCCGGTTCTTTCGAAGAAAACATGGCTCTTTCTTTTTCTAACATAAAGCCCGGTTTTCTGAGAGAAAACATGGCTCTATACCCTTTTTCTAAAAGCGAGATCCTTTTAGAGCCCGTTTTTCACTAAAATCGGGCTCTATTAAGGGGGCTCTATTCACAAATATCTAGTAGTGTTATGACTGCTATTTATACAAGTATAAGATACAACCTTTTTCCTAAAAGACAAAGCTGACATAAGCTTCAGATGACAAAATACCTTACGTATTTTGTCTCTGTTACACAAAGCTATTTCTAGTAAGGAACATGTTTTCTTTCCTAGTTTCAGTGTTGACACAGTCTTGGTCTTTTATCCATTCAAGTAAGTTGACCTTTTCAAGATAAGGACACTCCTTATCCTTCAAACTTATTCCGCTTTATCCCGCCGTTACTTCAGTCTTCATGTCTTCAGGCTTTAAGTCTTTAGTCTTCATAGTTGGTGAGGAGTCTGGGGATTCAGTGAGCTATTGTCGTGATTCACTGAATTCATCATCTTCTCCTTTGGCTCAGGTATTATTCACTAAGTCCCGCCCCACTGAATGAAAAACCTTCTTCTTAGGCTTGTCCTGATCTTCTTAAAGATGACTCACTGAACAACTGTTCATTTAGTGACTTGCGTCTGTTTAAGGTTATTTAACACTTAGGTTATTTTATCTTCAAATCCTTGTTTCAGGGAGTTTGGGAATTTATTTACCCAACAATCCTGAATATTGTTCCGAACCAATTATGACCATTATTTGTATTCTAAGAAATTCAGTATAAAATTTCTAGTTTTCTTATTATTTCAGCTGAGCCTCATTTGACTTTTATAAATAATATTGTAAACACAAGGAAAGTTTTACTATGTTCAACATGTCTTCAACGCTTCTTGGCAAGAACATGTAAAATTAGACTGTGCAAACCTTGTGGGAGAACATATCGAGAGTGCTTTTTTCAATTTTGAGCATTGAAGCAGCAATGAATATAGCTTTTGCAACTTTATTTGGGAATAGCTCCATTGCATATGATCATACACCACCGATATCATGGCCAACCAAAATTACCTATAAAATCGAGATATAGTACAAAAAGAAAAGAAAAAAGTTACATCTAATTTATATAAAAGCATCCGTATAAACATTAATTCGTTCTTCTTATTCCTAACTTTATTAAGCCGAATGTAGAATACTACAAATAAGATCTATCTTTTTAGATAATTAGGAACTAATCTTTTCCCATTAGGAATCATTTCGAGGAAATTAGTGAGTGGTTTCACATACTGTGAGAGGCTTTTGATGGCATATGGGTCAAACCGATCGATTCTAGAACCACTTAAATCAATTGCAGTAACTTTAAATTAGAGGGATTGTGGTTGGGGCAAGTCATAGGGAATGCGGTGATAGTAAAAGAAAAGATGTCGGGTGTGATGGTAGAGGGTGGTGGTGGAGGTGGAGGGTGGTGGTGATAGAGGGATAATGGAGGATAGTTGTGGTGTGGAGGTGATGTGGTGATGCAATAAATACATAAAAGTAATAGTGGGTTGAAGATGAGGGTAAATTAGTCATTTCACATGCTATTAACGGAGAAATTTAACGAGCGTTACAAAAAAAACGGAAATTTGCAACTGCAGTAGCGCCTTAGATGCATTTCTCGCAAAAAACCCAAAGGTCAAAGACACAGCTAGCAAAATTTCAAAATTAAAACATTTCTCGCAAAAATGAAAAACGCTAAAGACAAAATATGCAATTTACTTTACTTAAAATGGTGACATTACAAAGTACGGACAATGAATAAAGAATAAGAAATACATGATTTTTAGCGAAAATGAGAGAAGCCTAGACACCAATCTTACATTCTCTTTCTTTACATAGAACAACCGATAATCCATGCCTAAAAAATTCAAAGTCTCATCATCATCTAACCCTACATCAACACACCTCTCATCATGCCATCTTCAACATTCTTCATAAAACCCTACCCTTCATCAATCATTAATCTTTCCATCTTCTTCAATCATTAATCTTTCCATCAATTTTAAGATGACATAAGAAACAAACATGAATTTAACAAACTTATCAAATGTTAAACTTCTTGTAATCTCTCGTGGTTAAATATAGAAAAAATTACACGTTTGGTCCCTGTGGTTTGCTCACATTTAATGTTTAGTCCCTAAGTCATTTTAATTACATCAACGATACCTATTTTTAAAACCTTGCACTCATTTAGTCCCAATTTAGGATGGGCCGTTAGTTTTTCCGTTAAGTATTTGCACAGTTAGTCCCTCCGTTAATAATTTTTGCATCGTTAGTCCTATTTTTTCAAATAATAGTTTTCGCCAGTTAGTCCATCCGTTAATAATAGTTTTCGCCTGTTTTTTTATGTTTTTGTCTGTTTTCATTCATTTTTATCCGTTTTCCCCCTTTTTTAACATTTTTCGTCCGTTTTTTTTTTTACGTTTTTGTCTGTTTTTTTACGTTTTTTTTCCGTTTCTATCCTTTTTTTCTGTTTTTTATCCGTTTTCGGCTGTTTTTTTACGTTTTTGACCATTTTTGTCCGTTTTCGTTTGTTTTTTACGCGTGTTCGCCTATTTTTTTACATTTTAATCCGTTTTCGTTCGTTTCTTATCCGTTTTCGCACGTTTTTTACGTTTTTATATGTTTTCGTCCGTTTTTATCCGTTTTCGTCCATTTTGTTACGTTTTCGCCCGTTTTTTACGTGTTTGTCTGTTTTTATCCGTTTTCGTTCATTTTATCTCCGTTTTTGCCCTTTTTTTTTCGTTTTTTCCGTTTTCATTCGTTTTTATCTGTTTTCGCCTGTTTTTAGGTCTTTCATCCTTTTCTTACTTTTTTATCCGTTTTATCCTTTTTCTTTCGTTCTTTTTTCCGTTTTCGCCCATTTTTTTACGTTTTTCGTCAGTTTTTTACGTTTTTATCCGTTTTCGTCTGTTTTAAAATGTTTTCGTCCGTTTTTTTATGCTTTCGTTCATTTTTTATCCGTGTTCGTTCGTTTTTATATGCTTTCATCCTTATTTTATGTTTTTTCTGTTTTTATACGCTTTCGTCCGTTTTTAGGTTGTTTTCGTCCCCTTTTTTTACGTTTTCGTCTAATTTTTTATGTTTTGTCTATTTTTTTATGCTTTCGCCCGATTTTATGCAGTTTTCGTCCGGTTTTAGGTAGTTCTTGCCCCACTTTTTACGTTTTTTTCCGGATAAAACTGACAAAAAAAAAAAAAAAAAAAAAAAAAAAAAAAAAAAAAAGACAAAAACGTTAAAACAGACGAAAACGGATAAAAGACGAACGAAAACGGATAAAAATGGACAAAAACGTAATACAACGGTCGAAAACTTTAAAAATAGGCAAAAATGGATAAAAACGTAAAAAATGGATGAAAAACGTAAAAAATAAATAAATAAATAAATAAATAAAAATAAAGTGAAAACGGATTAAAAAAACGAATGAAAACGGATAAAAACGGACAAAAACATAAAAAAATGCGAAAACGGATAAAAAATGAACGAAAACGGATAAAAACAGACATAACGTAATAACGGCCGAAAACGTAAAAAAACGAATGAAAACGGATAAAAATGGTAAAAAAACGAACGAAAACATATAAAAACGTAAAAAAACGTGCGAAAACGGATAAAAAACGAATGAAAACGGATAAAACCGTAAAAAAAATGGGCGAAAACGGATAGAAACGTAAATAAATGGCCGAAAAGGGATAAAAACGGACAAAAACGTAAAAACGGACAAAAAAAACGTAAAAAAACGGGGGAAACGGATAAAAAAATGAACGAAAACGGATAAAACGGACAAAAACGTAAAAAAAACGGGTGAAAACAATTATTAACGGAGGGACTAACTGGCGAAACTATTATTTGAAAAAATAGAACTAACGGTGCAAAAATTATTAACGGAGGGACTAACGGTGCAAACACTTAACGGAGTAACTAACGGCAAAATAGTGACTAAATGAGTGCAAGGTTTCAAAAATAGGTATCTCTGGTGTAATTAAAACGACTTAGGGTCTAAACATGAAATTTGAGCAAACCACAGGGACCAAACGTGCAATTTTTTCATAAAGATATTTGGTTTTCATACTTTTAGGAATTTCTCAAAAATTGATTCATTTGCTTTTAATGCATGCATTTGGTATGATTTTAATGTTTAAATAAAAGTATTTGATTAGATTAATATTAGACAAATTATTGTAATATCAAATAATCCCGTCGATCCCAACGAGTGTGTTAAGGTTAAGACTACTCGTGTGATAAAGTACGAAAAAACATGAACAGGTGATGTACCCCATAACTTGAATCGTGCTATAAAATTAACACTTTAATCGTGGATGGACATGAAAAACTTGAATTGTTATTTCTTTCATCTTAAATTTTATGTCCGTTTTGATTTTTTGAATCAAACTTTGATTATAAATATTTTTGTTTGTATTATATAATACTTGATGAAAACTATATTCAATGAAAAATACATTTAAAACACAATCTATTTATATATTTTGAATCAAGTATTATTTAATACAAACAAAAATATTTAATATCAAAGTTAGATTCAAAAAGTTCAAATGTACTTACATTTTGAAATGGGGGTAATATTACATTATACTACTCTTGTATATCAAATTAAATATTTATATTTGTATTTTGGTTTGTTGCAAAATAATTATACACCTTCACTCTTAACCCAATTAAAATGTTTACCAAAAGTTAAGATAAAATTTATTGGTGCATAGTGTGATGATCTCACTTTCGTTAATTGTATGCTAATCGAAAATAATTTTTGTAGGACAAAATTAACGTTAAAAGTAAGCAAGGTGTCAAAATCTTGAATCAGAAAGTACTACCAACTATATCTATGCAACTTGTTGCTGGATGTATTGATCGAATTTTAGACTTTGACCAATTAATTCGACATTGATGTTTGGCTCAACTACCAACTTAAATGAATAAACTCACCATGATAAAATACTGAAAGAATAACTTCTCCAAGTTAATCTATACTACTTATAAAGCATTTAACACCATCTCTCTTCCATTTTTTTAAGATTTTCATAAATAAATTTTAAACAAATACAACTACTTAAGCTATATGTACAATTACTTTATGCATAAACACTTGCATATATTGACTGGTCAACATTTGTAATTAATGTCATATTTAAAATACCCATTTGATAAAAAATATCTATACTACTTATAATACACAAACCACTCTCTCTCCTAATTAATTTTCAGACTTTCAGACTTAAAAGTGTTAAAGCATGATGTACAACACATTAAAGCCCAAAAATTCAGACTTACAACCACATATGCATAATATACAACACATTAATACAAGCTTCTTGACCAAACAATTAATACACCCCATCACCAATTAATACAAAATGTAAAGCATAATGTACAAATCTATACTCCATTATTTTCGGCAATAAATATGATTCCGGCTACTGTTCCGGCTAGAGTGGCGGCTGCAAAAAAAAATTAAAAAATGCTAGATCTACAAACATAAAATCATTAGATCTACAAAAAAAAAATCGGATCTATAAAATTAAAAACTTATGGTTTGACAAGTTGAAATATTAAAAAAATTACGTAACTATTTTTTTATCACCAAAAAACGCATATTTATGAAAAAAAATATTACGTAACTATTTTTTTATCAACAAAAAACGCGTATTTATGAAAAAAAAAACACGAACTTCAAACCTTTCGATAATTGAAAATTAAAATAAGATCTCAGATCCGGTTCACGTTTTATCTGTACAAGATTTTTTTCGCGGAACCATCTATCATCACTGATCTCTTGTGTGTGATACTATCCGAATCATTCAAGTAATAAAACATAACAAGTTTGTTACTTTTATTTCTTTGATTCGTTCAATGACTAAACTCAAACGACTAACAAAAACAATTAACTAGACCTACCCGAGACCTTGGTTGTCACAAGACCTTGAAGCCAATTAAATTGTTGTTCTTCAATCGTGGGTTTGTTATTGAGTGTGATTCGTGGGTTCTTTAGTAAAAGATCAGGGATGGAGTGATGAGATGAGATTGAGATAATGGTTTGAGTTTGTTAGATCTCAGTTGGGAGTATAATGATGGTAGCGTATTTTTTTTCTTCGGATCTGTTTGGGAAGAAATAATAACGTTTGGAGGGGGCGGACTTTTTGAGAAATATTAGGTTTAGGTTAAATTGTGTTGTTGTGCTTCTTATACATCCGGATATACATAGGTTTATGTGATTGAATTTGGATCGGGTTCTTTGATGCGGTGGGTATTTGATTTGGATTTAGGCTAAGCCAACTAAATCTGATTCTTTTGAACCAGGCTTACGCAAATTTGGAGTTTGGGCTTTAATGATACTATCCGAATTTTGGCATGGGCTGAATTACGCTAATAATGAACTGCAAAAATTGTTACCCGTATTTTTTATAAAAAAAATTTTTTGGATACAATTTATTTAATATTGGCGTAAAGAGTGGTATTTTGGTTATAATATTTCACGGAGGGATACAGATTCACGGCTTGAGCGATAATTTGAAAAAAATGATTACGGGGTTTTTGTACGGTATTGCAAAACGCATATTTATGAAAAAACATTTACGCAACTATTTTTTTATCACCAAAAAACGCGTATTTATGAAGAAAAAAAATTACGAATCTATTTTTTTAAGACTAAAAAACGAATATTTATGAAAAAAAAAATACGGATATATTTTTTTTAAGACAAAAAAACGCGTATTTATCAAAAAAAAATTACGGGTCTACTTTTTTAAGACCAAATAACGCATATTTATCAAAAAAAAATTTCGGATGCATAAAAAAAACGTACCAAAAAAACGTGGTAGGGTGGGGCGTCTTTGGTTGCTGCTGTAGGAGGGTGGTGGCGCCGGTAATTTAATAAAAAAAAATGGATTGATTAAGATATGTTGAGATGAGATGGGTTTTTTTTTTTGTTGATTAGATGAGATGAAGATGTTGCTAATTTGAGTTTCAGATCCGTTTTTGGAGGCAGAATCGTTTGGTGGAGGCGTATTTGTCTTTAGGGTTTGTGTTGTGTTGAGTATATTTAGGGTAAATGAATAATAAGTGTGCACTTATTAATACGTGTTGTCAAATGGTTATGGATCGGGTTTTTTTTTTTTTTTTTTTTTTTATGTCTTCTGTTGGGCTTGATTGGAAATCCTAAACTTGGACTGGGTTGTTGATTACTCGATCTGAACGGGTATGATCCAAACGGGCACCGACCAAATGGGCTCGAGCCCGAACGGGCACGAGCTAAACGAAATTTTTGAAATCCGTAAATTTATTATCAAAAAGAACATAATAAACTAAAATACATGATTCACCGAAAAATTTTATTTCATGGTATCCGCCGCCACAACGCGCGGGAACCCTGCATTAAATGTCACTAATACAAATAATATAGCACATTATACAGATATTCAAGCTCGAACGGTCAACGGGCAAAATAGGCTTAAGCCCGAACTTGTGCGGGCTAAACGGACTCGAGCCAGAATAGGCACGGGCCAAATAGGCACGGGCCAACGGGCTCGAGCCCGAACGGGTACGGGCTAAACGAAATTATTGATAACCGTAAATTTATTGTCAAAAAGAACATAATAAACTAAAATATATGATTCACCGGAAAAATTTATTTCAGGGTACCCGCCGCCGCAACGCGCGGGTACCCTGCTAGTAAAACATAATGTACAAACTATTTGAAGCACAAATACAACTAAAAAACACTATTCAATACATAAAATTAATACGCTATTTAATTATCACTTCATTAAAATATATAACCATTTAACCACAATGTACAATCTAATCAAGCTACTAAGCCATGCATTTAAAAATAAAGCCATTAGGCTGCCCGCAGTGGTCGGTCGACTGGTTCGGTCGCCACTGCGCCGAATGAGTCACCGCCATTGTAAGATGAGGGTCGAATTGGGTCGGTCGGCTCCCAATTGATGAAGGGTGATTGTGCTTAAGGAAAGAATTAAGATTTTGTTTGTGGTAGCTTCGGTTAACAGGAGGTGAATTATTTCCACAGTCTTAACTAAAGTTATTGTTATTTGTAATTTAATTGTTTAATAAAAATATGGCCGCATAACATTACATTGTCAAAAAATATAGTCACAGGGTACCCGCCGCCGCATCGCGCGGGTACCCACCTAGTTATCCACATATTTGTGAAATGGGCCGGTGTCGTGAATTGTTGCTTAATAAACCTACACGTAGTAAATGCAAAACTGAATGTGAAATTTTGTCTCATCAAAAAGTTTGGAATTATGTCGTATATTTGAAGTGATTATTTTTAGTTTTCTAAAAAATTAGCTATTTAAGATAATCTTTTATAATTTTTGAAAAACAAATGATAATTCATGTAACTTATAAAAATAAATTTTTTCTCTAATTTCCTTCTCCATTTACAACTATCTCCAGTTTCATCAATAATTACTTTTATCAAATGTAGAACTTTACTTATCTCCGGAATATCCACCAAACTGCAATGGGACTGAGTCTCGGTTATTAGATATAAGGACTTCCTCATTCTATGGCTTATAAATATGCAGTTCTTACTACTTTATTTTGGACTATTTGATTGAATGTAATTATTTTATCTACACAAAAAATGGAATGACATAACGACGCGCAAGATGAACATTCATGCGTTTAGAAGTTTATGTTGTTCGGATGGATACAAAGAAGATGTACTTATAGTAAAACTTCTATAAATTAATGATGTTGGAACCATGATTATTTATTAAGTTAGTGAGATATTATTGTATTGATAAATTAATAATTTATTAATTCAAAGAGGTTTTACGTATTGCCTTTAAATTTCCAAGTCTAATATATCTGTACTACTTATAATGGAGGGATGACCCTCTCTCCTAAATTTTTTTAAGATGTCATTAATGTATTTTTTTAAGCATTACAATTTTTAATGCATAATGTACACAATAAATAGTTTTTATTAATTTATCTTCCACAACATTTTAATGCTTCATTTATTATTTATTTTTGAATATTTTAGTTTTAATGCAAAAATGCACATATAAATGAGTATGAGTTTAAAATGCATGCAAAACTATAAAGTTCCAAAACTATTATTATATCGTAAGAGTGTTTCGAGAACCAATCTAAATAAATTATGAACTACTTTAAATAAAATTAACCACAAAAGTAAAAAACGGTTTTTTGCAAAAGCCGGGACAATTTTTTTAAGTCAAATGATGCAAAGATGTAAATTCACAAGTGATAATTTATTTGATTTTATACATATTACACATATCTATAATCTATAATACTTATAATGGAGGGATGACTCTCTCTCCTAAAGTTTTTTAAGATGTCATTAATGTGTTTTTTTAAGCATTACAATTTTTAATGCATAATGTACACAATAAATAGCTTTTATTAATTTATCTTCCACAACATTTTAATGCTTCATTTATTATTTATTTTTGAATTAGTTTAGTTTTAATGCAAAAATGCACATATAAATGAGTATGAGTTTAAAATGCATGCAAAACTATAAAGTTTCAAAACTATTATTATATCGTAAGAGTGTTTCGAGAACCAATCTAAATAAATTATGAACTACTTTAAATAAAATTAACCACAAAAGTAAAAAACGGTTTTTTGTAAAAGCCGGGACAATTTTTTTAAGTCAAATGATGCAAAGATGTAAATTCACAAGTGATAATTTATTTGATTATATACATATTACACATATCTGTACTACTTATAACGGAGGGATTACCCTCTCTCCTAAATTTTTTTAAGATGTCATTAATGTGTTTTTTTAAGCATTACAATTTTTAATACATAATATACACAATAAATAGCTTTTACTAATTTATCTACCACAACATTTTAATACTTCATTTGCTATTTATTTTTGAATTAGTTTAGTTTTAATGCAAAAATGTACATATAAATGAATATGAGTTTAAAATGCATGCAAAACTACAAAGTTCCAAAACTATTATTATATCGTAAGAGTGTTTCGAGAACCAATCTAAATAAATTTTGAATTATTTTAAATAAAATTAACCACAAAAGTAAAAAACGGTTTTTTGTAAAAGCCGGGACAATTTTTTTAAGTCAAATGATGCAAAGATGTAAATTCACAAGTGATAATTTATTTGATTATATACATATTACATATATCTGTACTACTTATAATGGAGGGATGACCCTCTCTCCTAAATTTTTTTAAGATGTCATTAATGTGTTTTTTTAAGCATTACAATTTTTAATGCATAATGTACACAATAAATAGCTTTTACTAATTTATCTTCCACAACATTTTAATGCTTCATTTATTATTTATTTTTGAATTAGTTTAGTTTTAATGCAAAAATGCACATATAAATGAGTATGAGTTTAAAATGCAAGCAAAACTACAAAGTTCCAAAACTATTATTATATCGTAAGAGTGTTTCGAGAACCAATCTAAATAAATTTTGAATTATTTTAAATAAAATTAACGAAAAAAGTAAAAAACGGTTTTTTGTAAAAGTCGGGACAATTTTTTTTAAGTCAAATGATGCAAAGATGTAAATTCACAAGTGATAATTTATTTGATTTTATACATATTACACTTATCTATATCTATACTACTTATAATAGAGGGATGACCGTCTCTCCTAATTTTTTTTAAGATGTCATTAATGTGTTTTTTAAGCATTACAATTTTTAATGCATAATGTACACAATAAATAGCTTTTACTAATTTATTTTTCACAACATTTTAATGCTTCATTTATTATTTATTTTTGAATTAGTTTAGTTTTAATGCAAAAATGCACATATAAATGAATATGAATTTAAAATGCATGCAAAACTACAAAGTTCCAAAACTATTATTATATCGTAAGAGTGTTTCGAGAACCAATCTAAATAAATTTTGAATTATTTTAAATAAAATTAACCACAAAAGTAAAAAACGGTTTTTTGTAAAAGTCGGGACAATTTTTTAAAGTCAAATGATGCAAAGATGTAAATTCACAAGTGATAATTTATTTGATTTTATACATATTACACATATCTATACTACTTATAATGGAGGGATGACCCTCTCCTAAATTTTTTTAAGATGTCATTAATGTGTTTTTTAAGTATTACAATTTTTAATGCATAACGTACACAATAAATAGCTTTTACTAATTTATCTTCTACAACATTTTAATGCTTCATTTATTATTTATTTTTGAATTAGTTTAGTTTTAATGCAAAAATGCACTTATAAATGAGTATGAGTTTAAAATGCATGCAAAACTACAAAGTTCCAAAAATATTATTATATCGTAAGAGTGTTTCGAGAACCAATCTAAATAAATTTTGAATTATTTTAAATAATATTAACCACAAAAGTAAAAAACGATTTTTTGTAAAAGTCGAGACAATTTTTTAAAGTCAAATGATAATTATTATATTTTTCTTGGATAACTCTAAATGATTGTTTAAACACATATGTTTTCTTTACATTATAAGCAAACTTTGATTTATATCTTCTATCTATATGGGACAAGTGTTATGAACAATATTAATGATTCAAACATTTTCATAAATATATACTTTACAAGATGTATACATTATAAGTACTATTTTATTTATATCTTTATCTATATGGAACAAGTGTAATAAACAAATACAAACATGTTCAAAAATATATATATTTCATAAAAAAAGTGTTTCTACTTACTTGTGACTACGTATCACTATCAACTAATTTGACCATAAACCCATAACATTATTGACTACTGCAACGCAAAATCATTGCATTTTCAATTGTTTTTATATGAATTAGTTTGATATTATCAATCACTTTTTTTAAAGTTACTCAAACTCATTATGTTTTCGCTATTGGTAAAGTTATTGTAAGAGAAAACAAAAAATTAAAAACATTTTTTGCCGAAAATTTTATTACTTGATACCTGTCATCGCAATGCGCGGGTACTCTACTATAATATTTCTAAAGAGTTGAAATATGCGACATGAAACTTTTAGCATCTGCAAATTTATCGTCACATAAAACGTTTCAGATTATAAAACATGGTTCATTGAAATTTTTTATTTCAAGGTACCCGCCGCCGCATCGCGCGGGTACCCTGCTAGTGTGTTATAATATATACTAGTTAGAGAAAAAAAAAATCGAAAAAATGAATCAACATTCACATATTTATTGAATTTGTCGAGTTCAACAGAGAGATTTAAAGATGAACTCAATATAGATTTGAAGTTTGATGACGTACAGCACGTATAACAGGCTTACTAGGCCTGACCCGTGCTATACACATACTGGGCCCGAGCCCAACAACCAGAATAATTACGAACACTGGGCCAACAGTAAGCCCAATAACGAAATTGGCTATAGTCCAGACTAAAAGACGTACGCATAATACTTAGCAGACCGAACCTCCGGCCGCGGAAGGTATCCTGTGTCCGCATCCGCGATCAACACGGAACCTTGTTCGACAAGGCTCCGGCGGCTGACTACTATATGCGAGTAACCAGGAAACCCTAGCGGTAAACCTCGCCTATAAAAGGGGCTCTTATCCCCATACAAGGTACAACTTTCTCTCTAATAATAACACACACACACTCTTACTTCTCTGACAAGAATGTGTACTTACTCTCACGCCGGAGTCTAATCGTGGGGTCCGTCCCCACGGTAAGACTAACGGTTTACTCTTCTTGTGCAAGGAATTCAACCAAACTACTTGGATTAGTACAAGATCAGCCCACTAACAGCTTGTTAACCCAATCCAACAAGTGACACTAACACCTATTATAACCCGTCACACTTTTTGTACTAACAAGTTGGCGCCATCCGTGGGACCCAGTACACAACTGCATTCTTGAAAAAGGCTCACCGTAGGCACTCGGTCCGATCCAACTCCCGCTCCCGTGTTCGCGGTACGGAACACGACGGGAAAGGGAAACAATGTAGCTCTGGTGGAACTTGAGGGGGCCGCGTCTAACGCAGCCGTCAAGAAGTACTGTGACAAGTACTATGACCAGATCTTGCCTATTGTGACAGAGAAAGTTCGGAAGCAGGAAAAGAGGGCCAAGGCTATAGAGGCATTAAAAACTCGGCTGGATTTTCGCGAAACGTCACAGCACTCCGAGTCCGGAAGACCGACTAGAAGGAGAGATCTGAGAGAAAAGATCGACTCTTGAAAGCGCCGGAACGCACGAGAAAGCTCCGAGCCGAAGCATAGCCGATCCAGATCACCAAGAAAGAAAGACGCTGAAAAATAAGAGGTGTTCAAAAGGCTGCACAAAGATGTGTTCCACAGGCTTGGAGATAGGGAAAAAAGCATCTTCGTGTACTCCAGAGATCGAAAGAGACCCACTCGTCGCGACTCTCAAAAAGAGGAGGAAGGTGGTTACCATAACTCCTATTCGCGGAGAACAGAACCCTATTCCGGAGGATACGAAGATAGCCGGGCATACTCGCGGAGGACTGATCGACTTTCCGAAAGTGAAGATAGCGGGGGCGAACATTGGAGATCTGGATCCAAAAAGAAAAATTCAGATGTCGATGACGACGACTTAGCCAGGCCATGGGTATGCAAGGAGACCGACCCATTCACTCGGCGCATTCGCTATTTCGACATGCACAAATAGACGTGAATGCCAACTAATGTAAAGACATACGACGAAAGCGAAGACCCGGAAGATCACCTAAAAATCTTTCAAGCAGCTGCAAAAGTGGAACGCTGGGCCATGCCAACCTGGTGCCACATGTTCAATTCCACTCTCACTGGATCCGCTAGGGTGTGTTTCGACGATCTCCCGCCAGAATCGGTAGATAGCTATGACGAGTTGAAAGAGGTCTTTCTAGCAAATTTCCTTCAACAAAAGAAATGCATAAAGGATCCTGTGGAACTCCACCACATCAAACAGAAAGAAGGAGAAACTACGGAAGACTTTGTGAAGAGATTTAAGGAAGAGAGTAGGGATGTCAAAGGAGCCCCATAAGTCATGAAAATCTCCAGTTTCATGCACGGGATTACTAACCCTGAGTTAATCAAGAGGTTGCATGACAAGATACCCAAGTCGGTAAATGAGATGATGAGGGTAACCACATCCTTCTTACGAGGAGAAGTAGCCGCAGGCAACCATGAAAAGAAGAGATCGCTTCCCCAAGTGCCATGGAAATCACATGAACCTGGGCAGAAACAGGGCTTCAAAAAAGGATACAGATACCAGCTCAGGACGAAAAGGAAACAAGATTGTTTTACTCTCCTCTCCAAGACACCAAAGGAAATATTAGCATTGAAAAAAGCGAAATTCAAAACTCCTCCACCAATGATCAAGCCGATCGAAAAAAAAATGCCAACAAATATTGTGAGTTTCACGGAGAGGTGGGACACAATACAGATGAATGCATGCATCTGAAGAGACAAATAGAGGAATTGCTAAGAACTGGGAAGCTGTCAAACGTAATAAAGGAACTAAAACAAAACAGTGGAAATGATCAATCCAAAATGCCCAAAAAAAGGAGAAACATCGGGAAAAGATAAACCTCTCGCAATCCTGATGATGCAAACCCAACAACGAGTAACACGACAAAGGGTTACACAAAGCTTTTCCCCTAGCCCAAATATTTCATTCCCGTCGCTAACTGAAGAAGAAGGAAACAACGGGGCAATGATTATTGAAGCAGAATTAGGAGGGCACTTCATAGTTCATACACCGTATGTACATTGATGGAGGTTTCGCGTCAGAAATCCTATATGAACACTGTTTCAAAAGGCTCCGGCCCGAAATAAGAAAACAAATGATGCCCGCCACAACCCCCCTTATTGGGTTCAACGGAGAGGTAATATGGCCGATAGGACAGATATCATTGTTAACTAAAATCGGTAATGACGAGCACTAAACGTCAGCATGGATGAACTTTGTAATCGTAAGATCCCAGTGCCATATAATGAAATTATAGGAAGACCAGGGGTGCGAAAACTGCAAGCGGTACCTTCAACAGCGCAAGGAATGTTTTAAGATTCCGGTAAAAGGAGGAGTGCTCACAATACGAAGTAGCCGAATGGTTTCGTTGGAATGCACTATGGTTTCCGAACCAGTACCACAAGCCAAAGTAGAAAAGCAACAAATAGAGCAACGAATACATGTAGCAATACATCTAGAGCATCCATAGCAAACCATAGCCATCGGATCCACCTTATCAATAGAAGGACGTAAGAAGATGTGCGACCTACTAAAGCAGAACTTAGACATATTCGCCTGGTGCCAGCGGATATGACGGGCGTTCCAAGAAACATATCAGAGCACAACTTAAACACACGTGAGGGATACACCCCAATAAGGCAAAAGAAAAGAGGCCAGGCACCAGAGAGAAACAAGGCGATCCAAGAAGAAGTAGAAAAACTCGTGGATGCAGGAATCATGAAAGAAGTACATTACCACAGCTGGTTGGCCAACCCTGTGATGGTAACAAAGCACGACGGAAGCTGGAGGATGTGCGTTGACTTCAAAGACCTCAACAAAGCTTGCCCAAAAGATGGTTACCCATTACCGGAGATAGATTGGAAAGTCGAATCACTCTGTGGATATCCTTTCAAATGCTTCATGGACGCATATAAGACTAATCACTAAATACAAATGGCAAAGGAAGATGAGGAAAAAACAGCATTCATCACAAGTCAAGGAATCTTCTGTTATACCAAAATGTCGTTCGGACTCAAGAACGCAAGAGCAACATACCAGCGACTGGTAGATAAGGCTTTCCACAAACAAATCGGCAGAAACCCAGAAGTGTATGTTGATGACCTGGTAATCAAAAGCCGCTCGGAGGAAGAAATACTAAGGGACATAGCGGAAACCTTTAAAACGTTAAGAGAAATAAACATGAAGCTGAACCCCAAGAAATGCACATTCGGAATGGAAGATGGAATGTTCCTGGGATACACCGTGAATACTAAAGGAATCAAGGTATGCCCAGACAAAGCGGAAGCAGTACTAAACCTCCTATCCCCAAAGTGCCTTAAGGACGTTCAAAAACTTAATGGGAAGCTGGCAAGCTTAAATAGGTTCCTGGCCAAATCCGCTCAGAAGTCACTACCTTTCTTTAAATACTCAAGAAGTGTACAAAAAGAGTGATTTCCAGTGGACAAAAAAAGCGGAGGAAGCTTTTAAGCAGATGAAGAAAATAATAGCAAACCTCCCGACCCTCACTGCACCTCAGGAAAAAGAGGAACTCATAATATACCTTGCGGCAGCAAAAGAAGCAGTCAGTGCAATCTTAATGACAGAAAGGGAAGGCAGGCAAACACCGATATACTCTGTGAGCCGAGCCCTGTGAGGCCCGGAGATCAACTACACACCGATGGAAAAGATGGTATTATCCTTGGTACATGATACAAAACGCCAGAAGAGATACTTCCAAGCGCACACAGTTGTAGTTATCATGGATCAACCAATAAAGCAAATACTGTCAAAGCCAGAGGTTGTGGGCAGACTGCAGAAATGGAGCATTGAGTTATGAGAATATGACATACAATACAGGCCAAGGGTATCAATCAAAGGATAAATCTTGGCGGATTTCATAGTAGAACGTCCAAAGGATGAAGAAGAAGACGAACCAATGGAAGAGGAAGAACTTCAGCAACCATTGATCCTGTTCACAGACAGCTCATCTTGCATAGATGGCTGCAGAGCTGGGCTAAAACTGACAGACCTTTAGGGGACGGATTTCACTTATGCCCTAAGGTTTCGCTTTGGAGCAACAAATAACGAAGCTGAGTATGAGGCCCTAATAGCTGGGTTAAGGATAACAGAACAAATGGGAGTCAAGAATTTACAAGCAAACGTATACTCAAAACTGGTAGCCAACCAAGTCAACGGAACATACATCGCAAAAGAATCAGGGATAATTCAATACCTGGAAAAGGTACAGAAACTCCTAAACAACTTCCGAATGTTCTCAATCAAACAAGTCCCTAGCAGTGAAAACAAGAAAGCAGATGCCCTGAGTAAAATGACGTCTACTAGCTTCGCACATCTGAAAAAGCAAGTACTGGTGGAAGAGCTCAACCAAAAGTCAATAGAGGAAGCAGCAGTGATAGCAATAACGGAAGAAGAGGGATACACATGGATGACCCCAATATATGAGTACCTGGCCAAAGAAATACTCCCAGTAGAAGAAAAGAAAGCAAGGGAAATAAAAAGGAAATCACAAAGGTTTGCAGTAATTAACGGGATACTTTACAAGAAGTCTTTTCTTAGACCGTGGTTACGGTGCGTAGGACCCCTCCAGGCAAACTATATGCTTAGAGAAATCCATGAAGGAGCTTGCAGCATGCACGCCAGAACAAGGTCCGTGGTGGCCAGAGCCTTACGTACCGGATACTACTGGCCTACCATGCACGAAGATGCTTGGAAGCTAATCCAAGCATGCAAAAATTGTCAAGTACAGAGGCCAGTCCCGAGACATCCGCAAGAAAACCTAACACCAATCACTTCCCCATGGCCATACCACAAATTGGGAGTTGACATTGCAGGACCCCTTACGGAAGGACCTGGAAAAGTCAGATTCCTCATAGTAGCAATAGACTACTTCACAAAATGGATAGAAGCAAAGCCGGTTGCCACTATTACAGGAAACCAAATCAAAAAATTCGTATGGGAAAACATAGTGTGTAGATTCGGACTCCCAGGAGAAATAATATCCAACAACGGAAAACAATTCCAAGAGGTTACCCAACTTTTCCACTTTGTTCGCCTAAGTTACCCAACTAATTTTTTGTTCAAACAGGTTATTGGACTACACAGAGTTGACATTTAGGTTACTGAACTTCAAAGTGTGTTTCAATCAGGTTACTATTAACGAAAATACCCCTCTTTTCTTTTTTTATAAGTACATAAATGGTCCCTGTGGTTTGCCCGGTGTTACGAATTCAGTCTAATTTTCATTTTTGTTACGTTTCGTAATTTTTCGTCCGTTTTCTTCCGTCTATATACACTTTCTTACGTTTTTATTCATTTTCTTATGTTTTTATCCGTTTTCATCTGTTTTTCCTCTCGGTCCGTTTTTATACGTTTTGCGTGTGTTTCTTAATTTAGTATAAATTACAAAGCACCATTTTCTTAAGTTAGTATCACGACACCAAAAGGTGTCGAGTGTATTTGTGTTGCGTGTGAAATCTGTCTGTGAGAAACACCACTAGGGTGTGTTGTATGTTGCTTTTGAATGGTTGTTGTTTGTTGTTATGGTTCAGCCACCACGACCCATATAGGGTCATTTTTGTGTTCTCTCGGTCAAGTAAAGAACCCACATATGGTACCAATGTTTGATTGTGATTCAGTTCACCCACGAGGGGCGTCTGTTTGTTTGATTGTTTTCTAGCTTACTTCTTTTGCATGTTTACTCGAACTTATTTTTCTGCTTATTTCTTAGCTTTTTTTTCTGCTCATTCGATAAGTATATAAAGGGGTGTTTGTGGATTTCCACTTACCAGGGTGATTTTTGTTAGCAGTTAGGGTGCATTTAGTCATATAATGGGTCGAAGCCCATAACGATTTAGAAGAGAGAGTGTTGCTTTATTTTATAAATGATTTTACCTAATTGATTTATTGATCATTGATACGTTTCGGCCATTACTTGGGATTTGGTAATTGAAAACGTATATAAACGGATAAAACCGTATAAAAAAGGATAAAAACGTATAAAAACGGATAAAAATGCAATAAAATGTATACAAACGAAAGAAAATGGACGAAAACTTATGAAAACTTACGAAAACGTAACAAAAATGAAAACTGGACTGAATTCCTAACACCGGGCAAACCACAGGGACCATTTATGTACTTAACAAAAATGAAAAGAGGGGTATTTTTGTCCATAGTAACCTGATTGAAACACACTTTGAAGTTCAGTAACCTGAATGTCAACCCTGTGTAATCCAATAACCTGTTTGAACGAAAAACTAGTTGGGTAACTTAGGCAAACAAAGTGGGAAAGTTGGGTAACCTGTCTTATATAAAACCTTTCAAAGATTGGTGTGAAAAAATGAATATAAAACAACACTTTGCTTCCATCAAACATCCACAAGAAAATGGACAAGTAGAAAGAGCAAACAGGAGCCTAGGGGAAGGAATAAAAGCCCGGTTGGAGGAAAGAAGCAAGAACTGGCTGGATGAACTATCACACGTCCTATGGGCACACCGTACAATGATAAAATCCAGCAACGGAGACACTCCATTCTCATTAACATATGAAACGGAAACTGTCATCCCAGCCGAGATAGGAATGCCTACATGGAGGACAGCGGAAGCAAACATAGAAGAAAACGATGAAGCCTTGGAAATGAATTTGGACCTCCTGGAAGAAAGAAGAGAACAAGCAGCGATACGTGAAGCAAAAAGCAAGGCACAAATGGAGAAGTATTATAATTCAAGAGTTCGCAAAACAAGCTTTAAACCAGGAGACTTGGTGTACCGCAACAATGATGCAAGCCATGCAGAAGAAGCAGGGAAATTGGGACCTAAGTGGGAAGAACCTTATGAGGTTACAGAAGCATTAGGAAAAGGCGCATACAAGCTAAAGGACCGCGCAGGAAACCCAATGTAACACCCCCAAAAATGACTCAGCGGAAGCATACAAGTATTGGGGTGCTACTAAATTGGTATCACAACATAAGCATAGAACAATTGGTTTTTCATAAATAAACTTTATTTCATGCTTAAAAATAATGTTTACATTATTGATTAGTGCGGAAAATGGCCCATTATAAAAAGTTGGTCCCAATACATAAATCAGAGTCATCTATGACCATGCCATGCCTTTGCCTTGCGCCTCAAAAGATAAGCTATCACCTCAAAACCTGAAGATACATGCTAAAAAGGGTCAGCTTATGCTGGTGAGTTCATAGGTTTATTTAAAAAGGGATTTCAGTACACTGTTTCAAATTTGGTTTTTGATGATCATTACGTCTTGCATAATGTCATAAAGTTTATGGTTTCAGTTCATAAAAGGATTTCATAAAAGAGATTTCATTAGTGTACCATAAGTAGGGTATATGTACATTACAACGAATATAATGTCATATATTGAATCTATTACGCTAGCACTAAGTTCATGCAACCGAAGCTACGACAGTTTATGTATGCACAAGGAAGTCATACAAATAAAGAGCCCATGGCGAGTGTTTATCCTAATACACTCGGTCCCGACATGCTATATGTTCGCCTTGACCCAAGCGGGGTCAACCGAACAGGGGAGTCACCCCCAATAAATCTATTTATAACATTCGCGCTTCCCAGCAGGAATTGATGGTTCATGAAAAGGGCAATTTAGGATCTAAAGTCTTAGGCTAAGCTGCGTAATATTCTAGGTCAAAGGTTTTGGTGTGGTCCTTAAAGCATCTAGGTATGATGTATCTTAAAACATATCAATCAAAGGGCATAGTATGCATAGAATGCAGAATTTTAGTAATTAAATCATTTAAGTAAAAATGAGCATGTATCTTCCCCCAAAACAGTTATAAAATAAGTAAAAGTAGGGGCTATGAAACTCACCTTGGCAATGTGCAATATGAAGGCTAAAGGGAATTAAATCAAGGAGTGATAGTGCACGGCTTCCGACATGCAACCTAATTAAGTACGACAATTTAGTCTTCATGTTTAGATTCGATAAAGTTTAACTAACTTTATAAGTTTTCAAATGTTTTGTTGTTGTTGTTGTTGTTGTTGTTGTTGTTCTTGTTCTTGTTGTTGTTGTTGTTGTTGTTGATGTGGCATCATTTATCTTAGGACAATTTACAAAGATTTGGATGGATCTCGGCTTATGAGGGTATGATATGGAAGGAAGTCTCGAAGAAAGAATTACGACTTTGGTTTAATGACGTCCAAAGGATAATATACGGAGGAGTAGTATGCTTATAATAAGACGTTGTCGATGGAAAAGAACAAGATATATATATCAAATGTATATATATATATGTACTTAGAACATTTAATATAAATATTATAAAGGAATTTAAGTCTCAATTTAATTCATGAGTAAATTGTATTAAAAAAAAATATAATGTAAGTTGCTAATGATTATAGTCCAAATACTAATATGTTTCAAAAAGTTGTATATACATATTTTCATATCGTCTAGTTCTTAAAATAATTGTATTTATTAAGTCTTAACTTGTTTTATGTGTACATTGTTTTAGGGAAAAACAACGTAGAGTTTTAAATGACAATATATCAAATACCATTTCGTTTCGAAGGGTGTATATAATTTATCTTATATACATTCGAAGAATACAATATAGGTTTTCATGGAATAAAATTTATTTATGACTAGTAACATGTTTTTAGAAACCTTAACCTGACTAAGTGTATATTTTTCTTCGTATTTAAGTTGACAAAAGGTTAAGAGTTGTATAGCGAGTTTATTATCCAGTTTCTATTTGTTTGAAAAATGTAAATTTGCCAAGTTTATGACTTCACATAGTTTATATGTGTGACACATTTTTTTTATTGATGGTCTAGTTGCGATAATTAAAAGTTATTTGTTTTTATAGTTTCATTACCAATTGTTAACCTGTTATTTATCAAAATCGGCTTGAGTGGTATGCCGATTCACTTATGTTGTGATGAGAATGGAAGACAAGACGTGCGAGTTGTGACGAGTGAGAATTTATTACCCGATTTGATAACAATAGTCGCGGACTCGGAAGATGGGTTAATACCCGGTGTGGGCTGCGACAAAATTAGATGGACTCGAGTTGTTGGGATGTGGCCCAACTGAAAAACAACCAAACGTGCCTTAACTGAAATCACATGGGCTCGCAGTCCATGCTGTCAATCAGACACTCCCTGTTGGACTGTTAGCGGGCTTTCTAGCTCACACACTTACTTTGATATTCTATAGGCTGTAACTCAAGAGTTTTACAAATAATACAACTTGTAAAGATCTTTGCACCACACATCTATTGTAAAAAAAATTGTTTTCAGAAAGTTTACAACACCAGGTTATAATTTTTGATAGCATACTTGTGTCCTTAGTTTCATGAGTTTTAGACCTTTAGACCAAGCAAAACGGATATACATTCAACCCACACGACCACCCTTGTGGTCTCGTGTCAACAGCGGGTAGACCAAATAAGCAGACTAACACTCTTCAGGGGATTCTAATCGTTAAGCTGAGGTAAAACTTACGTAAGCCAAGGAAATAGGCGAGAAAAATAAGCGGGGATCATAATTCGAATAGGCTTACTAGTAGGCCAACGAGACAAGCGATAGTTGAGTACTACTCATTAGCACATGACTCGTCAGTTAGTGGCTTAGGATTATAGGAACTAAACACGAATGAGTAAGACCAATGCCCCTCAACTATATTTGTTTTCACAGCCGAGGGGTCACCATTATGGGTCAAGACATGAGTAACAAAAATGCTAGAACAAAAGTCGAGTTAACTGGCAACAAGCCGAAACAACTAAGCCGACATAACCATTACCAATTTAGCCAAAAGTTAATATATCAAAGTTTATTTTTTACTGTTTCTTTCTTCTTGGTCCACGACATCCACAACAACAACAATTTGTAAGAAGGAGATTATTCTTCTTTATAAATTCCATAGCACCATTTCCATTTATTTAACACCATTATAAATCAATATCACTTATACTTTAAATAATTAATACCAATCGGTATGAACAAAGAAATTATGAATTCGACTTGGACAAAGGAAATTACAACTTAGAAAAGTAAAGATTAAATGTTCTTACAATCATTTTCGTGGATCGAATAGATGAACCCCGAAAACCCTAAGAGCTCATTTGGAGGAGTTTTAGGATGATTTAGGACAATTAACACCTGGAATGGCTTCCTCATACATCAATTAACGAAACCCCCAACTCAATTTTGAGAAGCCCCATGATTTGAGGAACCCTAATTTTTTTCGAATTTTGATAAGAATAATTATGAAGCTGTAACAAACTTGACCCTTGTATAGATGAAGGAGGGGAAAGAAGTCTCCTAGCTTTCTTGTCCTTGAGCTTAGGGTATACCTTTTCCTAGCTCTCGTCCCATCTATTCAGCCACGCTCGGGAGCATCTTGTGATGGCTAGGGAGTTAGCTTTCTTCTTGGAGGATGGTGTAGGTGGTAAGGGTGGTGGCAACCATGCCTAAGAGTTTTTTTCATGCCTAATCACCCACCAATAATATCCCTCCATCTCATCTCATACCTAGCAATATATTTTTAGTGGCAACCATGCCTAACTCATACCTTTTTTTTTTTTTTTTTTTTTTTTAATTCAAATATATGTATACGTGTAAATGCATGCTACGTGTAATACATGCATCATCTTTGATAAGTATTTTGCCATATCTGTACACATGAGACATTCACTATTTCATTCACATGCTTTTCAAGTCACATGAGACATTCACTGTTTCACTACCACCTCCTAAATTCTTCATGTATAACATGGTGGTTTGGAGCTTCTGCTGCTACATTTCTTGCTTCTACATGACTCCTTGGATTATCACTTTCATGGTAAATGGTTTGTTTGTTTGTGTGTATTAAACCGACCCACCACAATATTGAATGCTACAAACGGCTATTTTTCACCCATTAAATGCACCTCAACGTCTATTTTGTGGCCATGTAGAATCGGGGAAGTTTGCCGATTGTGAAGAGTCTTGTAGCATGCCGCCCCATGCCGAATTGGAGGCATTACTGATGCCGAACGGTTTGAAGCATGCCGATGCCCACCCCGCTTGGGTTGCCAGTACCCTAAGGGAGGAGTTGAGCTTCAAAAGATGGAGGAAAGTTTCCATTCTCATGTTTCTTCAGTATATGGTTCGAAAAGAGAGAGACAGGAAGCAGAGAAAGTAGAAACGTGGGAGAGAGAGAGATACAAGTTGTATCTCTTTTGTTTTATTTGCGTAACAGTACAATCGGTACTCCGTGTTTTGTCGAATCTTCGAGTAAACGTACCTTTCCAGTATCCGAAAAATATAAAAATTATATTTTTGGAAACGATTTCTTAAACGAAATGATATAACATTCTTATTACGTTGAAATTTGATTATAAATGTTTGCCGTTATTAATTTGGTGTCGGTACGCGTGCGGTGCCGTGACTTTCTGAATTCACTAGATAACTTCTCGTTTTCTTTCGTAAATTATTAGTGATTGCTAAAAAGTGTATTTTTCTCTTATCTCAGTATTTACTTTTAGTTTTGTATGCTACTGCACTGCAGTATGCGGAATAACTTTTAGATTAAGCTTATGTATGCTTAAATTTTAACTAGGATCATAATAAATTTCACATTTATTATACAGATAATTAGTGGACAAGCGGTGTCTTATTTCTAAGGAAACGAGATGACCTCTCGGTTTTAAATTTTTGATATTGGCATCTATCAGAAAATAACCAATTTAAATTTTCTGACGTGATAAATATTATTATAATAATCCAAAATTTTACGGGTTGTTATACCCAATCCCTCGGACATGGAATGATTGCAATCTTATAAGATTTTACATACATCAAGTGTAAGCAACCCACCTCCTGCGGACTCCGCAGAGGAGGGTTAATATCGAAATTTTTCTTTCTATACTGTAATATTTTTATCTTGAATGAAAAAAGGTGAAGCTTAGCTACCTTCACCAACTTTTACTTTAAAATTTTCTGATTATTTACTTTAAAAGAAATATCGACATATGTAAATAAGACGCACATACATTTGGGCAGGACCCATACAATGTTATTCCGAATAACAAAAGTGTGGAAAACTAGAAGGGGGGGTTGAATAGTTTTACCAATTAAAACTTCGTTTTAAAATATTTAGATCGACTTACGTCAATCTATTTAGATGTGTATGTTGGACGTTGATAGATAGATATATAAAAGTGTAATGAAAGATAAAGAGTAAGAAGCACATAACCACGACACGAGTATTTATAGTGGTTCGGCTACAAGGACACCTTCCTTGCCCTACTCCACTCCCCAGTCACCTACTCGAGAGTTCGTAATCACTACACGACACCAACTCCTTATGACGGAGAAGCCTTCACAACGTCGCCTACTCTTTTTCTAATACTAGGCTAACCAACGGGTTCTTTCACCAAGGTGAACCACACCTACCACAACGTTGCCTACCCTTTATCCGGTACTAGGCTAAGTACCGAGTTCCATTACAATGGAGGAACTACTACCAAATACTACACAACACCTAATCCCAAAGGAGACCCACTCCTTATTACAACACCATCAAGGATATCAACATCCTTGGAAACAAACTATCACTATTTGTATAACGATGCACCTCATCGATTATACGACCTTGGCATTCTTCACTAATGCCACTTGATTTGATTCCTAGGCATCTTTCACCAATGCCCTTGACATAAATGCTTGGCACATTTCACTAATGCCTTCGTCTTGACACCTTTAGCATTCTTCACTAATGCTTTTGAGACGGACGTTAAGCACCTTTCACTAATGCTTTCGTTTTGACTCTTTCGGCATCCTTCACTAATGCCTTTGACACAACACTTCTATTGAGGAAGAAAGAACTATCAACAAGAGAACCTCAGTAGTCTTGATGATGACGAAGCATGGCAACTCATGGACTTGAGCTTGCTCAACTTCAAGAAGTGGTGATCTCGCCTTTAAGAGGAACCTAGAGAATCACACCAAAACAAAAGACAAAATACATAGAAAGATCCCTTAGGATCAGTGGTTAAAGAGTTACAATACTTGGGGAATGTATGTGTGAGAGTGGTGACCCAAAAGGAAGAAATGGCTCACTAATTATAGAGGAGAAACAACTACTGTTCCACGGATCCCTCCCTTAAGGGATCCGTCTAGTGTAAAGCTAGGGATCCGTGAGACGCTCCTCTTTGCCCATGGGTATTTTGGTTATGGGTCATGGGTTATGGGTTGGTCCATGGGTATTTCATTAGATACAATGTACCTAATAGATGTAATGCATCTAGTCAAATGGGTATGGGTCAAAACCATGGGTTATGGATATGCTCCGTGGGTTGTAGTTTTTACCCATTATAATACATACTAGTTATGTATATATTTGCCCAATATGTAATCACTAGTTGTTGTACATATATATTATTAAGTCATAAAATCACTTATACTTGTTTTAGCGTTTTATGTGAAAACGTAAGTGTGTTAGAAAACTAGTGGCTCAAACCATTTATGTATTTTATTTGTTTCGTTAAAATGATTTTATGTTTGTTATCGACAAAACATTAAAAGATCGTAAAATATAAATAAACGTTTTTACGGCTTATTTGTATTAACAATCTCCCCCTTTTTGTTGATGACAAAACATAAAATTATTTTAAGGAAAAACTAAAATTCGTAAAAGTTCGAATTGGAGTTTTTACTCTCTTCTCTCCCTTTTTGTCGAAACAAAAAGAGTGTCGAAAAGAAACTAACACAATGTTTTAAGAAAAACATGTAAAGGAAAAAAAATATAGAGAGCAAGTGACGGGAAGAGTTCTCGGCTTAACTCCCCCTTGACGAGTCCATCCCTTTGTGAGGGCGTCTAGTAAATAAAAACTACTAAGGGTGTGTTTGGTATAGAGAAATAAGAGCCGAGAAATGGAAATGAGGTGATTTCTTGTGTTTGGTAAGCAAGAGAAAACAAAAAGCGGAGAGTTACCAACTCTCGAGAAAACATATGTGGAGAATTAGATAGTGCAAATTTGAAATCTCCATTTCCATCCCACTTTGTTGGGAAACAAGAGAAATTGATTAATTTTTTTGAAAAATTGTTTTTTTTTTTTTTTTTTTTTTTTTTTTTAATACATTTAAAAAAAAATTAAAAAAATATATTTTTTAAAAAAAATATTTTTTTTAAAAAAATAAGTTTTTTTTTTTTAAATAAATACATTTTTAAAAAATAATTTTTTTTAAAAAAACAATTTTTAAATAAATATATTTTCAATAAATATTAAAAAAAAACAAGTTTGTTTTTTTTTTTTTTTTTTTTTTTTTTTAATACATTTTTAAAATATAATTTAAAAAAAAAGTTAAAAAATAAATTTTAATTTTTTTTTAAATAAGTTTTTTTTTTTTAAATAAATACATTTTAAAAAATATTTAAAGAAAAACAAGTTTTTTTTTTAAATAAATACATTTTTAAAAAATATATTTTTTTAAAGAAAGTACATAAATTTTTAAAAAATAAATTAAAAAAAAAAGATATATTTTTTTAAATAATTTAAATAATTTTTTTTTTTTTCATTTCTCAGGTCAAGTCTCTGTTGTTACCAAACATTAGAATTGAACAAAATTCTCTACTGATTTCTATTCTCTGAGATTCTATTCTCTGCTTCATTTCTTTTCTCTGAATTTCTCTCTACCAAACGTGCCCTAAGCTAATATATTGCAACTATGGTTGCAAATGGTTTCGTCATAGTGACGATAACGCTCCCCCTTAATGATTGCAACTTTGCAAGGGGATGTAACGAAATGTAATCCATATGAGGATTGTATTGCAAATGGTTTTGCAATGTATGGTTTGACACAAAGCTCCCCCTAGCTTAGGGTGTCAAAGTCTTCATGTGTATTTTGAAAATCTACAAAACAAAGATTAGAAAACAAGTATATAGTGCATAATTTCCTGCAAATAAGACTCAAGTTAGTAGAAAATTGGTCTTCTGTTGCACGGATCCCACGGTTCCCTCCTTGGAGGGATCCGTCTAGGCAATTTCAAGGGATCCGTCTATCTGATGACAAAATACAGCAATGATGATATAATAAATAATGGAAACATCAAAGTGAGATTTATATTCAAGCAACACACATATTCTCAAACCAATATGGCATATAAACTATCATTCAATAAAATATAAGAGATAATCAACAAATCTCTAAAAATAAGAGAATGACTTAACCACGTAATACTTAATCTACTAATACTAGTAAGTTACTAAAACTTAAGAAGCAACAATGTGCTTGAGTCTAAGGATGAGTAGACTTGTTGATTTGGTCCAATCTTTCAAGAAGATGATTAAACATGAAATGTAACTAATTTCGTGCTTCTTGAACAAGTCCTTGGGTGATTAGACAATTTGAGCAATTATTGTCTTGATTTCGAACCGGAGGAAATTGGATGTTTTGATGAGGCTCTACGAATGATGGTGGGGTTTCAATGAGAGATGTAGGATGAGGTTCTACTAAAAATGAGGGTGGTGGTAATGGAAATTCCTCCATATGATCAAGTCCTTGGTGATTCCTTTTCTCCAATGATGGACTTGATGGTGTTGTAGGTGGTTCCCTATTTAACGAGAAAGTTGGTGATTGGGAGGTTCTTGGTGGTGAATGCTCTAATGAATAAAGATTTAGGTGAGAGATAGGCTCGGTAAAAGAGTGTAGTTCATGCTCTATGAATGAAGGCTTAGACGGTTTGCTAGAGCTAGCTATGTTTGATTTTGAGCTAGATGAACCCTTTTCTATCCCAAAAGGTTTAATGCTAATTCTTGCGGTTTTCTTAGCAATTGTTGAATGGGTTTGTTGAGGTGGGATTCTAGCATTGTTATCTCTTACGGGAGATGATTCGGTGGATGAAATCTCATGAATCATATAACCATTCCTTTTGGATGAACCTTTGGTTGAAGAGTTATTGCTAAGTGCTTTAGTCATGGTGATGGTGAGAATGCAATATGAGCTTCTAATTGCTAATTTTTGAGTACTGTGTAAGAGTGATGACTTAGCCTCAAGAGTGTTTGGTTTATAAAGGATGATTTAGAATTAAGACATTAAATTCATGACCACTAAGGGGATTAAGCATGCACTAAGGTCAGTTGAGATATTGTTCAGCTCTAGGATAGCATTAAATGTTGACTAAAGGTGTTTAGATTACCAAAGGTGGCTAAAATTTGAAGAGAAAAGCTTATTGAGGTCTTTCTGTAGACACGGGTCCCTCTCACCAGGGATCCGTCTGGTTATAAACCAGGGATCCGTCTGTCAGACAAATATGTGATGAAATGATTATGCTTTTTGTAAGGTCTAGTGCCTATGTATTTTGAGGTTTTGACTTTCCTTTGATGTCTTGAGTGGTGGATGTCTTAAATGCTCAACCATAAGGAGTGAGAATGCTTAATGATGGTTTTGGGGTAGGAAAGTGGACTTTAGATAGTCTAACTAAGTGCTTGAGAAGGATACCATTTGTTTTGAAATAGAAAAATGGTGGTAATTAGTCCTAGAAGTCGGATGATAGTTCAAGAGAAATTTGATAAATTCTTGAAAAATAAAGAAAAATAAAAAACTAGTTTCAAGCCTATTTTAGAGTTAAAAGTGACTAAAATCAATTTGCTAAAATTGATAGAAATATCAAACTAAGTGTATTGAGATGTGAGGAATAATGTGTGAGCGTTGGAGCGGAAATATGGTGAGTTTTGATGAGTTGATAAATCAAAAACACTTTGAAATAGATCCTAGATAAGCTATGGGTGAGTGTGAAGCTTTCAAATGCTTGAGGAAGACTTAGTTGGTTCTAAGGTCTTATGTTTGACTAGTGTGAGGTGATCTAGTGAGCTGTTTTTGATGTAAGGAAGTCTGTATTGCTCATCTGTAGTCACGGATCCCACGGTTCCCTCTTGGGAGGGATCCGGCTAGTTATAACGCTGGGATCCGCCTACTGCAGATCAGAAGGCTTTCAGCAAATGTGCAATTTTTTCACTCTTAGCAAATGCTTCTCCTAGTTGTTTCTACAAAGACTAAATGTAATAACACATCAAGTATAACGCATAGCAAGTGTGGGGGAACTAAAGGTACCTAAAGATGAGTGACGACGACTACTTGAATGATTTCAAGAAGTCGTAAAATCTCATCCTACATGTTCCTAAGTTAAGATTGTTCAATGCCAAGTTATGGCAATAGCTACATACTACATCCTACTCTACATAAGTATTGTTTAGATGTTACAAGCCATTTTTTCAAATTTTTTTCACAAATTAAGGTCCTATGACCTTACCTTACTTCTCTACCACTCCCCGTCTTCATCCCTCCTCCACTCTTTATCACACCATCTCTACTTCTTTTTCTTCAAGAAGTTGGCGAAGCACTTGAAGATCCCATTGGTTTGTTTCCATTCTTTTGATGGGCTAGGAATGTCCGGCAATTGATTGATGTAATCCAAAGGGTCGAGATCGGTGTTTTCGAGTGGGTTGCTACTACCCTCACCTTCTCTTTGCCTCTCCCGCTCATCCGAGGAATCCGTGGGTGGGTGATGCCTTTTTCCTTCCACCATAAACCTTGTAGTTCTACCCTCGGTCAATGACACCATAACTTTGTTGCAAAAGCTATGATCATAGGAGTACGGAGAAGGATCTAATGCAAAGATGAACGTTGCAAGACGGGTTAGGAGCATTGCGTACGGGAGCACCATTTTGTCCATGCTTTTTACACTTGTCATTCTCTTAATCATGTAGTATGCAAGGTTGAAGCGAGTCTCGGTCACTAGGCAATAGATCATGAAACTTAGGCATGCATTGGGGTGATCCTTGTTCCCTCCTAGGCACAACACATTCTCCCTCACCACAACTTCCCATATACATCTCGGAGAGCTCCATTTGGAAAGGATCCCTATAGATCACTTTCGAATTTCTAGTGACCCTAGATGGGGATGCTCTTGGCATGAACACGGTGTCCCTCACCGTGGTTGCTTCCGGAATTCTCATGTGGTAGATTTCATGGTGATCAACCATATCGTGTATCTTCGCCAAAGACCACTCATTGGAAAACATGCAAACTCCTTGATATGGAACCCATAGTATTCTTCCAAACTCCACAAGCGAAAAGGTGTACTCATTCTCATTTATGATGAAGACAATTGAGATGGACCCATCATCATTTCTAACTATCCTCATTGTCTTGTAGAACTCGAGTACGAAAACCGAGCAAATTTGTTCGTTTATGTCCAATAAACAATCAAAGCCAATGGTCCCAAAAACTTGTCGGATGTCGGTGTTAGCAAGAAACGATGGTTCTACTACACGACCTTCATGAAAAAGTCTCTTTTCGAGCATTTTGAAAGCTTTCCTACCTTTCGGGCTAAGTCCATCTTTTCTAGGGTACATTGGGATGTAATGGGCGGTATCTTGATAGTCTTGTTGTCGGATACTTGGCATGATTGTTCCTAAACAACGCAACCACAATGTGGTGTTAATTAGGAATAGTAGCCTAAAGGGTTTGATCACAATTTTGCTCAAATCATCTTTATTGAATTCAAGAAATGAGTTTAATTTGTATTAACAATGTTAATTCTTTGATTTAGATTATCTTAGAAAACAATGTGGTAACAAATTATGATAAACCCATTTGAACCCAACTTGTAAAGATGAAGAAATTGTAATCCTAGAAATCAAGGAATTAAATTAACAATGTAGTGAAGATTATACTTACACAAGAGATTGTTATGCTTGAAGGAAATGATCAAATTGCTCTTAATTGGGTTTTTCTTCGTGAGTCTTTGAAGGGAAAGTGGTTGTGGAACTTCCACAATGATCATTTCTAACTTATGCTGTCTTCTGTTGCACGGATCCCACGGATCCCTCTCATTAGGGATCCGGCTAGTTCAAGCTCAGGGATCTGGCATGACAGCAAAAATCAGTTTAAGCATTCCTTGATAACTTTGGTTTGGGAGTTCTAAACTGCCTAGAGTTTGATGTTTAAGCTTTATAACTAGTGCTTTGGGGTTTTGATGGTTTAATACTAATCCAATTTGACGTGATTCCCTTTTTTATGAATTAGTCATAACTCTTGGGAAGTTTTTCAAAGATTATGATAAAATCCCATTTTATCATAATATAAGAAATTTCACATGGATATTCATTGACATATGTTGGGTTTTTGGTTCCTTGGATTAAGAATTATTATAAGTGTTGGAACCACGGACAGTGTTGATGAAACCACGGACAGAAGAATGGATCCACTGCTGAAGACAAACCGCGGCTAGTAGTATTGTGTAACCACGGATATTGTATTGTAACCACTGCTAGTCTTGTATAGTCGGTTTAGTATTCTGTATTCGATAAATATGGAAAAGATATTTATCTTGTAGGTTATGTATTGTATTATGTAAAGGACTCCTTAGCCTATAAAATGAGGTTCTAGGTTAGATTAGATATACGTATGTTTTATATCTAAGGTCGATACACTTCAAGGTTGTAAAACCCTAATACTGGTTAGAGTATTCGTATTAATAATAATATTGAGGTGTTGAATGTTTATTGTTCTTCTTCTTAAGATTAAGTATTAAATTCCCCGTGATACTTAATAAGTCTTTGTTTAAGTCAGTTTCTATATTAGATCGTTTGCTCAACTGGGATCAACAAGTGGTATCAGAGCTTGTGATCTAGAAACTGTAACCAAGAAGAAGTTTTGTTAAGTTCTATTCAAGTAAGTTAAGATGTCTGACAAAACACACATGGTAACTGCATCTAAGGTGCCCATGCTCAAGCATGGTGAGTATCAAATCTGGAGAATGCGAATGAGGCAATACATTCGTATGATTGACTATGCCATCTGGGATGTTGTTGAAAAAGGTGATACTCTTCCTAAGAAGGGTGATGATGGTAAAGAGATAGCTATTGTTAGTGAAGTCGACAAGGCTAAAAGGAAACTGAAGATCAAAGCTCACAGTATTCTCTCCATGGGAATACCTAATGAGTATGCTCTGGACTTTGAAAGATATGAGTCTGCTAAAGAGTTACTGGATGCTCTTGAGACAAGGTTTGCTGGTAATGAAGCTACAAAGAAATCAAGGAAGAATATGCTCAAGCATCAGCTTGAAAACTTCACTGCTCTTAGTGGAGAGAAACTTGATGGCACTTATAGCAGGCTTCAAAATCTTATCAGCCAATTGAAGTCGGTGGACTACAATGTTATTCAAGAAGATATAAATTTGAAGTTCATTAGAAGTTTATCTCCTGAATGGGCTGTTCATACAATTGTGTGGAAAAATAAGGAGGACTTTGATAAGATGACTCTGGACAATCTCTACAACAACTTGAAGGTTTATGAGTCTGAAAATAACGTTGCTGGTGCATCTTCTTCTAATCAAAACATTGCTTTTGTTTCCACTAATCACAAGAGTTCACAAGATGTATCCACTACTGCCTATGGAATAACCACGGCCATTGCAAACAATACCACTGTTAGTGATAATGTCAGTGATGGTGCAATTTGTGCTTTTCTGGCTGATTTAACTACCAGTGTTACTGTTTTAAATCAAGATCTAGATCAAATTGATCCTGATGATCTTGAGGAAATTAATCTTCAATGGCAAATGGCAATGTTGACTCTCCAAGCAAGGAAGTTTCTGAGGAGTACTGGAAGACAGGTTAAGTATGATGGTCAAAGGAGAGTTGGATTCGACAAAAGCAAGATGGAGTGCTTTAACTGCAAGAAGAAGGGTCACTTTGCTAGGGAATGTCGAGTTCCTAAGAGAATTGAAGGCATTAAGAAGACCACTGAAGAGCCTGCTTCTTCTTCAGCTTTGGTTGCTCAAGATGGGATTGGTGACTATGACTGGAGTGATCAGATTGAAGAAGGTCCCAATGCAGCTTTTCTTGCTAGTGAAGCTTCAAAAGAGCATAACTTTGCTCTTATGGCCTATGCTTCATCTTCTGGTTCAGATTCTGAGGTATCTAATGATTCTAAAGCTTCTACTTGTTCTTTTAAATCATGTCAAGATAACTTAGAATCTCAAAAAGCTATCACTGAGAGTTTAAGGAAAGAAGTAGAAAGACTGTCTCTAGATAACTTAGGTTATAGAGTTGGTCTAGAAAGTGTTGAAGAAAAGCTTAATTATTGTATTAAATGTGAGTTTGAGTATGTTGATAAAATAAATATACTAGGTGGAGAAATTGATCTTAAGGATAAAGAGATTAAGATGCTTAAAGAGAAACTAGAAAAGGCAGAGAGTGTAAAAGTAGAAGCCCTAAAAGAAAAAGAAAAACATGTTGTTAGGGTTGCTAAAACATAGTATGCTTCTGATCTAGTAAATAAGCCAATAGGTCAAAAACTATTCAAGGATGGTACTGGTCTTGGTTACAATGATATGCCACCACCATCTCTTATGAAACATGCACCACCTACAAAAGAGCTCTCATTTAGCAGTGAATTTAGTTTCAATAAACCTATAGGTGAGACTAACAAGATTGAATCACCTAAGATAGGTTCTGATAAGTCATCTGATGCTCCCACAATTGAAGATTGGGAATCAGATTCTGAGGAAGATAGAACTGAATCAACTAAGCATGAAGAGATAGAGAAAGTTAAGAAGGTTGATTCTGAACAAGCCAACCTTGTACCTAGATTTGGAGCTCAAATTGCTAAGAAAGTAGTAGAGTACAAGGAAGTACCTAAGGAACAGATGAAAAGATACATACCTAGGGGAAACCAAAGAAACTTCAATGGACTAATTTCAAACAGATTAGGAGATGAGTTTCAATGTGTTAAAAAGGCTTGTTTTGTGTGTGGTAGTTTTGAGCACTTACAGAGAAACTGTTATAAAAACAGACCACAAGTTTGGAATCACTGGAGGAGAGTAAATCATCAAAAATTTTCAAAGAAAACAAACCCTCATTCCAACAAAAACATGATTCCTAGAGCAGTGCTGATGAGGAATGGGAATACAAAATCAATAGTCACTGCTGCACCCAAATGGGTTCCAACCACTGCTAAGCAAAATGTAAACACGGCTAAGAAAAAAATCAAACCACTGCTAAGCAAAATATCACCATTGATACAAAAGATGTTTTAAAAATTCCAAAGGTGATAACTGACACAGTGATTGGAAACCATTTTTATGCTGTTAAGGCCTCAGCTAGTTGGCAATGGAAGCCTAAGACCAAGGTTTTACATCATGTCAACTGTGCACCAATGGACCTAAATAAATTTGATTATGTTGATGCACAAGGCAGACCCAAGTCAGTATTGGCTTGGGTCCACAAAAGGAACTAATTTGTTTAATTTCATGTGCAGGGCAATCTACAAGATGAGCTAAAAGATAAAGGAGTTTTGATAGTGGTTGCTCTGGGCACATGACTTGGGATGGGAGCAACCTGGAGGATTTTAAAGCTTTTGATGGAGGATATGTGGCATTTGGCAATGATCCAAAGGGAGGAAAGATACTTGGCAGAGGCACAATCAGAACAGGGAATTTAGACTTTGAAAAGGTCTATCTGGTACAGGGACTTAAGTATAATTTATTCAGTGTTTCTCAAATGTGTGATAAGAAAAACTGGGTACTTTTTGGTGAAACTGAGTGTGTGGTGTTATCACCTGATTTTAAGATGCCTGATGAGAAGTATATACAGCTTAGGGTACCTAGGAAGGAAAACATATATTGTTTTGATCTTAAAGATGTTCTTCCCAATAGGTCCTTAACTTGGTGTAATCCTTCATATTTTTGTGAGATATCACTTATTTAGACACAGATTTGCTTGCTGTATCTCTTGGTCAACTGATTGGAGTGAAACACTGTATCCACTGCTAGTATGTTTCAAATCACGGATAGCGGTCTTCAAACCACTGATAGCATGATGCTTATTTTTGGATACTTCAGGGTCTGTTTGGTAACTTTGGCGAAAGCATATTTATCTCCCCAAATCACGGATGGATCATTTAATTGATCTTCAAATCACTTCAACTTGGCGCTCTATATCAACCCTAATCACTTTCCCTTGCATAATTCACAAATCCCACATCAGACCCGTCATCAATCATAATGCCGGACCAGTACTCCAACACACATAACCTTGTTGCTAATCTAATAAAAAACAATAGATCTGAAGGTTTTCATTAAATGATAGATTTCCTTATTCACAATCCTATTCACTATGCCTTAACCGTCACACCAACCATCCTTAAAGCATATATTCATCAGTTCTGGAGGAATGCGAAGCTTGAGGAGGTCGATGGAGTAGAAGTGTTTAGCACTGTTGTAGATGAGAATGCTATTTTGGTTAATGAGGAGATCATTAGAAGGGTTTTAAAGTTTGATGATGCTGATGGTATTGTAAACCTTTCAGATGCTGAGATAGTTGCTGGTTTAGAAAGGTTAGGCTATACACACAGGGGTGATAAGGTACAATTTTTTAAGAATTTGTTTTCACAACAATGGAAGTTTTTGATTCACACCTTGTTGATGTGTATGAGTAATAAGACCACTGGGTTTAATGACTTTCCTTCCAAAATTGCTACTGCTGTTATTTTTTTGTCTGATGGAAGGAAATTTAATTGGTCTAGGATGATTTATGAGGGACTAGTACAAAACATTAGGAAGAAGGGTAAATATTATTTATATCCTAGGTTTATTCAACTGATTGTGTAAAGTCAAATTAAAGAACCTGTTGAGCATACTAGGGAGTATGAAGTGCATTATCAGCTTCCTAAGTGCACATATGAGGAATCAGAAGCCAAATTTCCAAATTAGGGATGTTCCTTTATTTCCACATATGCTTGCTTTGCCTACAGATCCTGAGTTTGATGAAGGTCTTGGAGTCCAACCTGTAGTCACTGAACCCACTGATAGTACACTTGCAACCACTGTTAGTGAAACTCAACCTACTTCTAGCCAAACCCAAACCACTGTTAAACCAATTTTATGGACTAGGAGACAGAAGGGCACCAAGCTACCTCAGGCTGGTGTTAGTGGTGTTGTTCATGAGGCTGTCACATAGAGTGGAGGTGACATGATTGGAAGGGCTTCCACTACTGATTCATACTTAGATGCTGGTCAGGATAGTGGAAACATCATTAAGACCCAACCTTTGGCAACTCCTAATGTGGAGAGTTCCTTGGAACTTAACACAGGTGGAGGAATCCCTAGCCAACTGGCTACTACAGGGTGCATAGATGATCAGGCAAGGTCTGGTGCTATGTTTACTTTATCCAAGGATTCACCTCTCGGAGCAGATAACACAGCTCGAAGTGATGAGGATAGTTTGGAACATGAAACTGAATTGACGGATCCTAAGCTGGTACATGGTGACTTTTCCAATGAACCACCTCTCGGACCAGTTAACACAGGTCGACGTGGGGAGGATATACTTGAACGTTTTAATGAATTGACGGCTAAATGTACCAAAATGGAGGATACAATCTCAAGTCTTCAGGAGTTGGCTGTGTTTCAGGGTAAAGACATTAGGAGACTGAAGCACAGGGTATTGGTGTTGGAAAAGATGAGAAGACCTGGGGTTGCTGCTTTAAGGCATCTGAGGAAAATGAAAAAGAAGGTGGACTCCTCTCCAGCTCTGAATGTGGAGAATGTTCTGAATGTGGAGAATGTTCTGAATATGGAGGATGTATCCAAACAGGGGAGGAGTGAAGGCATGAATTCAGGGGAGGCTGTAGATGTATCTATGGAAGAAGATGTTGATAGTGGAGATCAAGAATTTTTTGTATCTGATAAAGATGGGAATGAGGCTGTTCTTGAAAGTTTGAAGACTGTAGTAGAAGATGAAGTGATGCAGGACACAACCACTGCTAGTGTGTCTGCAACCACAGATAATACTCTTGAAACCACTGCTGCAGTTTCAGATATGGCAATTGTACCCACTGCTATCATAACTACTTCCACCATTGTTACAACCATCTCTGTATCACCACCTAAATTAAAAGAAGTTGAGAAAGAAGTTGCAAGTACATTGATCAATCTAAGCAAAACCTCAGCTAATTCTACACCCATCATTGCACCTGTTTTATCTCTTAAACCTACTGCAAATAAACCCAAAGGTAAAAGTTTGATTATTGGTGAGTCTTTGAAGAAGAAAGTGGCTCAACAAGACATTGGAAAGGGTAAAGGAATTGTAGAACCAGCGTTGAAGTTTAAAAGTAAAGCAGAACAGATTGCCTATGATGAAGAATATATAAGAAAAATGCTAGCTGAAGAAGAAGCATCTTTAGAGAAAAGGAAGCAAGAAGAAGAGGAGGCTAATCAGAAATGGTTAGCTACATGGTATGAATCACAAAATTACCTTCAAGCTTCTAATCAAATACAAGATGAATATACTACTCAAGAATGGGCTTTGTTAGATGTTGAAGAAAGAGCTAGAATTTTGGGTGAATGGGCAAGGAGGATTAGTAAGGAAAAGAAGCAAGTTATAAGGAATAAACCTCCTACTAAAGGTGAGATGAGGAATGTACTGATGAAGATTATAAATAATTCAGGCATACATATTTCTGAAAATCTTAATATGTGTTCTTTTGAGAGAATTTTTGAGATTTATCTGAGGTGTATGAAGATTAATAATGATGATTTTTGTCCAATGAATTCTAGAAAGGAAGAAGAGTGGATTCAAAGTAGACATAAGAGAAAATCTGAGATTCAGGAGACATCTGGTTCTAAAAGACTGAAAGTGGTTGAAGACAGTAATCAAATTATCTTTTATGAATATGAGCTTAAGGGAAGTGAAGGATGTTGGAAAATTCAAAGACTCAATAATGAAGTTTCTGAGTATAATAAATATTCACAAATGCTTCAGTATTTTGATAGAGATGATTTGCTGAATCTTTGGGAGCTGTATAGGAATAAGTTTGGTGATGTGCAACCAGATGATTATCATGAGAGAATGGTTTATCATCATTTGAAGATACTGTTTGAGCCTACTCATGATGAACCTGAATGGAAAGGACTCTGCAATGGACAAGTTACAAGCTGGTTTCTATATCATACTTGTGGAGTTCATGTGTTAACTATTTCTGGAGAAGTTACTTATATGCTTGTAGAAAGTGATTATCCTCAACTGAATAAGTATCCAGAAGTTAATACTCAGATGATGAAGCCTGGTGTTATCAAGATGTTGATGCCCTATGATGGTCAAGCTTACAATTTGTTGCTGAAGTATGAGAAAATTCTTAAATCTAGTAAGTGTTTGGCTACATCCTCCAATTCAGATGTTTTGAGCTTAAAGGAAACTTGAGAATTCTATTTGAATGTATCAAGTTTAGGGGAGGATTGTTGGGTTTTTGGTTCCTTGGATTAAGAATTATTCTAAGTGTTGGAACCACAGACAGTGTTGATGAAACCACGGACAGAAGAATGGATCCACTGCTGAAGAAAAACCGCGGCTAGTAGTATTGTGTAACCACGGATATTGTATTGTAACCACTGCTAGTCTTGTATAGTCGGTTTAGTATTCTGTATTAGATAAATATGGAAAAGATATTTATCTTGTAGGTTACGTATTGTATTATGTAAAGGACTCCTTAGCCTATAAAAGGAGGTCCTAGGTTAGATTAGATATACGTATGTTTTATATCTAAGGTCGATACACTTCAAGGTTGTAAAACCCTAATACTGGTTAGAGTATTCGTATTAATAATAATATTGAGGTGTTGAATGTTTATTGTTCTTCTTCTTAAGATTAAGTATTAAATTCCGCGTGATACTTAATAAGTCTTTGTTTAAGTCAGTTTCTATAATAGATCGTTTGCTCAACTGGGATCAACAACATAGATGAAGTGTCAATAATCCTTTTGTGATGAATAATGATTGAGGCTATCGAATAACCGAGATATCATTATTACAGATTAACAGTGTAGTCTACATAAATCAATTGAAGAATACTATTCTTGATGATGATTTTAATATAGATTACTACTTAAGTAATTACTAATAAAGATTAATCATACAACTAAGATTTTAATAAAAAAAATAATGTAAATTATTAACGATCATACCTTTGCTAAATATTTTTTTTAAGGAAAGAAATATTTAGAGAAAATGGTTTGTGATCTTCTTAGAATCTCCAGATCCATGTATGAGGAAAACAATGCTAAACATTCTTTTTATGAAAAGAAATATTTAGATAGTTTCTTCCTGATCTTCTTGGTATGCCCAAATCCAAGTATGGAGAATTCTTAACAAGGAAAATATTAGAACATTCTATCATTGTCCAACAGTAACACTATAATGATTTTTAAAACATGACTTGAAAAAAAAATCCTTCTTTGTAGTTTTCAAACATACACGGATCGTATCAAGTTTTTAAAGTACATCATACTCTAAAAAACTTGGTAACGAGGCTCTGATACCAATTGTGGAAAACTAGAGGGGGGGGGGTTGAATAGTTTTACCAATTAAAACTTCGTTTTAAAATATTTAGATCGACTTATGTCAATCTATTTAGATGTGTATGTTGGACGTTGATAAATATATATATATATATAAAAGTGTAATGAAAGATAAAAGGTAAGAAGCACATAACCACGACACGAGTATTTATAGTGGTTCGGGTACAAGGACACCTTCCTTGCCCTACTCCACTCCCCGAGTCACCTACTCGAGAGTTCGTAATCACTACACGACACCAACTCCTTATGGCGGAGAATCCTTCACAACGTCGCCTACTCTTTTTCCGGTACTAGGCTAACCACCGGGTTCTTTCACCAAGGTGAACCACACCCACCACAACGTTGCCTACCCTTTATCCGGTACTAGGCTAAGTACCGAGTTCCATTACAATGGAGGAACTACTACCGAACACTACACAACACCTAATCCCAAAAGAGACCCACTCCTTATTACAACACCATCAAGGATATCAACATCCTTGGAAACAAACTATCACTATTTTTATAACGATGCACCTCATCGATTATACGACCTTCGCATTCTTCACTAATGCCACTTGATTTGATTCCTAGGCATCTTTCACCAATGCCCTTGACATAAACGCTTGGCACCTTTCACTAATGCCTTCGTCTTGACACCTTTAGCATTCTTCACTAATGCTTTTCACACGGACGTTAAGCACCTTTCACTAATGCTTTCGTTTTGACTCTTTCGGCATCCTTCACTAATGCCTTCGACACAACACTTCTATGGAGGAAGAAAGAACTATCAACAAGAGAACCTCAGTAGTCTTGATGATGACGAAGCATGGCAACTCATGGACTTGAGTTTGCTCGACTTCAAGAAGTGGTGATCCCGCCTTTAAGAGGAACCTAAAGAAACACACAAAAACAAAAGACAAACTACATAGAAAGATCCCTTAGGATCAGTGGTTAGAGAGTTACAATACTTGGGGAAAGTATGTGTGAGAGTGGTGACCAAAAAAGAAGAAATGACTCACTATTTATAGAGGAGAAACAACTACTGTTCCACAGATCCCACGGATCCCTCCCTTAAGGGATCCGTCTAGTGTAAAGCTAGGGATCCGTGGGACGCTCCTCTTTGCCCATGGGTATTTTGGTTATGGGTCATGGGTCATGGGTTATGGGTTGGTCCATGGGTATTTCATTAGATACAATGTACCTAATAGATGAAATGCATCTAGTCAAATGGGTATGGGTCAAAACCATGGGTTATGGATATGCTCCATGGGTTGTAGTTTTTACCCATTATAATACATACTAGTTATGTATATATTTGCCCAATATGTAAACACTAGTTGTTGTACATATATATTATTAAGCCATAAAATCACTTATACTTGTTTTAGCGTTTTATGTGAAAACGTAAGTGTGTTAGAAAACTATTGGCTCAAACCATTTACGTATTTTATTTGTTTCGTTAAAATGATTTTACGTTTGTCATCGACAAAACATTAAAAGATCGTAAAATATAAATAAACGTTTTTACGGCTTATTTGTATTAGCAAAAAGGTTGATTAACCTCAAAATTAACTCAAGATACGTAAGAGATATTGCAAGTCCAGTATCAGGCGAATAACCCACAAGTATTCAGCTAAGACTATTATAATAAGCACACCAGTGTGAGGATTAAAATAGCAAAAATTAAAAAGTTTCGAAACAACAAAATGTACATACGATAGACAGTCTACAAAAACAAAAGTGTCGCTCTTCGGCACGCCACAAAAAAGGTAAAATAAAAAGCGTTATACAATAACCACAAACTAAACTTGGTCGGAAGAGTCTAGAAGTGGGTCCGCCCTAGACTGCTTAAGAGCATCCGCTCTTGTGTCACTAGCATCACCACTCTGATCAAGCATATTTGATACTTCATAATCAGACATAGAAAGAGGAACGGAACAAGAAGAAATAGGTAATAGGGTGGCGGCCACGGAACCAGACACACAAGTTGTACCCGCCAAAGTTCCCACAAACAAAGGGCTAATCCAGGAATACCATGTATTCGCAAGAGCTAACCAGTCATAAAGAGAACCCTCCCTTACCTTTCCGGCTCTTTCAAAGAAATCCTTAATGGAAGCGGACAGAGGAGACTCACTTACCACAGAAGGACTCCCAGAATGATGAACAGGAACGGTCAACCGCTCCAAATAGAACTGAGGGTTAATAGCAGAGGGATCAGCAGCGGATGCTCCAGGATAAAGTAAATGCATAACATCTTCAACAGTAGATTCTTTAAGAGCCTCTACTGAAGATAGCAAAGGTAATTGAACATCACGAAGCACTTGAATAACATTCTCATAATCAGCCTTAGCAGAAGAATTGAAAACTTCTACACTAGAAAGAGGTGTGTCAGCTGTGCCGTGACAATTCCCGGCAACAAGCCCATCTTGCATTCCCTTCTCAACAACACGACTGATGGCCACACTCAAAGCACCAAGATAATATGGAGAATGCCAGCACTTGGATAATGCAAGTCTAAAACCCTCAGACAGCAACCACCAGCGACCGAAACAGCGCAAGCAAATATGGATGGAGCTTCTCCTCCAAATAAAGGGCAACCTTCATAAAAAAGCTCCCTCAAACGGATAAGCTCTAAGGCACGAGGACGAAGGTCCAAACATTCACTCTCCAAAACTTGCACCTGAAAGCAACAAGACCACACACACACACACACACACATACACACACACACACACACACACATATATATAAGGAGAGAAGAGAAGAGAAAAGGAGAGAGAAAAATTGCTTAACAAGTTCAACATTACGGGATTCAAGAGAGGAGTTTGCGCATCACAACTGCCCAAGCTCGTTATCCTTGTCAGAAACAGAGGACTCAAGTTCCTTAACCTTAGATTCTCTCTACCAGCTGCCTCAAGAGAGGATACTTGACCGCGAAGAGAAAGCGTCTCAGAAGCTTCAGGTTCAATATGAGACACCGGGACTCTAGTCTGAAAATGATGTCAGCCTGACGACTACACCTAGCAGACAACCTTTCCTTCTCCTGCAAATCACGCTCCGCACGCATCCGAACCTCAGAACCAAAACAAAAATGGCGAGCTGACAAAACATCAAATCCCGAAAGCAACTGATCATAACTCATCTCGCGGAGCGAAGAAAAAGTCGGTGAGGGGCAACCCCGTCAACAACTTCACTATAGTCTGAGGGACTGTCAAGAAGAGACCCATTGGACACCTTCCAATCCGGAAGATAGCGCTCCTGTGACCGCAAAGGGTCAAAACCAATAGCAATCCGAGCATCATCAGCCAAAGGATGACTAGCAGAAGGACCAGGAAGATCTCTGACATTCCGGTCGGCACCTCCACCTGAGGGCAAACTACTTAGAAAAGGGGAGGAATTAGGAAGGACACTCCTCAATACTAGAACAGAAGCAGAAACAGTCGTCACAACAGTAGTGGCAACAACACCTAAAGCAGTTTCAGACTTTGGTACAAGAAGTAACCTCAGCTCAAGCAGCAGAGGTACTAGAATCAGAAGAAGAATCGGAGGAAATAACCAACCTTTGAAGAATACGTAATAAAAGGCACAATGTGCGGAGCTGTGAAACCAAATTCAGCATCCAAGATACTGCTATTCAACAAAGCCTGAAAGCTACCAGCAGGAACGCTACCGACAGGCCGCCCTTGAGGGAGGTCAGGGCGAAACCTCTTAGCCGGACTAGAGGGTTCCCCAATAACCAGCGAAGGATTCTCTTTCCTTTTCAATAAAGAACCGGAAGTAGCGAGATCAACATCAGAATCAGTAGCTTCGAGGGCTGACCCACTTCCAATATTAACATCAGCACCTTCATGCCCAAAAAGAACATCAATGCCAGCATCCAATTCATCCTCAGTAAGAGGAGGACCAATAGGAAGAAGCGTCATTGTACGACGAACAGCAACCTCCAAGAGGCTAGGCTCCCCCTCACGGCGAGGACGCGCAACCATCCTGACTTTAGCAGGATCCAGAGACTGAATATAATCTGGCCAACTCATCACTACAAAATAAGAAAAACAGATCAAAATTTTGATCCGAAAGAAGGGTGTAAAAAAAAAAAAAAAAAAAAAAACACTTACCTGTTCCATCATCATGAAGAAACTCAGGACACATGTCCTCACCCAAAGAATAATGGCGGCTCAAACCAACCCAGCAAAGAAATACTTCAGGAAATACCTGAAAAGGAGCAGGATGGGCAGCAAGAGTATCATAATGTTCAGCATTATACTCATCAGCACAAGGAACAGGATCCTTCAAACAATTCTTATTGGATCTCCAAGAAAACAAAGCAGGACAGGAAAAGTCATCAACCCAGAAAAAAATGATCGTTCCAATTCTTCACAGAATCAAGGGCTTTAGTATAACCCACCGGAACACCATCACGCTTACTGAAAGAGAACCACCCTTTGGCCTTCGTATTAACATAAAAACGGCGAAACAAACCAACAGTAGGCGTAATGCCATGAGCACGACACAAGATCTCAAAGTGGGAAATATTGATGCGATAATGCCTAATCAAATCGACGAGAAAAATTTACAACGGCAGACGAAAATTCGCATGGTTGAAAAACCGGGTGTATAAGCCAATATTTTTCAGAGGATGCTCATGCATCGTATGATTGCGAGAAGGAAGCTCCGGATGAACCTCGGAAGGAATACTGAATTTCTCATGGAAAGGGTCAAACATTTCTGGAGGAGTATCACACTTTATGTCAACAATCAAACTCATAGCGAGCGGATAGAATCAAAAGCCAAGATGGACAAACGAAGGGATTCTCTTCTCCAAAAGATAAAACCAAGCGGCGATGGCAAAAATACAACATAAGAAGAAAAGTGAAAAAAGTAAAAACAAGGGTAGTATTTATACTAAGAAAATACCCAAATTTAGATGATGGCACGTGGCAAAGAAAATCGGAATAAACGATCAGGATCAAAAGTAAAAAGATAAGAATAACAGGAACGCGTAGGACATTAGGTCAAATCAAGCAGAAAACGAAAAGTCGACAAACATCCACATCGCACGAACCACTTCCCAAGAAAGGGAAGTGTCAGAAAGACGCTTCAAAAAAGTGCGGAGAGTAAACATTGCTCAGTCAACTTTAGTCTAGTAACATCCACCGCACGCGACAATATCCTCACGTAATGAACATACTAGACTGGGGGGACTTGATGACATATAGCACGTATAACAGGCTACTGGGCCTGACCCGTGCTATAGACATACTGGGCCCAGGCCCAACAACGAGAATAATTAAGAACACTGGGCCAACAGTAAGCCCAATAACGAAATTGGTTATAGTCCAGATAAAAGACGTACGCATGATACTTAGCAGACCGAACCTCCGGCCGTGGAAGGTATCCTGTGTCCGCATCCGCGATCAACACGGAACCTTGTCCGACAAGGGTCCGGCTCCGGCGGCTGACTACTATATGCGAGTAACCAGGAAACACTAGCGGTAAACCTCGCCTATAAAAGGGGCTCTAATCCCCATACAAGGTACAATTTCTCTCTCATAATAACAAACACATACTCTTACTTCTCTGACAAGAATGTGTACTTACTCTCACGCCGGAGTCTAATCGTGGGGTCCGTCCCCACGGTAAGGCTAACGGTTTACTCTTCTTGTGCAGGGAATTCAACCAAACTAGTTGAATTAGTACAAGATCAGCCCACCAACAGCTTGTTAACTTAATCCAACAAGCGACACTAACACCTATTATAACCCGTCACACTTTTTGTACTAACAAAGTTCAACAAAAAAACAAATGATAAAGATTTATTTTTTACTAAACAATCTTAGAATTTTAAAATGTATCATATATATACATGGAATTTTTTAGTAATTATTAATTTATAGTTTCGTTGGGACCAACATATATGCACTAGGGTTTCAAAAAATTTATTATCTTATTATTTTATCGATTGGAGTCTAAATTTTTACTGGTCCCAAGTTGAAACTGGACAAATTATTAATTTATCAATGTTACTAATTTATCGAGTATTAATTTATAAAGGTTTTAATGTACTTTGCTCTTATGTGTCAAGATCTGCTCATTATGAGTTTAGTTACTTTTTGAGTGACCACCAACCAACATCATCTTTTAGAGGTAAAAATGATTTACAGATCTAAAGAGTAAATTGCAAAAATCGTCCTTAAAGTTTGGCCAAATTGCAAGTTTCGTCCCAAAAGTTTAGAAAGTGCAAGGATCGTCCCTGTGAGAAACTTTTGGGGCAAAAATTGTAACACCCCAACCCGACAAGGGTCCGAATGTCACATTATGGAGTCATATCAGAACAAACTAATAAAAATGCACGCGGAAGTCTTATTAAATAAAATACCAAGTCATATAAACGAATGACTTATAAAGGAAAATACATACTCCAACATGTTTAAAAGATACAAAATATCAAAACAAATACTCTTCCAACAGAGTCCAAAAAATAATAAGGTAAACTAGGGTCGGTTCACTCAAAAGCTCCTACTATCAGCCCATCAAAGCCCAACATCCCACTTGGTACCTGCCGCATGGAAAAGAAATGCGACTGAGCTTAAAAATCCCAGTGAACAGATATAACAAAACAAAAGCTAAACACAATCAAAATACAAATGAAACAAAGGAGACTGATAACAAAGTCGTAACGAATGAATACAATGAGTCTATGAGTCAGTGAGTCAACGAGGAACCTGCAGAACATAATATTAACAGATGTCCAGAAGGAACAGAAATCAAAGAAAACCAAGGCAAAGTAACACAGCGAATCATTAAACAAATATAAGCACATATAAATAACCAAACATACAAGTATCGGAACATAATCACATAGGAGTTGATGAACAATATCGTAATCAATTCAAGCAACCAATATTGTAAAAGCATATCAATCAGCGGATCAATTAAATATGAATATGGCAAAACAAACAAATCAGAAAATCAGATATACATAAGCTAAGCTGAATTCCATTAGCAGGCGGAAGCAATTGCATAGAATGTAAGCATGGCAATCACATAAGTCAGAAAATCAACAATCAATAAACATAATAAATATCATAACAAGCTGAGATACTAATAGAAGTATAAGCATATCAGTCATAAGTATAGGTAGGAAATACTGAATGAACATCATAATCAAATGAAGTAACTGAACAAGAATATAGCATGGCAACTAAACAAGTCAACTAGACAGATAACACAAGTGGAACCTTATTTCTTCATGAACTCGTAACATGAACAGAAGTGTAAACATGGTAGTCACAAATAGCAAATAGGATTACTAAATGATAATCATAGCCCACGAAATAACTGAACGGAGTATAACATGATAAACGAATAAATCAAAGGATTACATACTAGCATGGCAACCAGACGAATCAAATAGTCGCATAATAGCATGGTAAGCGGATAATCGGATATTAGCATGATGACAGATGAATCAGGTAACTACATACTAACATAGTAGACAGAGAAATCATGTAATCATATACCAGCATGGTAAACAGATGGATCAAATAATCATATAATAGCTCGGTAAACGGATGAAGTGGTAATCTGAAGTATAAGCTTGGAAGCCAATCTGAAATATAGTGAAAGCATAGTAAATCAAATGAACTGAAGACTGAGTATAATAACCAAATGAACTGAAGCATGAGTCCGATAGTAAAACGAATCACATAAGAATACTGAGTGAATAAGTAGTCAACTGAATGACTGAATAGGCATAGTAAACGAATGAATCAGAATATCAGATAGTCACATAATAACCAAAATCAGAATATTGCCACGAGCACCTAATACTAAAGGAGATACTCAAATAGCCAAATCTAACAAATCACATATCATAACCCATAACCAAAATCAGAATGTTGCCCCGAGCACCTATACTAAAGGAGATACTCTAATAGCCAAATCTACAAATAATATATCATATCCAATATCATATCAAATCCGTCAAATCATATCAAATTGTACATGGGTAGCTAGCCCAATGTACCAAAATGTGAGGGGGTGTATTGCACACACGCACCACATCACCAAAACTGAACTGAGCACCTAGGATGCATCCATACGCTCCTTGCAAAACAAATCATATATACATATGCCAGTTCGAGACTGTACACACGTATTCATAATTGCCAAGTGATCAAATATATCATATCATATCATAAAGGGAACGCCGGGGACTAATCACACCGCCCCAGATAGTGTCATGCCATTGGTGCATCAATGACACGGCCATGGTACCTCCATGGCTAGTTAGCTCGGGCAACCAAACCAAACAAATCATATCATATCAACCGATCATATAATGGAATCATATCAATAAGGGATCTCAACGGATAATCATATCAAACGAATAAATAATCGAATATCAAATCAGAGGATCATAGCATAACGAATCATATCAAATGGATCATATCAAATCAGAGTAAGGAGAATACGAATCGGATATCAAAATAAGCAAGAGTCATGAGAGAAAAGGAGTGTCATTACTGAAATGACGGAATATCTGTACCTTAAACCGCAAATGAAACCATATCAGAAAACACAAGAATCGGGGTTACTCCTTCTTCAGCGAATCTCACGAATTAATAATCACGTATTACTTATAAGCTCATTAGGCTTTTGAGTTATCCGATTTACATAACGAGGGTTACTTCTATTTTTAGGAACTTTCCACTTTTAATAACTTTTCATATTTAATAAGTTTCCCGAATTAGTAACTTGATACTTTAGGGTTATAATTGTCAATTAAAATAGACTTATACTTGGCAATTATATAAATTTAAGGGTTTAATATAATCACCATCATAGTTTAAGGTTTTATTATAACACTTTAGCAAGGTTTAGGGTCTAATCATAAAAATCTCCAAAGTTTAGGGTTGAGACAGTAAATTACTAGGTTTAAGGTTTTTCATGTATGAGGTCAAGTAGCTTAACACATTTATTCTCAAGCATATACATGCATTTTCGTTATATACACATTACATGACCAGGAACCATGATACTTGATGACACAATTCTACTCGTTAATATGACCATAATAATGCACATCTACGAGACTCAGAAATCTTGCATCATGACTCGATCACACATGACTCTCTTTCAAAGACAGTTACACACGTTTTCAAAGACAGTTACACACGTTTTCGAAATAATAAAGGTTCATAACACTCCATTCGAAAATACCTCCCATGCATGCCCACACATATTTATTTTACCTCCATTATACGCCTAACTCTTGTAAATAAATTTCATAAAGTTTGCATGCATGCTAATCTTATTCAAGAACCAAACTGAGAAAACACTCCATCACTTGGTCGAGACACACGAGCCCACACCTTTCATAAATCATACACTAGCAACCTTTATATATAACATAAACATGCATGTCCCATTTTTATTTCTTGAGTTTATAGTCAGATTCTAGTACTTATATTAAAGATCATATACTTGTTCTAATGTTCATATCAAAATGCAAAGGCACCACAGATCGAATGCTTCCCAAAACAAAAATAATGGTCGATGTATATGTAATAGAGTTATTTTATGATTTCGCACAACGAGTATAGGTTTCATTTGTATTATCATATTTAACGAATACATGAGATTAGTTTTCACGTTTATACATGTTTACATGTCGTATAACTCGAATCAAAATGCACAAGGGCGATTTGGAGTACCTTTGGTCAGATGGAAATGGATTAAAGAAACAAGAATCGAAAGAACCAAACTGGAGATCTTTCTCGCATCAAACACCCACGGCTCACACCAAAACGAATAAACCCAACGATCAACAAAACAAATGCTTGTACCCACGAACCGATCACCAACAAAACTAGAGCACCAAGAACTGATTATCACTTGCTATGCCTCCTTGTACTACCTTTCTTGGAAGAAAAGAGAGATGCCGTCTTTGTTTTATGTTCTAGGGTTTAGTGAAAGGGATTTGGTCTAATAAATAGATGGAGCATGTACAATTACTGCCGAAATTCTTGGATGAATTAGTCAAATGCAAATCTCCCATATTTATTGTGATATTATACTATAAATGGATTTTGTCATGCATTTATATTATTTATTCTAATTATAAGGTATTGTTTCAAAGACTTAAAAATTATATTTCGTATTTAGGGTAAAATTTAAAATGGCGAGAAATTATGGTTCGAATATTTTGGGTTTTACAAAAATCATCCCTGGCCAACAAAAAATGACTAAAATGCCCTTTCTAAACGTTTGGGACGAAATTTGCAATTTGACCAAACTTTAAGGATGATTTTTGCAATTTACTCTTTTCTATATTATTTTCAGTTTTCTTACATAAATGATCCCTGTGTTGTACAAAGTTTTACTATGTTAGTCTCGATTTTTTTTAACCATCGCCACACACCGCGACCCACTACCCGCCACCCGCCACCACCCCCATCTCCACCCCACTACCATCACCCACTACCACCACCCCCATCCACCACCACTCATAGCCACCACCGTTACCCACTACGACAACCCCATCCACCACCACTCACAACCACCACCGCCACTGACCACCACCAACATTGCCACCCCATCACCACCATCCACCGCGACCCACTACCACCGCCAACCGCCACCACCACCATCTCCACCCCACCACCGTCACCCACTACCACCGCCACCCGCCACCACCACCATCTCCACCCCACCACCGCCACCCACTACCACAACCTCATCCACCACCACGCACAGCCACCACCGCCACCCACCACCACCGCCAATCACCATTGCGTTGGTGGGTGGTGGTGGCGGTGGGTGGCGGTGGTGGCTGTGAGTGGTGGTGGATGGGTTTGTGGTAGTGGTAGTAGGTGGCGGTGGTGGTGGATGGGGTTATGGTAGTGGGTGACGGTGGTGGCTATGAGTGGTGGTGGATGGGGGTGGCAGTAGTGGGTGACGGTAGTGGGGTGGAGATGGTGGTGGTGGCGGGTAGCGGTGGCAGTGGGTCGTGTTGGGTGGCGATGGTTAAAAAAAATCGAGACTAACAATGTAAAACTTTGTACAACACAGGGATCATTTATGTAAGAAAACTGAAAATAATATAGAAAAGAGTAAACTGAAAAAATCGTCCTTAAAGTTTAGCCAAATTGCAAGTTTCGTCCCAAACGTTTAGAAAGGGCATTTTAGTCATTTTTTGTTGGCCAGGGACTATTTTTGCCCCAAAAGTTTCCCACAGGGACGATCCTTGCACTTTCTAAACGTTTGGGATGAAACTTGAAATTTGGCCAAACTTTAAGGACGATTTTTGCAATTTACTCCAGATTTAAATGATGTGCCTAAAAACAGACCTACAACTATTATTGGTGAAATTGAAAAATTGATTGGTTAATATGAAGAGAAAGAAAAAGTATTTCAAACTTTTCAAAATATGAATGTTGTAAGCTTATTTGTAAGTCTATTATGTAAGCCTATATATCATAACTCTTTAGAGGTTGTTTCTTTTTTTAGAGGCTAAACTAGACATACTCTAAACCACCGCTATCCAAGAAAAATAAAACACCCCTTTAGTGATGTTAAACTTTGATAACGCTGATACCAGATCAAGACCAAACCCAAAGGAACAACACCAAGTTTTAACTCCTCTAAGCAATATCATATCATCTACATGTCCTTCCAAATTTAGTCGACCACTTACAGAATATACACATTTTTATTGAAAATGTTGTTATTAAACTGTAATAAAAATTAAAAATTATTATATTTTGCCTTTTCGATATCTTTTAATCATAGTTTTAAAAGGCTCGCAAAGCCCTTACAAAGGTGTGAGGCTTGATAATGCCGTCACGCCGTCTTATGCTACATCTTCTTGTAAACTCAATATATATGAAATATGATATAAATATATAAATATTTTTATATTTTGTGCCGTCTTATGTCACGCCTTATAAACGCAAAAGCTTCGCCTTAACCGTAAAGACATGAGGTTTTGTTATGCCGCCACGTCACGCCTCACGCTATTTATAACCTTGCTTTTAATAGGTTGTAAAGAAAAAAAAAAAACGAACAAACAAACACTTGTTATGAGATAAACTAAAATAAAGGGACAAACATTTATTTTAGAAAAAATTACACGTTTGGTCCCTTTGGTTTGCTCAGATTTCATGTTTAGTCCTTAAGTCGTTTTAATTACACAAGAGATACCTATTTTGAAACATAGCACTCATTTAGTCCCTATTTTGGATGGGCCGTTAGTTTCACCGTTAAGTGTTTGCACCGTTAGTCCCTCCGTTGATAATATTTGCACCGTTAGTCTTATTTTTTCAAATAATAGTTTTCGCCAGTTAGTCCCTCCGTTATAATAGTTTTCGCCCGTATTTTTACGTTTTTGTCCGTTTTTATGCGTTTTCGTTCGTTTTTTTATCCGTTTTCCCTCGTTTTTTTACGTTTTTCATCCGGTTCTTTTACGTTTTTATCCGTTTTCGTCTGTTTTATATGTTTTCGTTTGTTTTTTTAGGTTTTTATGCATTTTCCTCCGTTTTTTATCCGTTTTCGACCTATTTTTACGTTTTTGTCCGTTTTTATCCGTTTTCGTTCGTTTTTATCCGTTTTCGCCAAATGTTTTACGTTTTGTCTGTTTTTATCCGTTTTCATTCATTTTTTTATCTGTTTTTGCACATTTTTATATGCTTTCGTCCGTTTTTTACGGTTTTTTCCATTTTTATCCGTTTTCGTTTATTTTTTTTACGTTTTCGCCCATTTTTTACGCTTTTGTCTATTTTTAATCCGTTTTCGACCGTTTTTTACGTTATGGTCCTTTTTTTTAATCCGTTTTCGTTCAATTTTTATCTGTTTTCGCCCTTTTCTTTTACGTTTTATCCGTTTTTATTCGTTTTTTTATCCGTTTTCGCATGTTGTTTAGGTTTCTATATGTTTTCGTCTGTTTTTTTTTACGTTTTTGTCCATTTTTATCTGTTTTCATCCGTTTTTTTTAATGTTTTTATCTGATTTTATCCATTTTCATTCATTTTTATCCGTTTTTGCCCCTTTTTACGTTTTTTTTCCTCTTTTTATCCGTTTTGATTCGTTTTTTTAATCCGTTTTCGTCCTTTTTTTTTTTACGTTTTTCATTCCTTTTTATCCGTTTTTATATGTTTTCGTCCGTTTTATTACGTTTTTATCTGTTTTTGTCCATTTTTATATGTTTTCGTCCTTTTTTGTCTATTTTTATACTATTTCATATATTTTTGTCTGGTTTTTTTTTTTTTTTCGTTTTTGCCTTTCTTTATCGGGAAAAAAACGTAAAAAACGGGGCGAAAACTACCTAAAAACGGACGAAAGCATAAAGAAATAGACAAAAATGTAAAAAATGGACGAAAACGTAAAAAAGGGGCGCAAACTACTTAAAAACAGATGAAAAAGCGTATAAAACCAGAAAAAACGTAAAAGAACGAACGAAAACATATAAAAACAGACGAAAACAAATAAAAACGTAAAAAAAGGGACGAAAAACATAAAAAACGGACGAAAACAGATAAAAACATAAAAAACGGATGAAAAACGTAAAAAACGGGCGAAAACGGACAAAAACGTAAAAGAACGGACGAAAACGGATAAAAAATGAACGAAAACTAATAAAACAGACAAAAACGTAAAAAACGGGCGAAAACGTAAAAAACGGACGAAAACGTAAAAAAAGGGACAAAAACGTAAAAAATGGACGAAACCATATAAAAACGTACGAAAACAGATAAAAAACGAATGAAAACGGATAAAAATGGACAAAAATGTAAAACAATTGGCGAAAACGGATAAAAAACGAACGAAAACGGATAAAAATGGACAAATCGTAAAAGAAACGGTCGAAAACGGATTAAAAACAGATAAAAACGTAAAAAAACGGACGAAAACATATAAAAACTGACGAAAACGGTTAAAAATGTAAAAAACATACGAAAAACGTAAAAATGGGAAAACGGATAAAAAACGAACGAAAACGGATAAAAATAGACAAAAACGTAAAAAAACGGGCGAAAACTATTATTAACGAACGGACTAACTGGCGAAAACTATTATTTAAAAAAATGGACTAACAGTGTAAAAATTATTAACGGAGGGGCTAACGGTGCAAACACTTAACGGATAAACTAACGGCCCATCCAAAATAGGGACTAAATGAGTGCAATCTTTCAAAAATAGGTATCGCTGGTGTAATTAAAACGACTTAGGGACTAAACATGAAATCTGAGCAAACCATAGGGACCAAACGTATAATTTTTTCTTTATTCTAAAATGCATAGAGACAATTCAAGTTCGTTATACACATATTACACGTTAACCACACTAGGGGCTGAAAAACATGGGAAGAGATTGTCTCAAGTTGAAAAACAACTTGAGTTAAGTTGGGGAAGTGTGAGCTATTAGATTTGATTCAATAATTCAAATCAAAAGATTTTTTATTTTATTTAAGTCATTGGATCAAATCCAATGGCTCACACTTCCTCAACTTGACTCAAGTTGTTTTTATAACTTGAGACAATCTCCTTCCGAAAAACATCCTGTTTTTCCAGAAATTTTTTTCATAAAAAGTTAAAAAACTGAAAAGCTATTTAGTTACATTTTTTTAACAATTTTCAAAAAGAATAAAATCCTCACTTTCTAAATTTTAACTAGAAAATAAAAACTCCAATATGCAATTATTCATTTTTTTTTCTTTAACAAAAACGGAAAAAAAACTAGAGATTTCCTAGTCTATCATATCTCATTCTAACCCTCATCACCATCGATAATATTTTAACTTTTCATCCTCGCTGTCGTCGCCAACAATCACACTCCGATGTTTAAAAAAAAAATTATAACTCAATTTAAACGGGTTTTCAAAATTCTCATATATTCTTTAAATAAGAAAAACCACTTTTTTCCAAAAAAAAAATCTAAAAACGAAGAAAACAATTCTTTTTTACAACTACCTTTCTCATTCACCCAAACAACATTTCTGAAAAGCCCAAGTAAAAACCCAAAAGCAGCCCATCCCCAAAATTTTCATTTCATTTCCAGTTTTCCATTTTTCATTCACAACCAAAAAAAAAGAAAAATGGGATACGTATTACGGGTGAGATTCGCATCTTTTTTCGCCGGAGCTGCGGTGGCTTCATCCGCTGGATTCTATTTCCTTCACAAAGATTACAAAATCGCTCATCAATCCATGTCCAAACAGGTTTTTATTTAACTTTTTATTATTTAACTTTTATATTTATACATTAATTTGGTTTGTTATAAATTGTTGGTTTTCTGTGTATTGTAATAGTTTAATTAAATTATTCTTGGTTATATAATGTTGTAATGTGGTAGGTGTAATTAGGTTGAGATTGAAATGTTGAAACCCTAGTTAGATGGTTAGCGTGACGATTAGGGTGCCTTTAGTTGGTTGGAAACACCCTTGTTTTCCCGGAAAGCTTTTTATAAAATACGGAAAACGGTAATCGCGTCCAAATTGGTGTTTATTTAGAACATTCTCCACAAACCCCCTACTTTTGACGTTTTCCTTGTTTAAAGAAAATTGGTTTATTTAATTATTTTCAACCCACGGAAAATGTAATTGTGTTCAAATTGGTTTAAAGAATATTACAGAACACATTTTTTTGATGTTTTTCTTTGTAACTCAAAACCCTTACTTTCCTTCTTCGTTTTGCTTGACCCAACTCTAGAAATGAAAAATACAAGATAACATAAATGGGTTTTCTATTTGTGGAGATATCAAACTATGAAATATTTCCTCCAACTCAACGCACCCTTAGGTTTTTTGGAATAATTATTGGATTGTGATTTGGATGATTGTTTTGAAAACGTTGGGGATGAGATCGTAGGGATTAAGTTATGTTTTTAGATGCACTTGTTAAAAAAACAACATGCTTGGCGTTTTGTGGATGAAATGCTATGTTGATGATTTGGTGTGAACGACGGGCAATTTCTTGAATTTGAGAAGTTTATGACGTTAGACAGAACACACAGCTTCTAGCCTATTTAAGTAGAGTATAGGCGTTAAGAAACATATAAAAGCTTGGAGGAAGTTGAATAACAGTTTTTGTAATTTTGTTGGAAATGTGATATTAGAGCTTTATGAAATTGCAAAGGTTTGTTACGCCTATTTATAAACTGTCGGTGTATTATGAAGTTTTTTCATTGGTGTTGCAAGTAATTTCAGCTAACTTTTAAAAAGTGCATAGTTGAAACTTTATTTAGCAATGCTGAATATGATGGCTTTGATGAACTAGAAACATAAGGAATTGGTGGTATACGATTAAATTTTTAGTTGTGCGCTTGTGCTTGGAAATTTGTGTTTCTATAATGGTTGTGTACACTTTAGAAGTTATAATTGTCTGTTTTAAAATTTACGATCATGTTTTTTTGAGTATGTGAAATGTGCAATTCGAGTTCATACCAAGCTACATATGCTGGTCTGCTAAACACTTGAAAGTGCTTCTAAGTTTCTTTTCCTATGCTACATATGCTGGTCTGCTAAACACTTGAAAGTGCTTCTAAGTTTCTTTTCCTATGCTATCTGATTGACAAATTTGCATTCAGTAAACTCCTGCTTATTGATTTAGCTATATAACCTATGCCATATGTGGTATGATGCTGTGAAAGTATAGATGTCTGTTTTCTCGCAGTGTGTGACATTCCAGTTCATTAAACTTTGTCACTTCCAGACATTTTCCTAAGAGGTATAAGGTATAAGGTCAACCTGTTAGGTAATCAGTGTTGTAAAAAGTGGCCTAGGCGGCCTGCCTCGATTTCACAAAATCGGCTAAAAAGGCGGTCAGCATTGGCCAACATGGCGGTCAATGGTGGTCAACGCCGGTCACTAACGGTCAACACCGTTTTAAATTTAAATTATTTTTTATTTTTTTATTTTTATTTTTAAATTTGGTCGGATCTTGTTTTTAAATGGTCTGAAAGAATACACTTTGTGATGTAGTTGTTGTAGGAGAGAAGAAGAGAAGATGAGATTTGCTTAAAGAAAACCCTAATTTAACTAAATGAAAACCCTAATTTAACTAAATGATAACCCTAGTTTACATTTACGGCCCAGCATCCGATCTTTTTTGAGGCTCACTTAGTTATTTGTGATAAAATTTATCAATATACATACAATTTTTTAAATTATACAGAAAAGACCGATCCATCTAGGCGCTGCCTCGGCCGATTACTAGCAAGGTGGTGGTCAACCGCCTGACTCATGCCTAGCGCTTTTTGCAACCATGTAGGTATATACACTGATCGCGTCTGGACTATGTATCAGTAGACAGGTTTGGTCATTTGACTTCCGCATCTGCACTTTGGCCAAATAAAGCCATTACTAACCAACAAATTTGGCCCGCTATGCTGGAGCCAGCAAAGTTGGTCTGTCTATCTGGGATTTGCATGGCATATGAGCTGTAAGTGAGGCTAAAAATGTTAATCAAACAAATAACGAGTCATAAATAAGTTGAAGACAAAACACAAACCCCTGTATTCCGTTGCACTCCTCTCCCCTTTTGTCATTGCATCAGTCCTTTGGTTAGCGCTTCTGCATTTCATCTATGACACATTCACAAATGCGCGTAGGAAAATCTTTCATGGAACAAGGAGTTTGCTATCTAAGAAAGTAAGAAACAAACACCCAGGTTTGGTTTTCTATTTCCAACTAACCTAGAACTAGTTGCTGGTAGTATGGACAACCGTGAGGCTTGATTTCTATTTTAGATTTTTTGGTAGTTCAGAAAAATTCACGAGAAGCAAAGCTTGATATTAAAGCTTTATAGAAATCTTAGGTAAACTTCTGTCAGTTAAATTGAAGATGACAGATGACGGTGTTAAAAGAGATGGTAAAAGTGCAGAGATGGTTTGTTGTTATTTGTTGGGTGGTAGGAAGGGGTCAACAGAAAAGGTGGCTGGGGGGAGCTCTGGGAAGGGAAATGGAAGTGGATTGTAAGACTTGCAAGTGGCTAATCTATACTTTATCAGGTCAAAGTGGACATCTTGTTACCAAATTGACATTCTGTGTTCTCATTCAGTTGTCATGCAATTATGTGTGTTACACATGCTAGGTTGGACGGATCACATTTAACGTTCTGTGACCGAGCACCAACTCCGTTAGTTAATGTGTGTCTTTTTGCATCACAAGGTTCAAATTTGCAGTGAATGGATATAACTTATTCACTGGTGTGTACTCATATTAAAAAAATAAAGTAAAATTTTCTCTAGTATATGTGACATGTGAATTATAAACAAAAAACTGCACTAAGACCATCTAGTTTATATTTAATAATGAAGACCATCTTCACATATATGTTATGTTGTATGTTGCGGTGTCTTCTACAGTATTACCAGAAGTGTTAGTCAAAAGTGCCCATAGGAATTTGGTCGATGAAAAATGCTAAATATATGCCAAACCATAACATTGTGTATTTAACTAAATGGTAGATATAAATATGTATTTGTTTGTGTAAATGACATTATTAGATAAACCATGGCATCCTTTGCCATGAGATACACCGGTTCCGATCGTTAGCCTTTCCTTGCGTTTACGTTTTCTTGTTAATTTACTGGAATTGTAAAGGCTCTTAGTAGATTGTGACTAAATTAATCACTTTTTAAACAAGGAGTTTGAGGAGGATTGTGTAATCATGTTAAAAAATGGTCATGTGTGATTTAACTGCTGACAGCGTGATTAACCTGGTACACCCTTATACATTATATGAATGGTGTTCTGTCTACAAAATTGTTGGTAGCGCAAGTAAATTAATTTTGATCAATGTGATAGTCTAGTGATAAGGCCTCTCATATATCCATAAATATGCAGTCGCTGGTGTCAGATTTGGACACTCCCCTGGGGTCTTTTACATATACTAAAGCAGATAAAATAAGACACTGAAATGAGATAGATGCTTGCATTTGATTATATCTGTGTATGAGGCTCCCGATGTACCCAGTGTAAATGGTGTACAGGTAGCAATATACCATTAAATATAGGCCATATTTGTGGTGTACATAAGCATTGTTATCCACAAGCCAACTTTGCCTTTGGATATTATTTGACTGCATTCAGTTTACTAGCCCATTTTGATCTATATGTGATTATGTGTATTGAGAGTACGTCTACTGAACCACAACAATAGTACGTTTTGGCAACTGGTAGCCAGTGCATTTTTTGTGGTTGATTAATCTGTGTTACTCACCTTGCATAGGATCAGGCTATTCAATGTTAAACATCAGCAGTTCATCTATTATACAACTCTTGTTGGCTGTAAATCTCCACCTCATTTTTGCTTTGGATGAGGATCATTATGAGCGAGTGCTCATCTTAGTTGTGCTAATGAGCTGAATTGGAAAGATCATTACGCACTTCATATTTTGCTTGGTGGATTAAGTTTAATGGACACATCTACATACTATGTGTTCCGTCTCATTCATATGTTTATAAGAACTATGTAATCTAAAGACGGCAGTTGAGAATTTTGTCATCTAAACAGGAAAAAAGCCTTTTACCATATTTTGTTAAAGAAACCATAGGTAGAAGCATTATAATAGGAGAGATGTTAATCAGTCTAATTACGTTTCCTTGCTCTATTCAATTGTCAACTGATTTTATGATTCTAACATGCCATCTTTGACTGTCTAGATGAATGACCTCTATAAATCTCTGGATGGACGCATATCTTCATTGGAAAATCTTAAAGAAATTGAAGTACTGAAGCCTGTTGAAGATGCAGAATGAGGAAGTCCCGTGACCTTTGGTGGTTCCAAGCTTTTGTGCTGACCTAAAAGTTATTGAGTGTTGTAGAATGATATGTTCCATTTTAGTTACCTTTGAATGTTTGTGGAATTGACGATGGTGATGTATACAAGCCATTTTTGTTTTCGTCTAATAACAGATGCGGATTGAGACCTGCACATACGTTGAAGCTGTCTGGTGAAATTGAAGTATTGTAATACTTATTTTACCACTTCACGCTCATGTTGAATCTTGTCATCTTCACTATATAGCATACTGACTGATAAACTCTTGCAGGTTGTCTAAGAGTCTTAATCGAGAAGAATAATAATAATAATAATAATAATAATAATTAAAAAAAAAAAAAAAAAAAAAAAAAAACACAGTTTTCAGATTACTTTGTCGTATTTTAGCACGCTTAATTTACTTGGTTATTCTTTTCTGAAATCTCACCATGCATAGCCTTTAAACATATCATTGAGTGGTATGTCAGGGAGAATTGTGACATTTTTGGTACTTTGTATGGCCATACCATAATAGCTGGAGTTATGGTCATTTATATGTTTTGCTTACATAACTGCTGGCATTAATCTGGACTTAATTTATGTCTACTCCTTAGACACAATGGGTTTGGTAACGGGTCGGATCATTACTTTTAGATACGTAGTTGACCCGTAACACCTTTAATTGCCACTTTTTATAATGCTCTTTTTGTATATTCCAGTACGTTAAACATAGAATAAATTGATTTAGCGAGTTCTATACATTTAGGCAATATTTTAAGAGGCTTTTGACTCGATTGGGTTGTTTCCTTTTTAAGTTTAGTTATCTTTTTAGAAATTCTTTTGACATGTTGGAGATCAAATAAATAAGTAGAATCGACCCATTCGTTTATAATTTGAGACTGCTTCGTCTAACATAGCTTAGCCGATGCTGGATATTCCCAGAAGGCTGTAAAGTCTTGTAATGACTGTGTTTTTATTCTTGTAGAACATACAATTATTGTTTGAGTTCTTTGCCGCATGTATATGCTTGCACCTTGAGCTTAGTCTCGGTATTGATGTCACGATTTTACAAGGAAAATCACTAGGCCGAGCTAGGAAGTCGAAAAGTCATGGTGGGCTTCATAGAAGGACAACTTTTCTTGCTAGAACGTGGGTTGGTCCACTTAGAATGACTAGCATTACACTAATGAAAGTGTAAAACTGACGTCTTTTAGGCACAAAAGAAGCCAGGGGGTAAAGGGCTTATACTATGTGACACTTGCCACTTTGAGAAGTGCTAAATGAGTACAAATACATGTGTTCGTGTGAGTAGCAGTTACATAAATCTTCAAGTTAGAAATGGCCGGAAACAAAAAGAAACTCATTTGACAACGTTGAAAGTAACAAATATATCATTACGATATAATCCTATTTGTACCCTGTGATAATTAATTCCTAATTGTTAAAAAGTTTACAACATAATCAATAGTATGATGAAAGTCATTTTGGTTTGTAAAGACAGTATGATCAATTTTCATTAGCAAAAAAGATGATTGAGACAAAATGCAAAAAGATAGAACATTCCATGTGGTTTGAAATGTGGTGGGATATTGAAGCATGTCCTACAAGCTATAATGCAACACAAGTTGTATTTCCTTTCATACCATATAAACTTAAAACACATATCATTGGCCTCACTTTGTTAGTATATATGAACAAGTCATTACAGCCCTTTTTAGCCCTTGACTTCCAACCAACTACGTACCAGATAATGAGTGTCTAAATTTATTCCATTGCTAAAAAGTTGTTACCCTAATAAATACAATCCTCTAGCTTTTTTAATGCAAATATAAATTCAAAACGGTCTTTTATATTTTAATAATATATATAACATAAAATACACAGGTTACTTGGTATATGTTTGTTATATTACATTATGATCAAACCAATTAACAAACCATTGAGAATATCTAATATATATTTTGTAGTTATTAGGTATTTACAATTTCAATCATTCATTTTCGAACATCATTTTTACATTTCATACAAGGTATAGACATGATTCTACAAACTAGGCTAATGATGAAAGTTGCATTTATTTCATATACATTGCATCAAAATACTTTCATCATCTAGTAAAATCTCTTGCATCATGCATCATAAACACTTGCACCATTTTTATAAAAACTCATTAAAAGATTTATACAAATGAATTTCCACTTAAGGAAGCGATTGAAATTTAAGTTAACATAGGTGGTGTTTGTTTTTTAAGATTCTCTGAATATGAATCTCAACCGCACATCTGAATCTGAATCTGAGGCGTAAATGTCTGAATCTGACCGCATCTGAACGGGAAAAAAAAACTCATGTTTGAACCGCACATTTGTTTGCTCGCACTAATTTTATTTTGGTTTTTTTTGTGTGTCAACAAGAGGCAACAAGAGGCATTCAAACACCATTTTTAAGTCTAGACCATTAAGATCTTACTGCCTCTAAACGCGTCTGAACGGGAAAAAAAAACAAACGGTCTGAACAACCAAAATGTCTGACCGCGTTTGAACGGTTCAGATTAAGAGGCTGTTAAGAGCCTCTTTATGAAAAATAAACACCACCATAGTTTACATAAACCTCCCATTAATGGAAAACATATTTTGTTTTGGCAAAGAGACCAAATCACTTTGGATCTTGAATAAGTAAACTTCCATAACATGCACAAAACACTTGCATTATTTTATAAACATTACATTATAAACTTTCACAAAAGTTTTATAAACTTCCATTTAAAAAAAATTCTTTCATTTAAAGAAAATGTTTAGCCCTCATTTGACCAACTAGTCAGGAATTTTCCTATAAGTAATCCAAATGTAATCTTGAATGAAGAAATGGATTAGCCATGTTAGCAATAATCCAAGACTATTGATGAAAACATCTGTAGAACCATAAAGAAGAGGGGAGGAGGTGAATATGGCCTATTCGACTTAATTAAAGTTTAGAAAGTATAAATCTTCAAGTGCGTATAAGTGTAAGTAATCAAAACAATTAAACACCACAATATTAAGAGAGAGAGAGAGAGAGAGAGAGAGAGAGAGAGAGAGAGAGAGAGAGAGAGAGAGAGAGAGAGAGAGATCAACACCAAGATTTATATTGGTTCAGGATAGGGAGTTTAAACCATCCGTACGTCCAATTATGAATCTGTGACACCTATACTATTCCACTAGTATAATTAATGTGCTATTTCATCCTGCTTTTAATATTTATAAAACTTAGATAACTTAGGACCAACACATACTAACGGGCAGAGAACCCAATCAGATGTAGTAGAGCCTTAGGTAAATTCGAGTATCGTCCCAAGAGAGCTGTGACCTTGAAAGAACTAAGATGATTAGATATGATATATAAGGTTGTGATAATTCATCGATACGCTATTATTCCAAACACACAGATACCAGAAATTTAGGGAAAAAAGATAGATAAACGAAGCTTAACGAAGAATACAAATGTGACTTGATTCTCGATATAAAGGTTCAATATAGTGGTTAATTTTCACCAGACTCCTTTGGTCAATTCGCCATGGCCTATGGTTCTTAGATTCCTCACCAAGATGAACAGGTCATCCGGAGCATTTGGCAACCTAATAGCAGTCATTAAGGGCCAAATCTACTAGATCTAGTATTTGGAAACCCGTCCGTTAGGAACTTAGATTTCCTCTAACCTCTTAAATACCTCCACTTGATAGGTGATCATTTGGTCAGTTCGCACACGAAGAGTGGTTGTACTATGGCCAATTCCTTCCATACTTCGCAATCAATAAGACTAGGGTCAGTTGGTCATATCTCCCAGCCCTTTAGATACTAACAAGCTTATAATATTACCAAGACTAGCGATCTATGATAAGACTAGTAAATGTCAATAAAGAATTAAAGAGAAGATCAATAACACAAATGAAAACTTCAATTAATAACATGAATTTATAATATAAGTCCTAGAAAAATATAAAAGGAGTTCAAACTCGAATACAACGGAAATTATAGACGAGAACTTCATTATTCAATGCTCCTAAGCCATGCTTCTTCTTCTGTGGTTGATCTCCCCAAACCCTAGAAGGTTTGAGAAAGGAGAGATGATTAAAACTGATGAAATCTTCGACTATTTATAGGCTCTGATACTAGTTATGGCGTAACATTTATTAAGTAGTTACGCCGTAACTCTTCAAATCTTGTGCTTATCCATAGTTACGGCGTAACCTGAGCTGGTGGTTACGCCGTAGTCTTTGTAAATCATATGCTTATCTTCTGTTACGGCGTAACCTGAGCTAATGGTTACGTCGTAGCCTTTGTAAATGATGTTTATCCGTGTTACGGCGTAACCCGAGCTTAGGGTTACGCCGTATCTCTTGTCCAGTAAGCTGCATAATGTTCAGTAGTCATGTTACAGCGTAATTATATTCCATGGTTATGCCGTAATCTTCATAATCATAGTTACGCCGTACTTCATCACTTGGTTATGCCGTAGTTGAGAGAAAACTCATCCTTGGGGCTTGAAAATGTCCAATTACTGCTTCCTTGCATAAAATAGGTCCTGAAATGAAATAATAAGGAATAAGGATGTTTTCACTAGCATTTTACTCAAAATGTGATGATAAAGGGGGAAATTAACGCTTAGAATATCAGGACTATTTGATGTTATCAAATATCCCCCCACTTGAACTCTACTTGCCCTCAAGTAGACCATTTTAGACTGCAAAGATACATCCCCTAGGAATATGCAGTTAAGATTTCCATACTAGAATATTTATAAGAGCCGAACACCTCACGAAATAGGAACGAAAACACTCTCACACTCATCCTAATCTATGTGTTAATTTCGGGGTGATCACTCAATTGCACGGGCATAGCAAGTATTCTAACATAAGCTTGGCAATTACATACAACTCCACTACTAGAGCTAAGGTTAAGACATATTTTAGAAAGCAATGTTGGGTGATAGTGATTCAAAGGCTATGGGGTAGTGTCATTACTAACGTGTCACGGCGAAGTGGACAAAATCAATGATACATGACCAAATCCATGGCCAAGACATCAAGGATTGCTCGCTGCATCACCTAGACACGCTTCACGACAAAAAAAGTAAGGTAAGGCATGGGATATTTTAATGGGTGAAAAGAAAAAGAAAAAAAATAGTCTTAGCTTAAAACCAAGTTGCCATCGCCCCACCGTTCATTCGAGGTTTATCTTTATAAACATGATACGTTAAGGGAATACACCATTTGAATATTTCCCTTTCTTGAACCGATGGTGTCTTCACTAACTTTTAATCTTCGAATGTGATCGAGGAGTTTATTCTCAATGCCAATTTCTTTCATTCATATAGTGCTTACAATATTCCGTACTTTTATCAACAGAGACTGCTACGCAATTTTTTTTTGATGATAATCCCCCCACTTGAGATGAGCATAAGGAGATAATTGAGGGGTCTTTAAGGATCTTCAATAAGGTGTAGCTGGTATGCCTTCCAAAACTTATATTCAAACCTCGAACTAGGGCGAACAATGACTTCAAGATCAAAAGATCAGACTACACGGTAGGCTAAGGTGTAAGGGTGTAATGAAAATAAGGGTTAAAAAATGAAAGGATAGGCTAAAAAAGGTGTAACTAGGGGTATCTTGCACTAAAGGAGAGTGCAACAAAAAGGGTTAACACGGAGGTCGAAAAGTCAATGTGACTAATCGATAAACACATACAAGTAAACACATATGGGCTATTTGGGTTTAATCCTAAAACATTTACTTTTTTAAATCGCCTTTTCCAAATGCACCAAGCTAACTTGATACACTACTCGTCTATTGTCTCGAAGTGATGTAAAAGCCAAGTTCTAAAGTTTACAATTCTATCGGCACACTCAATATTTGGTAGATTTGGGTAAAATGGGGAAAACAAAAAGGCTAAATCTCACCAATGACAATAAGGGTTATAGTGTGCTCGGCTATATGTAATTCTAGTTTGGTTAAAAATATGACAAATTTTTTTAAAATGAGCTTAAAATTTTAAAACCAACTAGAAAATTAGGGAAAGTAGGCTAAGTAATCATACGCTGCATTTATATTCCTATCCCCCCACTTGAAGTGTACAAAGTCCCATTTGTACGAAAAAAAGAAAAATAAAATAGAAATTAAAAAATCCCCGAAAAAGAAATAAACTCCCCTCTCAAATGCTTGCCCAAGATGTCTCACTAAAGGTTGAAGGTGGGTCACGAGGTTGCTAATGCATATCATATCCGTTGACTACGCCTTAGCTATAATGTTGCCAAAATTTTTCCTACTGCTTCATAGGTTACGGCGTAACTGACCCAAAGGGTTACGCCGTAATCCGTATCACAGAACCAAAACCTGCACAAAATACACAGGAAAATTTTGTACCCATGGGTACAATCGATTATCAAGCACATAAATATCCTAATTATCCAGTTATTACAGACATATGTTTGAAATTGTTTTAAATTGTTGAACAAACAGGGGAATCAATCATCCCTGTGAAGATCGTGGTCCATGGAGTGAAACTGAGTTGGGTTGAACGGGGTGCTTGTGGTGCTGCCAGGAGTGGGCTCGGCCTGCATAAATGCCACTCCTCCTTGGACGCCAATGTCGGGGATGTCGGGCTGGTACACATACACCGGTCTATGCCATCTAGGGTGGCTCAGGTGCATGCTCTAGAGCATTTGGCTTGTACGATCTGCACTCCAGTTGAAGAAATCCTGCTGGAGTTGTTGCACTTGATCCAATGTACCTGCAAAACCCTTAAATTGGTTACTTAGACCATATAAACCCACTCCGAGGCTATCAATCTCCTCGTTGAAGTGGGTAGACATCCCCTCGATCCGCTCATCGATCATTTGTAACCTGTCCCCAACATTAACGTGTGCCCTCCTTCGACCCCTAGGCATACGTTCCTCAACATCCTTTTGGGCACCACCAGCACCACTACCTTCCCCGACTTCTCTCCTCGGGGCAATCCCAACCAACTCAATCACTCCATACACATCTTCGGTGGAAATCCCGAACTCAACTAGCTTATTCAACCTAATCAAGCTAGTTTCCTTCCCACGGTTTACCCAAGCCAACGCCGCATCAGTCATCAAATCATAGCTCCTCGCCAACCTACCAATAAAATGAGCCCCCTGAATTGGACTCTTCCCTGTAAACCCCTTAATACCACCACTAAAGAACCTCGCCAAATAATGGGGAACATCGATGTAATTTCCCCTGTCCATCCCCTCTAAGAGGTACAAATCGTCCATGGTCATCTTCTCCTTAGCAGAGTGCCTTGCCCGAATAGATCAAGCAAGGAGTCGGTGCACCAAACGACGGATAGGGTTCCTTACCATGGTGTAAATTGGTGGGTGCTTCGAATCGTACCCATCCACAACAGAAATTCGGTTGAAGTAGGCGGCGGTATCATGATCTTTAGGCCTATGCTTCCAACAAGTGTTGTAAAACATTTGGAAGGCTTCAGACTCCATCTCTTCCCAAGTATACAAACCCATTCTTTTGGTAAATTGCTTCAAAGTCAAACGCCTTCTCACACCCCCAACTGAAAATACAATGAATCCACATTATCATCCTCTATCTCATTTTTGAACTCAACAGTAGCAAGAAACTCCCAAACATATTCCGGAATAACCGGCTTGGTGATCCAAAAAAGCCTAATCCAAGCATTGCAAGTGAAATTCCCCTGTGAGCACGTGTACTTGATCTTGCAAAAATTTCTCAATTTCCTTCCAGCAGCCCCATTGGAAATCACATCAAATGACTCAAAATCCAAGGCTTCGGGCTGACTAATGTCTTTTCTTCTCAACTTCTCGTAATCTTCAAGACATAGTTGCCTAATCCCTTCGTCTCGGAATGCCAGAAACCTAACCCACTCAGCGGGGTTGGGAACGGGGTTTTCGCCTGCAAAGAAAACAGATATCAGTTAGGTGCAGACCCTACTGATGTACTAGTTACGGCGTAAACAACATTACAGGTTACGTCGTAATTAAATTACTCAAATAGTTACGGCGTAACACAACCCATAGGTTACGCCTTAACCTTCCTCAGAAACTCAACATAACAGATGGTCACAATTAAAAATAGATTACGTCGGAACCATCAATTTTATCCAAGTGGTAAAAAGAATCAATAAATTTTTTAACCTATTAGTGCTAAGGGACCGCGCCTAAACCATTAGGTTTATGTTTGACCCAAAACCCTTTTAAACCAAGTCAAAACATCCCAAACGACCCATAATGATAAGACACGAATCAAAATAACATGGGGAATTCATCATAATTATTAATTAATCAAACCAATAGCACTAAAATAATCAAACAAGCACGATCCCCAAAATATCTAAATATAAACCCTAATTGAATAATCGAAAGAAACGAATCAAAAAGAGTAGTAATAGATCTTACCAGCCATTGTTTGAGTGATGAAATGAAGAAATCTTGACGGAAAATTTTTTGAGAGAAATTTTTACTGTTTTGGTAGGCGGTGAAAAGTGTTTATGTAAAAACCTAGTTTTTCATCCGAATGAGGTTTTATACCGCCAGGATGTTACGGCGTAATTAGAATAATAGTTACGCCGTAACTAAATTTTCAGATTTTATAATTTTTATTTGTTGGAATCACTCCTAAACCTTAATTCAAGTGTTAGTGATTCATATGTAATAGTTAGCTTAATATGGCCTTTATGTTTGTTATTAAGCTAAGGCTTATGTAGAAGGCCCATAAGCCTTGGCCCAAGCCCATAAGAAGGGAAGGAGTCTAGATGTGTTGCCCTAGATCCTTGCCCTATAAATACCTCTTGTAAACCTTCTATTGAAGGTGGGTTGTTCACTTTTACATGTATCCTAAGCATAAACCTTTCTTTACATCTTACGCATAAGTGTATATCGTGTGCATCCGATCACTCTCTTCTCTATTTCTTATATTGATGCTTGTGTTACTAATATGAGAACCTAACAGTGGTATCATTCGCCAAATAGTTGGGTGAACATCTTTTGTTTTTGAAGTTAGTTTTGTGGTCTTACGCATAAAACTGTTTCTTACTTTGTCACGCTTAAAAACTTATTTTTTACACTATTTAATCCAAGATTCTTGTACTTTCAACGTTTTTAAGTGTTAAAATATGTGTTTTTGGCAAAAAGTTTCAAACTTTACGTGTGGATCATTGTTTTTAAGCTTGGTTTTAAGCGTGGGCTTATTTCTACGCATAAGGTGTTTAGAAGTTTTGGATCATCAAGTTTCACACTTTTGTGTTATTTTGGTGATATTGAAGCTGTTTCATCACAAAAATCTGGTTTAGAAACATCATTGGGCAGAAATCATTTTTGGTCAAGTTTTACGCGTAGCAAAACCCTTTTTTTACGTGTAACTTTTCCTTGGATCGATCTTCAGTTTTCGTGATTTACTCAGTGTTTTCTTGCTTGGATAAGCCTGAAAACACTTCGACTTTGGATATCCTTTGCACTGTGATAGTGTAAAAGATCTTTTGGGCAAAACCCCAATCTTACGCATAAGCTCAAACTTATGCGTAGAACTAATTACGCATAAGATTTTTCTTACGCCTAAGCTCTGTCTTACGCATAAGCTAATCCTACGCCTAATTTTTCTACGCTTAACTTTCAGTTTACGCAAAACTTTAGTGTTTCTCAATTCTTACGCGTAAGCTAATCCTACGCGTAACTATCACGTTTACGCGTAAGTTTGGTGTTTTTACGCTTAAGTGTTACTTTGCCTACACTTGGTTTCTACGCCTAAGGATACTTCATCAACAACATTTCATTCGACTACAAAGATCCATTTAACAACACAAGTTTTCAACATGTCACAACCACCATACTCTAGCTATTTTCCTTACACTTATAATCAACAACAACAACAACAACTAAGTCCACAACATCAACAATTTAATCAACAACAACAAATTTATCAACAACATACTCCACAACTAGGAGCAATTCCACCACAAATGGTTCAACCACCACCAAGTCTTCAAGTACAACCTTACACAAACTTCTACAATCAACATCCATCTAGGAGTACTATGAAGGAACCAACATGGTTTGGCAAGATGTGTGAAGCCTTAAGTAGCCAACAATCAATTCATGAAGCTGGCTCACTTGATAGACCTCCAATGCTCACTCCTGGAAATTATGATCAATGGGTGATAAGGTTCTTTAGGTTTTGTGATCTAAAGAAGCCACATGAAAAGTTCTTAAAGAAGGTCATTATGGAAGGTCCATTTCAGATGCCTACTGTTGTCACACCCGCAGATCCAGATGCCAATCCACCAAGAGATGCTGTCACCAACATTGCAACTATCTCAGACCTCACTGCTGATGAACTTCTACATTTTGAAGCCGATGAACTAGCAATGCAATACATCCTTTTAGGATTACCCAATCCAATCCTTCGAAGTGTTGATGCTCAAAAGACTGCTAAAGCAATGTGGGAACATATTCATCTTCTTATGGAAGGCACAACACTCAATCAGAAAAACATGAAATCCAAAATCTACTTGGCTTATGAACACTTCATGATTGAACCAGGAGAGACATTAGAGTCATATCATCATCGCTTTTCAGACATCATTAATGATTTGGACAAACACAACATCATCATGCCACGAATTGCTGTCAACACTAAGTTCCTAAGTAGTCTTGGTCCGGAATGGGAGAAGTATGTCATTTTTCTCCGTCAAGCTAAGAATCTTCATCATGCTACATACGGATTGTTGTACGACTATCTGAAGCCTCACCAAAGAGAAGTTGACAAAGAAAGGGCTATCCGTGGACTCCCGGCTTCACAGTTACTTCCGGACAATCAACAACTTGCTTTGTGGGCTCAAACTAGTTTTCCTCCTCAAACATCTCCTCATCCCGCTCCTCAACCAACTGCAACCATCACACCATATGATCCGTCACAGCAACAACCTCAACAAACTCAATTGGTTCCATACAACAACAACAATGCTCAAGCACTTTACAGTGAAGCTGATGAGGACTCCGATGCTTTCAATGAATTACAACAAGGATTTGTCATGATTGCTAAAGCCTTCGGTCGGTATACAAACAAATCCAACAATCGCATTCGTTCCTCATCAAACACAAGGAATCAGGCTGTTGTGAACAATGGACGCGTTGAAGTTCAGACTCGTGGTTATGGTCGTCAGATGGGAGGTGGTCAAGGGTTTAATGCTATGGAAAGGAATAACATGGGTGCTCCGCAACAACAAAGGGCTCAAGTGGTTGAACAGGGGAATGCTCAAAATGGGGTTAATGGTCTTCGTTGTTATAACTGTAATGAGAAGGGCCATCTGGATAATGCATGCCCTAAGCCGAGGACAAGAGGCAATGCTTATCACAAAGAGGCGTTGCTCTTGGCTCTCAAGGATGAAGCTGGTGGCACTCTTACCAACAAGGAACAGAGCTTTGTGGCAGATGCAGATTCTGATGATGATATGGAGGACTTGCAGGCTAATGCAGCAGTGATGTTGATGGCATAAATGCAAGCTCTACACATAAGTGATACAGGCCCAGTGTATGACACTGATGGCTTGTCTCAGGTACCGGAACAAAATATACTCATCACTGATCTGATATCTCCGCCAATTTCTCCATCCGACAAGGATCAGAGTGTTCAACATGAGCAATCCACATCTCATTCCGATGATTATCAAATAGATCCCGTAGTTATATTTGACGATCAAGATAACCTTATGGTTAATATTGATAATCAAGTTGACTCCGTGATTATATTTGAGGATATAAATAATGATCATGTTGAGACTCACGTTGAACAAGATAAGCTTTTGTCTAATAGAGAAATTGAGCTCCTGACCTTAATTAAAGACCAAGAATCTCGTTTGGAAATTTGCAAGCAATTAAAAGATAAAAATGCACTGTTAATTAGGGATAATGAATGCTTAATTAGACAAATCAACGTTTTTAAAACTCAAGAAAAACGTGAACAAGGTTTTGAAGTCGCTTTTGCTAAATCTCATCAAAACAAAAAATCATTAGAACAACAGATACGTGATCTAGCCGCATCCAAGAATGCTTTGTTGTCTCAAATAGAACAACTGAAACATGAACATAAACAACAAATTAACGCTCTTACTTTGGAAACTCAAAAAGCCAAGGCTGAGTTGTTAACTTGTCAAAAACAGTTCTCTGAATACAAAAAGCATTCCACGAAACGAATAGATAACTATCTTGAAGAAATTGTCGACTTACAACACAAAATCAAAGAGTTTCGAAATGTTGTTTATAAACATGGTGAGTCAATCACAACTATTCAAAAGTTTACTTTTAAACCAAATCCAAATGGATATGGACCAATTCTTGCTGATTACAAACCTAAGTTTTCTAACAGAGCATTCAAACCAAATCCTGAAGTTTACAGTGCAGAACATAGAATTGATGATTCAATTATGACTGTTGTTGAATATAATCGCATGGAGGAATTAGATGCAGATGACGAGAGTCGGTCAAAAATGGAAAATGTCGTTTATAACAAACCATTTAACTATTCAAAAGCCGCAACTTTTGTCACACAACAAGATACTTCAAACAAACCTTTGGTTATCACCCCAGTTTCTGAAGTTCATCCTGTTGGAATCACTCCTAAACCATAATCAAGTGTTAGTAATTAATATGTAATAGTTAGCTTTATTATGGCCTTTATGTTTGTAATTAGCCTTAGGCTTATGTAGAAGGCCCATAAGCCTAGGCCTTAGTCCATTAAGGAAAGGATGGAAACTAGGAGTGTTGCCCTAGCTTTCCTCCTATAAATACTTTATGTAAACCTTCATTTGAAGGTTGGTTGTTCAAGTTATTCTCTTTCACTCACATCTACGCATAACCGTCTTTATATTATTGTGTGTGTGTGTTTGGTTCTTGTTCAATCGCCTTATCTATTTCTATATTACTTGTGTTTGTAAAACTAGTGACCTAACAGTGGTATCAATCGCCAAATAGTTGGGTGCACATTTTTTTTTGAAGATTTTGGTTTTGGGTCTTACGCGTAAAGATAACGTATTCTTTGCTTCGCTTAAAAACTTGTTTTTTACACTTTTTAATCCAAGATTCTTGTACTTTCAACGTTTTAAGGTGTTAAAATACTTGTTTTTGGCAAAAAGTTTCAAACTTTATGCGTGGATCATTGTTTTTGAGCTAGTTTTTATTCGTGGGTATAGTTCTACGCGTAACTGTTTTTAGAAGGTTTGGTTCATCAAATCTCACATTATTGTGTTATTTGGTGATCTTGAAGCTATTTCATCACACAAAAACTGGTTTAGAAACATCTTTGAGCAATATCAAATTTACGAGTAAACCTACGCGTAGTGAAACCCTAAAACTACGCGTAAGTATTTCCTTGGTTTGATCTTCGTTTTCGTGGTTTACTCCGTGTTTTCTTGGTTGGATAAGCCTGAAAATACGTTGACTTTGGATATCTTTTGCACTGTGAAGTGTAAAAGATCACTTGGGATAAAACCCTAAAATTACGCATAAGCATAAGCTTACGCGTAGAAATCCTACGCATAAGATTTTTCTTACGCCTAAGCCTAGTCTTACGCATAAGATAATCCTACGCCTAACTTTCTACGCCTAACTTTTGTCTACGCATAACTTTAGCGTCTTTTCCTTACTTACGCGTAAGCTAAATTCTACGCGTAACTTCTAATTGTTACGCGTAACTTTGGTGTTTTTACGCATAAGTGCTACTTGGCTATTGTGATTTCTACGCCTAAGGATACTTCTTCATCAAAGGTTCATTCGACTACAAAGATCCATTTTTACCAACACAAGTTTTCAACATGTCTCAACCACCATACTCTAACTATTTCCCTTACACTTATCCTCAACGACAACAACAACTAAGTCCACAACATCAACAATGGAATCAACAACAAGCAATTTATCAACAACAATTTAATCAACAACATACTCCAAAACTTGGAGCAATTCCTCCACCACAAATGGTTCAACCACCGCCAAGTCTTCAAGTTCAACCCTACACAAATGACTTCAATCAACATCCATCAAGGAACACTATGAAGGAACCCACTTGGTTTGCAAAGATGTGTGAAGCTTTAAGCAGCCAACAATCAATTCATGAGGCTGGATCACTTGATAGACCTCCAATGCTCACTCCAGGAAACTACGATCAATGGGTGATAAGGTTCTTTAGGATTTGTGATCTGAAGAAGCCACATGGAAAGTTCTTAAAGAAGGTTATCTTGGAAGGTCCATTTGAGATGCCTACTGTCATTGTACCCGGAGATCCAAATGCCATTCCACCAAGAGACGAACAAACGAACATTGCTACTGTTACAGACTTGAATCCTCCAGAACTTCTACACTATGAAGCAGATGAACTTGCAATGGAATATATCCTCTTAGGATTACCAAACCCAATTCTTCGTAGTGTTGATGCTCAAAAGACTGCACAGAAAATGTGGGATCATATTCGTCTTCTTATGGAAGGATCGGTACTCAATCAGGAGGATTTGGAATCCAAAATTTACCTGTCTTATGAACACTTCATGATTGAACCTGGAGAGACACTAGAGTCCTATCATCATCGTTTTTCAGACATCATCAATGATTTGGATAAACACAACATCATCATGCCAAGAATTGCAGTGAATACTAAGTTCCTGAGTAGTCTTGGTCCTGAATGGGAGAAGTATGTCATTTTTCTCCGTCAAGCGAAGAATATGCATCATTCTACATATGGATTGTTGTACGATTACTTGAAGCCTCATGAAAAGGAAGTTGATCGGGAAAGGATTCTCCGTGCTCAAATTGCTCCACCTACACATCCGAAAAATCAACAACTTGCCTTATATGCTCAACAAAGTTATCCTCCTCAACAAGCAACTCAACCAACTGCCTCAGTCACACCAAACGATCAATCACAACAACCTCAACAAAATCAATTGGTTCCTTACAACAACAACAATGATCAAGCACTTCATAGTCAAACTAATGAGGAATCCGATCCGTTCGAAGCATTGCAACAGGGATTTGTTATGATTGCTAATGCTTTTAGCCATTATACCAACAAATCCAACAATCGTATTCGTTCCTTATCAAATACACGAAATCAGGCTGTTGTGAACAATGGACGAGTTGAAGTTCAGAATCGTGGTTATGGTCGTCAAATGGGAGGTGGTCAAGGGTTTAATGCTATGGGTAGGAATAACAATAGAGCTCAAGTGGTGGAACAGGGAAATGCTCAGAATGGGTTGAATGGTCTTCGATGCTACAACTGCAATGAGAAGGGACACCTGGCTAATGCATGCCCAAAGCCAAGGACTAGGGGCAGTGCTTATTTCAAAGAGGCTCTTCTTTTGGCTCTTAAGGATGAAGCTGGTGGATCTCTCACAAACAAAGAACAGAGCTTTATGGCAGATGCAGACTCAGATGATGATATGGAGGACTTGCAGGCCAATGCAGCTGTTATGTTGATGGCTAATATGAAAGAGTTACACATGAGTGAAACAGGCCCAGTGTATGACACTGATGGCTTGTCTCAGGTACCCGAATAAACCATCATCATATCTGAACTAATATCTCCGCCAATATCTGAATCCGGCACGGCTCAGACTGTTCAAAATGAGTCATCTACATCTTATTCTGACGATTTTCAAATAAACCCTGTAGTTACATTTGACGATCAAGATGACCTTATGGTTTCCTTTGATAATCAAATTGACTCCGTGGTTGTACTTGAGGATCTAAATAATGATCATGTTGTGACTCACGTTGAACAAGCCGAACTGTTGCCTCATCCAGATTTTGCTCGGTTAATTCAAGACCATCAAATCAAAATGGAGGAATGTTATGCATTAAATAAGGACTTAAAAAGCAAAAATGCACTGTTAACCAAGGATTTTGAATGCTTACAAATGCAACTCAACTTTTTCAAAACTCAAGAAAACCGTGAAAAAGGTTTTGAAGCCGCTTTTGCTAAATCTCATCAAAACGAAAAATATTTAGAGAGACAGATGCGTGATCTAGCCGCTTCGAAGAATGCTTTGGTGTCTGAAATAGAACAACTGAAACATGAACATAAAAAGCAAATTAACGCTCTCACCTTGGAAAA